>OX345636.1:23119465-24319465 GCA_947044365.1 Petrosia ficiformis | reverse complement strand
GCCAAGCATATCTGATGGTTTGTGGTAAATTGTAGTCCTTCATAATATACTTACAAGTCAGACCATTTGTGGAGAAATATCACTGTATTAAGTCTTGATTTGCAAAATTGTATAATTTTGATGAAATAGGAAATAACAGATGAACACATGCTCATGTGTGTGTGCGCACACGCGTGCACACACACACACACACACACACACACACACGCACATGCACATACACACAAACACACTAACAGATTGCAATAACCATCAGGGGGAGGGTCAATTAAGAAGTATATTTGTTCTTTTATAGCAAGTAGCTCCACCCCTCTGATGATCAGTACCAATAAAGATATAGTTAATAAAGAATGTGATGGTGAGAATACAAAATTTGTAATACACATAATTTTTGTGTTTGTTTCAGCTGGAAGGACACATAGACAAGCTAAAGTTAATGGAAGTAAGTGTGCAATGTCTTTTAGTACTTGTGAGTATATTTGATCTTTTATAGCAAGTAGCTCCACCCCTCTGATGATCTGTACCAATAAAGATGTAGTTAATAAAGAATGTGATGGTGAGAATACAAAATTTGTAATCATGTACATACACATAATTTTTGTGTTTGTTTCAGCTGGAAGGACACGTAGACAAGCTAAAGTTAATGGAAGTAAGTGTGCAATGTCTTTTAGTACTTGTGAGTATATTTGATCTTTTATAGCAAGTAGCTCCACCCCTCTGATGATCTGTACCAATAAAGATGTATATAGTTAATAAAGAATGTGATGGTGAGAATACAAAATTTGTAATCATGTACATACACATAATTTTTGTGTTTGTTTCAGCTGGAAGGACACGTAGACAAGCTAAAGTTAATGGAAGTAAGTGTGCAATGTCTTTTAGTACTTGTGAGTATATTTGATCCTTTATAGCAAGTAGCTCCACCCCTCTGATGATCTGTACCAATAAAGATGTAGTTAATAAAGAATGTGATGGTGAGAATACAAAATTTGTAATCATGTACATACACATAATTTTTGTGTTTGTTTCAGCTGGAAGGACACGTAGACAAGCTAAAGTTAATGGAAGTAAGTGTGCAATGTCTTTTAGTACTTGTGAGTATATTTGATCTTTTATAGCAAGTAGCTCCACCCCTCTGATGATCTGTACCAATAAAGATGTAGTTAATAAAGAATGTGATGGTGAGAATACAAAATTTGTAATCATGTACATACACATAATTTTTGTGTTTGTTTCAGCTGGAAGGACACGTAGACAAGCTAAAGTTAATGGTAGTAAGTGTGCAATGTCTTTTAGTACTTGTACATACACACATAATTTTTGTGTTTGCTTCAGCTGGAAGGACACTTAGACAAGCTAAAGTTAATGGAAGTAAGTGTGCAATGTCTTTTAGTACTTGTTGTGAGTATATTTGATCCTTTATAGCAAGTAGCTCCACCCCTCTGATGATCAGTACCAATAAAGATATAGTTAATAAAGAATGTGAAGGTGAGAATACAAAATTTGTAATTGTGTACCATACACACATAATTTTGTGTTTGTTGGACACATAGACAAACTAAAATTAATGGAAGTGAGTTGGTTGTACACGTTTGTATGTATGTATGATGACTTGAAATGCTGTGTGATTGCTGATTAGAGTCGCCATAAAAGTCAATAGTCTAAGGATTTGCAATACCCACTAAGCTAATATCACAATATTGTTTTACTTCAATACCCCAGATATACTACATAAACCTTTACTATTTTGGCCTTGATTGGTGACAAGGTGACATAATTTAAGTAAATTTAAATCACACAACATTAATGACAGAATGAGATAGTATAATTAATTAAGTCAGTAAAACATTTTTAGTTTACTTTGATGAATTATAGTTTTATGATGAATAACTTTCAGCTTAGTTGTTTGCGATGCATAATTGCAAGGTTTGGAACATTTTAGTGGTAATTTTTGATTAAGATTTGATTCAGTTTTAATTAAGTCCTCAAGAACTAATTAAATTCCATTTATAGTTAACCAAAACAACACTAGTAATTGCATGTTGTCCTCATTCATAAGTTTTGCTGATAAAATATGCATGTTTTAAATACTTTTCAAAAATTAGTCACTATGGATTTCTACATAATCTAAAACTTGTGTTTAATAGTATATCCAACAGTTTTGTTGCATGAAAACTATATGCAATTCTGGTTGGCATTAAATATGCACTCAATTCCTATTTTGCACTTCCTTGAGGTTCTACTTTATACTGTATGAAAACTGCAGAAAGAGTTTTGTTTAGCAAAGAAATTATTAAGAAATCCAACAGTCCACTCATTCAAAAGCATTGATATGCCCACACAGCTTAAGTTTTAATACATTTAGTCAAAGATGTCATTTTCGTGTACTGTCTTTATACAATAGCTATCATGCAAATTAAATTATACAGGGGTGTGGATAATACTTGGCTACCAAACTCTCTGACTCAGTTATAAATTTTGGCCAAACAGCAATCTTACATAATTTTAACATTGTTTTTGAAGTGGTCACTCAAGCAATTAACTAATGAATAATTAATTAATTAAAGTAATTAATTTTGTTTAATTAAACAATTAACATTTATCATTTTGGTGATTAATGTGCTGTTATAGGAAATGAAACCATGTGTATGTCTGGAAGTTGTGGTCACAAGAAAGCCTGGAACTGGATCCAGTGTGAAAGGTGTGATGGATGGTACCACTGTATATGTATAAAGGTGACTACAGTGCAAGCCAGTAGCCCTGACTTTGCATTTTCTTGTAGTTCCTGTTCACTTGCGTCAAATAAATTTGACGTTTGCTGAACTTGCTTGGCATAAATGGTATCTAACACATTTTGTCAGATGTTTACTGTTTTCAGTTCCCTCAAATGACGTCTGATACATTAATTTTTACAATGATAATGTATGTTGATGCTTTCAGTTGCTACTTATACTGATGTTTTCTTCTTTTTTCTATAATACATTTATGGTATGTTTAATAAATTTGATTTTTTCAGTTGCCAATTTGTAATTGTGTTTTCTATCATTATGATACATTATAAAAATTTAATATATAAATTTAATAGTACAGGTTCTATGGTTGAAACTTGAAATTAATTGACTATTATTAAAGTTAACATGATAATTATGACGTAATCTGTCAATGATAACGATCTTTGTTTATCTGGCAAATTCTCACAGCTTAGTGATAAAATCTTACCACTAAAATTTTAGTACTATCAGTGTTTTCTTCGATGTTTATAGGTTGTTCGGTATTCGAGGTCTGTGTCCGTAAACTGATGGTCCGGATGACATTAGTATTATTGCACACAAGTGTCGAATATTATTCCTCCAAGGGCCAAATGTTTGTCACATCTTTCGTGTGTTAGTGTTGTCCAATTCACTTCGTTTTGGTTGAAAACAATCATTGTGGCTACCTGGTTGAACACTGTCCGACTAGTGGTGTCCGTAAAACGCCCACGCACTCTATGATAACTCACCTTTCATTTGATACCAAACTTGTGCACTATTTTCATCATATTACAAGAGAAACACTTTTTTAGTACTGGCTAGAATGCCTCCATTATTGGAAACGGAGATAATATCACGGAAAATAACACGCGAAGGTTACTAATCGCTTGGACAATGACATCATTGCTATAGCAACGAAAGCTAAGTAATGACGCATTTGCATACAGGGATTTTCAGGTCCGTTGTCAATCTTTAATAGTTATTTTGCGCATGCGCACTTTGGTTACCTGCTTGCCTTGTACATGTACACATGTAGTATATAACTAAACGTGTAGAAATGTCTGAAGGTCGAGGTGATAAGATGAAAATTGCGCTTGGAGGATTAGGTTTAGTCTCTGGTACAGTCTCAAATTCTGTAACTGTCCACAATGGACCACATGCTCTCAGTACTGTTCAAATACCTGGCCCTATACGAGGAGGAGGAGGAGTCGTGGTTACACCTCTCAGGCCACAGCCTGTGATTGAAAAAGTGCTCATTAAAGTTTGCTCCAGAAGTAATAAAAAGGATAGTCAAATGTTTACTCTGAGGAACATTATCTTAAGCAATTCATCATCTGTTGAAAACCTGAAGGGTATCATAAAGACCCAATTGGGTGATGAAATTTGCTCTAATTTTGATGTTGGATACTTGCAAGGGAGTAGTGCTGTGTACTTACGAAGTAGAGGATCTATCTGAGGTTTGGAGTAACATACAGAAAGGGACAAATGTAATTCTTTGGTGTGATGGCTTAAAAAAAGTGGGTAACAAGAAAACTATTAAGGAATTGAGTTCAGATGATGAATTAGAAGAAGTTCAAAGCATCAAGAAAAAGAGGAGGAAATCTCAGGAGAGAGAAGACCTGGTTGATGAGACAATAAAGGAATTGAAAACAAAATATGGTGCTACTTACACTCCCATGCTGTACAGAATATGGGCTGAAATGTGTTCAGCTGGGGTTCATACTAGCAGAGATAATCCTCCAGCAACAACTATGTTTCTTCGAGCTGGTGGTGGTACCGCATCTGCTAAGAAGAAAAGTATTTCAACTGGTGAAACTGTATCTTGTGCTCTTACTGAACTAACCTCTGTACTTATACCACAATCATCTGGCAGTGGTTCAACAATGAATAGTCCTGCTAAACTGATAGACAGTCGCACGAAATGTTATAAACAACTCTCAGATATTAAAAACCTTCTAGAATCTGGTGTGTTGTCAACTGGTGAATATAATTCAGAAAAAGCAGTGATTCTGAAAATGCTAAAAAAGTTATCATAATTAATTTTTTTTCATAATCATAATCAGTTTTCATTATCATACTCATAATTATAATCACAATGATTGTGCAAACTTAATGAGTTGGACATGTAATTTTATTGTCAGTAAAACAGTGTATCATCAAGAATTGTTATATGTATCCACAACATTTAATATGACCATAGCAATCATTTACTGAGACCATTTCAAAAGCCATTGAAAGAAGCGATCTTACTGCAATACATGCTTCGAACAATCTATAATTTTCCTTTATGATGCTCTTTGTTTGGCTGAAAATTCCTTCCACAGGATTGAGGTCAGGGGAGTAAGGAGGCAAAAAAATTAACTTAGCACCAAATGCTTCAATCAAATCCTTTACTTCCTCAACATGATGAATACTTGCATTGTCCATTATGCAAACTGATCTTGGATTAATGCCATTGAAAGGTAGTAAAATGGGTAGTAAGTAATTTCTCACAAAATGAGCAAATCTGTCACCATTTGTTGTTCCCTCAGATAAATACACATCATGGACACCTTCCAGTGAGACAATGGGAATGGCTGTATATCTAGTGCCCCTAATCAACAAACGTTGATCACAGAGAGGAATTCCCCGAATGCTATATCCATACTTACGAACTGCATTTCTTTTATCAAATCCACTCTCATCTAGCCATACCAACATATTAGGATCATAGACAGAAATATCTGCCATAAACTTGCCTCTGAGAACATCAGACTGTTGTAGGGCTACCAAATGCATCTTCTGGCGACTACATCCCATGTAGTGGAGTGTTCTACATATAGTTGATGCACTCACTTCTACTCCAAATAGTTCATATAGTTTAAACTTTATTTCATGCAGATATATTCCAGGATTTTCTAAAATACATTGAAGAAGAAATACCTGTTCAAATGTATCTAAAAGCTTTGAAGGTCCATTCTTGTGAGGTCTTGGTTCAACTTCACCAGTATTCACAAACAGATCAATATATCGCCTCACTGTACGATCTGAAATGTTTAGAAGAGAAGCTATAGTCTTAAAATCATGTCTGTGGGCAAGATAAAGCCACACAACTCGCAATCGCAGGTCTAGTTGATAGGGCACTGGCATTTTCAAATCAACCGCTTATATAATTTCTACGCATGCGCATAAGGAATATTGACAACGGACCTGAAAATCCCTGTAACCCTGGAGACGCTCCACGGTAACTAACTAGATAACAACATTAATAAAAATGGCTACCAGTAGAGAAGTAGCAATAGCTCACTCATTGAACCATGAAAACCTTTCAGGAGATGACTAAGAAGGTGTTTTAAGTCTGCTTGAAGACTACTTCTTTGACAACAAAGAAACAGAAGAAGGTAGGGAAAATATTACATTGATTTATAGTTGCAATGAATACAATTATTAAATAATGAATAATAGAAAATCATGATTATGGTTATGATGAAACACTTTGATGACGACGACGACGACAACGAATCTGAGGAACACCTTTCAGAAAGTATATATCATAAGTAGTTAAATTGGCAGTTATGTCACACCGTTCTTTGTAGATTCTGAACCACTCATTGCTCCTCCTATCCTGCCGCTCCCTCATAGTACTGACATCACAATTGACAATGATAAAAGAGATATAGATATTAGGGAAGAAAAGGAATGTGAATCCTTTCTTAAAGACGGTTGTGGATGTCATGCCCAATGTTTCAAACACTTCTCTGAATTCTATATTCGAAGGGTCAGGGATGATGTTCTTGAGTTGTCGAAAGATGAAAGGGATCTGTTAGTAATGGGACAGCTGATGGCTACTATACACTGTGGGGAAAAAACATCAAACTTAAAAAAAATACTCACTGAAAGAACCTGCCCATCTACTCTATATATGCACCATGGAATGAAGGTAAAACCATAACATAAAATGGAATTAGTGTGCAATAATGTCTTACTAGGTATGTCAAAGAACATTTTTGTTCCTGAATGGAATTAGAAAGTTCCGCTTAGATGCCATTCGAAGTAGCTATCTAAATGATGATATAAAGACAAGGTAAGTTAAAATCTAATTTGGCAATAAGCTAACTTGAAATGTTGATCTTAAATTTCAAGGAGACATGGAAATACTGGAAAACAACCTTCACATGCTTTTAGTGCTGAAGAGGAAATGCAAATTGTTTCCTTCATACAAAATTATGCAGAGGCTAACGCAATTTTGTTGCTTGGAAGAATCCCTGGGTACAAATGCTACGACATGCAGATGTTACCATCAAGTGTATCCAAACGTAGTGTCTATCTGCAATATGTGAAAGCCAAGGGCACATTAACTTACAGACTAGCTGCAGAGACTACCTTTTATAAAATTTGGAGAAAGTACCTTCCACATGTTATTATAACGAAACCTATGACTGATTGCTGGAAATGCCAGCATAACAGTGCTGTGATTGTTAGAAGCTTGAATTCTACTATGCAGAATCAATCCACAGTAAGTGATTGTCTATTGTAGAGTCCACAATTGTTTCAGCACAAACTCTCATAGGTATTAGAGAGAGCAAAAGACCACGTAGACATGGTGAGAAGAGAACGGAATAGTTTCAGAAGTGTTTTGAAGGAAACAAGTGATGTGTTGAAACAGATGTTCACTAGCAATGATAATTTTCTTCCCCCTCTAACCCGGCCCATTACTACATTAGATATAACAGCACATTATAGCTTTGACTATGCACAACAGGTAAAGTGTCTACTTATGTATGATGTTATTTCATTCCTACACTTGATAGGTAAATTTTCCCAGCAACCCACTACAGCCCGGTCCACTGTATTTCCTAACTCCACGCAAATGTGGAATATTCGGGATATGTTGTGAAGCTATTCCACAAGGTGTGGGTGTTAGGAGATAGCAGGAACGAATACTTTAACAAATTTGAGGTTTACACTGGTCTAGGAGCAAAAGTGGTGAATGATTTAACATCTGACCTCAAAGGAAAACATCATCATGTATACTTTCATAACTTCTTTACTTCGGTAAAGTTGATTGAAGACCTTTGAAATGATGGTATTTACGGATGTAGAACAGCAAGGGCAGATAGGAAAGGATATCTGCAGAAATTGAAAACACTGAAATTATCTAAAAGGTAAAGTAAACAATGTGACGAAAAATTGTAACAATAATAACAGACTTATTGACAATAATGTATATACAAAAAATTGTAACACAATAATAACAGACTTATTTACAATAATGTATATACAAAAAATTGTGATGCGAGAAAATAGGGCTTCTGTCGCCAAAAAAAATTTTCTTGATATTTACATATTCCGAATCTACAGTTCACGGGCTTTCTCCTGATACCTTCGACTAAGTGATCGCGCTGACGGTTGAAGAGCTATGGCGTCATAAACATCCACGTCCAAGAAACATTTATTTTGCAATTAAACATTTTATCACGTTATTCCGTATATTTCCGTGTTACATTCAAACGGAAAACACATGGTTCTTGGGAAATCAAGTAACAACGTATTTCTAAAGGAATTGTGATGTTCAGACGTCTTTCTGTGTCCAGGTGAGAGTAATTAGTTGTATTTAAAGTGATTGTGTGTGTGTGTGTGTTTGAATATCTATGGTAATGAGGTGAAATCTTTTGATACTTGGTAGTTCTGAAAAGAACTGTTAAAACAAAAAAAAAAGGGAAGTAATGAGAGGGGAGTAAGAGACACAGGTGAAAATAAATGTGAGGACAAACAAAAACTAGGTGAAATCTTTTGCAAGTCGATCAGCCTGTTCACATGTGCGAATGTTGTGGCCAGTTTGACCGCAACGTCCACACATGCGCTGTCTTTTGGGGGGTGGAGAGTTTACAGAAATTGAAGATCTTGGAGGAGAAGTGATGATTGACTGCTGAACTGGTTGACATGAAGAAGTGGCAAATGTTGGGGGGCAAGATGGCAGGGGACACACTTTGTCCTTCGTTTCATCTGAACAGAATTCCCGGATCTTTTGAAACAAGTACCACTGACGAGCATCACTCAATCCGCTTGGAAGAGCTTGTTCAGGGAAGTCCTCCACAGATGGTTGAGAATTTATGAGGTCTAACTTTTCTTCTTCACCATCACAGCTTCTTTTTACAGTGACTGTGCCCAGGTCTTCAGATGTAAATTGGAAGTGGTGTAATCTTTTTATGTGTGGTACTCGTTTCAAAAAAGAGCTCAGAAACTCTGCCCATTTGAAAGTCGGGACAACAGTTTCTCCAGACTGAGTTCCAACCAGTTGAGCGTGGTTGATAGCTGCCGAGGATTCCACAACGCGAACTATGTCATTTAAACAGTTGACTTTCGTTCTGCGGAACCTCTGTTTCAACAGGCCGAAACACCAGTCTGGAGAAAATTTAGTGTGTCCCACTGTTAAGAAGGAGAGTTTAATGGATTTGTGTAACCCCATGAGTACTCTCCAGAGTAGATACTGTCAAAACGATAATAGAATTATGTTATGTTTGTGTTATGTTTTTATTTGACTTACTTGTATAACAGTGTTGTTCTTATTCTGCCCTACACAGTTATCAGCATGGAGATGTAAATTGGATTCTCCGAGACCGTGATGGGCAAAAAAATAGTGGAGCATGCTGACAACTGCATTTGCCCCCTTCCCCGTGTCAACTGCCTCATCCACCAGGAAGTTGACCTGTCGAGGTATTGCCTCACAACATACCCCGAAGATGGCACACTTCCGTGGTGTGAGGAAATAAACAGGGCCTGGTTGTTGTGGATTGGTTGGATAGTGGACCTAATGGGAATGTATATTACTGCTATGTTCCCAATTATGACATACAAACCTGCTGGGCGAAATCAAAACTATAATGAATAGTTATGTTATTTGAACATGGTGGTACAGATGAGTTAATTCCTGGAGGAGAAACTATGCCCTCAGCATCCACAAATGTTGACTTCACTGTGTCCATAGATTTCTGGCACACCATCCTGTATAAGGCCCTCTCCGCTCGCACAGTTTTGATGTGCTCCTCCGCAAGTCTGAGTGCCTACATGTAAGTTTAATTTATGTGTTAGTACTATTTCTGCAATGTGACATGTGTATAAACCCTGCTGTATGACATACCATTGATTTCTCTTCCTCTGATTTGTTGGCAGAACGAATTATAGCATTACTATTTTTTTGGCAAAGCCAACATAGATCTGTCATTGGTTTCATAACGATTAACTTTGGCAGATATTTTCTCCATACTTCACAGAATGTGGTGTATTTTGCCAATCTTAAATTGCTGCCTTCATTAGCTATAGAGTATTTTTCCCATACTGCCCTCTTGGTGGTATTTGAAGGAAGGAGTTGAATGTCACTATTTTTGTAACCTGGTATCCTCCCTTAAGTAATAACATCACTTAACACTGAAGTAAAACTTATGTAATACACACTTACCTGGTAATAATATGGCATTAGCCTCGGCGTAGCAGCTTAAATATGTTACAATTCCTCTAACGTCCTCAGGAGAGAAGGCATGATGTGGTTGGTGATGGGCATTTCCATGGATTCTGAAAAACAAGTGCTAAGTGCTGGTGATGTATTATTTATCTCTACCTTGGTGTTTTTCCATTCTTCACTAAGCTGCTACGAACTGCATTCAAACGAGTCTTCCCAATCCCATGAAGGAAGCAGTAAGTTTTCCTACAAGTCTTTGGGAAATGATATGTAGGTACATGTATACTACAGTACTGTGATATAAATCCCACCCCTGCCTAGTACAGTACCATATATACTTTAATTGTGCCATAAAGTGTACTATCCTCTGTATATGTAAGTTAAATAATATTGTCCTATACCTGTAGTCCTTGGTGGTGGTAGATAGTTGAAACTCTCTGTCTGTTATGAGGGATATGACCACGATGATTGACTGATTTTGTTATTGTTGAATTGGTCATCAATGCTCCCATGATAACAAAATCCAGTGCCTCATGGTCCAACTCAGCACACATATTTCGTACATCCCTGTAGTGCTCTTTGGGAAACTGGGAACTACAAGCATGTCCCCTAAAAAGATGGCACTCACATCCCAGATTCACGAAAGAATCTATTTTTTTTTCTTCTTCCTCATCTATCTGTCGATGTTCAATAGGAACTTCTTGGCGGTCTTCACTTCGTAATAAATGTTGAGATGTTGATTCTGGAACAGTTTAATTGTCATCACAGTGTTAGATGAGTCTAGTATTTTAACTGTAAGTATATCTGTGTGTGTACTTGTGGGTGGATGTGGGAATTTTAGTGTGTTAGATGGCTCTACTAATTTAGTTGTGTGTGTGTGTGTGTGTGTGTGTCTGTGTGTGTGTGAGTGTGTGTGTGTGCGCCTGTGTCGGTGAGAGTGTGCCTGCGTTGGAGAGAGGCTATGTTAACAACACTGATTTATATCAGAATCTGCAAATGTGTCTGTGTGTCACTGGGTTTTTGTACTTACAGGTGTGTTTGTTAAGATTACTGACCACCTAATTTAGCTATGAGTGTGTGTGTGTGTTAGATGAGTCTATTACTTAGGTGTGAGTGTGTGTGTCTAGTTAGTATTTGACTTAATTAACAATCTCCAGGTACACACTCTACATACCAATATGATTTTGATGTAAATCTTCCATTGATTGAGGAAGGACCATGGTAGAAGTGTCTATAAATAATCATGAAGTCGTGTGTGATATAGAAGAAATCTGTGTACTGACCTTCAAGTATGCCTGGCAGTGGAGGTGCTATTAATGGAGCTATAACAGTACAGGAGTGAATTAAAAATAATACAGCTGCAACATTTGTGTACAAACCATTGGAGATTTCATTGTCATCACTATCATCACTCTCATCATTTTCAAAGTCTTCGTAATCTGTTTTACATTTCCATAAATTGTATAATTAAGTTTTTAAAAATGATTTTTATTGTTGTTATAGTTAAAAAAAACCTCACCTTCTAGGGTTTCCTGGTCCTCTTGTGAACAAAGATATTCTATTCTTCTATGAATATACTTAAAGCTTCATTATCTGCACTTGAAAGGTTTCCCGCAAACAGTGTGTTTAATGAGCTTGCTATATTCCTGTTTTCAGCCATAATTGTGGTGAATTGGTGGCTACGTTGTTGCTAACGAGTACCGTGTTTGTTCCGTGTAATTGTTAGTGTCATTTTCTCCGTGGACTACTGGCCTCCAAGCGCTTTGAACGCTCTAGAAAGAGAAAGGAAGCAGCAAGAACCTTGCAAAGTGTCGCAAATGAAAGACCAGTAATCTTACTTCAACTATTTAAGGATAACTGAAATTCGACAAAGGTTAGCCGTAATATATATTTTCACTCATATTTGAAAATTAATAATTGCGACAGAAGCCCTATTTTCTCACATCCGGTCACATATATATATATATATATATATATATATGTATACATATACGTATATGTATGTATGTATATATATACATATATATATATGTATGTATGTATATATATATACATATATATATATATACATACATGTATGTATGTATATATATACATATATATATATACATACATGTATACATATACGTATGTATGTATGTATATATATACATATATATATATACATGTATACATATACGTATGTATGTATATATATATATACATATATATATATATATATACATATATATATATATACATACATGTATGTATGTATATATATACATATATATATATATATACATACATGTATACATATACGTATGTATGTATGTATATATATACATATATATATATAGTATATACGAAAAATTGTAACACAATAATGTATATAGACATACACACACACACACACAATTACACACATACACATACATACATACGTATATATATATATATATATATATATATATATATATATATATATACATGTATACATATACGTATGTATGTATGTATATATATACATATATATATATATACATACATGTATACATATACGTATGTATGTATGTATATATATACATATATATATATATACATACACGTATGTATGTATGTATATGTGACCGTGGATGAGAAAATCAACCTTATGGGCAAAATTTTCGAAATGCATTTTTTCATATTTTTGAAGTCTTTGGTATTTCAGCTATGCTATGGTGAAATCGGTTTGGCGATCTGACAATGCGTTACCAAGTTATAGACATTTAACACATGTCATATCAGCACTTTAATTTTTGGAGATAACGCGTTTTGAAAAACAATGAATTATTAATTAAATATGTGCCGTATATTCCTGTTTACGAGATATCATGTGACTACCATTGAACACATGGGACTTTACAGTTGCTGAAGAAAGGATCGATAATGAACATTTTACAACTCCAAGGAGCTTTCTAACACATCCTAAATGTATGTGAGTTATTATTTAAGCTTTTTTTATATCCCAGTTTATTATTACTATTATTTGTAAGAAAGGTGAATGCATTCTATATTACTAAGAAACAACAAAGGTGAAATGTTTTGACATTCGGGGGTTCTGAAAAGAACCTGTTAAATAAAAGATAAATAAAATAGGTGAAGTGGATTTGGTGAAATCTTGACACACAGAACACAGTCTGGTGTTCGGGGGGAGGGGGTGGGGTTCCTGCAGAATAGACAGAGGTAAATAAAAATGTGTAAAATAAGTTAAACTGCTTATTGTGAAATCTTGATGTTTGTGGTGGGGTTCTGAGAAGAACCTGTAGAATAAAAAAAAATGGTAAATGAATGTTTAAGTTAGGTTTAGATTAACTTCACAGGTCCGCTTATTGTGGCCAAGCCTACCGCATTTACCACAGATTCGCTGCCTTTTTTGAGGTGGTTCGGATATAGGAGTCGGTAGAGTTGATGGGAGAGGTAGTGCTGTTCTGGTTGTGGAAGGGAGTGTAGTTGGAGTGTACCGTGGGATTGATGGAAGGGGGCATACGAGATCTTTTGTACTGTCTGGACAGAACTCCCTAATTCTGTCATACAAATACCACTGTCGGTCAGGGGAAAGACCAGTGGGAGTTAAGACTGTTGGTAGCTCTGTATTTGATGGCAAAATTGACGGGTCACGAAGTAAGTTGATAGTTTTCTGTAGGCTGTTGGAATATTCTTTTATTATGACCTCTCCTATAGACTCCGAAGAAAATTTAAAGTTATGGAACTTCTTTATACCGGGGAGTTTTCTAAATTTAGTAAGTAAGAAGCTCTGCCAGTCATAGATTGGTACTACCATCTCTCCATCTTGGGTCCCGACTAGTTGAGCAGAGTTTACAGATGCAGAACTCTCTACCACATCCACTAAATCCTGCAGACTGTCAACTTTTGCATGTCGGAACTTCTGCTTAACCAAGCCGAAACACCAATCCGGAGAAAATTTGGTATGCCCCACAGGTAGAAATGAATAAGTGATGTTGTGATGAAGTCCCACGGCCACTCTCCACATGAAGTACTGCAAAAAGGAAAAAATAAATTTACTGTGAGTTTTCATTTATTTACTAAACCAATGTCTGACTTGTGTTGGGTGTGCCAGAAGAACAGCTCTGCAATCATAAGGAGTGCCAACCAACCCGAGGAACAGAAGACAAAAGTAAGTTATCAGCAAATACACATTATGTCCAAATTATAACCATTAAAATTCAGGTTTACCAACAAGCAAGAGAACACATTGACAGAGCAAGTACTGAACGTGCATTCTATAGGGACACACTACGAGCGGCATACACTACAGCAGATGGAGTTTTCTGTCCTCCACTGGTTGCCTCACCATGCTCATTAAATTTGTCTACATGTGTACACTATTCCTTTGATTATGCACAACAAGTGCACTATCCCAGCAACCCACTTCAACCAGGACCCATATTTTTTTTAACACCTAGAAAGTGTGGCCTATTTGGGGTGTGCTATGAGGGTATACCTCGTCAAATTAATTTTTTAATTGACGAAGCTACTGATATGGGGAAAGGAGCTAATAATGTATGCAGTATGTTGCATTATTTTTTTAGTCACCATGGTTTAGGTGAAACCAATGTCCACTTGAATGCAGACAACTGTTGTCAGAACAAAAATAACACCGTAATACAGGTGAGTTTAGTAATTATAACGTGTGGCATGTACTTTTTCCAGTATTTACAAAAAGCACTAAATCCCACAATCCTCTGACTTATTGATTCTGTAGCTACACTATAATTTTCCCATACTGCTTTTTTCGTTGAACTAGATGGTAATAGTTGCATGCTGTAGTTTTTGTAGCCTGGTATGCGTCCAGGAAGGAGAATGGCATGTGTCTCAGCATAGTTGTTAATATATTTTACCACATGCTGGATGTCCTCCACTCTCAATGCATGGTGAGGCTGACGAGATTTGTTTCCATGTGTTCTAGAGAATTTGTATTGGTTTATGTTGACTTGAAATACATACTTTCTTACCTGGGTACAAGACCTTCCCTGAAGTACCATGTTTTCAGTGCTTTGAACCGGCATGTCCCAATTGCATGTAAAAACAGAAATGTAGTCCTGCATATCTACAAATTAATGATTGGGTACATTGGATGTTAAATAATAAGTATCATGGCTGAAACGAATAATGTCGTTATTTTGGTATTTGACAGATTTTTTTGATAATTAGGTTATTAGTTTGAAAATTAAATACCAAATATTATGTAGCCCTGTATGTGTAAGTATTGACTTTTACCTTCTTTCCTTGATGTAAAAACTGAGTTGTTACCCTTTCTCTCTCTTTGTCACATCTTGTTGTGTGTTCAAATACTGTAGTTGCCATTATCTGTCCCATTATCAATAGATCAAGAGAGTCGTGATCGAGTTCGACACATTGGTTTCTCATTGACTGGTAGTGTTCTTGTGAGAAGAACTTACTACACCCATTTCCTCCATTTAGATTGCATGCACACCCTTCCACCACAAATGATTTTACAATCTCCTCTTCTTTCTTGTCTATCTCCAAATCTGTTGTATGTTCATTTATTTGTGTGTCAATATCATCCATTTCCACAATTGCAGGTTCTGATGAATCTACTGTATAAAATAATTTCAACAAATTCCTCTGGAAGCCATAAATTAACTTACAGTCTTCTTCATCACTGTCATCTTCATCATCACTGGTAGCTGATTCATCAAGATTAAAATCACTGTTATCATCTTCTATTACAAGATAATAATATTCATGATTACAATGACTTTTATTAATAAAAAATGATAATTGGCTAACCTGTAGGGGTTTCCTCGCTGCAAAAATAATCCTGTATCATAGAACTGCAGGCAGATCTGTCAGAAGGACAGAGGGAGCTTTGAAAAAAGCTGTTTAAGGCAGTAGCAAAACGAGCAACCTCTCCAGAATCCATTCTTAAAAGTAGCAGCGGTAATAAATGCGCGTTCCTAACGTACTCAAGTTGTCATGGGTGGGGCTAATTAGGTTTGTTTACGTTAGGGCTTTTCCGTGTTACATCTCCGTGTATCTACAATGGCGTTACTGTCAATTTTTGGTCATTCTCTCTTTAAACGATCGCTATAGGAAATCTGTGTGGAACTGACATCTGTAACTAATTGTCAGGGAAGCTAAGGTATTATAATACTATAAGAAAATGTAATAAAATGCTAATCTGCTTTCGTTTGAATTTTTGTGTTATTTTGCTTATACTGACAATTATTAAATTTGCCCATAAGGTTGATTTTCTCATCCACGGTCACATATATATACATATATATATATATACATACATGTATACATATACGTATGTATGTATATATATACATATATATATATACATGTATACATATACGTATGTATGTATGTATATATATACATACATATATATATATATACATACATATATATACATATATATAAACACATACATATATATACACATATATAAACATAATATACATATATAAATAAATATATGTATATATATATATATATATATATATATTTATATTTATATCACAATGTAACCAGTTTCAAACCTGTTTTTGAAATTAAACTTGAAACAGCTGCATTTTAGGAATGTGTTTATACTAGACAACTTGAAAATGGGTTTCAAACAAGTTATACTATAGTGTACAAATATCAATTTCATTTTAGAGGAGAGATGCTTACTTTTCAAAAGAATGATATAATTTGCACGGCATGGATGGATAGAAAGAGAGTGAGTGTGATGGCCAGTAATGTGCAATCAACAGATACAGGGGATGTTCTAAGACGTCAGAGGGATGGCACAAGAACAGCGATTCCATGTCATCAGTCAATCATTAATTACAACATGTTTATGGGAGGTGTTGATCGCGGGGATCAACTGCGAGGATACTATAAGTGCTCTGTAAAAACAAGAAAATAGTACAAATATTTATTCTACTTATTGTTTGATGTATCGTAACTAATGCAAATATACTATATAAACACTACAGTACAAATTCAGAATACAAAACTATCAAAGATTTTCAAATGAAATTAGCAAACGATCTAATTGGTTATTATTGTACATGCAAAAGACCCAGTCGTGTTTCCTCTTCTTTCCATCTTCTTCCATTACTACATTTCCCTCTGAAGTCAACCTCACATAAACGGGGTCAATGCACATTGTGTTGTCAGTCTGAAAAACGCACTGATACAACATGGCAGTGTGGGGAGTATGGTATATGGCTATGTCACAGTGGAGACTCCAACACAGATTGTTTTTTTATATGGCATAAAAATAGGCAACAATGAAGGCTCATAGTATTACCCTCGAATCATAGTATATAATTATTTATCATTTATTTATCATTTGTGACCGAATTTGCGAAAATCAGGCTTCTGGGATAATTATTAATTTTGAGATATGAGTGAAAATAGACAGTTATGGCTTACTCGGGTGATTACTGTTTTACTACATAAAAAGCTTCATTAATATTTTACCTATTCACTCATACCTTCAGAGAAATTCGGAGACATCTCTGTGCTTCACTAGCCACTCCTAAAAAGGTTTTTAGTCATTATGTTTAATGATTAAATAATTGATTAAATAATTGATTTAATTGCGTTTTCTCAAAATGAAGGATTTGTGACTACAACGGTTTAATCCCCCGCTGTAGCCTTGTTTTTTTGTGTGATTGGGATGTATCATATATCATTCTGGAGCTAATTGAATACTCTATTCAGGTAATACAAAAAATCAATTTTAAAATTTTATCCCATAAGCCTGATTTTCGCAAATTCGGTCACATTTATTTATTTGTATAATTATAATATGCATAGTAAGTTCTACAGTATCAATATTACCTTAATCAAAAATTTCTTGTTCTGTAATTGGAAGGCTATGTCCAAACAGTCAAGTAAACGGTCAGCTATTACGTTAAAATATACTGTCATAAGTATGTTTCAGAACCTTTCAGATGTTTACTGACAATGTAGATGTCTTCTCCAGTTGTTTTATAGACTCTTTAGACTGTTTCTCGACGATCTTCGTCTACATGTTTTCCATGACTATAAAGCATGCTTCCTTCTGACAGTAAACGTCCTGATTCCTGAACATACTGTTCGAGAGAGGTTGGAGGCCCCCCAGTGTATGACTTTTCAAATGTCATGACAGTCAATCCCCATCCCAAATGCTGTTGTTCCTACAACAATACGTAGTTTACTGTCACCTGCACACAACGAATGCAGAAGCTTTTCTTTCATATCAGTGGTGGAAGCACGAGTACACAAATTTAACAATTCAAAATTCATTAAAGTCAGGATAATTTGGCGGGAATGTGAAGTATGCTCCAAGAGACTTATGTAATGAGTAATACAAATCACCACAGTCATGGTACGTTCTGCAAAATATTATTGTTTTTGGATACTCCAGTCCCTGAGATTTGACCTCTTCTGCTACATTATTACAAAATTCAGACATTTTTGGGCGTGCCTTAACAGTAAATTTAATGTTTTGTATATGTGGAGGAAGACCAATCAGAATGGGTTTTAACAAGCAAGCAAGCAATTAGTTGCACCTGCTGTCAGAGCAAGCACATTTACCGAAGAAGGAATGATACTTCTTATTTCGCCAAGGTGGGCAAATGCAGTACGGAAATCATCTCCCCTGGGTGAAATACATCTCTATAATATTTGTTTTATTATACATCAACTTTAATTAAAACTTACCAAGATTTAACACAATGTATTTCATCTATGACAAAAGCAACTAGTCTCTCCTTGTATACTGGTGACAGCAGCATATTGCGGTATACTGGGTTGCATACAATACATTCGGGGCTTATAAATACTAGTTGACAATTGCCTTTCATGACTTGGTTGACTGCACCTCTATCAATTTGAGCTTCACCTACAAATTCTGCAGATATACCACAAGGTGTGAATTTGTCTTTTTGGTCTATCATCGAAGAGGTTAGAGGACTCACACACACAACTATACTCCCTGGTTTACCTGTGATCCATTGAATGTATGCTTATAATAATCATTAATAATTTTTTAAACTTACCATTCAAATTATCAAATACAATTGGCAAAATTCCGTATATGAGAGATTCCCATAGCCTGTTGGCAAAGAAACAAATACATCATGCCCTGACAAGAAAGCGAGCACAGCCTCTGATTGTTTTCCTTTAAGTTTCACCCCCAACTTCCCTGCAGCAAAGTCCAAAGCCTTCTTCTCTTTCAACATACTATTCTCTTTTCACACTTGTAACGTGTTGTTTATAGACACACCTAGTCGAAAGGCGGTCCCTCACTTGACAGATACTTTACGCTCGAGTGTTTCCAGAATGAGCAGATCAACGTCAGTACACCAGACCCTCTCTTCGTTTAGAAGGAGGGGCTGGCTACGCGAAACTAACATTTCATCATCATGATCATCAAATTCTTCATCACTATATTCGCAGACAACCTCACCTCCTATTTCCCAGTTATTCATAACAATTTCTACAACTTCCTCAGCATTAAAATTCATGTTTTTAATCAGCAAGACAGACACTTGTCTATTATGAATTAAAATTATTCCACCTGGGTGGGGCAGCTGAAATTGTTTTCAGCCGCGTATGAAAATGGCGCTATAAGACAGTTCTTTCGTGATCGTCATGATAACTGACTCTAGAGGATCATGAATCTCTCTTTACACATCTAAAAGGTAAAATTAATATAAATATATCGTTATTGCACTATATTATCAACCGCTTTGTATCTCTATGCTCAGGTTGCAGATCTGCAACCTTCGTCGGTAAAGGGTTAATGGATGCTACACATGGCACGACACAGTATGACTTCCAACTCATATTTTAGTGCATGGTGTAGTGTATTTGGTTGTGAAAACACCAAAAAATTATTGTGTATTTGGCATGTTGATCGTGCATGGCGATCTGCTCTTAATGAGCATATTACTAACAAGCAACAGAGGGTAGAAATTTATCATCACCATCGCGTTTTATTACAAGAGAGAGAGAGAGGAAAGCAAATTTACAGTCAGGTTGCAACAGATAATGTCTTTCTTAACTGAGAAGTACCCTATTTTTTAAGTACTTGCTATAGAGTAGGTACAGTAGTGAATACTAACATGTTCACAGTGTCATTTCATTGGCTTTTAAAGTAGTGTACCTTAATAATAAACAGAATCATCGTGTTGACTGGTTGATTCACGTTCTTCTCCGAATTGCACGAAATCTGGTGTATGAGCAACTACAGAAAGTAGAGTGTGATAACTAGTACTTATTAGGAATGCATCAAAAAGGATCTTAGAAACAGAAGAGAACTACATGAGGAACACACACTCTACTGAGCATGCTCAAACAATAATTATATTCATACATATTGATGTAACAACACCCACACACAATAATTGGTAGTATACTACACTTCCTCCCCCCTTGACAAAAAAATGTATATACATTATGTGTACAAAAGAACTATACATTAGATAACGTTATTACAATCCTTCTATTAATATCCAATTGATGGATCAAAACGAGACGGGGGATGTCGATCTTTTTGTGGATAACAACGATTAGACGATTGTTCCATTGTATTAGTAACATTACTGTCAAGATGATTGTGACCTGGATATATCCAACTGTCTGTGTCCTGTGTACCATTAAATTCCTGTAACGTTGGTTCCATACAATTCCATCTTGTAAAACTTTTTACTTAGATTTCCTTTCTTTTTAAGTATGATTCCAGGGATCCACTTAGGGTCGCTGTTACGATAACTGCGTACCATGACAGGTAGGGTCATGATTTTCCTTCTGAGTTGCCTGTTTATTCAAAACATTCCTTTCAATATTCGGTTTAAGAAGATCCAATACAGTTCGAATTGGTCGTTTTAGCATTAGTTCGCAAGGGGTTCTCCCAGTAGTACAGTTTGGAGTGGAGCGATAAGAGAGAAGAAAATTAGAAAGAGTATATTGACTAGAAAAACCATCTTGCTTCCCTTTTTTTATACGTCTGAACTAGCCTTTCTGCTACCTCATTCGTGGATGGGTGATAAGGTGCCAACTTAAAATGTTTAATACCATTACTACGAAGAAATGATGAAAACTGATCAGAGATAAACTGGGGTCCATTATCGGACACAACCTGTTCTGAAAGTCCGAAGACAGAAAAAATGTGCCTTAAAACCTCTATTGTCTTATAGGTAGAGTTGAAGACATTTCCCAAATTTCCGGCCATTTAGAATGGGCATCAATTAAAATAAAGTACATTTTTCCAAATACCCTTAGGGGCCTGCAAAGTCAATGTGTAACCTTTGCCAAGGTTTACTAGGCCCCATACCCTGTCTAAGTTTAGTTGGTACAACTACTCGGATACCCCACATGAGGCAATTACATTCTACAGTCAATTTGTTACACCTATTGAAGAAGGGCTTTAGCTCTTCGGATACCATCTGGGGCCAACCATTTATAAAGTATTGCATTATGTCGGTACGAGTAACTGCCTGTAAATGAGAAACTGTAATAGGGAGGGTGTCAATTTGGCACATGTTAAAAATGGTCGAACCTCCCTCGGAATATATAGATTCATCTTCTATTGAGTGTAAAGGTAAACGGGATAAGGCGTCTGCATTACTGTGAGTCTTAGTAGACCTATATAGGATCTTATAATTGTAAGATGACAACAATAAGGCCCATCGCTGTATTCTGGCTGCAGTTAAAGGAGGGATTCCTCTTTTGGGGCCAAATATGACAGTTAAGGGCTTGTGGTCAGTTATTAGGATGAATTCCCTTCCCATTAAATATTGATTAAACTTTTTAATACCAAAGATTATTGACAGTCCCTTTTTCTCAATCTGGGAGTAATGTTTCTCTGCACTCGACAGTGACCTCGAGGCAAATGCTATTGGTCAATCCTTACAAACATGTGAAAGGACCGCCCCTAACCCATACTGGTAGGCATCTGTGGCTAACTGAATTGGCAATGATGGGTCGAAATGAATTAAAACTCGAGAAGATAGTAACTCCTCAGTGACTATTTTAACGGCTTCATCACAGTCCGTTGACCACTCCCATTTAGTATCTTTCTTAAGTAAATTATTTAGGGTTTGTAATATGGATGCTAAATTTGGTATAAATTTACCATAATAATTTAAGAGGCCCAAATATGCTCTTAACTCTGTTACATTCTTTGGGTTTGGGGCATTAACTATAGCATCCACTTTATCCTGTTTAACATGTAAACCTTAGGAGTCAATTACATGACCTAAATATTCAACAATTTCAGACATGAACTTACACTACTCCTTTTTGAGAGTAATGCCATGATGCATAAGTCGTCGTAGGACTTCTTCGAGGTTGGTGAGATGCCTCTTGGTTATTCACGCCTGTCACCAAGATGTCGTCTATATAACATATAGTGTGGGGAATGCCTTGTAATATAATGTCCATTGTTCGTTGAAACAAGGCTGGGGCTAATGATATCCTGAATGGCAAACATGTGTATCAGTACAAACCACGATGGGTGTTGATTGTAACTAAGTCTTTCGAATCATCATCTAATACCCTCTGCTGGATATGCTTGGGAGAGATCAAGCTTCGTAATCCTTTCAACTCCTGAAATTGTTGCAAAAAGTTCGTCGGGTTTGGGTAGTGGATACTGGTCAACTTCCAAATAAGGATTTAACATAACCTCGTAGTCACCACAAATTCACATTCACTATAAACAACAGGTTCAATTATTCCTGCTGATTGAAGACTATCGAGTTCCTTCTCAATAACATCATTCAAAGCAAAGGAGACTGGTCGAGGTCTCCAAAATCCAGGTTTAGCTCCTTCCTTAACAGTAAGTTTGGCTTTATATTGGGTCATCGTTCCGAGTTCACTTCAAAATACCTTTGAGTATTTAGATACTAGATTATCCAGAGGATTTATAGCTACAGAGGTATGAAATATCTTGTGCCAGTTCAACTTTATTTGGGCAAGCCAGTTTCTTCCCAGTAAGGCTGGACCGCTACCTTTTACGACCAGTAACGGTCGAGTATATTCTTTATTTTCGTATTCAACCAAAACTGAGAATTCTGCAACTATGTTCATACTTTCTACTGTATATGTTTTCAGTTTTACCTCCGACTCCTGCAACTCATAACTTGAGAATGTGCTCCTATACTCTGCTTCTGAAATTAAGGACACTGCTGCTCCTGTTTCCACTTCCATTGCTAAAGATTTTTTGTTTACTTTTACTAATACACAGACAGGCTGGGGAGTCTCCTTTGTGATCTTAAACAACGCCATCTTGTCAGATGAATCTCTTTCCTTCTCCTCTTGGAAGGTTCTTACATACTTTGTTTTTTTCGAATTTCGGTGAAGACCTTGACGTATCCTTAAAATGTCTATTGGGATTTCTGTCTTGTAAAACTTTCAAGCTACGACAAACTGACTTGAGATGCCGACGCTTACCACATTTGTGGCATTCGGCATCCCTAAATCTGCACTGGTTGGCTTTGTGGTTCGATTCACCACACCCTGAAACATGTAATTCTCTGAGACACTTTATGTGTATATATATAATATATACATAAATATATATATATATAATATGTATGTATGTATGTATATTATATAGTATGCTAACAGGTCCTACATAACATTCTATGTATAGGTTATGTCACAGCACGAGTGCTATATCAGATTTATAAATCTGATATAGCACGAGTGGCTGTGACAACCAATATATGTCATGAAAGACAAAACCTTTGTTGATGTCTGATGCTTCTCCTACCTTTTTGTCAGCACTTTGGAGAAGGTAAGCGTTGTTTTCTTGTAGTCTGTTTCGACAGCAGGTGCTATATCTGACCACAGTGCTATATCACATATATATCCCTGTGGTTTACTTTGATGTTTCGCCGTATCATGACATATGTATATATATATATATATATATATATATATATATATATATATATATATATATATATGTATGTATGTATGTATATTATACATTCCATTATTTAATTAACCATTAATCTATGTAGTCCTGTTTACCAATGCATCAGTAAATACATGTAATGATATTTACTTCCAAAAACTAACTAAATGACCCATAAAATAAGTTATTTGATATACAGCATGTAACTGTCATGTCATTTATTGAAAATGTTTTTTTTAATTATTTTTTGTGTGTACACAGTATAATCAGATTGGCATTGCTTACTTTTGTATCCAAAATTTTTACTTGTTTTGTAGTAGTTTAGATTATTATAAATTTTTTACTCCCCTTTATTTTTGTTTGTTTGTTTGTTTGTAGTGCTATGTTTGCTATGTTCAAAGATAAAATAACCTATTGAAAGACCTAAGCTGAATTGATATTCCATTCCCATTATTATCATCACCTTTTATACTGTTCACTCTATATTATGTACTACATGTACATAATTATAATTATATACATGTGCTATAGCCTATTCCTACACGTAACATACGTACGTACATACATACATACATACATTAGATGGTAATAAATAATTTATACTTACATGTGGTACATGTAAGTATGAAGTGGTTAGTTGATAATGTACAATCCTCAATCTTGTTTCTGTGCTTTTTTTTTGTTTTGACATAACTTACATGCCCTTTTATTAAATTAAAAAGAGGGTTTGGAGAATTATATAGTTTACATATAAAGGAACAGTTTCCCAGATTCAACCACATTCAGTTCAACAATCTTTTCCAAACAAACTATCTCGCATATGTTTTTTAATTAATTATAACTTATACCACAATTATATATGCATGCATTAAAAATAATTACAATGACTAAGCAATGATGATAATATGTTAGTAAGTAAATATATTGCACATTACTTTCTATATGGAATACTATAAACAAGAATTTTGGATTATATATAGCTGTTAGTTTATTAATTACATAACTTCACATGAATTCCTGTCATCAACGAAGCCATTCTCTATCATCCACATGCCCTTTTCCAACCACTCCACACCTTCTCCAATCACCCCATATACCATACACTCTTGTCCAAAAAAAAGTGTCGAAATTGAAGGCACAGGTCTAGTGGAAATTGAAGGCACATGTCTAGTGGAGCTACCGATATTCTCCGTTTCTTCATTTGAAGTCACAAGGTGAGGATGCAATTTCCGAAGCCATTCTCTATCATACACCCTTTTCCAACCACTCCACACCTTCTCCAACCACTCCATACACCACAGCTGCTCATCTGCCACAGTTGTACATATGCTTAATGGTTGTCCATATGTAAGTTACTACAACTTGAACTCCTTCTCTTCAGGCCAAACAGCTGGACTATATGAAATATAGCCACTCTCTATACTTTTTCGTTTATCCACACGCCCTTTTCCAACCACTCCACACAACACATGCCCTTCTCCAACCACTCCATACACCACAGCTGCTCATCCGCCTTGTTCAATTGTTGTCCATATATGCAAGTTACTACAACTTGAAACTCCTCTTCAGGCCAAACAGCTGGACTATATAAAAATATAGCCACTCTTTATACTTTTTCGTTTGTTCATTTGTTCCTTTGAAAAGTCAGTTGAGGAGGCAATTTCTGAATGGTAGAAAATAGTAAGTCTACACAACATGGCAGAGCAAGAGCTGAATACATTCTCTGCTTCCTTTAACTTGACTCAGACAACATAACACTACTGTACAAAATCAATCACTGTTATATAGTAAACCACTAAATGTTCTGGAATATTCTAAAGCATGTGACAATGTAGAAAGTTCTAGAGACACATGTCCCAACACCTTTTACCCAATAAGTGTGAACTAGTTATGATCAACATTTAAAGTACATGTCTATATTTCCAGCCATGTGCTCTTACCAACTGAGCTACCAAGGCAGCCCAGCTGGCCAGGTCCAAATCAAACATTTCATACACCTGAAACTTGGTGAAGGCCGGGGTAATTAAACCACCAAAGATACCAAACACTAAATCTAAGTATATACATGATGACTTGAGATGGATATCCGTACTAAAAAAATACAAAGACACTATTTTAACAGGATTGGCTTTAACTGGGGGTGGGGTCTCAAATCCTCATAAAGCACTCGGCTACTCCTCATGCTTTATGAGCTTCTCGACCCCATATGTATATTACTAACTATTAGCTACTAATGTACATGTAGTATGTGAGTTTCTCACTGCCCATGCTCATTGTCTCTATTTCCCGACTGATAACTCAATGCCACCATTTTTATATATTTACTATATATCATCATGAATTTCTTTAATGACAGGAAATTATTAATTGTTAGGTTATACCACTTGATAGAGAAAGTCAATGATTTACCCAACCAGTAGTTTTGGTATTAGGTTTCTGTTATGTCGGCAAATTTTGTCACAATCTTAATTCATTTGTGTTGTTATATTGGAAGGAGTGGTTTAGAACCCGAAGTCACTCAATAATGTATAACTCCACCTATGCACAAAATTTTGTAGGAGGAAGGCTCTGTTTTGCTCCCTAATTATAGTAGTTGTGCCCTGTTACCATTCCATTGTTATTCACTGGGCTATTTTTGTATTTTTTAGCATGCTACACTTAATTACATTCATAAAGAATGCTGTACTTGAGAAGCAAACCCACAACAACCTTACACCCCCCTTAGAGTATAAAGGCCCTGCCAACCTGTCCACTGATTGCTTTGTGCATTCAGAGAGAATTTGATGACAAATTTTTGAGAGGGACATGACCACTTCATGTCCCTGAATTTAACATTTTACAACAGTCAATTATTATTGTGCCGTTAGCTAGTGATGGGCGATACCAAAAAATTTAAAATGATTACAATTACTGATTACATTCATCAAGTATTCGATTATTTTTTGATTACTTTCAAATTACTTCTGTTCAGTTTCATGTTTTACATCCACCTTACACATATCATGTTTATAAAGGACAATTATTATGTTGCTAATGGACAACAATCTGTAATAAACATGTTTATAATGGAAAGTGGTAATTGTATTTTTCATTAGAAGTAATTTTGGCTCTCATTATTAATACTTTATATAAAAGCACCATTAAGCACTCACATAACCATGGTTAAAAGCAATCAATCAGTACCAATGAATAGTGGTTTTTGGATTGAAATATTCATTTCCTTAGCCAATATCAGGTATTTGTAAACAAAGCCTGATAATGGACAAGTGGGCATGATGTTATTTTATTAACTATTTCCTGAAGCTTTTTGGCCATACTATAAATATTGTTTACATCCATAAACTACAGGGCATGTATCATCACAAACCTACTTATGTCAAAAGTCATATAATATGTATTTGTACTAGCACAGGTAACTCAGTCACTGAATTTACTAATGTAAACAATGGTTGAATCAGAATCACATGTTACTGATTGATGTTGACAATCAAATTCAGTAAAAAAAGCCTTTGGCAGAACCTTTAGTTCATTACGTAACTACTCTCCCTTGTAGGTGAAGAGTTTACAGCTCAGAGCTCTCAAGTTGCTCCAGCATTAAGTAAGTACATGTACGTGTGTAATAGTAATACAAACAATTCCTTCTCTTTTACTTTTTTCCATCATGCACTCCTGATATATATATTATATATATAAATTATATATCAACTTTTGTCTGTTTTATAATTTGTTATACAAGTAATCTGTCTTACAATTAATTACAATTGGTCATTCTAGTAGACCATATAAAAAATTAATCAACGAATGGTTTACAAGTAATAGCCATATTTATGCAAAAATGACTAAGTGAGGTGTACAAACTTAGTATGTTAAGTTAATTAACCATTGTATTAGAAGCTTCAAAGCTACCACCCACTCATTATAGATATAACACCTACTTCATTTGGGACATCATGGCTCCCTGCACTATATATAGTACCCACAAGTGTCTATGAATGTAATTAAAAAAACAAACCCACAATACCTCTACCAACCCATTGAGTATAAAGGCCCAGCTAAAGCTGTTAGTTGTTAACTCTGTATTTTGGTCCATGTTGTGCCTTTAAGAATTTTTGGTAGGGACTGTACATCAAGTTACAGTCCCTAAATTTAATTATTAAATACAGTAAATATATTATGTGGTGCTTGATACAGGATTATTAACTACTGTACCTGTAATACAATGTATTTATGCATGTAAAGCTGTACAATTAGTAGTTAAATCCTGTACAAGGAATTCAAGTTTCTTAAGGTGGTGGTACGGTGACGTTAATGATATTTATAGCTAAAAGTTTTTTGTTTTTTTCATTGTTACAATTTCTTAATTCATTTTCATATTTGCAACACAATATTATTTTATTGAAGTTTATTATCAGTGAAAATTTGAAGTATTTTGCATGTTGTATTCATGAGTTATGATCGTCAGCAGAACCAGCCGCAAAGGTATATTTTTTCTCCATAAACACACAAGACAAAGACTGGACACTTACTGTGCAAAGTTAATACATCCTAGTCTAAAAAACAACGAAGACCTTTTCCTTATATCTGTTTCTGTACCACAGGGGTTGTATATCATCATCCTTCTTCGACAAATTTCTCGACAAAGTGCTTCGCTATTGAAAAAATTGCTTCGTTGTTTTGTAGGTACACGTGTAACAAACGTTTCTTCAAAATTTCAGAGCTGTACCAATTATTAGAGCTGAGAAAAATGTACCTCAGTACAACCCACTGACTTTGATTCATTATAGCATAGATAATACCACAGGAATGTATATTTAACGCATTTCTGTATGCCCATAGTATTGTACTGCAACCACAAAATGAATATCATGAATAAAGTATAAATATAATTAACAGGCAATTGTATGGTTTCTCGCTTCTGCCGTGCCCCCTCCTTAACTTCAACATCTATGATCACTTTTCTTGCTTGCAACACCTTAGGCTGCTTTATTTCTTCAGTAATAGATATTTAGACTCTACTAGGGATATCTGGAATACAGTTAGCCATTAGCACCCCGAGGGGGCTCTGCTCTTGTATACCCCCATCAGCAATTAGCTCTTTGTAAGAGATTCCACTGAGTATGGAACTACATGTACAAACAATCTTTTTGCCTGAATCATTTTCATATAATTATCCTTACAATTCTGTATATGTTTCAATCCATGGTTTCATTATTTACAGTATACCCGTGTATTAGCTCCTTGTGACATTAAACTACAATGTATACACTACATGTACATGTACATGTACATCACATATTAAGTCAGCATATTCTAATTCAGAGGTTATATCATGAGTTCGAACATACATGCACTTTACATGTACATGTACATGTTTCTTCAAAAAATGTAACCTAAAAAGCATCTGAACAAGGTTGGGAGACTAACATAGGACCCAAAATTAAACAAACCACTTCCATATAACCTATAACCCTACATACGTGCAGCTCTTTGTATTTTGCTGTATAGCGGTGTAAGTGCTTATGTATGGTTATATGGAAGTGGTTTGTTTAATTTTGGGTCCTACGTTAGCTTCCCAACCTTGTTCACAACTTCACATGCTTTTTGGGTTTTGACGTCCCTACATCTTTCATTTTTATAATTGCATCTTTAAGATGAACAGGAAAAATGTGCAGTCTCAACAGGATTTTTGCAGAAATGGAAAGGGTTCAAACTTGTTGGCAATAATGTTGACAAAAATGTGAGACGGTCATTCCAGCGAGTGAACTATGGAACACGATCTTTTCATCATTTCCATGCTTATGCTGTATTAGATAGGGTAGATTTCAGTGGCTTATCAGATCTCCCACCAACTGGTGTGATAGATGTTAACCAATTGCTTCCCTCAGATGATGACAGTGTGTCATTGAAGAAAATGTTAGCAACACTTGTCACAAGGTTTGTTTGTAATAACTACATCTGTATACAGATGTGTACTCTAAATGCATGAATGTAGGATATTAGTACTGAACATGAAGGAATTTTCTAGTGAGAAGGAAAATGTGGTGTGGCATATTTACCACAAGTACAGTGTTGAGATGAAGCAGAAGTCTGATGTGGTATGATTTTGTACAATACTTTTGGAACTGTGTATGTATTCATAAACAAAGTAAAGAGATGTGCATGAAATTAATAATAAAACGTGGATCATCCATGACACCTTACTCTCACACCGTAGGTTCCCATTGGAGTGCAACTATTAAATGAGAACAAATTAGATGAGATGTGTGAGATAATGGATCGACTACAGGAGTATGTTCCAAAAGCCTCTTATCTAACAACAACTACCCTACCATCAGGAGAGACATATACATATAAGAAATCAGATATGTATGAGATTATTCTTGGTGGGGATCAATTGACTTGTGCACGAGCTAGAGAATCAGCAGCAATTCGTTGTAGTCATCATAATGATAAAGATCGATTGAAAGGAATCATGCCTGTTGCCGAGGATTGGCACACAAGGCAGACACTATTGAAGGTACGATACTATTATACATATGATATACATAACATATACCCACTACTTAAGGTTATATGGAAATATCTTTATCACTCCAATTCATCTCGTGAGAAAGGAACATTGAGACAGATGAAAAATTTCATTAACCGGTCATCCGTTCCAAACATGAAAGGTGCTGAAGATTTCCTGGAATTAGTTTTGAATGCACATGTTATTATTTGTGCAAGGCATATTATAGACTCTGGTAAATCTGGTTCTGTCCAAGAAATTGCTAATATGTTAGTTGAAGGTTATGTGAAGATTGATGATAAAATGAAGACTGCATCAAAAGATCAGATTTATCTATATGCTTGTGAAATAATTACCCTCGGGTTGTTTTGGAAGAATTATCATGATGCTTGTAAAGAGGGTGATGGAGAGAGAATAATGCTGATATGGAAGTACCTCATTATCATTTTAAAGCTCTCTTCCAGGAAAAACTATACTAAGGAAGCTATTTTATTTTTGTTACAATGCAATTTTTTACAGTCAGAGAGGAAGGTGGCTCAAATGCTTCATAGTAGGTGTATTAATACACAAGGTAAATTGGGTTATTATAATAATATTCCATGTGACTTACACATGGAGCACCTAAACCGTCGTCTCAAGACAATTCTTAATCATTTGGGTTCAAATATTCAGCCTATAACAATTTTAAAGGCAGCAAAGTCAATAGGAGCAGTTCACAATATATGTAATATATTTCAACATGAAGTACAGTGTCATGAAACCTCTGATAGACACTCAATACCATCATCTAACAAAGATTTGGAAATGATTATGACTACACTAGAAGAAGCTGATGTATTTACTGAATTTCCAGAAAGAAAACATCTCTCCTTTGCTTACAATAAACTCCTATTAGAAGATTATAATAAACAGCAAATTCTTGACTGGGTACTGGATAAAAGTCTGTCATTTTCTGTCAAATACTTTTCTTAAAATATTTATATATGTATACAATCAATGACTGTGATTATTGTTAACAATGAAAGCATGTTTATTATTAAATAACAAGGATAATAATTATATATAAATACGATGATAATTCAATTTAAACTACAAATATCACAGCAAATATCACAGCAATTTTCTCTTGGCACAGAAACATTGGAATGAAATAGGAAATTCTGAAAAAGCAACTTTCGCCTGCAAACTATGTTGTTGTTACATTACTCTTGCATGTGTAATGATATGTACTTTTTTGCTTTACCATATAAAATACATGCTGTAGCTTGCATCATATCTCTACCAGCCCTGCCAGATTCTTGTGCATAAGTTTCTGCATCACCTGGTGGACCCCAATGGATAACTTGATGGATATCAGGACAATCAATTCCCATACCAAACGCAGTTGTAGCAATTATGATTCTTAGCTTACAGCCAACTGTAGTAAATGACTTAAGTACAAGTTCTCGCATTTCAATGGTGGATGCTCTAGTAAACATATCAACCAAACGAAATTCATGGAAATCAGGAGAACCAATAGGGAAAGTGAAGTGTTGACCAAGGTGATGTCGCAAACCATGGTATAATTCTGTTATTTGAGTGTATTTACGACAAAATATAACAGTTTTCGAGTATTCCAAACCTAATCTCTTTAGTTCAGCAGCTGTAGTAATACAGAAATCATTAATACTAGGTAGAGGCTTTACTGTATACTTTATATTTGGACGGTGTGGAGGAAGTCAGGGTTATTCATTGACAAACGGTCTACAACAGCCAACAAAGTGCTTTCAGTTGCTGTTGCTGTGAGTGCCATTACATTTACATGTGAAGGTATGACACTTCTTAGCTCACCCAAATGGGCAAAAGCTGTACGAAACTCATCACCCCTATATGAAACAAAAATAGGTAAGTTTCACTATTTTCATTAGTATTTTATAGCTTACCATGTCTTTACACAGTGAGCCTCGTCCACTACTAAAGCAACTAATTTGTGTTGATATGTTTTAGATAGTAGCATATTGCGATACCGAGGGTTTGAAATGATACTCTCAGGTGTAATTAGAACTAATTGTATATGCCCATTGACAACTCGTTCAATTGCTTCTGTATCACTTTGTGACTCTCCTACAAAATCTGTCATCACTCCCTGCAAGGTAAATTTGCTCTTTTGGTCCATCATAAGAGATGCCAGTGGGCTAACACATACAACAATACTCCCAGACACACCTACAGCATTAAATATAATTATAATACCAGAAGTTATAACATCATTACCTTTCAAATTGTCAAAAACAAGAGGTAAAATTCAAGACTTTCCATAGCCAGTAGGCAACGATACAAAAACATCTCTATTAGAGAGAAAGGCTAACACAGCTTCTTCTTGCTTTTCTTTCAACTCTTCTATTCCTATACTCTCCAATGCAAGCTTTATACAGTGTTTTACATCCATATCATTTTGTAACACCTACTGAGAAACATGTGGTCTATGAATATAATTAACGGTTTTGTGGCCACTTATCGCTCACCGGAATTCGGTGAAAACACATGACGAACTGATGTACAGTAAGTCCACCAGACCCTTCCCCGTCGCGTAGCAGAGGGGTTGGGTCTGGCTACGCGAGACTATATAATAATAATAATGAACATTCTTTTATGGTATTTTTTTAATTTACAGGCCAAAGCACTCGTTGAAAGTTCATGTGTGGGCAGGTATAAGTAAACGAGGAAGCACTGGTATCTGCATCTTTGATGGGATAATGGACAAAGATCTCTACATTGCAATTTTAGATCAAACATTGATCCCATTTGTCAAGTCTGTTTATCCTGATGGTCATCGTTTCATGGCAGACAATGATCCCAAGCATACCTCTAAAGCCGCACAGTCTTTTTTAGTTGAAAATAACATCTATTGGTGGTGTACTCCAGCAGAGTTACCTGACTTAAATCCTATAGAGAATTTATGGCATGAGCTAAAGGAATATATGAGAAGGGAAGTGAAACCTAAAACTAAAGATCAGCTAGTTGATGGGATAAAAGAATTTTGGAAAACTGTAGATGTCATAAAGTGTAGGAAATACATTGGTCATTTGAGAAAGGTTATTCCCGAAGTGATTGCAGTTGATGGTAGAGCTACTGGATATTAGATGGTGGCTTAACTCTTTGCGTGCCACGCGCCTATATATAGTAACAGGGGAACCAATATTTATACAGTGCAACCAAATTATAGAAACTCATTGAAGTGTCAAAAATATATAAGCATCTGTAACAATGAATATCATGGCTTTTTCAACTTCTGTTGTATTGGAAATGATTGGAGGTCTGATGAAGAGACTAGTAACAATGAGAATGATATAGGTACATATACATAAAACTAAAAAAGAAAAAAATAAACAATTACTATATTCAAATAATATTACATAATGGTCATAACATATGAAGGAGTTCTTGTTGACCAATTAACGAGGGACTACATCCAACAATCTGTTCGTAAACCTCTAGCAGGAAGACCACGTTCTTCATTAGAGAATCAGCCTGAAAGACTAGATTGAAGAAAACATTTCCTTGCTAAAAGAACAGTAAAAGAGCAGTATGAATGTATACTTTGCAGCAAATCCACTAAGAGAAAGAGAACCTTTACCATTGCAAAACATGCAAAGACCATCCCCCTATCCCTTGGCTTTGAAAAGTACCACACAATACTCCATATAAGCTCCCTATCATATATAAGTGACTCTCTAGTTACTAAACTGTACATTTACTTTATTTCTTTGGTTTAATGTTTAAAATTAAGAAATACACAATGAATTACAACAATACTATCAATTTTTCAGAGATTACTTACCTCGTAGCTGAATATCACTCTACATATCGATAACTGAAGTGATACAACCAGTTTCCCAAAGGTCTATCAAACGTCAGAGAGTAGGAAAATGGCCTTACAAGACGTTACAGACTTAGAAAAAAACCGCAAAAGCAGACCGTCTGAAACGTTGACCTTTCTTTCTGACCACAGAAATTAATTTGGTATTGGGGAATTACCCCACGAAAATTAATTAATTTTTTAATGGCATGCAACGAGTTAAACCCTGGTTATATTTTCTTTTTTTTTTTCTCTGAATGGTTTTTTTCAAAGCCACCATTTTTTTTCTGTAAACGGTTTTTTTCAAAACCACCAGATTTCCCTTGCTACTTGACAATTTTTTCGAATCATTATGTTTATCTTACTCTTTTTTCTATTGTCTAGTTATCCACTAATTATAATTTGGCTGGAAGTTTCTTCAATCTGGAAGAATTTGCATTATGAATAATAAAATTATGTTATTTTTGTTTAATACAATGACTAATTAGTATCAATAGTGTAATCATAGTAAATGATAAGTTGATTGATAGCTTATTATACCTAAACACAAACTTTAGCTCATAAGTAGTAGTAATACTGTAAGAAATATGATCACAACTTGGTTAATTGGATTGCTCGAAGCCTTTTACACAACTGACCAATGGAATTTACACACTGGGTCCAAAGTTCACTTTCGAATTCTACAGGGTTTGCCCAATATGTGGGAAACAACGAAAAGATGGTCCTCTTCAACTCATTTAGCTCTTTTAGTGGAAGTGCAGGATGGCTATTGCACCCCATTACTGTGCACTTCACCAACACACTGTCACCAAAGAAAGATTCTTTCGCTAATTTAACAGCCAACTTTCCTATGATGTTTTCTTTTTGTAAGTTGGGATATTTGTTGATGACGTCTGAAGCAGGAACAAGTTGAGCTTTGTTAATTTGGGCAGCTGATAAATCTTGATTTTTAGTTTTAGCTCTCTTCGCTTTAATTTCAAAGCAGTTAGGTTGTGAGTACATTGATTCACCAATAGGTCTGTTTGTGCAGGGAAAGTGATGTGCAGCTGGAGAACAATACTGATAAGGTGTTGTAGGTGTAGATGGAAATCCATTGAAATCTGATTGAGATTGCAGTTGTTTGTTGAAGGTTGGTGTTTCAGGATGGTAGTTGAGAATGTATGTGTATGTTGCTAAGTATATATAAGTATGGTCATATGTGCACTACATGTATGACCCTCAGTACTAGTAGAGTCATATATACATATATATGTAAATATACATGTAAACATATGTTGCTAATTATATGTATGGTCATATGTGCACTACCCTCAGTACTAGTACAGTCATACATATATATGTGCATATACATGTACACATGTGTATAAGTATGATCATACATGTATGTGCAATACAAGTATGACCCTCAGTACTAGTAGAGTCAAACATATATATGTACATATTCTTATACACATATGTTGCTAAGTATAAGTATGGTCATACATGTACATTTGTGTGCACTACATGTATGACTCTCAGTACTAGTACATATATACATGTATGTACATATACATGTACACATATGTTGCTAAGTATAAGTATGGTCATATGTGCAATAGATGTATGACTCTCAGTAATAGTACATATATACATGTATGTACATATACATGTACACATATGTTGCTAAGTATAAGTATGGTCATATGTACACTACATGTATGATCCTCAGTACTAGTAGAGTTATACATATTATATGTACATATACATGTAAGCATATGTTGGTAGGTACATGTATAATTATGGTCATACCCGAGTGTAAATAGAAACAGGCCGCGAGTTCTATGCAATTTACCGTATATGAGGTATACTGACTATACTAGACACGAAAGAAAAAAGAAACCTTATAGATGATGAAGGCAGTGGTAGCTTTTCTGATATAGTTGATGCAACCAGTTGCTTGCGGTTGATTGGAAAGTAGTACATCTCTTATAATGGAGGTACATAATTACTCTATTTACATAGTGTCAATCTGTCCAAAATAACAGTGTATTATTGCATTGTGAATTGGGATACACCATGCTGATGAGACCCAATAAGTCGAAACAATCTGATCAGTGTATGTATGTTCTGATTGTCCATGGTTTGCCCTGAAAATGGCACACAAAATCAGTATCTACAAATTATTCCGACATGAGTCCTTAAAGTGCTTGAAAGCACTTCCAGCATGTTTTTTGAAATGCTTGGAGGGTGCTTTGAAGCAATGTTTAGCTACAAGCACTGACTAAATTGTGCTTGTGCTTGAGCTTGCATTTAAGCACATTATAGCATTATTAAGCACAAAGGCTTGAAGTGCTTTATACAATATTATAAATTTTTAATTAATATTAATACTGGTAAATTGTACAAAGGACCAATTCAGCAGTTCTATTCACACTAATTCAGCTGCCATTTCACATGTGGAAATAATTTCTTTGACAGCTGGTATTTTCACACTTTGAGACTGCTTTTAGGCTAAGATGGCTGAGAAAAAAAAGCTACTTACTGTTTTAATAACCCTCAGTCTGTGGAAGGCATCTTTTAAGGCCATATGTAAACAGATGAGACCATATCTGGATCTACTAAAGTTTCAACTAACTGAATGAACCACATGGTATACATACAGTACTAGTAGTACACTATGTACACTAGTCTAGTAGCAGTAATTGTAGTACTAAAATTTACAAAAATTCACATCAGTTGATTTTATGATATATTTTCTGTCACATTGTTTTCTTCATAGAGAAACTGTCATCCTCTGAAGCTAGGGAGTATATATTTGGTCAAAAAGTGCTTGTGTTTGTGCTTCAAGCCCTTAATTTGAAAATGCTTGCCCCAAGTCTGTCTACAAATAGATTCAGAAGTTTTTTGTGTATGGGCCTATACAATGTAGTGTGTTCACCATTGAGAATATACATTAATAAAAGAGGTAATGCTGTCAGTGGCCCAGAGAGAGAAATGGCAAATATCAACTTCATTGGGTCAAAAGTGTGCTACATGAGCTTAGTTTATGCTTGTCTATGTAAATTTCCACCTTAGGTTCTTCACCTGTATTGGTTATGTACGTGAGTATATACATGTACACATACATGTAGTTATGTACCTGAGTATATATCATGCACATATAACACCTGCTGGTAATTTTGATATACATTTACATGTATATCTATGTAGGAGGACTGGAGTTGGATCTGCGGGCCTTAATTCTCACTTGTGTGATATCTAATCTAAGGTGCACAAGGTTAGGTGACAAATAATAATATGTGTAGGTTATTTCCTCAAGCTCACTAGATTTTTTGGTTCATTTTATTTATTGGGTGTAATTAGTGGGTGTGGTTGTTATTTTTGCAATTCCGCAATTATTAGTACCAGCAAAATGTGAGGGGTACCCAAATCGCAGTTAAGTACTCGTAATTAAACCTGTCCTTAAGGTAGCTGACTTAATAACACTTTGCAGTCTCTTAAGTGATTTCAAGTTGTGATCAGCTGACTGACTTGTAACAATTTGATTGGCAGTAGGTCACATGATATGCACTAATTTCAGTTTGTAATTGCATAACATGTCACTATATGAATATTAATGTCAATCATTACATATCCACATCAGGGGTGTAGCTAGGAATTTGAAAGAGGGTTTCCGGCACGCAGCGCTGAAAAAATTTTTGGGGTGACCCCTCTTTTTTGTGACCACACCTATTAATTAGGATTCATGTGATTATTAAATAAGAGGACACAACGAGACAGAACTCTAAGTTGTAAAGTGAAAAAGTTAGGCCTAGCACAGAACAAAGTTATAATATACAAAGCTTTCTAATCGTGAAGAGGGTCCAGCAGTATCATTCTGCGTGGGTTTCTTCTTGCAAATATGGTAATCACTTCTTGGAAGTCTATCTCCATCCCATAGTGAATGTGTATCAAACAAAACACAATTGATGCAAAGACCACCATTACAAGACTCCGAGTAGCAAATCCAAGGGAACTGTTTCAGCCACGTTTGCTGGAATGAGCGTTTCTTGCCATACTCTTCCTTCTGTGGATACTTATAGGAGGTGTCTGGCCTACATGGATTTCTGATAAGCCAAAGCCTCTCTTCATTTGACAAACCTTTAACTTTAACTTTATCAACACTATAGGTACCTAAATCATTCCCACTGAATGTTGTTGAAGTGGACTGTGGTACCTGTGGTGACTTTGGTGGTTGAAGTTGTGATGGAGAATCAGCTGACTGAGGTGATGGCTCTTCACTATGATGACTAATCTTGGCTCTCTTCTCTGTTGACTGGCTAGAACTTGAAGCTGGAAGCTGAACAAATCCAAAAGAACTCATTTTTGCTGACATAAACTACAATACACGTGTTCAGCTATCATGTATGCATATATGCACATATGCAAGCACTATACCTAATGGGGCGGGGCAGCCTCACGTCGTTTGCGTTTACAATGCGCGCGCGAGCCCCACCCCTTCTTGGATAAAAGGGGTTTCCGGGCAACGAGGAAACAACTAAGCTACGCCACTGCACATGAAATGGTAAATCTCAGAATAACTAATAACTTTAACTATTCAGTAGGGCTGGGATGATTAATTGATTAATCGATATTGACAAGATATTGACAAGATTCATATGAAACACCTGGGACATGAACAGTCCTGTGAATATTTACATTCTACAAACATAACTGCTTGTAACGAGACCCTTCCTTCTCCTCTGTACAAAGGGTGTGGCTACATACTACAACAATGTATACATGTGTGTATGTGCATACCTCTTGCTTTTCCTTAGGTTGATTCGTTGTTCCTGAATTCTTCTAAATGAAAAGGTTTATTATAATAATATATATATATATATATATATATACGTACATAATAAAATTAATAATAATTATTATTGTTATAATAAGTCCATACATTTTAAATTGGGCATGTATATACACACATATATATATATATATATATATATATATATATTGTATATAAACCTCTATAAAGATCTTTTTGGTCTAATGTCCAAAATACATCTACATGTATACACATGACATCGGTGATATAAACCTACCAACTTGGATGATATCACCCTTATGCGATATTTTTTTCATGGCTATGCTAGACTATGCAATACCCCAGTTTACTATAATATTATTATTATAACCTAATTATATAATAATGTAATACCAGACTCCCCTAATTCCAGACAGTTTCGATAGACAAAAGTTAAAACTAATGGTTGACAGACAGAAGATGAAACTCTCAACATGCATGCATGACAAGAAAGCACAATGCATGTACTATCTCATACGAATTATAGACCAAGAATGCTAAAGAAGTAGGTACAAAAAGTTTGTCTATAGTCCAACTATTTCAAAAATTATGAGGGGACAATGTAGTTGAGTTTTAGCTATCAAGCAAATAGTCTAAAATTATGTGTCTATACTATAAATATATATTGTATGATGGTGACATCTCTTGCACAGTGTGCACATGGAAGGTCTATATATTCACCACATCAAAGGGATGATGTCATCGTCATACTATACATATATATAGAGGTTATACAAAAATGCATAAATCCATAGCAACCGTGAATGCGTTGCTAAGGCGCCATGTTGAGTGGCAAAAAGAAGTAATTACAGCAATGGTTAAAAGCTGTTGTGCTGTAATCGCTCCAAAAAAAAGGTTCCACAGTGAGTTTTTATCGGTTTCCTGTAAACTCGGAACGTAGAGCAAAGTGGATATCAGCTATTAACCGGAAAAACTGGAAACCTAGTGAGTATTCTTGGCTGTGCAGTGATCACTTTGCTGGTGGAAGAAAGTGTGATGATGTCCTTTCTCCTGCTTATATTACTACTATATTTAGTTTCATTAGTTCTACAGCTAAAAGAAAGTTGAGTGTGGATTTAATCAGGTATGGCAGGAGTACAATTAGGAGAAAAGCATGTGCTATGATTAGTGATCTTGATGATGACTCAAGTGAACTCCATGTAGATGCTGAGGTTCAGACTAAAATAGAATCTCTTGAAAAGGGAACAAATATGGAAGTACAGACTGGAATAAAAAAGGCAACAAATACTATATCACAGATCAGCCATGGACTGCATTGGGAAAAGAAGTGTCAGGCAGTTGTATGTATCCAGATTCTCAGAAGGAATTAAAAGAAAATAGTAACAAATTAAAATATTACACTGGCCTTCCATCATACTCCATATTCATGGTCATATATAATTTTGTGTCACCATTTATTGCAAGCCATGGACACAAATTACCAAATTGAAGCAGTTTGTGATGGTTCTGCGTTTGAACTTAGGAGATCAAGATCTTGCCTACAGGTTTGGGGTGCATCAGTCTACTATCTCAAGAAGGTTCAAAATATGGATCGAAGTTATGTTTGTTCGGTTGAAGCCAATGATAAAATGGCCTGATCATGCTGTAGTGACAAGAACTCTACCTATGGTTTTTAGAAGTCATTTCAAAAAATGTATATGCATTATTGATTGCTTTGAAGTTTTCTGCGACAGACCAACTAGATTAAAAGCTAGAGCACAAACATATATTCTCAATACAAACACCACAATACAATGAAGTTTTTAATAGGTATTACACCACAAGGATTTTATATCTTTTATCTCTAAGGGATGGGGTAGTAGAGTGTCTGACCTCCATCTAACTCTGCATTGTGGACTTGTAGAAAATCCAGGTGATCTTTTGTTGGCAGATCGAGGATTTAATATCCAAGAAGCTGTTGGAGTGTATTGTGCAGAGGTTAAAGTCCCGCCTTTTACAAAAGGTAAACCACAGCTCAGTAGAATGGAAGTTGACACTGCACGTGAGTTAGCTCATGTACGTATACACATGGAAAGAGTTCATTGGTATGTTGAGACAAAAACACACTTATCTAGGAGTGCTACCTATCAATACCATCATGTGTGACTCATCATCTGAAAATAGTATGATAAATAAAGTACTTCCGATTTTTTGTGTACTATGTAATTGCTGCGATTCAATTGTACCATTTGAATATTATAATAGTTGTAATAATCATACAATAATCATTATCAGGTAATTATTATAATTATAATTATAGAAATTATTATTATTATTTTTTTATTACAACAAACTATAGCTATTTCAGTGATCTTTTACTTTGCTTTCTTTTGGTGCTGCAGTTAGGACAATACCATTTTCCTTTTGGCACAGCTTTTAATTCGAGACAGTCGACACGAAACCATTGTATGTCGCAAGTGGAGTTGTCACACATAATCACTTCTCCAGACTCAGCACCTCTGCAACAGCACCAACTGTTATCAGTTTTATTTTTATCTTGTTCAACTGCAACCCATGGATGCGATGGAGCTACAGACAACTTCTGAGAATGTTTGACATTTCCTGTTACAACACACACTATTTTACCTGTTATCTTAGCTGTCAAACGATAAAGTTGAACATCAGAAACCCATCCATCCACCGCATACTTGTATGCTTCTAAACTCTTATAAGCCTTCAGTTGATCTTTGGTAAATATAGCTGCTAGGAGTAGTCACTAGATAGTTATAAATGTCAGGGTATTCAACACATGGCCATAGCCTTTCACCACGCTTGACACTGTCTCCCTTGTTAAATGCATACGGGTCCTCTATTCCTCCAAGCATCCCAGTCAATTTAAGCAGCAAAGAAGCAGTCCAAGGTTGAGACAAACTCCCAGATAACTCTGAAGTCTTGCATCTAGAGGAGTCAAGGCTATAGTAGTGAGTACTGTAATTATAATAATTGATTACTTACTTTGTAGAGGATTCACTGCAACATGCAGCTATTGACGAAGCACTACTGGGTATGGTAGTGACAGACCTGCAACCTGCATCAATTGTGGAGGACAAAGGTTTCCGAAACTTCCTTCACATCCTTGATACTAAATATGCTCCACCCAGTCGAAGAACAATAATGAGGATGCATTTGCCTAAACTATACAATTCAAAAAGGCAAACTGTTCATGAAAAGTTGAGTGCAACTGAGTATTGTTCTCTTACAACAGACCTGTGCACCTCTAGGCAAACAATGGGGTATATGACCGTAACGTGCCATTTCATCTCTGAAGAGTGGGCATTCGAATCTTTCGTTATTGAGACGGCACACATAGATGTCGAGCATACTGCTGTCAACCTTTCATCAGAGCTAAGAATAACTGACAAATGGAACATAAGCAATAAAATACATTGCGTCACTACAGACATGCTGTAACACAACAAAAATGGAACAATCTCTCATGTTTTGCCCACACTTTAAATTTAATCATCACAAATGCAATAGGAGCAGTGGACGAGAGTCAGTCAAAAAGATCGTTACCTTCTTTCACAAAAGCTCCAAAGCAACCGACAAGCTGCTTGATATTCAAGCTAATTCAACAGGTGGAAACCCAATGGAACAATGTGTTCTACATGTTAGAATGTTTTAGAGCAGGAAGAGGCTGTTAGAACCACACTGTGCTTTTTGGGTCGAGGTGAGCTTAATATTGAACCTACAAAAAAACCACTAATAGAAGAAACCATATCATTCTGAAACCGTTTGAAGCTATTACCTGTGAAATATCAGGGGGAAAATATATATCTGCTTCAAAATGTGCACAAAACAGTCCTACATCAAATTCCGACAGCAATCCAGTTTGGCAGTATTTTGACCACAGGGTCTCAGAGGCATCTTGTAGTCAATGTCCTACAACAACTGCTTTAACAGAAATGCAGCAATTTCTAAAAACAACGGATCAACTGAAAAGAACGATCACAGCATCGAGCAACTTAGCCACGCCCACCAAAAGTCATGTGTGAGCCATGCCTATCATGTGACTTCCGGTGGGTGCGGTTTAAGTTTTGCTGTGTCTGCAAATCAATGCAATGCAAACTCCCCAGTAGCGGGAATACTTTCCGCGAAATGCGAAAACAAATCCAGTGCACAATATGTCTTTGATAGAGCTTGGACCAGTTATTTTTGGTGGAAATGACAAGATCATTCAATTTTTACAACAAAAACAATTACTTGCAAGGAATTGCAACTGTACAAGGTAGAATAATTATGCTTATTTTTTTGCATCATTATAATTATTATAAATCTACTTTCAATAAATTTAATGTGAGCATGCAGTCTGACAAAATCATCCTTTTAACAATTTTTACATTTTCACTTTATTGCTTCATAACTTGATAGTAGTTTAATGTATTAAATGAAATTGCAGGGATTAAATTAATAGTAAACAACCTAAGCTATATTAAGGGAACGATATTGCAGTACATGAAGCCTTACATGCACGAGTTATGTAAAACATTGTTGTAAAGGTGATTTTGTCAGGCTCAGTCTCAAATAATACATTAAAATAAGGAACTGAATAGAAGTATAAATAGTTATTCTTGTAACACAGGTGTGGTACTCAGATGGAGTTCAAGACTAGGAGTACAGAAGGGTCCAGTGATGGGTTTACATTTAGATGTCCGGATTGTAAGACCATGAAATCAATCAGACACAATAGTTTTTTCACCAAGTCACGGCTGACCTTACAGAAGTGGCTATTAATGATGCAAATGTGGAGCAGAGAAAGGCCAGTTGGAGATGCTGCTGACGAAGCAGAGATTTCTGAACGCACTGCCATTGATATATATCAGTGGTTCAGAGAAGTTTGCTCAACAAAACTACTCATTGAAGCACGAGCCAATCCAAATGCTGTCAAACTGGGAGGACCAGGAGTGGTTGTTCAGATTGACGAGTCAATGTTTTCGCACAAGCCTAAAAACCACCGTGGTCGGCCAGCAAGATCTGAAAACTGGGGGTTTGGAATGGTAGACACATCACGTAATCCAGGTCTTCGAGTGATGAAACTAGTTCCCAGAAGAGATGCAGCCACACTCTTGCCAATTATAAGAGATTGGTGCTTGAGCAGCACCATTATTTACTCCGATGAATGGGCAGCTTACAATAGAATCAACACACTACCTAATATTACTCAACATCAACATGTCAATCACTCCCTACACTTTGTAGACCCAGCAACTGGAGTACATACTCAAAACATCAAGAGTTATTGGAATAATCTAAAAACTAAATTAAAAAGAATGCGGGGATGTCATAGTGATCATTTAGAATCCTACCTCGATGAGCACATGTGGAGGGAGAGGTATGGGTCAACACATCGACAAGCTTTCCAAGGTTTCTGTCAATGTATTGCTGAAATATACCCAGTGTAGTGTAATATATCCAGTCTCTACCTTGTACAGTTGCAATTCCGTGCAAGTAATTGTTTTTGTTTACCAGCTTTTTTAAAAGCTTCTTTTCTTTATATCTTTTCTTTGTTCTCCTTCAAAGGTTTTTATAAAAACCACCAACTCACAAAAGATCTGTCACCTTCACCTTGAAGAAAGTTGAACCGCGCCCACCGGAAGTCACATGATAGGCGTGGCTCACCACATGACTTTTGGTGGGCGTGGCTAAGTCGCTCAATGCTGTGATCGTTCTTTTCAGTTGATCCAAAACAACTAACCTTAACCGCCATGACGATGCCCTGCAATGGTGGAGGGAGAATGCCCATATTTATCCAACACTCAGCAAGCAAATATCTTTGTCCTCTGGCCACTTCGGTTCCCTCTGAAAGACTCTTCAGCAAGGCTCATTGATATGTATCTATTTCTAAACAAATACGAGTAGTAACTTGATAAACTATCATTTCCGTTTCTCAGTTTATTAAAGTAATGGGTGTGGTCCCTATATCGTATTGATTTCATATCGATACCTTTGATATATCGGTGATATATCGGTGATATCGTATTGTTCTCATTTTTAAGCGTATTGCCCACCCCTAAATTTCACACATTGTATATCCCAGGAAAAAAAGATTATAGAATCATAGGTTATTCTGTAACATGATCAAACTAACATAATTATTATAAAATTGAAAACACAGTTTACCATTTGACCAGTAAACATTGGAAAATCAGATGATTTCTTTTTGTTACATTGGTCAAGTTTAGGCTTGCTTTCAGTAGGATAATTTTCATCAGGTAAACAAAAAGTAGCATTAACAGAGCCCAAGCTCTTTGTTACAGCACTCTCTTGATCAAGTGTAGTGCGTTCATATGCAAGTAAACCAGCTGTTCAAAATAAGAGACAAACTGAGCCATAATTGTAACTTCATATCTCATAAGAGAATAAGCGTACAGATAACTAGAAAACTTGATATAATACAGTACAATAGCGACAGACAAAATAAAACAGAAAAAATTAGTAATACTGAAAGTACTTGTATATATAATTACACTAATATAATATAGAAGCTTAGCATTAAATTTAAATGGATGTATAATTATTGTATTAGATAAAATTTAATTATCTTTCTTCCCTGTCTTTAGAGGAAGCTGTTCAAAATAAGAGACAAACTGAGCCATATGTTCTTCTGATTGGTAGCTACATGGAACCAACACAGGCATTCCTTATTATTGACTGTCTCAAGTAGTATGTGCGTTCATATGCAAGTAAATTAGCCTTATTATCTTCTTTCTTCGTATTCAATATATGTTACACAAGGGGTTGTGCTAATGTGTATGCCTTCCTAGAACACTCCCTATTTAATATACCTCACAAGAAGCTTCCACCTTCTGGCTACATTGCATGTACATCTGTGAACTCATTTTTTGATATCTTAATTAATCATGTGTGTGTGTTTTTTTTCCATTGGCCATATCCCTTATTACATGCATTGTAAAAACACTGGTGTACTGAGTACACTAAAGCAAGAGGACACTAGTGGACTGAAGTGTGCTGCAGACACTATATTTATAATCGTGTGCTGTGTACTCCAAAATTATAGTAAAAGGTGTACTAAGAACACTACATATTGCAGTTGTGTCCCCAAGCACATGCAAAACTCCCTTTCAAGCTGTGAAGGTTGACTATCAGTGCAAGTAAGAGTCTTGTAGCATAATAATAATAATTTTAGTTTAGAGATACATACATGTATAACGAATATTTAACGTACAGATAATAATAAATATAATGGGATGGATAAATTTACAGAAGAAGAAAGAAAGACGGACAGTACAGAAATTGAAAAGGCGAAGATTATCAAAGCAAGGAGAAATGAAGAAGTATTCAGAATTATATACAACAGAGACAGAGAGTAGCTTAGGTTCTCCTAGTTCGCCTCCAAGCTCTCCATGTATATCTGGAAATGGTTTAGTTCATCATGTTCCTCCAAAGGATAATGATTGCACTAGCAAAGAGGAGAAACAATTTATTACATTTGGCGTTAACAGAGATGTGTTTGAATATGAATTAGATGAACAATTAGATTTTCCATTAAATGTTGTTTAAACATGTTTAAGCATAGTTAACAACTTCAGGACAGGGGCCACTCCTGACTGAGGCATAACTCAGACGACGGGGGCTGGTCATAAAGAGTTGCCCACCTATAGGTGGGGTTAAGCGGTGAGCACATGTGCTGGCTAAAACCAGACTAGAGCAAGTAGTGGACAGTCTGCAGCGATTCTCCCCTTCCCACCCAGTCCCTTTACTAATTGTGCATACTATCTGTTTTATACCGTCCATAATGCATAGACTCACCTCACCTTCGTTTTCTTTGAAGTTACTATTAGTTCTGTTGTTCCATCCTTTCCACCCAGTGTTCTCACTGTGGTGTGACGTTCGCTCGGGGACAGGTTGGCCAGCCAACCTACACTCCCCTAATATTTACATACTTTATGTTGACACTGGACTGCCAGGACTGGCATGGACATGGACTGGGGTGTGGTATGCATAGTTGTGGTCAACACCAGGGCAACACAGTCCCACCTCATACAGACTTGTGTTGTTTATAGTCAATGGCTTAGGGGAGTGGCCCTTGCAATATTACCAACCATCCTCCCTCTAGATATTCTAGTTATGGAGGTCTCTGTTAATATGTCCGAACGAATGTTAAGTGAAAATAATTTTCTGAATGAACTAATCTTGTTGAAAATTTAAAAACCAGATGTAGCAAACTAGCTACTAAGGCTAAACATTATCAATTAAAAAGTGAGAGATTGCAGGGGAAGATATATAACATGGAAGCAGAGAATATAAAGACAGTTGAACGGATCCATGGCTTCTATCGTGATATGTCGTATTATAGCAATAGCCGTTCTTCCAAGATGTTAAAGATGGCTTTAGCTAAAGGAAAAGGAACTTAATACAGTCCTCAACACTTGATAGACAACCACTCCTTGGTTACATAATGCACTTTAATGAATCAATAATAATTAACATGTGATAATTTGTTTTTAACACATTATGTGTTGTGATATAATACTTCAAAATAACAAACATTTCCATATAAAGTCCCAGAACATTGTGATCTGCAAGCTGAGCTTGTTTAACAAAAACATAATCTATAATATCCGTTCTGGTTACTTCGTATGCATGATAATGAGGGATAAATGAGCATGTGTGTAAAACTTCACAAACAATGTAGTAGTCATTAACATCAAACACAATGATATCATTAATGATCAACCACATGGCCCGGTTTACCCAATTGAGCCTGCATAAAGACAAGAAAAAGTTTTGTTTGATTTTAGTGCACATAAAACAATACTATTGGAGTATGCAATTAATCTACCTTCAAGTAATTTATGATTCTATTATATATACCTTGACATTTTTGAATCCGCAGGAAGGTTTGGAAACCTTTCACAGGCATGATAATAATACAAACAATTGGATGAGAATTTTAGACTCTGTGGAAAGTGCAACTATAATGTTAATAATAATTAATATGTAGAAACATTACCTGGACCAAAGAATCATTGTCTGTGTTCATCAATAAACACAAAAGTCGTTGGTGATGGTTTGCTAGAGATTTCAAAATATTTCTAAACATTTGATATGAAGGGCTTTGTCTTTAAAATAATTGTGTTTGCTTTCATAACGCATGCACCAAAAGTTCACTAATGGGCCACACCTGTAGATTATAGCACACGTGAAATTTATGAACAAATACATAATGGTATATGCACCTACTGATCCACTCAGGGTAATGTATCATCATATAGTGAATTTTCGGAGTCACTGAACATTCTGAATACAACTTAATAAAACCTTGATGCTCCTCAATTATAACACTCAGGTAGGCAACAACGTGTTGTGAGAGAACTGGAGCAAATAAATAATCCACTATCTCAAGCAGTAGAAGGTAGTTTCTCCATTTCCGATCATTTTCTGGAACTTGTTCACCAATCATGAGAGGTAAAAACCTTGCTAAACACCACATCTGTGCTGCTACATATAAGAATGAAAATTGTGAAGCAATGAATATACAGACAAATTCTTTTCCAAGCCCAAATAATTGTGCAAATAAAAAGTGAAGATACATGTGAAGAGTTGAATTCATATTTCGCATATTATATTATTATAAATTTATAATAATATATAAATTATATATACCTTTCTGTTTCATAGAATGATCTGAAGATAAAATCGTCAGGTTTGGAATTGGCGTGGGTCTGTTTCGAGCATCCATATCACCATATTGGAAATGTTGAATCTGATCATTCACATACTTGAGAGTAATATATCTCTTCTGAATTAAATGTTTGATCAACTCTTTGGTTTCATATGGAAGACATCCTTCTAAAACATCATGCATGATGTTAGGAACAAGACCCTTTGTAACATGAAAATACTTGAATTAAGACTAGAATTTCTGAGTACTCCATATGTAGTAGCACAGTGATCACCAAGAGGCCCTTGAACAAACGAACAGTGAACTTCATGGATTTCTTCTGTTCGTTCCTCAAAATCTTCTGATTTGAACTACATGTACTCAAGATGTATATGCAATTATAGAGAAATGTGCAACAAATTTACTACCTTTGTTTGCATATCTTCTCTTGTGGCCATACAATATTGATTTCGACATTTTCTAAGTGGCCCAGAGGGAGACTTAAATCCCCCAAGATAATGCGATGCAAGGTTGTCGCCAGAGATGAGACCTTTGCAGATATGGTTTTCACCATTGATCTCAAAGGGCATGCCACACTACAATTGAAAACATGTACATAGCAATACAACGTTTATATACAAGAAAACTTTACCTCTTCCATTTGTTTGATTTCTAGTAAAAATGGTTCAAGAATGGCATCAACTCCATACTTAACAATCACAGAAGCTTTTCCGATACAAAGAAGTTGAATAGATTTCAATCGTGAACGCAGAATAGGGGAAAGATTACCCAGAATATAATAGAATATACCTACACCCAATATTGAGTCATGAAGTGATTTAAATAAAATAACCTAGTTTGTGACGTTTTGTTTTTGTTCCTAAGGGAATGCAGACTTCAAGCTCATCATAATAAAGCATGAGTTGTAATGATTGGTTGTTTGATGAGTCTGACAATAACTGCTGTAAGGAAAGTTTCAGTGGTACATCATATATACACATTCATCTTTCAGCTTTAAATAGGGTCTGGCAGTCCGATGTGTGAGGCCATTCTCTGTCCCAGTTTTCTTCCCACAGCATCCTATAATTATATAATTAGTCATGCAGGGATTTAATTTTAATAATATTACCACAAGGCCTAATTTTTCCTGAAAATATTTCTGCTGTAGATATTTGGAATGCAATCCTTCAAACGGATTTATGATGTGTGGATCGCAGAAAAGTGATCTTAGACTTTCTACATTGTCCATATTTATCCCATTGGCTAGCAAACATAACTGCACATTATTTTCTAATGTATGTACTTTAAAGGATAATAGAGAAGTGAAATCATCAATCAGGCCATCTAGTGAGACTTGTGATACCTTCCTTATTTCTTTTGATTTAAGCAGAAACAAAGCAATCTGTTGTTCGTGGTCAGTGTGTTTTTTTTTATGATGCAGGCTGAATACATAACTTCCTCTTGCATAATCTTCAAAGTCAGTAATGCTGGTATCTTCACTTTCCACAGTACTCATTGTGAGGCTATCACGGTGCTTCCGATATAAATGCTGCTTAAATGAATAAAAATGTTCTTGTACAACCTTGAATTCCACAGATAATATTGAATCCTGGATCGTGAGCATGAACAGCAGACATATGGCAAACTATCATTTTTAAAGAGGGATCTGCAACTCTATAGCACAAACAACATCAGTCCTCCATATATCTAGTTACCGTGGTAACGAAGTCAAAGGCATTTGCGCATGCATGTTGATAACAACATGAACATGAGTGTGAAAAAAACTGTTCTCCTTTCTCTGAATCCAACAAAATAAAGTTATAGTTTTACCATCTAAAAGAAAAGAAAGTGATATACTATATCTCAGGAAAGAATTCATGAGAGCATTTAATTACAATGATTCTACTGATGTAACTTTCCAAAGATATGATCCTGAGTGGGAAGAATTGTAGATCTGGAGTTAGATGCTGTTCTTGGAATAAAAGAAAGAATTCGAGCTATTATCACCCCTCCAATTACTAATGCTTCATGTAATGCTTTAGAGTGTGTAAGTTTTTCACCATAGTATACACATTACATAATCATCACACTCATTGGTGCAGTATGTGTTTATCACTCTTGGGACAAATGTAAACTGATAAATTAGAAGCACTTACAAATTATACGAACATCACAGTATTTAATGCTCTATTTCTGTAGGAATCCCCTGAATTACCTTCAACCATTTCATCAGCAGGATCTCCTGACCACAATTTCACCATCACACCAATGAGTGTACCAAACATGTTTCATCCAAAACGACAGTTACTAGATAGCAATGATAGCTGTTGTAGCTCTATAATTGAATTGAGTTGAGATTGAATATGAAGTGGATGGGCATTTACAGTCCATGACAGAAATACCAGCAAAGAATAGAAAGCTAGCAGTTTGCAAAAAAGAAGATAAAGTTCCATTACCAGATTTTTTTCCTTTGCCAAAACATTTTGGAACAGATGTGGAGATAGCTCTTCCAGCACAGAAGATAACACAAAGTGCAGGAAATCTTTTATATCCAAGGTAGCTTCATGCTACTTTATAAGAGATATCCCACTTCTGCTGACTACGAAAATGTTGCTCATACTATAATATCTAAGTATCCTTTTATGCAATCACCACATGGAACTCCACATGTAAGGTTTTCACTTCGATGTACAGTTGTATACTTGGAGGTGTATAACCCACACAGTGTTTGTTCTATTGGATGAGGCAATGATTCGTTTTAAGGGTAGATATACCATGAAACGATATCTTCCACAAAAACCTGCGAAGAGGGGAATAAGGTGTGGGTAAGGGCTGATTTTGTGAATGGGTATGTTTCAGAGTTTCAAGTATATCATGGCAAACAAGGACAGAGAGAAACTAGCTTAGGTGAAAGAGTAGTCAAGAACTTGTCAAGGGCTCTTGTCGGTAAATACTACACCATTTATTGTGACAACTACTTCTGTAGTGTAAAACTCTTCAATGATCTATTAAAAGATTCAATATATGCATGTGGTACACTTCGATCTAATCGAGTGGGATATCCTCAGGCATTCAAGCCATTTGTTAAAAAAAAGGTCTTCAATATATACAAATTCAGCAAGGGAATCTGGTGTTTTCACTATGGCAGGATAATAAACCTGTTAGCATGCTCTCTACTAACTACCAAGTTGGAGAAGGCTCAGTGCAGAGAACACAAAAAAATGGCTCCAAACTTTCACTTCCCTGTCCCTTAAATATACTTGAGTACAATAAATACATGGGTGGTGTTGATCACAATGACCAACTGCGTCAGTATTACTGTGTACGTCTGAAAAATCACAAATTCTATAAATATATATTCTTTTTTCTATTGGAGGTTACCTTGATCAATGCATACGTCCTTTCAAAATATTTACCTTCAACAGGCCACACACTACGTCATTATGTTGATTTCAGGATAGAGTTGGCATGCGTGTTATCCATCCTAAAACCAAATTAATTGGTGGTTTAGCAGAGGAAAGTGACCTTTTGAAGAGATGCCCTCTTACTTGGATCCTGAGATTATTGGAGTGTTTACAGTTACTTCTTCGGCATTAACAAAACATTGAAGAACATCTCTTGCCAGATTGTAATGCTACTGAAGTTTCATTGGTGTGATTTTCGAAACAGATATTCATGATATCTTCTCAACAATATGATCACTGATTTGTTATGTTCAAACTACATCCATGTAATGAAGGGATTTGATCTCTAACAATATCTGTTTTTCAAGGTTAGTTGCTATCCGTGGTATTTACTCTGTTGGCAGTGTGTATCATTTTACATGCATGTTCATATCAATCATTACTAAATGTTTTTTTTTATGGCCCGCAGGGCCATCCTTATGATTGCTTTCCCTCGGGTTCGATGTATGTTTATATATATATATATATATTTTCTTGTGTCCACTTACGCGAGTATGCGTTGTATACGTAGTTAAGGAAGTGATGTAATCCCGGGGGGGCGGAACCAATAAAGAAGCGTGCTGGGAACTCTCTATCGTCTGCGAAATCCTGTAGCAATGGAAACTTGTGCATCCAGCTGTTCACCTTTGTTCTTACACCTGGTAGCTTACTACTACTAGTATGTCTACTGTTAGTATGGAGAAGAATAAAGCTAAGCGTGCTCCATGTAAACGAGTACGCGAAAATGAAAATTTAGATAGTGTAGAAAGTACTAGTGGTTTGGTCCAGCAGCATGCAAGTGGTTCGTGTAGTCCAAAGATACTTTGTCTTTCAGAATCTGAGACCCGTACAGCTGTTCAGCTACCTCCAGACAACTCTTCCAGCTCCTCCCACAACAATGGAGTCGAAATAAGCATAAAGAGGAGGAGGAGGAGGAGGAGAGATAGAGAAACAGAAGAGCAGCGTAGTATCCGATTGAATAAACAAAGGTTACTTGACTGTAGACGTCTACAGTCTGAAAGTTCTCAGACAAAGAGCTTCTACACTTAACAGTGTAGAGACTGAAGAACAAAGATCCAGTCGGCTTGCTGATTTAAGACAACGTGCTAGTGTACGTGTCAATGAGGAAACTGAAGAAGAAAGGATCAGTCGGCTTGCTGACTTAAGACAACGTGCTAATGTACGTGTCAGTGAGGAGAATGAAGAAGAAAAAACCAGTCGTCTTGCTGACTTGAGTCAACGTGCTAATGTACGTGTCAGTGAAGAGACTGAAGAAGAGAGGTCTAGTTGTTTAACTGATGCACGAATCAGAACTGCTTTTCATGTTAGTGAAGAGACCAGTGATGACAGGTCACGCAGACTTCAGGTTATGAGTGACCGTGCATATGTACGTAGAAGTAGTGAGTCATCTGAAGCTAGAGAAGTTCGTCTGCAGACACTTAGAATACATAATCAATCTACAAGAGCCTGTACTACTCCTGTTCTTACACCACCAGTAAGTGGTGAGGAGCAAAGACGACTTCATCAGTTATCTCAAGATTTGGAGAAATTCAGGTCTGAGATTATTGTAAGCCCTAGTAATTCCTGCTTCTCGTGTCATCGCCTCACCTACCCCCAAGGAGGATTGTATGTGACCTATGAAACAGTAGAGGACTTGATAGCGCCATTATATTCACATCCAACAACTATACCACTTCCTGATGTTCCTGAAGGTGAGTGTGTTTGGTTGTGTACACGTTGTCAGTCCATACTGGGTAAAGGGAAAGTACCACCTTATGCATGTATTAACAACATACAAGTTGTTGAAGTCTGTATTATCTGTGTTAAACACAATGGAGCAGAGGTTGATATCTAAAGTACAAGCCTTTATGAAGCTTATAGTACTTCCATTAGGTCAAAGAGCATTGGCTGGCCAAAGTATAAATTTCCCTGTTGATGTTTCGCAGGTATGTAATGCTCTACCTAGACCAATTGATGAATCTGGTGTAATACTAGTACAATCATCATCATCAACTTCTGCTTCAACCTCAACTGCTGAAGGGGGGGAAGGTTCATCATCTACTGTACCATCATCATCTTCTGTAACCACTCATTCCAGCAAAGGGTATGTGGTTAGAAAGCCTAAAATTATGAGAGCTTTACATTGGTTAAATACTTCAAATGTATTGTATGGTGATATTCACATTGAAGATGGTAATATCACATGTGATGATAGTGATAATAGTGATAATAATATTGATGAAGATGATGATGCAAATAATAATAATGATGCAGATAATGATGATAATACCAATGAAGAAGATGATGAACAACAACAACAACAACAACAAGGTACAGTTAATAGGCCTCCCCAATTAGAAAGTTCAGTAGTTAGGACGGACTTTAACATGCCTAACACGGAAGCTGTTGACATCATTCGTAATGGAGATTTCAATTATCCAGTTTATAGACTACCACGTGTTGAAGGCCAGCCTATTAGTTTGTTTACTGATGCTAAAGCAGAGGAAATGGCATTTCCCTGTTTGTTTCCAAATGGTGTCATGGTTTCCTAACAGCTCGTGATCCAGCAATAAGTATTACGGACTATATTCAAATCCGTTTACTTAATGCTGATAGTAGATGGGCTAGTCACATTCCCTATTTATTGTGGTCATGTAATCTCCTTGAGCAACACAGACTACGTGATGCAGTTTGCATTGCAATGAGAATCCGATCCTCCTCGGGGGGTAGGCGACATAGAAATCGTTTAGATCAAGCACAACAACAAGAGCATGACCAACAGGCTTTGACAGCTGGTGATCTCTTGAGTGATACATCCTCAGAGAACCCTGACCTGTCTGAGAATTGTTTTGGTTTCATGCGTAATATTCGCGGCTCAGCTGCATATTGGCAGAGGGCTAAGCTTGATCTATTTGCAATGTTTCGTACACTTGGACCTCCCACTTTCTTCCTCACACTCAGTGCTAATGATATGAACTGGACTGATCTGCTCTACATCCTAGCAAACCGTGATGGAATGAATCTCACTGAGCAACAGGCGAAAGACTTGCCAACAACACAGCGGAAACGTCTCTTGTGTAGTTACCCTGTGATTGTTGCTCAACACTTTTCTCACCGATTCAATTCGTTTATGAAATTTATTCTAAATGGAGATGGTAAACCCATTGGTGAAATTCTGGACTACTTGAGGCTCACCTCACATCCATTCTCTGTGGTGGGTGAAAGATGCTCCTAACCTACGTACTGTCGAAGGTAAGAGAGCTACACCAGAGTTCATTGATAAATACATAACGTGTGGAGTACCAGTGATTGGTGAGGATGATGAATTAAGATTGCTAGTGATGAGAGTACAGAGACACACTCATACCCAAACATGCCGAAAACAAGGTCGATTCAGATGTAGATTTGATTTCCCAAAGAAAGTGAGTGCAACTACTCACTTGAAACGTAACAGGGATATCGGCAATAAAGCTAGATTCTACGTTCTGAAAAGAGAACAGGGGGATGAATACATCAATCCTTACAACCCTCACATTCTCAGAGCCTGGGGTGCCAACATGGACTTGCAAATGGTTGGCTCCGTCTACGGTGCTGCTCAGTACGTCTGCCATTATATGTGCAAAGACGAACCTAAGGAACTCAGACAGCTGATTTCTCGTAATCTAGAAAAGCTTCCTGAAAATTGTACTCAGAAATCACGTTTGTTAAAGATAGCTAACACCTTGATTAGTCATCGTATTCTGAGTGCTCAGGAAGCTGTTTACCGAACGACAGGTCTTCATTTACGTGGATCTTCGAGAGGTACAATATTTGTGAATACGGGAAAACCTCAGAAAAGGAGGAGAGTATTAAAGTCAACTAGAAAGCTTCGGGAGATGGATGGTGGTGATACTGATGTCTTTGAAAGTGGACTATATGAGTGCTATGCTGCTCGTCCAGTTGGTGATCCATTTGACAATATGAGCCTTGCTCATTTTGCTGTTTGGTACGCTACATCAAAGCCTCCTTCTACCTTTGGTACGTCAACTAGAGCTCAGCCTAGGTACGAACTACAAGGTAATAGTGGATGGATATACTTGCGTAGAAAGCAAGCATGTCTTCGTGTACCAACACTGACTCCCGAAGCTAATGGTGACGACTACTACTACCACTTGCTTATGTTGTATTTGCCATGGCGTAATGAAACTGTGGATCTCTTGGGTTCACATGCTACGGCTAAACAATCCTTTGTTTCCAACAATGATCGTCTCCTAGTACTTGGTGGTGACCAAGCTTCGTTTGCTGCAGAAGTTGAACGAGCTACATGTCAATTGAGGGCACTTAATCAGTTTGGTGACACTGTTTATGCCCCAATAGCTCCTGGTGCAGCTCAACGAAATATGGAGATGGAAAACGAAGGTGCTGGACCAGACCCAATTTATTATGATGAAGCGCTGTTAGCTGATAATCATAGCAGCGCTTTAACTACTGATCAGCAAGGTGTTGGTGAAGTCAACCACTTGGCTTCCGATGATTACCTTGCTGATGCAGATGATGATCGCACTGTACGTGCAATGGGCCAAAGACGCATGACGGATGCAGATTACCACCGAAAGGTTGATAGCCTCAATGAGTCACAACGTTTAGCCTTTCAAAAAGTTTTGAATTACACTACAGCTCGACACGAGTACCAGATGCATGCTGTACAGTCACCACCTGAGCCACTTAGGCTTTTCATTACCGGCGGCGCTGGTACTGGTAAGAGTCATGTGATTAGTGTAGTTCATGAGCACTTTGAACGTGCCCAGATTGGCGACGGATGTGCTTGTATGTTGATGGCTCCAACTGGAGTAGCTGCATTCAATATCGGAGGTCTCACTATTCACAAAGCGCTCAACTTGCCTGTAGAGCATGGTAAAAGAACCACCTATCGCAAGTTAGCGAGTGAGAGACTTCACGGTATGCGACGTCTTTTGAAGAGTGTCACCACGATCATCATTGATGAGATCAGTATGGTCTCATATCAGACACTCAACTTTATTCACCAGAGATTGACTGAAATCAAAGGTACAGATGACACTGAAGCTCTCTTCGGAGATCTCAATGTCATTGCTGTTGGAGACTTCTTTCAACTACCACCTGTTAGAGACAAATTTATATTTCAGGAAGGTAATGGTTATAATCCTGGTTCTACCCACTTGTGGAGAGATATCTTCACAATGGTGGAGCTGACGATTAACATGAGACAGATGGGTGACAACACTTACTCTCAAGTACTGGGTAGAATTCGCACTGGACAGCAAACTCCAGACGATATCACTCTGCTCAGGACCCGTCTGACTTCTGGTATAGATACTCCAGTGGATATTGAACAGTCTCCATTCACAGATGCTCTGCGTCTGTTACCTTTGAAAGTCATGGTGGACGAATACAATACTCACCGTCTTCGACAGTTGGTCGCAGGCGTCGACTGTGTTCGAATTCAAGGGTGAGCATTCAATTGTCGACTCCGATTCTGCTAGACAGAGTTACGGTGTCGTTCAACATGTTGATGTCCCAGAAAGACTCATCCCACCCGATGACAATGACTGTGCTGGCCTCCCAAGAAGTCTGAAACTGGCGGTTGGTGCACAAGTCATGCTCCGAAGAAACATCCTCTGTGAAGATGGACTAGTAAATGGAGCACATGGAATCGTGGTGGGATTTACTTGGCCTGATGGACAGCCAACACAGCCTGAAATTGGACAGCTACCTCAAAATGTTCTGGTCAACTTCCACGATCCTCGTGTTGGTCGTATCAGCCGAGTGAGTGTTGAAGATGATGCAGAAGCTGTTCCAATTGAACCTGTGACGGCAAAATTCTATGGCCGAGAAGGAGTCACACTACAAAGGACTCAACTACCTTTACTTCCCTGTTGGGCTGCTACTATTCACAAAGTACAAGGGTTATCTCTTGATGCTGCTGTGATTGACCTAGGTCCCAAAGTGTTTGAAGATGGCATGGCTTATGTTGCTCTGAGTCGTGTCAGAACACTTGATGGTGTAGCTATAATTGATCTTGTATCCAGCAAAATCAAGGCCTCTCAGTTGGCAACTAAAGAGTTAGATCGGCTGAGAGGAGCTGATGTTCAAGATCGTGAGGAGTAAATGTGTATGATGATAATTATTGTTGTGCTATATAATACATTTATGCTTTTAATTATTGTTTAGTATTGTTATTATTTTACAATTATGTGTGTTATTAAAGCTGGACTTTAATATTGTATTTATCTGTACATGATGTACATGTATTGAGCCTTATAATTATATCATAATAATAATTATTATACATGTTCTATTCTATTGTGTGTGGGATTTCCTAGTGGGCGGTGTATACCATCTATGTATACTCTGTGTACGTATTGATTGGTTGTATACCCCCTAGGGTCCCCTGCTTACATTCACTGTTTGCAACACACATTGATCCCTGTCCCAATTGGTTGATGGTGGATCCTCACTTTCTGTTCAGAAGGTGGGTGGCCTGGCATAAGGGACGCCTCCTCGTGGTCCAGGCTGGTAACTTCTACTTTAATAATTAATGTAGTTAAGGTCCCTTGAAGATTTCAAAATTTGTGGAAAATAAATGGTTAGTATGTAATGGCACTTAATTAATGTATGATTGATAATAATAATTTTCCTTTGTAATTATAGTCTGAAAGATGTCAAACAACAATGCAATTATGTATTTCAAAAAGAATGATCAAGGAAACTTTCATATTTAAATTTTAAAAATTTTGATAAATTATAAGAAAAATTTTAAACTATTGTTTATTGATAATTAATTAATACATGCATGAATAAGGCAATACATAAACAGGCTGCTAATTAGTACATAATATACAAGTAAAATACTAGGTAGATATAGTAAACAACTCCATTGGCGGGTAATAATGTTTCATGTTTTACTGCAATAAAATATAATCTTTATTTTCATTGGTCAATTCTATATTGATCCTCAAAAGTGATCCTACCTTCCAGTATAAAAACAGCATAATTTCTGCCCTTCAAGATATAGACTATAGAATGTCTCAATTTGAAGACGTCATGGATATTGATTTAGAAGTAACTCCACGCCAGAGTCCAGTCAGTCCACTGTTTCCTGTTAGACCTCCACCTCCACCAAAGAAAGGGAGAAAAAGAAGGAGGAAACAAAAGGGGAGGGGGGAGTCAAAGATTATAACTGTTAGTTAATAAGTAATTTTATAATGATAATAATTATTATAATTATTCTGTTTTATGTTTATACAGATTCAAGTAACCAAAAATGGTGAGGTTATAATAAAAAAAACATTATAATATTATTATTAAATTACATAATTATGTATATATTTAATATTATTTTAAAAGTTTCATTTAAATTATATATAATATTATTAGCAAATATCAGCAGAAATTCCAGTAGCTAAAACTTTCACTTACTCTCCTCTGCATGTGCTGTTTAAGCTTGCATTAGATTGTCTTACATGCTACAGAGTGATCTCTGCCTTGCAGTAGTAGTAGTCTAAATTAATCTTTGTTGTTTCTATCCTTTGTGCTCTAATCCTTCTCTGTATTTCTGCTTGAGCAGTAGTAATCTTCTTAATCTGTGGTGTTTCAATCCTTTGTGCTCTATGCCTGTTCTCCGTGTTCTGTATTTCAGCTTGCCAGTGCTTGCTTATTGCAGATTTCTTCGACATTCTCGTGCTCTACTTCATGCGCATGCTCAGTATCATGCGTGACCTTTGAACACGTGCGATCAAGCTCTACACACCAGCAGAAAGAAAGATGTGTAGCTTACGTAGAAACTGGAAGTAATAGCTAGCTATTCTGCCTAAAATATATTCCTAAAGTTCTACAAGATCCTTTGAAAGGTCAGGAGAGTAGATAATCAAAATAATAACTATAATAAGCTGTTGTCTTCCATCATGTGCTTGATGAAGTCAGCCATGATTACTGAATGCTGGACACCACAAAGCAGTCATAAGAATACTTTTATCTTCACTTAAACTTGTAAAGCAATCATAGGGATGTTTTTTTTCTCTATATATCTTGTTTGTATGAAAATGAAATGCTGTAGTTCATGATGAATGGTGAAGTATAAATATGTACGCTGTATAATTTATACTTACTAAAGGTAACAATGCTACTTAAAATTTCTCGCAACAACACTTTTGAATGGTTCAGAAAATTAGAAATTGGCAAGCAAACTCACTGAATATGTGAAATAGCAAGAAGACATAAATCTGCTCTTTCACTTTGTTCAAACCGTATATCAACTGTAACAAGAGAGAAAATGGCAAGTTACATCACAGACAATTCAAAACAAGGACTATACAATTGGCAGAGTTTTGGAAGCCTCTGATTGCAAAATACTTTGCCGAGATTGTAATATCTGTCCTCACATTTATACATGTACTTGTGTTGACGCTACAATACATGCAACTGTGTGTAAGCATGTACATTTAGTATATTATTTACAATAATGATGCAAACAAATGATTATACTAACTTCAAAACAAAAGCCTCTTCTTACTTGAAAGAGGTAGAAAATAAAATCAAGGTTTGCAATGCTTGCTATTCATACTGCAAGAAACATGTATAAGCAGCTGTTTCCATTATACATAAAAGCAATGAAAAGGCAAAAAAGGAGTGTGCTGCCCCTTGAATGATCAATGTAAAACTAATCCCATGTTCTCTGGCAATTGCCTGAAGGAAAATGATACCAATCACGGGAACCAAACTATCCAATGGCAATACATGTTCTACGTGGCTACACCTGTTTTGCACCAGACCCCAAAGTAACATCAGTACCTGCCACTTCTGTTGTCACTAAATTAACATACAACGTGTAGGCACAGTATCGGTATAGGCTCCTACAGTGCCAATACACCTATATTAATGTTTAATGTTTTGTCTGAACAAATAAAATGTACAAAAGCTATAATTATGTGAAAGTAACACTAGTTTGAAAGTTTAGCAAAGGCAGGTTTTCTTCAGAAATAACATCTCAACCTTATTAGGCAAGTGGCTATATCTGCAGCTGTACTAAATAGCCTTTCGGAAGGTACACAGCCTGGAGGTGGACTGTAAAACCACATGCCAACTTAGCTAAAATAGGATTAGATACTTCATTCTGTTTCCAATATAATAGTGGATCTTTCACTTTATTGGTAGGATTATCTGGATCAAGAGGACTTGGTATCAATTCAAACATTGGAAAGATAGATTCTTTCAAGTATGCTACAATAACAACAGTCCGGCTCGGTTTCAGAGTCACTTGGAATGTTTCATCATTTTTTGAACGCAATTAAGTAAAGAGGAGTTAACCCTAGGCCTCTTAGCAGGAGGAGGACTTTCAACTTCTGAAACGTGTATCCTCGTGGTAGGTTCACTAAGTTGTAGCTTTTCATAAGCTTCCATCAGCATTTGTTGAGCGGCAACAGTCTTAGAAGATGATGAAAAACGAGGATCTAAAATACATGCAATAGCAAAGAACGGGTTTGATTCCATTTCTTTGTATCAAAATGATAGAGAAGCAAGAAGTTGACGTTTTACTGACTTGGTGCCTTCATCGTCCTCATCTTTTTCCATCTGTTTAATCAAAACATTAACAATGGGTACAACAACAGCAGACAAGTTGCACAAATTACTTTCTCAATCAGATTTTCATTGAGAGGTTATCCATTCACATGGTAAGCTTGCTTCTGCTCTGATATCAACGACAACATATAATATGATGAATTCCACTGAGTGGGCTCATCCTGTACTGGTTGGTCAATGCATAGAAACACCAAGTTTTTCCTGTACAGCCCTACAATTTTGTGGCATCTTGATAATAATTCTTCAACACATTCCTGTGCGATAACTCCCTCATTAATAACAAAGCTGCAGAGTGTGTGCCATGCAGTCAGTACTTGGAATTTCTGCATCTCTCGTCCAGCAACAATGTTACAAGCATTGTCCCTAGAAACCAAATGTAGCTTTGTTGTTATATCTAAACATCTCATAACAATATTCCCAGTTTGTTCTCCTGTTTACGCATGCGAACACCCTTCTGTTCACTACCCAATTATCATTGATCCGATGACCAGTGAGACTGAGATATGAATCCAAAGAAAATGAAGACCATAAATCTATACTTAAACTGATATGTGACAATAATTCAAGCCGTTTAGCAACACAAGTCATTACTTGTGTTTGCATGTTAGGAATAAGTATGGGAACATGGAGCAAACTTCTGAAGCCTAACCTCTCAACGACACTTATTGGTAGACAATATATTAACATCTCAGCAATAACTTGATGTAAAATCACAGATCAAGGGTGATCAAATGAATATGGATTAGACTGACCAAAAGCATGCTCAACATTTATCTGCCTTTTGACTCCAACATCCTTTGACTTTTGAACAGACTTGACATCAGAATCAACCTTCTCAAATTCTTCAAATTTGTTATGATAACGTAGATAGAACTACTACTTAATTATGTATATATTGCTATATATATATATATATATATTATATATATAATTATAATCTGTATGATTATATATATATATATAGCTTATAAGCTATAAGGCTTACCGTTTGTTCTGTCTACCTCTAGCTACCTTGAGTTGACACTCAAGACATACAGCCTTGCTGTCGTTCACGGCACAAGTATTTCCAGTTCAGGCCTGCACACCGAGTCAGTTTTTTCAGTTCAAATTTTGTTGGACATCGCTAATTTTGTCGGACCTCAGTGCTGTCTCATCTCAGTATAATACTATTTACATTTTTTTCAGTTCTAATTTTGTTGGACATCAGTGCTCTCTCAGTGTCTGTCAATACTATTTACATAAAAGAGTTGTATTATATATATATATATATATGGCAGTTCAAAAAAGAAAGTGTGTGGATATGGATACCGATGAAAACTATGATCCTGATCCTAATTGTTTTAAACTCTGAAACAATCTTGGACACAATTATAAGGCTGCCGGGTTCATCTGTCACTATTCCTGCCCCTGGACATCAAGTGTCCACAAAAGCTATTAGGGACTGGATATCTAGGAGAGTTTCAGATGTCTCAGCAAGCCTAAATTCCAACATTGTAAAAGATGAATGTGGACTACATCGATTACCCGAAAATGCATTGGTGTTTCAAGCCCTCAGAGGCAAAAAACTAGATGATTTTCTGAGCAACATACTGGCAATAAATACAGAACATGGAAACACAGGGGCATAGGCGGAGGAAGATGATTTCCTGCAGGGGGACTCACCATAGTTTTACTAGTAAATAAATAAACAAAACACAATGCTATCATGAACTAAACAATTGGTGATTAAATAAATACATAATTAAAACTGTCCAAAATAATTGATTCTTCTGTTGTTTCTATTAACAAAATCAACTGCAATAGTTTGTAGATCTATTTTTTCTGTTAGAAGTTTATGCACATGTAAGAGAACAAGATGGTTTAATTGCTTTTGGTACATAGTTGATCGTAGATATGATTTAACCGATTAACAGCCGCGTGCGTGGGCGTTGACTCGCCCTCAAACGCCAAAGGCATCACAAAAGTAAGTGAATGGATGTATGTTTATATTATATTATTAGTTGCTATATTTGAAAATGATATATAAAATTTAGAATAATATATGTGTGTATAATTATATATATATATATATTATATAATTATTATGCAATATAAAACCACTGTGCTTCCTCAGTGGCAAAAGAAATGTCAGCATTCATTACTATACCACTGTGTATCCCGTCTATTTGTAGGTGTTGCTAATAATTATACTATAGGCAGTAACGAAGGAACACTGTCAGTGTAAAATGGAAGAAGGGGATGGTAACATAATATTAGTACAGTCTACTGGTGTAATGGTGAAGGATCCTTTCATCGTTAGAGGGCTCACTGTTATCATTGTCAAAATCATCAATCTGTGCAGATTCAGTATTGCTGACCATCATTTTTAAGACATCACTTGTCTCATACTTATTTTACTTGTTTATAGAACTATTATTATAATAATCTAAACAGTGTAAACACACTGTAAAACCACAATAAATTTCACGCTGAAAAAACTCCATGTTTTCTTATGGTAAGCCTCTAGACCAGTACAGATTATTTTTAGCACAAGAACTCCTCTCAGTGTTGCCAAAATATCTTTTGTGAGATATAAACATAAGAGTAAGGTGTGGCATCCAAGACGCCAATTGGCGTCCACGGCGTTTCAACGCCCTCCGTATTGGACGCCAATTGGCGTCTATGGCAGTTAATCGGTTAAGCCTTCGAAAGGTTGAAAAAGTTCGCTCAGCAGTGGCAGAAGTGAGTTTCAGTTCAGTAAGGCATTATCAACATTATCCAACATTATATTCTTTATTACCTTCATCATCAACCTCTTCCCTAGGACGTTTAGAAGATGATTTAGGCTCAGCCTCTGGGACCATGAAAAAATGATAATATACTTCTTTGCATGATTCCACGTGGTGCAAAGTCAGCAAAATATTAAATAACTTAAAATTAAAAATGAAGGTAGGAAAGGAGGTTAATTTGATACATCACAATTTATAAAACAATTAATTTCTATGTGTACATGTGAGTATTAACATCATTTTTCTGCAAGAATCGCAATGAAAATAAAACAACTGTTGCTTAGTGTGCTTTGCACGAAAATTCAGGCTAAATGTATGAAGCTCGCCATTTGTAAAACATGACACATGCGCAGTTAATCAATGCCACCACATACAGAGTTAGGGGTCACGAAGATTGATTGTACTTCATAAAAGCACCAATTTTTAGGGGTGTCATTGTTGCATGCAACTAGTTGCATATGGAATAGAAGGGCTCTCTATTCATTGCAATGCCTTGCAACATGTTGTAAGTTGTTGCTTGCAACAGTTTTTCTTAACATATACAATGCAACACTGATGTTGCAAAATACACCCGCAACCATACTGGTGGCAGTCTAATGAATTTCATAATGAACTGTGATTATTATAAATTTAGCACTTTCTAGGTGTTGTTTTATGTAGTGTGATAGCTGTACACAGGTCCATATACACCAAAGTCGACCCGAAAATTTCGTTTGAGGTGGTTTCAGGGTCTAAAATTGGCATAAATAGTTGTTGATTATAATATTTATTGTACATGTATGTACAGTTACATGTATTCTTTGGTGTATAGCTTACTCATGATCCTCCTGATCCTCAGTCTTACCTGGTTTGAGATGTCCAGAAGTAGTCAAGGTAAGGTCATCATTATTTTACTTTGAGCTACAATATTGCTTTTCATGGCCCACTGGGCCACTTCTATGAGTTGCTTTCCATGGGGTTGAGCTACATACATATCTATGCTTGTGTTGCATACATGTTGTATATATTGTCAGCATTCTCAGCTCAGCTATCAATGGGCCGTAAAGTCTAGTTATTACTGTAGACTGTCTCATCCCAGGCTTAATTTTTTTTCCTTCTTTTCCCACAGATTCTTCATGTTCAGATTATAAGTAGGTTTCTAATTTTTTTTTATTGCAAGTAACTCGCCTTTCTGTTGTAGATCCTCTCACATTGGCAAAACGTGGATAATTTTAGAAAGGCTTCAACATAAAGGTATTGTTCAAGTTGTATTTTTGAAATATGTATTGTAAAATCCTGTTTAGAAAACAGTTCACCTGCATCCACTCCACCTTCAAAGAAATAATATAAAGGTGAGTATTACCTTGTGTGAAATGAGTATGCAAGTTTGATATGCCTTTCTGTTCACAATTCATGACATCAATGTTCAAATACTGTCAAAATGCATTGTACTATAATAGTATGTGGCCTTTGGATAAATGATCGTCACCACTCACTATTCAGCCCTTTCAATTAGGTATCTAAGTAGAGCATTTCTTGCTCTTCCTGCTTGGCAATTGATGTTTTCATTTACTTGATAATTTTATACATGTATGATCTATTAATTACATAGATGCCTCTTCTGAAGACTCAAGGTATAGTATTCTTAAAATCCATTGTGTTCTGTAGCTACAATCAAGATATATTAAATTATTGTTACTGTAGATGACTCTACTTCAGTGTCTTCCAAGTCTGTAACTACAAGACCAAGTATGTAGTGTACTTTGAAGGAGATTTGATGATTGTTTTATTATAGAGGCAACTGTGTTGGATGGATCATCCATGTCTAGCCTTGGCAAATTTGTGGACTGGGCAATGCCACTTTTTATATTCGAAGTGACTCAAACAAGGATGTTATAATTAAATACATCAGTCTTGCTGTATCAATTGACAAAACCACAAGAATAGAAGACTGGCCAGGTGCCTTCAATGGTTGCACAGATTGCAAGCAAGTTCATGCATCATCAAATCTTGAAGAGCTGTTGCTCCACTTGTCAAGTAAACATCCAAGGAACTCGTTTCTAAACAGTATTTAGTGTCATTACATGACAAAATTCCTACAGCCTCGTGAAATAGTACAACTTATCATAGCAGCAAGAGCTGCAGCCACTTCCAGGTTCGAAGATGGACAAATAAAACAGTACATAACGTCCATTATTCAACACATGAAAGCTTTTTGTATGTGCCCTCAACACGCAGAATTTTATGTTGTGTAAGTATTTATTATATTATTGTGAACTAATTTAGAGTAATGTTCTGTTTTAGCTGTCATCCAAAAAGTTCCCATTAAAAGGATTTGGGTGGTTTTATTGTTCAGACAGAAGGTTCCTTTAGGGTAAATAATGAAGTAAATAATGAAGGAAGTAGTGAGTGCGATAGCCAGCAGCATATACAACTAATGACTATTTTCTAACAGTAAACTAACATTGTATCTTTGCAACTATTACACAATATTTATCTTGCTGCAGGGCACACCTGATGTAACTTGCATTATGAAAAAAGAGGTTTTATTTTGTTTTGTGGTTGGTTAGTGAATATGTAGTTTTCTACATGTATGTACTTCATTATTTATTAACACTTGCCTGTGTAGGCAGAGCAGGGAGATAATGTAATTGTGTGTATTAACACTTCATTGAACCCTGACACTTGAAAGAGCTAGCTACCAGCAGACTTCAAATTATAGATGTAGGATAATTGATTTGTACACTTAGAGGTGACCTGTAAAACCAATTGCATTGTGTTATGTGGGTACCAATAACTACTTTTAAACTAACTAATTAGTTTTGATAGTGTAGTTGCAAATCCACCCACTCTACATTATTACACTAAAGCCTGTTATAGAAGTGTTGTAATATATACTGCATAATGTTTTCTGTTTCTTTAATCAAGTTTTGCACCATGGACACATTTGTTGTTTGTTTTTTTTTTATTTAGGGAAAGAAACAGAGTGTGGCAAGTACCCCATTTAATGTTGGGACAACCCAATTAGGTCAACTGTTATTCTATTTGCTTGGTTATTGTTTGGATGACATCTAATCAAACAAAGTTACTAATACTGGCCATTTAGGCATTTTTCTCTTGGGGCAGAAGGTATACTTGCCAATAAACCTGTGTGAATTTATTGAGTTCACTATGTTTTAGGGTATTGTTGCATGGGCAAGAATTCAGTTACCAGACGATCCCTTACCAGACATAGAAATCAAATTAACTGTGGCTGATCAATGCGTTGATATACTGACAAGTAGTGGTGTAAGCCAAATGATCAACTGCCTGCACCGATTTACTCAAAACAGTGTGGATGAATGAAGTTTGATTTGTTGTATGAAACATTTGATCAGTATAAATATAAGGACACGCCCATTATGTCCATGCAATTGTTAGAGAACTGGTATCTTGCTGCCTATATGTCTGTGCATAGGCAAAAAGCTTTGATTCACTTCAACTACTACGAAACTTCTTCCACCAATTATTTCAAAATTAAGTGGCCACTTGATTTATAACAATACAAGCAAAAGTGAAAATTAATTATAATACACAATTATATAATATGAAAAATGATTGCAGATGAAACTGACACAAATTATATGGAAATTGATTACGTTATAAACACTCTTGTTAGTGTCATGGCACTTCATACAATGTATATACATGTACATGTGAATTCTATTGCCTTTATGACCTTTTGATTTGAAATGCACCATGGATAGAAGTAAGTTTCAACCTGCAAATAATGCAAATAATGCAAAACAAGCATCAGAGGGTAGTTCATAGGATAATAAATAAAGGCTGAGGTAAATCACAATTATTTGTATAGTACTCTTGTTAGTATGAATGATCCAGACTGCACCACGTGGAGGTCAGAGTGCATAGCAGTCCACATGTTGGTCCAGAAGCTAGAAACACGACAAGTGAGTTCTGTTGCTTCAAAACCTTTGATGTATACATAATTTTAAAAACTTGCTTGAACTCAAACACAATATGAAAAGAAATGTGTTCAGCTACCGTGTCATGTATACACATTAAAATTATATAAATGAATTGCACAATTATTACTTACATTTGTTAAGAGGACAGTCACGATGGCTTGTACGTAAATGTTCAGTAGAACCACACTTACAACTTCGTTTTTCAACAATACTTGTGTCACCAACCTGTTTATTTTTCCAGAGAGGACAGTCAGAATGGCAATTTGCGTGGGCGGCGAGGGGGCTGCACCACCTTCAAACCCCCATTAACAGGGCAACACCCCCCTTTCAAATCCCCCGTAGTCATTATTTAGGCCAAAGGGCAGCCAAAAAACCATCAACTTTTTAAGTCATATTCATGGGCTACACAAATTACAAGCATTTGGAGAGCTTCGTAATGCTAGGAACACACTCCAAACCACGTAGGGGTGAAATGTCACATATATGTAGACATCAGTCTTCTTAGGGTTAAAGAAAAAGAAAGACTGAGAAGACTAAGTGAAACATAAGAGCAGCATAGTATCCAATTAAATAGACAATGCGAACTCAACTGTAGACGTAGAAGTCCACACGCAAGGGCAACACGTTTGGAAAGAACGAGACAAAGAGCTTCTATGTGTAGCAGTGTAGACAACACTGCTACACTGTATGTGTAAATGAGGAGACTGAAGAAGAATTAGTCCTCTTTCTGACTTCAGATAACATGCTAATGTATGTGAGGTCACAAAGACTTGAGGTGATGCGTCAACAGGCTACTGTACAATGAAGCCTCTATTTTTTTCATTATGGAGGAGCATGCCTTCCACATCCCTCTAGCACCCTGAGTTCCGTTGCTACTCACAGTTAACCCTTTGAGCATGGTAAGCCTAAATTAAGTCGGTGCGAACTTTCAATTAAACACAATGAGCCTAAATTTAGGCTCAGCGGAAAACAAATAACTATATAACCACAGCTCCTCCTTCATGATATTATAGTTTGTTTAAGGTACTAAGGTACGTTTATATCTATTATTCTATTTTTAAACATCATATTAAATGACATTTAGTATGGCAAAATACACAACTAAGTGTTGGATTTAGTTTTTGAAAAGCCAGCAAATGAAGATGACTTTGATTGTTATGTGGATGATGATTCAACAAGATGAAAGTATAGTGGATAACAGAGGAATTGAAAATGATTTTGGTAATATAAATGATGATGATGATGAGCAAGACAGTCTGATGTCAGAGGAGTGTCTCCAACTAAATTCTATTGTATTATGTGCTTTTTTCTTCCACAATCGTGACCTTGACCTGGGTGATGAATCATTCTCCATTTTTTCTTGTAGATATTGCTCAGTGTACAAATTCTGGAATTTTGAGTCTTCCAAAATCACTGGATAAAATCATGGCCGTATTTTAATACTACCTTTTTCCGAGTTTTAAGTCAAGACCAGTTCTCTCTCGTAATGAAATGTTTTCATCTTGATGGCAAAAGGAAATCCTGGATATGACCCCATCTATACAATTATTGGCAATTAATACAACAGTCTAGTGAGAAATTTCAGACCAGCATACAACTTGGGGTGAGAACTATCGTTAGACGAGTCAATTATTGGATTCAAGGGAAGAGTGTGGTTCATGCCCTACATGCCCAAAAAGCCAAATAAGTGGGGCATGAAAGCATTTGTGTTAGCGATGCAATTACAGGTTATACATATAATTGGAGCTTATATGCAGGTATTCAATGATTTATATTAAACAGTAGATAATAATATTCACATGCGACTTCCAGTGTCAACCATCCAACTTCACAGACAAGGCCAGGTAACTCTTACAGGTACAGGTGACATTTTACAAGCTCATTTTCAGGTGGGACTCAGTCACTGCCTGAAGGTGGGGTTGCTTATACGTTATAATTACTATAACATATTATGTGTGTAGTAAAATTAATAATACATGTACATTATAATAATTATTTCTGTTTAGTAGAATAATAATGGTTCATAGCTGTATAGTTGAAGGTTGCAAAAACAGATCAAATAATCCTCAGTTGTCTTGGCATAATAGAATACCAGTTTTACATGAAAGATCTTGTCTGGTAATGCATCAGTTGTCTATACTAAAATCTGCACAGCTTAATTAAACATGCAAGAATATGTAGTCAATGTATGGAAAAAATTCCCAAGGTGCGCAAACCCATCTCGTAAGCGTGATGAAGTAATGGCAAAAATAAAAAGTGATTGACTAGAGATGAGTTGCAAAACATATCACCCATGATCATCACACTTACTCTACTGGTAGAAGCTCCTGTTTTTGTTGATCCATCAGCAGCTAACATTTTCATTGTACAAATCATAACACTGCTAAAGCTCTTGCTGGCATAACACCATGTAGGACCTTTTCATTCATATCTCCTTTATATGGTGGCTCATCTCTACGATAGCATCGCTGTTTGGCGTTCTCTGGGTCTGTGACTCAGTCATCTTAATGTGAAAAGACTGCTATATACTTTTTGTCTGATGGGTACTGCTTGGTTTCAGGTTCATACACTGATTCATCCTCATCAAACTCTTGTTGAAATGAGAGTGACATCATTTCGTGTATTAAGATGTTTCTCACGCTGTTCTACTTAGCAAAGACCAATTTTTTCTCTTGTATTTTCAGCAGTAAGGCACATTTCATAAGACAAAGTGTTGTGGTTAAGGCATCATGTTGTTGGATTACTCTCTGGAGTTCCACCTTGTCTCATTGTCCTGGTTGAGTCTGAATGCTAGAGAGTTTGTCGGCAGCTTTTACACTTCTGTGAAAGTAACTCACAATATTTTTACATTTCTTTTGTAGAATGGTTACTCTCTCATCAGCTGCTATTGCACCTTGAACAATTAATAGGCATTTTGTTATAGGGACCAAATCATATATGGCATATTGATGGATATGACAAACTAAAGACTTTCGAAATTACAATTCATGGGTGTATTGATGGGTAAAAACTTGTAAATTCATTGATGAATTAGTGTACATGTATATTATAGCTTTTCAAGAAGAGTTATGTGGATTCGTGTTACAATGATCCCAGAGTGGTAGCAAAGCATTATTTAGACTGTAAGGTATGCAAGAGGCAAGCTTTGTATAAGTATTTTTATGTCTTATAGATGCCCCACAATTGTTCGTGCTGATAGGGGAACAGAAAATACTAACAGCATTTATTCACCCAACCCTTTGCCATCATCACACTGACACATTTGCTGGGGAAAACAGTTTTATGTATGGCAGATCGACAGCTAACCAGGTATGCTTGTTACATACATGCTGATAATTATTGTTACGTTAATCGTGATCCAGGGGATTGAGTGATTTTGGTCTCATCTGAGATGGCGGTGCATTCATTGGTGGTTACATTTATTCAAGGTTGGTGCATTATTTCATGTACATGTTTGTACAATGTATCCAGGCATTTAATCTATTAGGACATTTTGATGACTCATGTCATGGACTATGTGTGTTCTCAGCACACATCTTGCAACTAAGAAATTGTATTTATTTATTAATTTTATTAGCGAATCATTGCATTTTTCCTTTCGTCCTTCAATTCAAAAGGAAGTTGATCCTTTGGTCATGGAATAGAACAATCACAGGATAAGGCAGTCTACACTTACAGAAGTACCAGGAGGAATTCCTGAAATACTCTTCCACCTTCCAGAGACAGTAGGTTTGTCTTGCTATATATATATATTATGTTCATTTTATCTAATTATCATTGTGTTAGGTGCTGAAGATTGCAAACAACCAGTTGACACACAGACTTTGAATGCTGCTGAAATACTTTTGTTTTATTTTCAGCATTAATATCCAAAAGAAGGAAACAGTGCCAAAGATTACTGCATTACCATAATTATTAATCAATGTTAATAATAATTATTATAATTGTAATTATAATTCTACATAATATAATAATTTTTTTTAACTGTTGCTGTAGTAAGCTTATGGTGCTTTAATATTTAAGGAAGAATTTCTTTACAATTATTATAATTCACATACATTATTTATCTTTTTACAATTGTATTTGACTTAACTAAAACATGTAGCAAACTACAAGGCTGGAAATCATAGAGCTACTGGTTTGAATTTAGGGTGGGGCTGAGTGCATTTTTGCTTAATCCACACAGCCTCACCCTAAATGCAAGCCATTTCTAGCCCTGTAGTTTGTTGTACGTATTATGTCACATGATGACTGAGAGTATAAATACCAATAGTTTACATTATTTTGGTAGTTCTACAGAAAATGGATAAAGAGCTAGTAAGTATTAATTCTCATAGTACAGTGTGAATGTTAAATGCTTTTGTTTTCAGTATTCTTGTGATGATTTTGACCACTTCCTCTCTCAGCTGTCGAGAGAGGATTGGGCAATTTTGGATATAGGAAGTGAGTGTTTATTATTAATAACAATAACTATAATGAATTATGTGAGATTTTTTTCAATTCAACTCTTAGCTTTTCAGAATAAAGATGAAGTACTAAAAAAAATAATTTTAATTTTTAATTTTTTTAATATAAATCTTTTTATTTAAAATAACAATTTGAATCAATATTCATTTCAATAAGGAATATATATTTATATAGATTATTGGTACTTTTTCCTTCTCCTATTCACCTAAAGTCTTGAATGCCTTACATATAAAAAAAGTGTACTGATGTAGGGTTGTTATATGGAGGTTTTTGCTGTGAACATACCATCCCAGTCTTGTTTGTTGCTTTTTTTTTGGTTTTGATATCCCTAGATGTTCTTTCTTTTTTGGAAAAAGTTTTTATTATAATTATATATAATTATATTTATAATTATATAATTATTATATTATATATAATGTATTCAATGTTCTTATATATGTAATATATATATAATTATATGCATTTATAGTTTTTATATGATTATTACTTCATATAAGAATAGTATAGTTGCTGTAATTATTTATTCATTAAAAAAAATAGATATAATAAGCCAATGATTTCATTCTTGCGAGATAACAAGTAATCAACATATATAGCCCTAACAATTCCTGTACATGTAACATTGTTCTTATAACATATGAGACTATGTGAAATACATGATTGGTTATATGAAATAACCATCTTTCATGTAAAGTGCACATAATAAAATATGGATAGTATTGTACCCTTTACAAAAGTACAGAATGTTGTGACTCTTTGTATGAAGTAACAACATTTCATGTAAAGTGTACACAGTAAAACCTGAAGTGGAGACTGTGGCATACTATAGGCAGGTTTATCCATTTACATTTTATGTTGTTGTTATTTCATACTAGGATAGTAATGTAACCAATGCAAAAGTACAAAGCAATAATATCATAACTCTTTGTATGAAGTAACAACCTATCATGTAAAGTGCACAGAGTACAACTTGTAACAGACACTGTGGCACTTTTGCAGATTTTGTAGAGTATAAAAGAGTTGTTATTAGTTTGGTCTTTGTGATGGAAAATAAAATGTTAGTCATGTATTTACTCTGGTATAATTTTATTTATCACTACATTCATTCTTCTTTATAGAGTTCCCCCAAGAAAGAGCCGTTCTTTAGAACCGTAAGCAAAATGTTGTACTTAATCTATAGTATATGTTTATAGTTTTTTTCTCTCTTGCTTTATATAGTAGTGTGTATAAGTACTCATATCCAAGTTTACATCTTTTTTTAAAATAATTTTCATCCATACTTTGCATTGGTTTGATTCTTTTGTTTTTAGTTATCATTTAAAATTTTTATTGTTTTCTTATCTCTCTATTAAGGAATGATCACTGCATATACCTTGCTATTATAGGTTTGACGTGACAATTTTCATCTCTTCCTTCCATCACTTTCATATGGATCCAGTAGTCCTAATAACATCATCATTGTCTCCCTAAATTAAAAAAAAATTTTTAACTAATATTCAGAGTATATGCACACTATGAATATCCAATACCTTCGCACATTCAACTGATATACAGACTTTTAGCCTCATCCACAATAGCCTATACCCTAACAGTGAACCAGGTCAATTGAAACTCTAGTCATAATTATATATATATATGTTAAGGTTATTACACGGCATTCGGGCCACGTGTTATAACTATTATAACTATTATTTATCCCACCTACAACATTGTGTTGTCGCTATGGCTGAAAAGACGACTGTCAGCCTGTCACAGTTCCCTGGAAGCAAAAGCTATCTCTTTCCTTGAAAGAACGTTTGTTTCAGTCAATTACTCAAGTTAGCGTAATTTACTCATTTGTTCACTTTTAGTTGTTCAGCACATTGTGTCTTCACTATGGCTGAAGAGACGGCTGTCACAGTTCCCATTAAGCAAAAGTTAATGTACATTTAATCGCTTGTTCACTTATTTAGTCATATTCATTTTAAAAAAACCAATCTACTGATAAGAACAAGTATAAATGTGATATAACTTAAGTGCATAACAATTATATATTCCACCTACAACACAGACATGTGCATGCATACGCAATTGCCTAGCCATTGTGTCGTCATGGCAGCTGTTAATAAGGTGACAGGGTTTATATCAAACATCAAAGGGATATAAATAACCCACAAGGGCTTATATCACTGATCTGTAGAGAAGATTGTTGCTACCTGTAAAGATGATTGTTGCTGTCTGAAACTTTTTCCGAATTGTTGTCTTCTCGAACAGAAATTAATGGCTAACAAAGAAAACGTTGGTGAGTGTCCTCCTAAGAAGAAGCATAGTCTTTCTCTTTCTTTGAAACATAAGCCACTTGTTCCTCAACAAGAAACCAGATTCGCTGAACCTGTTAGTGAATATGAAGTCAAGTTAGCCTCAAAAGGTGTTGTTCCAGACAATAAAAACCGAAACAACGAATGTAAGTGGCTATGTATACATGTCATGGAAACTCGACAAGAGTCAAATGACAAAGAGCTTGGGCTCTGTTAACCCCAAAATTAAATTTAATTATTTTTAAAGTGTGTGGGCGGAGTGTCTAATAATTCACATTTACAGCTTCTATATCTCGCAAATTTTATAAGACTCAGAATTCTAACTTGCTTTGCTGCAGAGAAGAGGTATTAACCCTTTGAGCGCGATGCGCATATATATATGCTTAGCTTTCCGTTTAATTAAACGCGGCGCGCATATATATATGTGTGTAACATTTAGCGACTTCAAACAACCCTTAAACTATCTTAGAACTATTTCAAACCTTCCATACATCTGTATCTGGCTTATAACTAAGTACCTACCAAGTTTCAACTACCATGTTACTTCCATGAAAGACTGTGAGCAGACAGACTCGAGGAAGGAGACGGTCGACGCCCAATTTTCTATAAAGTGAACGCTTGTCCTGACTTACCTGCTGGGAATAGCTAGCTATAACTTACACTGTAGCTGGAGGAGACATCTAGCTTCTGTAGAATCACTTCATTTGGGGCATGCATACAACTTTGTAGATACAAAAGCCAAATCTCGAGCAACAACAAAAACGGTAAAAATCACCAGGCGCTTCTTCGTAGGATCAAATCAAATGCAGTGCTCTCCCTCTTTTGACTGGAACTGGGGCTAACAAAATGACCCCACTGCATGTTGGCACCCGCTACACACACGATTTCAGGTTTCACAGCAAGGAAAATGCCTCAGGTACCCACCAGAACACGTGGGCGGGGTCAAAAAATGCAAATTTCGTCGGCAGCAAGGGGGCTGTGCCCCCTTCCAACCCCTGCAGGATTAACGGGGGAACACCCCCCTTTAAAATTCACCTCATAATTGTTATTTAGGCCAAAGGGCAGCCGAAAAACCATCAACTTTTTTAGCCACGTTCATCAGCTTGTGCCTGACGCCAATTACAACCATTTGGACAGCTTCGTGTAGTTAGGAACAGACGGCGAACCACGTAGGGGTGAAATGTCACATATATGTGACATCAGTCCTCTAAGGGTTAATGTTTTTCATAATAACATTAATAGTATAGCTCTCTGTATGTTTGAAATCACAGGTTTAATTTTGCTGCTGATGGTATCTTGAAAAGAAATAAGCTTCGATTATCTGCAACTACTCCTGTAGTAAAAAGTAAACAGTTTTTGATAGCACAACCCATTTTTAAATTTAATCAGCTAGACTCTGTATGCACTTTCATTGACAAATCATCAATTTTATAATCATTCTATAATTATAGATGAAAGCAAGTCCTTAAAAAGTATGCAAGATGATCATAAGGATGCAGATGCTTCTTTCAATAGTGGTAATTGCTAATTATTAATCAGATATATCTACAATTCGTATGGCATTAATCCATTACAAACCAATATAGAGCTTGCATCATAATTCATTTCAGAATAGAATGCATGTAATGTGCGATATTTCTATGACCACAGACTGGCACCTGGAAAATTTGCTTGGCTCACCAGATGATCAACCTTCTATAGAAAGTAGCAAAGTAAAGATATATTATGCTACATATATTAGTTCATGGAATGAAAAGTACTATGTTATACATTAGCAGGTCTCAACTAGCAATAGTGGAAGTGGTATTGTTTCATCACTGTCTGATATGGACATGTATATACATTTGCTGATAACCAATCACGAAATAGTCCCATGTGATCGATCATTCATTTAAGGAATTCGTTGTACAGGAGTTCTCACACACAACTTTATCTGCTAGGTTCACCTGACATAGAAATCAACAATTAAATCACAAATCCATTATCAGGATACACAGATTGAACATCTGTACCCCTCAAATGAATTGTCCGTTTTTTCCTCTGACCCTTGATTACTCTATAATTTGAAAAGAAATTGACCACCAATATTTCTAAATGAACGTAACTTAGTATCTCATGTTTAAAAACTCACATGCAGTTAAAATGATCACTTGGAGGCTGACAACAAAAGAAAGGAATGTTGGTATCCTGGAAGTGAATACTTGATATACCAATGAATGCGCAGTGGTACCAAGCACAGCACTGGTCACATTGGACCATATCATCCCTTTCCCTACCCATAGGAGCATAAAATTACAAATCTTGTCATATAAGACAGTGTCCTTATTGAAATAAGTTGGATCACTCTGAATGTTGTGAAATATTATTCATGTTATAGGCAGTCAATAACGGGTTGACTTACTACTATACTCTGTAGTGTTGGGAAGTAGTGGGATGATGTGATTCATCGAACAACTACTAGACATCTTGTCAATGGACTTCACCCACATTATATGAATAGTTGATTTGGGAGCACTAGTGGAACATGGACATACAACTGTGTCATATGCATCTCTATATACTTCACAGTGTTGCTGAATTGAATGCATTAAACATTCAAAATGAGTTTACACAAGTACAGGCAGTTTTATTTTATCACCTAAGTACGAGTCAATCTTGGATGTTGACATTATCTTGGATGTTGACATTATTTCATTAACTAATGCATATTTTACAATGTCATTGACGTCCATACATTCTGGAAGGTGATGCAAAGTGGTATCAGATGAAACCACAGTTGATAGAAATTGTATTGCATCTGACACTGATGTTATCTTGGATAAAATCTATTATTAATGAATAAGCTATAACACGGTAATAGCAGCAAACAAAGTCAACTGACTAGCTCTATATAATCATCAAAATGGGTAACTCCTTGCACAACTGCAGAGAACCTCAAGAGCATTTCATGTTCATGTGTCCCAAAAGCAATCCCCAGTTGATGTTGTTAATGCCGGTGAGAAGCCTTTGGGTAGCTTATTTTGCAGTAAGTGTTTCCGTCAATGTATTTTACATTATTATCATTTGTACATTGAGTAAATTAAACATACCTCCAATCTATAACATTAACAGATTCACTGGTGGTTACTGTAGATATTGAGAGATTTGATACATTTACCTTCGTCATTGATTCAGCAACTCTTTCTGTAAAGGTTTGCCATTGGTCAACACTATGGCACCAATCCAATGCATCTTCAGGTGTTACTTCCTGCAAAATTATGCATTAACTATACGTATAACTGCATGTATGTGCAAAAGTACAGTTTCTTTTATTTGTGACTTGTTTTCTGAACAATCTGTATCAATTTCAGGTTCACTGTCATATTCACCAATACTGAATGAATATTGGTAGTAACATGGCATGGTAGCAGTACATTAGTCATTATACATTTTATAGGCATGAGGACATTTAATCATAAATGCCTTCAAAATCTTCTGCATTTCATTTACAGTCATTCTCTTTTTGTCTTCTAATTAAATTTCAGCTAATATAATTTCCTTTTGGATGGTTTGGACGTCTAAATGTAATATCCTTTGGGAACCACTCAGGGCAGTTCTTAGGAACATAGAAATTCCTTTTTCCTGACAACAAATAATAATTAAATAACAGCAAAAAAGTAATATTACCGTATAGCGGGAAATTTGTGCGGGTTAAATATTTTACTGTAGAAATATTTGCAGACCTAATTTTGGCGTTACAAAGCAGGCGCAAAATTTAGGTCATTACTGATGGCAGACGAAGAAAGAATTGCTAGCTATATTTGAGGCTACCACGTTTATAAAATGGTATGGAAAGCTAGAATTGGCGAAGTACTTTTATGTGCGAGGGAACCAACAAATGGAATCGACAGGTATGCTGTTTCAGTATTTAAAGACAGCACTGTTGTTGGCCATTTGAGTATTTTTTTCATTTATTCGTCAGGGTGGAGAGATAATGTGTGAGGTATCAGGTAGAAGAGATTCCAGGGATCTTGTACAGGGAGGTTTGGAACTACCTTGTACTTTAATATTGAAGATATCGAGCAATAAAAAGAATTGGACAAATTGAAACAGTTGTTGAAATAGGCTAACTAAAAAATCAATCAATATAATATATATATTATATAATTATATATAATACAATTATAATAATTATAATAAAATTTAATATTAATACATGATTTTAAGTGATAGATTTATAATAATTATTAACTTAGTTAAACATATCAATGTCAGCATGATCATCATCGCCTTCAGATTCAGTCACTTCATCATCACTTGAGGATGTTAAGACAGACTATTCTTCAAGGATAGGCTTGCCTGCATCAATAGATTGAGCTGCCAAGAATCCATTGACAATTATTGAAGGTGAATCTGACAAATACTCAAATAGCCGTACTAACCACTGTGCTCTGATACATTTCATTTTGGCAGAGGACAAGTCTACAGGTTCAATTTCATCTTCACAGGTCATAGAATTGAGTTGTTGAGTTATTTCATTCGAATACCACTGTTGAAACTCGGATCTCAAAAATGACTTAGCGGCTTTGTTGACTGAAATGTCAAGAGGCTGTAGCCTATCAGTACAGCAAGCTGGCACCAACACAGCTTGTATGTTGTGTTTTTCTAAAAGGTCTGTCACTTGAGTAGTTAATTAACCTCTAAAATGATCGAAAATTGCAAGAGCTGCTTGTTCTTTTCCTAATTTTAAATGTTCTCTAACCCTCTCTACAAAAGGTACTATAATATTGTCAATGTATTCCAGCATTGTCTGTTTGTTAGACCAATGATTTGGACTGTGAGTAATATCCTAGTCTACTGGAAAAGGATATGGTGGATGACACCGATGTGTCTTACCACCATAGATTAATTGTATGGGTAAAAATTCTCCCACTAATGTTCCACAAAAAAAAACCAGTTATCTGTTGTTTGTCATCTAGCCCCTTGATTTCCACATGCTTACTCCCTTTTAGCTCCATCGTCCATGAGGCTACTGGAACCAGGTTGAGACCAGTTTGGTCCCAGTTAAATATCAATTGAGGCGGAATTTCTTCCACTGTTACAATATCCACTATCTCTTGCAAAAACGAGGCTTTTAATTTGTTGAACTCCTCAACTGGTAATTCCGACTTGGTTGTTCCTCGTCTCTTTGTGAAATTCATGTGTCTCAGAGGTGATTTTGCCCATGCCGTTGTTAGTGTAGCAGGGCCACCAAATTCATCCAATCTTGTTCGGTCTTGAGATTGTAATATACCTCTTGCACCAGAAATGATAGCAGCTGTATTTATCACACTTCCTGTTTCCCTCAGTTTTAAAATGTACTGCTGAACCATGTTGTCCATTTTTGTCCTCAACACAACCTTTCTTCCTCCTCTTTTTTACAGGTAGCTCATTTACACTAACATCCTCACCTTCAACTTGACGTTTTCTTGACCTTTCCTTTAAGTATGTTTCCTTGATATCCATCTGAAGCTTCTTTGAAAACTTTCTCTTTGCTGCCATCACACCATTCTCCAGGGCATGTTTCCCGGAATATGATGGATCTCTGTTCAGGAGTGTAAATATTGTAAGGCCCTTTTCTTTTTTTTCTCCCAGCTGCTTCCATCACATGTCTTACCTCAGCATTAGCACTAGCTATAGCTGCTGTTGGCACACTGAGAGAGAGAGAACCAAGTGGGCTAGGCAAACTTACTCTATCTGGCTAGTCTCGCGTAGCCAGACCTCCGCGGAAAAGACGGGAGGGTCTGGGGACACTAGCATACCATCGTTTGTACTCGCTGCAACTATAGTTGCAGCCCAATCAGATCGCAGGCAGGCTGTCACGTGATTACGTGGAATGTTAATTTGTCAGTTGAAGAGTATGGAGGTTCGAGATGTCGAGAAAGCAGCATCAGAAGCAGCTATTATGCTTGGCTATTCCAAGTTGAAGGATCTACAAATGTCTGTAATAGAAATCTTTTATAAACATAATAACATTTTCTGCACATCATTTCACCATAACTGTCTATATTGATTGATAATGAATCAACTGATAGACGGTCAACAAAGGCTTTCCAAAGAAGGAAAACATCTTGAGAACTTTTAAAATTCCTTCTATCACTCTCTTTGCCGCTCAGATCATCCCCACAACCAAGACAAAACATGAGTAATATTTATACAAGTGCACCCACGTGGAAATGTTTTAATGTTTTCACAACGTGGTGAAATAAGTATATTCATAATAATTTTATGGACTAATTAAATTCCTCTAGTACAAACGATGGTATGCTAGTGTCCCCAGACCCTCCCGTCTTTTCCGCGGAGGTCTGGCTACGCGAGACTACCATCTGGCTTAGACACATGGCTAAAATACTGACATCTCATTCGCTCAAACTAAATTGTCATGTTGATTCACGTAGTCAGGAGGTGTGTAAGAAATGTTTAACAATATTTTTAATTAGAAAGACTAATTTTTGGAATATCTAATTTTGGCGATTTTATCGTTGCGCGCAGTATAGATCCCCGCAAAAAAAACCAGGCTATACGGTATAACATTAAGCTACACTGTTACCATACGGGTTTAGAATTTGTGGAATAATTTTTGTGTAATTTGTTGGATTTTTAAATTTTAAGAGCATGGGCTCTTTCATCAAAGGATCCATTTCTTCATTATTAGCTGATTTGGAAGCTATCCCTTTCAGTTTTTTAATGTTGTAATTTTACAACATCCTGTCAGAGAGGAAGTGTATCCAACTTAATAGAATACTGAATTCAAACTGCAATTCACGGGATCTTGGATGTACCACGCCCCAAATTACTGTAGCTTACGAGAGTATGCCAATGTGGTGGCGGCATGTCGGCATTCTATTGTCAAAAACGCCCACGCTTTGTTGGATGTGGTCGGGCGGTGCTTTGATTCAAGTGTCCGCCCTTTGATGTTACTTTGAAGTTAGCTTAGGGTAGAAGCAGATCAGAATGGGATGTTGATGTATGTCTGATGTATAGACTTGCTTTCTAGCTGGTTCTAGTGAGAGAGAAAGGGATGTTGGGAGCATAAGTGAAAAATACCATTCGCTTGCAGACTTGAGTGGATGCTGTGCTTGCAGTAATTGGTAAGCAAGGTTGAGGTGAGTGTTAGACGGCTCCAGGAGGACCAGAAAGTTGCAAAGAAGCTGCATTTGTGATGCTGAGCCACACCTCACACATTATATGCTTGATCAAGGTGGGTGTGGTTATAATAATTTGGAATATGTCTCTGTTGCAAAACTGAAAGAGCTATAACAGTCAAACCGCAACAGTAATATTTTATTTGCAACGGAAGTAGGCGTTTACTTTGTAATTCTTTAACATCCTTGTTAGTTTGTAGTTGAAGAAAAAGGCTTGACAGCATGATTTTACGGGAAGGAAAAGACATTCTAATGGTCACTGTCGATGTAGAAACATCTCAGGAAACAACCTAGTAAGTTTTATCTTTATTGTATGTTTTTTGGACGAGTTTTAGCGAATAAATACCAGACAGTATAGTAAGAACTGTTGTGGGCGGATGTTTGATTCTCAGAGCTTCTTTTTGCAAAAAGTACTAAATGGACAAGTGTTTACTCTGTTTCTAGTTGTTTATATATATTTAAAGCATTTGTAAATGTAAAAGCATGATATCTGTTCTGAAACAAATTTGTACCAAACATTTTGAACACACTATACTGATATGTATTATACACATTGTTCACTAATTTTAGAAATCATCTAAAAAATAATGTATCAACAGTTTCTGTTATTATTATTTCTGTTTCTATCTCTTCATCACTCGAACAACTGCTGCCATCTTCATCACTATCACTATCACACTCAGACTCCTCTTAGACATCAATAACATTTTCAGCCTGTTTGAGTGGTAAGTTATTACATTCATGGCACTCATAACCAGGCCCACAGTAGCTATCTTTTTCCTTGCAGCCACATATGTTTGTTTTGCACCCACTTTTACAACTAGATCCTTTCAATAGGGAGTTGATCATGTTCTCTATAGATGACTGTATTTCTGGATCTCCCCAGTCAATTATAAATTTTGACAGTTCAACCAACCACATTGCTCAGGTGGAGGAAGGCTATCATAGGGTTCTGGTGAAGGTGAGTGTTTCCATAAGTTTGCTACCCAGCATGTACGAAACCAATGTCTCCATAATGATGTGTATATGGGTATGTGATCCTCTCCTGATTTTATTCGATCGGCAACAACTATACTAATGTTATGTACCCATATCTTGTGTCTATCTATTGGTGATAAGGATGGAAATGTAGCATTGTAGGAATGTACTGGTGTGTCATGGCCATACAGAGAATTAAATCATGCAAGATGTTTTTTTAAATACACAGTACCAACTAAATGTATAAAAGACAAAACAAACGATTATGTGTTTCTGTGACATAATAATCCTGGCATCTCACTGGCACTTATAAACTGAGCATATTAGTGTCACTATTTGATGGTGGCACTGTATTGCTATGTGTAAGAATGAATTCATTTCTTCGTTTTTCCAATTGCTATTTATTTAGTCATATACACTCCCCTCTTTTCCCACACAGGTAGCAGACTTAGGATTTGGTTTGGAGTGTCTGACAACTCTGGTTCCCATAATTTTGTGACCTACAATTGATATTTCAAATGACATTCCATCAGTACAGCTTGTACCTTTAAATATACACTTTAATTGTTGTTTATATTTGTGTTAATTATTACAAGAATACAAACCAGCCTTACTCTGTAATACTTTTGTGGACAAGAGAGTTTGAAATATCTTTTTAAAGCTCTGGATCTGCTCTTTCTAATGATGCTTGTTACAGTAATAAATATACTATGAAACAAATTTGTACCAACAATGTATACATAGCAATAGATTTCACTTTTTTTGGAGCCGCTTTAATAACTTTTGGCGTACTTCCACGTGGATGACATGCTTCGATAACGCTTCCATATGGCAATTATGTAGCCGAAATTCATACTTGTGTGGGTTAAAATGTGTAAGCGGCGAGGCGATAACACAGAGCAAAAACTGTTTCAAGCATGCGTGGGTGGGCTCTTGGAAAATAAATTCCTGCAATCTTAATGCGAAACATTACGGTTGTGGTTCGACTGCAAAACAGACGATGTAAAGACTCTTAAACAATAACTAAAGGTAAATGAAGTTAAATATAATGTTTTTAATAGTGTAACAATCAAATGAATGGCTGTATAGTATTTTCAAATGAGTTATTATTATTATTTAAGGATTTCTTACACTGTTAAAACATTGGAGTAACCATTACTCTTTAAGGTTGTAGTCTTTTCCGTGGGCGGATGCTACTCCAATCAGTTTCTAGTCTTGCAAGCTTCTTGCTGCATACAATCTGGTTCCATTCTGTATTTTTTGGAAGCCACACCCACCCGGGGGTATAATTATTGGGCCTAAATGTTTTGACAATGGCGGGTAACTGTAGTTGGTGTCTGAGAAAGATCGGAGTTTGATAGTGCCTAGAAAGGTAGATTTTATGGTTTCAGTGAAAAGCTACAGAATTCAGCTTTCTTCAGCCTCTTGTAACTATAAAAGTAAAATGAATTTCCAGAAAACGGCTCTATTTGTTTTCTCTAAATGCATTGTACTTGGTGCATGCCATGATTGGTGGGTGTGGCTTTCTCCGTTTTGTACTTATTGCGATTACAAAAATGGACATTTTATATATGTTTTATCACTTCCAGGACCCTATAAAGGTGATTAGAAGATATGAAGGTTGCCATTACACCAGGTTAGAGTCATATTATATAATATTCTATTTTGAAACTGATTGGAGTCGCATCCGCCCACTCCCTAGTACCACCTTAAAGAGAGTTGCAGCAGCCGGGCAAATAAAACTCTTCAAGGGAGTAAATCTTATTACTCCAAAAGAATTGTGGTAACACCTTTTCAGAGTTGCAGTAATTGAATGTGGAGAGTAAAAGTGACATTGACAAAAATTCTTCTGAATAAGAACTATACAGAAATCAGTAGATAATAATTACTATTAAATTTATAATAATACTACATACAGTAATGGCATATCTTTATGTACATGCATGTAAACAATATCTTTTAACGGATGGTCGAAATACTCGTAAGTGGAGTACAGACTGATGTGGGTAGCTTCTGGCTGTCCTTGATTCCCATCAGAGTATTCTGTAGGAGAATTAGTAGAGGGTACATAGGTCTTGGGTATACTATGTCAAAAACAAAGTATGCACAAATCAAGTTTGCCAGAGCATCTCCAAGTGTAGTTGTGCTGACTAAGAACTGAGACTCAACATATATGAAGTATTCTGTTATATCATCACTGTCAGCAACAACTATGAATGGCTCTTTCCTTTTCAGTTTCTGCACTTCATCATCCACATCAACACAGCCCTGTGTTAACAAAGGGACAAAATTCAGTTAACGTATATCGAGAAAGATCAGATATTATAGAAAAACATTCCATCACACAGATCAAACTACACTCTAGATGCAGACTTACTTGATGCTAGAGTGAGCATGCATAGTGGTTCCTTATCATTCTTCATGCATTTTCAATTATCCCATGTAGAAACTTTACCAAAAATTATTGAAGTACTTGATTGGTTATGTTATGTACATGTGTAGCTGTTATTATGAACTAAAGCATAATTACTGTTTTGGTGAGTTTACAATCTACAACTGAATATCTTTCTTTCTGTACTAATAGCATGCAGTGATATAGAATGAAGAAGAGTAGGTGCAGCTGTTATTATTCCAGCTGGCCTATACTCAGACACTGTTTTTGACAATTGACATGTACTACAGTGTGAGTGCTTCAATTACTTTAACAATACGTGTCATGAATTCACCACTGTCATTGAATTAAAGATGGAAGATACAACAAGAAATGCACTTACCATGCATGAATGTAGGATACTAAATTTTGTCTTCTGTGATCTTGGGTATAATAGGTGCTCAAGTGCAGTTATACACTTCTCTGTATCATCTGCAGAAGTGGGTACATGTACATGCTATGCATGAAAATGTCCTTGAATTAATGAATGTCAAGTGAATGCACTAAGCCTTTTTTACAGTGTATTAAGCATTTTACCATAGCACTCGGGTAGGATAATAAAGGTCTCCAAAAGATAATGTATACTCACTTTGTTTGCGCATTATCTAATTTCCATCTTTACAAGCCCAATTATTGTGCCACATCAACACACTTAATGCACTGTAAAGAATAATTATTACTTGGTATTACATGAGAGGAATATTTCAATCATTACCTTCTAAATCAGCAAGTTTAATTTTGAGTGCAGTGCTTGATAAAGCCTCTTTTTCTATGTATCCCAGTATAGTGGGCTGCCACCTGGTTATCCACTCTTCCACTAAACCGGAAACACCTTCTATATTCGTTATCACCTTGAACTCTCGTCTTAACTACATGTATGTTGAGAATTACAAAAGAGAACAGTTGTGTTTCAATGTGTGTCACAAAGTGTACCTGTACAGATATATTCTCATTTAATCTGACTCGGTATATACATACATGTAAAGATATGAGTATACATGTACATGTACATATGGATGTACATGTAGATCAGTATTAAGACTCACCCATCGTTCCGAATTAAGGAACGGAAACTTTGCCAATACTTCCACTACTTTCGGTTGCTCGTCAACTATCCACCTCCTCCGTGTTGTGAAAGTGTCATCCATCAGACTTTTCATTGTCTTTGATTTTGGATGACTTTTTTCAGTAAATTCAACCTTTAGTTGATATACAAGCTTCTCGTATTCAGCTTCAGGGAGGGACTCTCCTTTAGGATGAAGGTAGAAACGGCTAGGGGTAGACCCTTTGGCTACTTTGTTAGGTGGTTCATCCATACTGTCATTGCTTGAATCGTTTGGTAATTTCCTTTTTGATCCCTTTCTGGAATTTTTAAATCTGTTTATCAGTTTACTTCGCCAGGTTGACTGTATATAACAGTAAGAACATGTACATGTACATAGGGAATAAACATCATATCATTTATATGTGAGCCACCATAGGAAAATGCACTGCTACTAAAACTAATAATTTTGATCAAACACTTGCATGTATCTTTAAATAATATTTAGTAATCGTGCATTTTCCTATGGCTAGTCACATAATTATATGACTGTAGAAGTATAAACTATATAGAAACTGTTACATGACACATTACTCTCACATAGCCACATCCAAAACAGTCAGAAAGAATCGGGTACTCTCTAACCAGTAGTTCACAGATATGACTGTACTCATCCGAAGTGGGGTAGGTTACATGCACCATAACTAGTGTGGACACAGCAGCAATGATCTCTTTCCGGACTGAACTTGTGATGCTCGATTTGTCTCCACTGTTTAGTGCCATCATTGTACGAGTTGAAAAATTTTTAGGCACTTGGAAGTTCTGAAGCCAGTTAGAATGTGGTTGAATGGTAGTTCCAACCTTCACAATGCGGTTAGGCGTACCAGAAACCTCCTATGTACAATGCAATGCAGAGAAACAACATAATCATAATAATGATAGTATTTGAGTTTAGAAAGGCACTGCAAAGTCTGTAATTACTTTATAAAAATCATATCAGTAATATGATGTATCTATATAACTGTATTGTACATGTACTATATGAATGACTATATATACTCTAACTAAAGTAGAGAAGCTGATCGAACATACATGTAGAGCTGTCAATGAAAGTTCCTGAGCGTCAACATGCACATTTTGATGTCACTCAAATAAATGGTCTATTGCTAATGATAGCACTGTATTATTAAAAGGTAATAGTAACTAATCTGTAAGTTATCTGATGATCATCTCGTAATGGACCAATCTGAATGTATTTATGGTTATGACAGGTTCAAACCAGATAATTCCACTTACTTGTTCTCCTCTTGAATGCACCTGAATGCTTGTGGTTGCCTTGACATGGTAGTTAGGAGTATCACTGTCATTCTGCAAGATGGAATGTATAAAGTGGAATAGTACCATGCACTATTCCTTACTTCCAGACATTATGTGTTTGTGTATTAAATTCAAGCAGCTGGAATTACATCCTAGATTCCATAACTACTGTAATGTGTGTAAAAGATGACTCACTTGCTCAGATAGCGGATTTAGCAACTTTATCACTCTGCTCTGTAGATCCAACAACTCCACAACATCACCAATTGCAGTCACAATCCTTCCCATCTGCTGTTCACTTAGTTTCATAAAGCAATGTCCACTAATTTTGTTCATTCGGAATGATTCAGTCACAACTTCATCAAATCTTGTCGACAGAAAGTCGCAAAAACATTGAGACTTGGGATTCTTTTCTCAGCCAATCCTTCCGCTAAGACTGCCATGAAGAACAATTTCACACCAGTGACCAGGTGCGGCAGCCGGCAGGCGCTGATTCGCCGCTGAAGTATATAGATTTATGCGCATGCGCGGTAAACGCCCACTATTGATTGAAAACAGACTAGAGAGAGCTATAATTATAGAGGTGAGTAATTGTATACAATCATTTGTATGGCCAATAAACAATCATGGTTCTATTAATTTACATATACTGTTCATGTGTATTTAATATACATATTTCCATATGTAGGGTTTGATGGCAACTGAAATATATAATTGTCCACTTTGTGCAGAATTCCATGCTCCTACTATTCAGCTCCTGTTACCTCATATTCGTCTTGTTCATTCAACTCAGGCTGGCTTTTGTATAACATGTGGACTGCATGGATGTCAGCGTACTTTTCGAAACATGAAAACTTTCACAAATCACATCTATCAGTTTCATATGATTTCACAAACTTTTACAATGCCAAGCCAATTACTACCAAACACTAAGGGTGAATACGAGAGAGAAAGCAGTGATGAAGACGAGGATATGAATTTAGATGATAATTATATACAACCTTCCACTTCAGAGCCCAACCTTCAATCAACTGTACTTCAAGAAGAGGTCCTTTCGTATGCTGCCAAATGGATTCTGAAGACTAGAGAAGGATATAAGCTTACTCAGTCAGCTTTGGAAAATATCATTCAAGACATAACCTCACTGATACAATTCCTCTTACATAAAACCTACATTGCTGTTGAAGAAGCACTTAAAAATGCTCACATCTCGTCTTGCCAGATTCCAGACCTTGCAACAGTGTTCAACCCGGATGGCTTATTTGGAAGACCATTTCAGGGACTAGAGAGTGCTTATCAGCAAATGAAGTACTGTAGAGAACATCTTGGATTAGTGGTAAGTCAGTCTAGCTTGTGATTTAACATGGGAGTTGTTTTGATTAGTCCATACCATTTTACATAGGAACCAAGGTCAGTTGTACTAGGCACTGAGAGGCAATGGAAGGGGGTTGGTGAGCAGCGTAGCTACAAGACTGCTAATAGGAAATGGGACATGAACTTGTTCTCTGTCGAGGAAACGCCATTGTGGGGACAACCGTAATACATGGCACAATTACAGTTGTGTCTGCTGACAACCCTGCTAGTTGTAGTGTTGGAGGATTCAAAGAGGGAGGTTTAGCATACAGATTCTGCCGACATTGTCTAATAACTATGCATCAGATTAAGACAAAAGTATGTATACAAAGTGTCAGTCTATCACTTGTTCATACTTATCTGTTACACAATGTTCTCCTTGTCATTATATAGGCCCATGAAGACCAGTGTATTCTTCGAACATCTGCAGATCATGATCGCCAGTGAAGGTAATTCAGCATTATCAAAGGAGTATGGGATCAACTCCACCTCAATTCTCAATGAACTTAACTTCTTTCATGTTTCCTCTGGTGGCCTCCTTCCAGATATAATGCATGATATTTTAGAGGGAGCCTTAGCGTACGAGTCAAAACTTATGTTGGAGAGGTGCATACGTCAAGAAAAGTACTTTCAACTAGCTGACCTTAATCATATGATTACAAATTTCCAATTCGGATACACTGAAGTAAGAAACAGTCCAACCATCATTTCAAATGCTACCATTAGTGGAGATGACAATACCCTGAAACAGAATGGTGTGTGTGTGTGTGTGTATTCTGTATTCTACCATTCATTTCTAACTCTTACCTTCAAACAGTTGCTATTCCACCATTTTGTACAGGAATTTGGTATCCAAGAACTTTTTAGATACCACATTTTCTTGGTTCCTATACAATATCATGAAGTCACTTGTATATAATGTAGTTTTTAAGTTCCATCTGTTTATATTAGCAGAGATTTCAGCTCATCACTTCTAATTAAAAAGTATGGGCAGCCATTTTTTTTTCGTGCCATCTCTACATAGAGAGTACTACCGTACTCTGTGATAATATAATAGATTTTACTTCAATCCTTGGTTTTATTCTTATTTTCAAGCATCTCAAACGAAGGTGACACTGTAAAAACTGGTGCCTCATTGCCAGGGTATATGTGTACATGTGTATATCTAAAATAATACTGTGTACATTAATATGTACACAATGCGTGTGATGTGTCATGCTGCTTACATGTACATGCATTCATAATTACATTTTGTCTGTATTTTACTCAGCCCAAAGTGGGTCACAGTAAGAGGTGTGACTTACAAGAAGGGAAGTGTCATGGCTATCAAACCTTCTGAGTCAATGTTGGAAGATGATCCTGTATTTGGGGGAGTTGAGGAAGTTTATGTCATTGATTCAATTCATGTCTACCTTTACGTAAAACTGTTCGAGACATTGTACTTTAACAAGCATTATGCATCATACATCATAAGGACTACGCAGACTCATCAGCTTGTTGCACTAGAAGAATTTTTATCACATTTACCTCTACATGCACATAAAATACCTTCATTTTCTAATGAGTTTTGTGTTGTACCCAAATTTCGTTTAATGTAGTAAGACAAAATAATTAAGTGTATTATTAATTTTGAATCATGATAACAAAGTTTAATTTATTTCATTTTAAATTAATAAAGTAATGGTATCTTCAAATGTTATCAATCAGTAACACTATCAAGTCTACATTTTGGCTCCTCCTACATGTATAATTATAATCATGATGCTATACTGGACTAGTAATTGGGTTAAACATTAACAGTTGCATTAAAAATTTTAACAGTTAAAAGTTGCATTTATATTAAAGTTAGAATTTTAATCACACTATTATGCAAAATCAATTATTGATGTATATATTTTGTTTATAATTATGTAATTACTCCAGTATTGCTGATTACTGTTACTACCCTGGAGTTATCTTTACTCGTGTAGTAGCTCAAACTCCATATTCAAGAGTAAACAGGTTACTCTGCATTTTTAACAGTGTAGTTGAAGTTCGTGATTCCTGTCATGTTTTCTGTTTGCTAAGTGAGAGTTTTGTGTACTGTTGGGTAGGATCTGCAGTAAAAGACAATAAAAAGGTAAGATTACATTTGTAATGATTTAGTATAATTATGGTGGATGTGTTATTGCTATGTCTTGAGAATCTATCTATAGTAAAATGAAAAATATGGGTAAATCATAATAATATAATTATGCTATGTGGGTTGCTGTATGTATTGGGAAGACATAGACAAAATCTTCATTCTTCTTTAGGTCTGACCGTTCCTTTCCATGAGATTCTCCTGACCTATCAATGTCATTTTCACTGTCAGAGTTGCTGGACACATCATCATATTCATTATCATCATCACTTTGCTCTGGTGTTATATAGCATAATATTATTCATATATCATTGATAGTAAACAATGAATAATTATAATTACCTTCATTATCACAAAAATAATCTTCAAGGTAGCTTGACACGGCGTCTCCATCTTTACCGGTTAAGTAGCTTTGAAAAAAGCTGTTTAAGTCTGTTGCAATGCCTTCAGAAGTGTTCTCTATAGCCATTTCACAATCAAAGATATGTTGCTAGTATCGTTGCTATGGGGTGTGGTTTAATGCCAGTATATTGTTCGTTTCATGATCCGTGTTACATTTCGTGAAGGTAAAATGTCGAGCAAAAAGATTTACAACGCACTGTGTTTAAACGATCTTTGTAGACAAACTACAGGGATTTCAGCTTTAGGACTTGGACAATAGTTTTCTAAGGTATTCATGCACATAAATGTGACCGTCCACGCAATAAAGGACCATGTCGCACAAATTTTGAAAATTGAGTTAAGGTGTATACAAGTAAATGACAACTCTAACCTTCATGTTGGTGCTTGTTCCATGCGCGTGACGTGTTGTATGACCTCTGTACGTTCAGAGAATCAAGAATTTTAATTAAGAACGTAGAAAATTGCAATTATTACTCTGAGTTGTGGTTTCCGTATATTCCCGTTTACGCGGCCTTGAACACATGATCACGAAGAGTCTCTTTATGAAATTCAGGTTACTAATTGTTTTAATGACTTTTTTTACGTTGTTTAAAGTATTTTTATTTTGAGTATAGTGAATTTTGTACAATTTCCTTGTAACTTACGGTGCTATATACTGTGTGTTTATTGTATGACACGCAAAATTTATATTAATCAAACATTTATTCTCTAGTAATTATACAATGAGAAGGTTTATAAGTTCATGAAAGTGGCTTATTTGTTGTCTTCTTTTTCCAGGCAAGTACGTGCGTTGTGTCCCGTTTTGTGACATCCTACAGCTATATCTGTGGCTCTAGCTTTAGGTACTCGGACATTGTCTGGTGGAGATGACTGACGGGTTGTAATTGGACCTTGTGAAAGAGGAGAAGCTGGTAAGGGGCATGTCAAATCTTTTGACTGTGTACATTTTCTACAGTGGTAGTTGTAGTTGATGGTAACTCTATTTCAATGTAGGTCATAATGTCATTATTTCAGAATCAAGAGAAAACTAGGATGAGTGCCTACCATCATTCTGTAGTGGTTTGTCATTTGTGTCTGGTGGATTTTCGGAGCTGACTTTGATTATCATCACTCTTGGATTGATCATCACTTTCCTCATCTTTGAAATTTTTTAAAATAAATAATAATTATAATTATTATGGCAATATTCATAGTAAACAGCTAATGAATACCTTCACTATCACTTTCTCCAACAAAATAAGATACGTATAAATGTGTCTGTGTAGTTTTTTTAAATTTCGATAGTGTGTGACTGAACTAGGTATTCTGTGTTGCATTGTAAAATGTTATTTTACGCGACTGGTCCCTTTTCGCGTGGACGGTCACAAATATTAAATAAAACCAAAATCGATTTATAAAGTGAAATTGCATATTTTGGCCAATATTTCATTATAAACTTCACATCCACGGTCACATATATAGATGTGAAACTGTGAAGAATAGCAACAAACTGGATGAATTATTCAATTCGATTAACTGGAAAGATTTAATGATAGCTGATGTTCCGAGTGATGTTGTAAGTGGTTATTGTACCTATAGTTTTAAAATGTTTTATAACTTTGTTGTGTAGCCTCTTCTTATCAAGACCCTCGCAACTACTGCTAAGGCAGCTATAAAAAACAGATCTGACAACACGTCAATGAAGTTGTATATACACGCCCTTCTTGATGTCTTTAAAACACATTGGCTTTGCATACCACATTCACAAGACTGTGAAATGTATGTGTAAGGAATAATGTAATTATATGGAATAACCTTTTTTTTTTACTTGGTGTTCGTCTAAAAAGTACCCATGATGTGGGTGGATTTGAAGTACCTGTTGTTGTAGAAGAACTTGTATCCAATTTGGAAACTGAAGCTGAAGGTGAGGCTGGAGGTGAAGAAAGTCTAGGAACAATAGTCCAACATCCACTGAAACCGAAACCAAAACATGAAGCAGTTCAATATCTAAATGTTATCACCAAAAACCAATGATGTAGTGTATTTAACAGTATGTTTATTAATTTAGAGTTTAATTTGCTGCAGAGAGGGTAGACCACTCCACCTTTTTAAATTAAGTCTTGTATTTTTAGCTTACTTTTATAACTAACATCTCGGAAAAAATTATGAAATAGCAATATAGTCAAAGCATTACTGGTTATAAAATAATGTATATTCACAGTTGTTGGTGTCCACTTTTTAAATGACTTGGATAATGTGAATAGTGGGAGTGGAACATTGAACATAGGACATCTTCTACTATAGCTTTTCATTATTTTACTGCAGGGAATCCCAGATGTTCTAATGCTCAGCAAACGAACAATGACAGTCGTGTCAGCAGAAGTATGAACATGTAGTGTAGTATACAGTGGCGTATCTACAGCAGGGCCTGGCAGGGCACAGGCCCTGCCAAAAATATTTAGGGCCCATGTCTAGCAGGGCACAGGTCCTGAGGCCCTATCTATAATACTTAGTGCCAGTGAAAGTACTGACCTGTGAGTAGTTACTAAATTTCTCTGACCTGACCAGGCTCATCTATGATCACAGCAAGTTAGCAAACTATCTACAACGGGTTAAAATTAGCTTTTAGTTTGACAAATTGAACTCAGCCTGAGCATACATAATAAATTGAACTTTACAGATTTACAATATACTGAACTAACTGAAGAAAGCCAGCAGGAGTCAACGACGTCAAGTAACTCATCACATCGTCATCGTCATCCAATTCTGAATTGCCTTTTGATATTGCTCAAACATCTCGTGATAGACCTGTACAGCCATGTTTAAATTTTCCATATACCACGTTTGGGTGGTAAGAAGAGGTGCTTCAACAAAGAATGGTATGAAAGGTACAAGTGGATAGAGTACTCAAGAGAGAGAAATGCTATATTCCGTTTCCCATGCCGATTTTTTCTGAGTTTAACCTTGACCCCCAGAGAATTGTATCTCAGTCTTACGATGGAGCTGCTGTTATGAGGGGGCACTGCACAGGTGTGCAACAGCGGGTCAGAGAGGTGGTGCCACATGCTATTTATATCCACTGCCATGCACACCTACTGAACTTAGTGCTAGTAGACAGCGTTAAAATGGTACCTTGTGCAGCAGAGTTTTTTTCTATCATACAGTCAATATATGTCTTCATATCAACAACCAAGGCACACCACATCTTTCTTCAGCAACAGAAAGTATTGCACAATGATAGGAAAACGCTACAGTTACAAAGACTATCAGATACTCGATGGGTTTGTAGGTTTGCTGCAGTGAACGCCATTTGCTTAACTTTTGATTCTGTGTTAGCCACTCTTCAAGAAATACGTGAAGGTACTGATAGTGTAAAGGCTGTGGAAGCAACAGGTCTTTATCACCAAGTGGCTACATTCTCCTTCATTGTATCCTTAGTGACATTTGACAAAATTCTTCAATGCACTAAGAATTTGTCGGATCAGTTGCAGAGCAGTAGTATCGATTTAGCTTGTGCAGCTGATCTGGTTCTTACTACCAAGACTACGCTAGAAGAGTATCGAAGTGAAAGCTTTTGGGCAAAAGTGTTTCAGTATGCTGAGAGTATTGCAATACATCACAATATAGATGTATTATCTCCACCAAGAAGACAGAGAAGACTCCCCACACGTTTTTCAAATGCAGTGATTTTAGAGTCAGTTGGACATCAGGAACCTCTGTCTTGTAGTAATGAGTATATGACCAGAATGTTCTTTCCAGTTCTCGATGCTTTCATAGCTGAGATGTCTAAAAGATTTGATGACAGAAACATCGCCATAATGCGTGCTATTCAAGCATGTCACCCTCATGCAGAGAGCTTCTTAGTCCCTGAAGCTTTGCAACCTCTTGTCGAAACTTATCATTTGGATAAAGATTCTATTGATATGGAAGCTAGACTAGCCAAGAAAACTCTACAGATGAAAGATAATATCAATGGGGTGAGCGAGGTGTTCACTTTACTTTCACCATTACAGGAAGCATTTCCAAACCTACTCAAGCTAATTAAAATATCACTAACTATAGCTGTGACTTCTGCTCATTGTGAGAGGAGCTTTTCTACGTTAAAACGGGTAAAGAACTACCTACGAACAACTATGAGTGAACAACGACTAACAGATATAACTACACTGGCAGTCGAAAGAGAACTATCAGGCTCAATTTTGCTTGATGATGTTGTAGATGCATTCAACAGTACACAAAATAGACGTATGCTTTTATCGTAATTATAATCGTGAAACCACACCCCTTATGAATAATTAATGAGGTCGAAAAAATTTTTGGCCTCGCTTTGCTCGCCGCTTAGTTCTTCATGCCCTACTGAACCCAGTGTTCTAGATACGCCACTGGTAGTATAAAACTATATTAATGAGTATATCAAAGATGCAGACAGGTGTATATAAAAAATTATCCCAAACTGCAATTTGATAAGTGGATTTTTAAAACTGTAGACTGTAGATGCTCAATCACAATCGTGTGTACCTAACTAAATTAGAATCCTTCTTGAGAAGCTTAAAAGTACTTTTCATTAAAAAAAAGTTGTCATTATTTCCCTTAAACTTCTATGTTGTAGAAAAAAAAAACAATTAAAGTGGAGATTAGACCCATTAAATTTGTCACTACTAAATTAAAAAAAAATTCCTCTAACAATATTCATAATAGATTGGCATGAGACTGAGCATGATTAGCCACCAGGCAATTGTTAAAGCTGTACATGTACGTAAATTGTTAGCTATTGCTATACCTTGAAGTATTATTATTATTATAGGAGAAAATCGAGAAAGAAACACCAAGCTTTGATGTAACATCATCTGATGCTGGGCAACTTTTGTTCTATATATTAGCCCATGCCCTCCAATCAATTAAGAGGGCGATACAGTATGTGAGGTGGGGATATTCACGGAGGGGTTTCAGGTCAGTGTTAATATACAAACAATTTCCACCATAAATGATGAATCTCTAATCTGGTTTAGTTCAGTAATACACACAATTGAATTTTCTATTCAGATGAACATTTGTTTCATTTGGATATTCGATTGTTTTTTTTTTGGGTGTTTGAATGTATTTTTTAGTATCCAGATACTCATTGAATGTTTCCACATGCACAGAAACCAAACACATGAATTTATATAGTAGTTTCTTGCTTTCTACACCTGTAGAGTACTGCATGGATGGTAATAACTCTCTGGCTACTGTTCTTAACATCTGCTCATAAATCAAGCAAATATCCGGATAAACAAATATTCAAATACCAAAAAGCACCATTTGTTGTAGTCCTATTTATATGTATTATGGGAAAATTTGTTTGATATTACTAGCACCTTTTCTTTTGTGTAGGCACTACTTTGTTATTCCTCAACCCGCAAAAAGTCAAGTTTGTCTGAAAATGTGAATGTAGTTTTGAAAGTTTCACCATTTTACAACTTGCTCAGTGCAGTGGGCATGTTACTGACATGCAAAGTCCTTTTTGGATTTGCACAACTGTCATTTGAAACATTGAGCACTTCAGGAGTCCTGTGTCATGTCAATTTCAATTATTGAATATCAATCAATGAATATCAATCAATGAATTTTTCTTGTAGATTTTATGTGGGATATAGGATAACAATTATTATACATCTGTTATATCCAAACAAATGAAGGGTTGGGTCTGGCTACACAAGACTATATCTCTTGTTCTATCTCTCCCTTTTCAGTGCAATTCACTTCTTTTTAAATTCATCAGTTTGGAGTTTCTCCAACTTTTTAGTCTTTTCATCATTTATTTGCCTTCCTAAGAGCTTTCTCCATTCCATCAAACAGTGACAACTTAGTATTTTTTGATTATTTGACACTCTTGTTGGCATAATTCCAGACTGCACCGCGTGGAGGTCAGAGTATATAGCAGTCCATATGTTGGTCTAGAAGCTAGAAACAAGTAAGTTCTGTTGCTTCAAAAGACCTTTGATGTATACATAATAAAATAGCAATACGTGTACACTTGCTTGAATTGAAAACACTATAATTATAAAGTGTGTGTGTTCAGTTGCCCCTAGACTATACACAATTACTTACATTAAAAGGACAGTCATGATATGTGAATGATCAGTAGAACCACACTTACACGTTTTCTTATTTGTTACAACAGAAGCATCATCAGGCCCAGTAACAGTTGTTTGTGACAGTAGATCACTAGCACCTTCATTGTCATCATGTGCTTCAACATCTAGTTCATCATCATCGTCTCTATATCCATGACTTGTTTCTTGTTCCTGTAACCACTGTTTCCTTACCTCTTGTTCTATTTCTCTCTTCCTTTTCAGTGCAATCCGTTTTAAGTTTTTCCAGCTTTTTTGCCCTTTCACCATTTGCCTTCATAAGAGCTTCTTCCATTCCATTCCATCAAACAGAGGTAACTTCAGTCGGCGGAACAAATCTAACAACCAGAGGTATTGTATCCCTCTCTTACCTGTTAACCATGTCATATTACTCTGACACAAACCCAAGTTAGTTGATGTTATGTGATGTAATCTATGTAAATGAAGATTTTTTATGTAAATGAAGATTTTTTGACCTAAATCTAACTAACACATTATGTAAGGCTTCAGGAAGGTTTGAATGTCCCCTCCCCAGTACAGGATGTATTAAATCATGAGCATGAGAAGCACGTTCATCACACTCGATCTCATAGGCTAAAGCATGAAGTGGACAAGTGAGTGGACTTTTAGTAGCATATAATTTACCATCACATGTAAGTTCATCATCTTCATTACATTGTTTACATATACATGTTTTTAGGCTATGAAAATCACAAGTACCACCCTCCCACTGATGGATATTATGAGCATGGTACTTACCTAAGTTACATAATTTTTACCACCTGAACAACAACAACACTCAACTGTGTCAACATCTGGAAATTTTACTCTATACTTATTCATATATCGTTTAGTAAATGTTTTTATTCCAGCCATTTTCTTTAGTTTATTAATGTGAGCACTTGCAACATGTCCACCACAAAGCATAACACGTGTTCTTGTTTCATCAGGATAATATATGCGTAAAGAATTAGCAGAAGAGGAATTGCCATCTTGCCAATGTACTTCTATATGCACATTATCATCTCTTGTTAAACCAAAGGCAATTTCAGCTGCATGACCTTCAGCTGCTTTAGCTGTACCTTCAAATAACTCATCATCAACTACGCTATCATTACCTTGCATACATAAATGCACAACATAGAGAAGTGAATTGTTCATGTAATTACGTAATGTGAATGTGTGATTCTGACTAAAAAACCCTCTAGTAAGCCATGTACCATCCCCTGTTGTTACTGCACGATGATAACTACCTAACTGATCTGATCCTAACTTATACATATCTTCCCTAGCTTCATCACACATTTCCTGTATCATATCTAATACACATGGATACACAAGTTTTATCATATCATAAAATGGTTTACATGTAACAGCTTAAACGCCTAAAAAATGTCGTAGACTGCGATAATATTGCATATGTGTACAACCAGATGCATAAAATGCTACTTGTAAAGCTAGTCCAACCATTGTACGACGTGATGATTCAACTAATGGTGAACTATCAAATGTTAGGCTTCTCATTTTACAACCATTACATGCAATTACTACTTTGATAGCCCCACCCAGTCCTTCAGATATTGCTCTAATTGGAACAAAGGTACCATTACACGCCATATTCTCATTCAATTGATCTATGAAAGAAGCTACTTGTGAAGTAAGTCATACAAACACACCCATCCCTAAATTAACAGACTCTACCTGAGCAAGACACAATCTCTTCTCTGGAGTTGGTAGATAGTCTGAACTACTACTAGGACTAATATATTCATCTTCACTTACCACTGTGCTGGGTGATGGAACTCCAGTCTGAAAATACTCAACTACATCTGGTAGTTGTGAGGTAGATTCTGTTTCAACAGGATTAATATCTGGGATCCTTCTCTCCTCCTGTGGCTGTCCAACCTTTCTCCTCAAGTTTATCATCTTCATCCTTTTCTTTGATAAGTATCTGACCCTATCTCTCTTAGTTTTTTTTGCATTCATTTTGAAATAATTCGGTACGCCCATTAATTACGCATGCGTATTATATCAGATTCAAAGTCAATGGTACATTGCTTGTGTGCATGATATGGGCACATGCTTCGATTCACTTCACGAAGCTTTTTTCGCCAATGAAGAGTATTCCTCGCCCAATTGGACAGGCCACTCGTAATAACTTCTAAATAATGCACAATTCCGTCGTGGATTTTTTTTTTCTTTTGGTCTCTCTTACCAGAAAAGTACTTTCAGTTTCAGTATAGGATATAATGATGAATAATAAAATATATTTTAGAGAAAAAGAAATTTCACCACAGCAGATGTTTATATCTGGAATGGAACTATAAATTTGAACACAAAAAACAAATGTTAATTGTTTTCTTGTGACGAAATTTTCCATTGAATCTGTAAAGAAATATTGACGTTGAACTGAATAATTCTATATCTGTAAGTAGTAAACATCTCAAATTGCGTATTTGTAATTAGTAGGTTACTGCTTTAAGAAAATGCTATAAAACATTGATTATCAATCACAAAATTTTATCCTCCCTTCCTACCTTAAGGATGATATTCTGTCCTTGTTTTCAGATGACAGATGACCCTGTGGCAATTGCGAAGCGAGATCCCAAAAGGACGGCACCACGGTTTGCCAGTTTTGAAGGGGAAGATTCATCTCAGTACTTCATCTTTGTTGATGATTTTGTACTGACTCGGGCAAATACATTTTCTAAAGCTGTGATGTTGTGGTTTGTCACCCATTACATACTCAATCTTGAGTATGAAAAGAGAGTACAAGAAATAGCCTTATTTTTCCAGGAGTTTGTTTTCAATCTACCAGCTACTGGAGCTGACAAAAAGCAGAAGAATACTACATATTTGTCAGTTACAACGGACATACAAAAGTATGCTAACTGATTTGTGAAATCATATTATGATTATCATCATTTATGTTATTTTGGTGTCATTTACATTTCTGTATTTTGATAATCATTTTCTTCTTTCATTATTTTTTATAATTGAAATAGTCAATTAAAATGTGCTTATAGTAATATTATCAGTAGTTAATGTAACAAATTAGTATTACTGAACAACAGCCAAGGTTAAAGGACATATAACATATACAAGGTTGTTTCAAGCGTACTAAATGATTAAATCAATAATTATCATAACATTAATTTACCTAAGTGAGCTATTTACATTAACCAAACATTTTTATAATGGTTAAAGTGATGTTATGTAATAGTTATATCAATCACTTTTAAGGGTGTTGTTTTAACCTAATATTTATTGGAGAAATAATTAAATTTTTACTGGTTAAATTACCTTAATTTTTATATGGTTAAAGTAACTTTAAGTAGTGTCACCTCAGTTTCAATTGATTTAACCCTACATTAATGGTTACTTTAACTATTATTTTTTGTAGTGTAGATGACAAATTAAGCATCATCATCAGTAAAGAATTAGACTTACATTGAGTATTTGATAAGACTATGTGACAGAGCCAAAATTGATGTCTCATAGCAACAATTTTACTTATATTTTTGTAAGTACTCATGTATGAGACCCTTTTTACAAAGGTCAACTTTGTTCTTGTCGCATTGTCCAAGAGTTCGCAAGGGGTCCCTACATTTAAAAAGACAATTACTCTTCTATAACAATGTGAAGGTAAGCTACAGTGTTAAATTTGCATACTGGAGAACAACAAATGCTACATATCCTTTAATAGAAGTTGAAAGCAGGAGCAGTGATCATTATTATTAGGAATTTTATCTCCAATTAGTATGTAGAACTTGCGTGTGAGCACAATCATTTGGGAAGCCGAACGTCTTATTTTACCTCGGTCACTTTTCAACACCTTAGGGTCAAGCAAAGATGGCTTTTTGTTCATGAAATCAAAGTGAGTTAGTCTACTGTGTAGCAAGTCAATTGTAAAATATTTGCATCAACACAGTGCACAAGAAGAAGCTTCATCTGAGAGGGAATCACACCTTCAAAAAGGTCGTGCATAATGTTATGGGGTAAGCCATTTATAACGGAAAATCCTGGCACTTCTTCAAGAATAGATAATCTATTTATTTCATGAGATAGAATGGTGGTCATGTAATGGACCATTTAGCAAGCAGCACTGCTCAAAATGAGTTTCTGACTCATGTAGGATACAATTGTTTTCTGAAAAGCAATTCTGTAACAAGGTAGAAGTTACCATACATGTTTGACAAACTCTAAAACCAAAAGACATACTCTGTTTAAATCCACCAACTAAATGTGCTGCTAAGTTGTCATCTAAATATGCCAACAGTCCACCAAATAGAGTTATGTCATTACCACAAATAGATACATCAATGCCATCACAGTAGAGCTTTATACGTCTTCTACGAAAGGCATAAATAAGCAATCAAACTTTTATAACTATATAAATATACTAGTACAACATAATAAAATGTTTAGTTACTCCGATACATTATAACATGTACACAATGAGTTTGAAGAAAGGAAATTCAAAGAGATCATCCAGATCATCAATGTTTGATGGATCAATCCCGGAATTTAAAAGTGTCTGAAAGGTTTCTCTCCTAGACCTTCAATTGCTTGCTTGAACAAAGTTTGACAGCCATTTACAACTTCAGTTAACACGACTTGGGAGACATGATGTCCCTCTCTAAGTTTTAATAGAAACTTGGCCTCAGCAATACTTTGAGTTTCACGATGTGTGGCTTGTGGTATCATGGCACCTGTTCTATTGTAGATGAAGTGGTATCTGTCACAACATCATCCTCTTGAATTGTTTCTAAAACATGTGTGATTGGAGAAGTATCAGCTACAATGGGCTGAACAGACTCTAAGCCATTTCCATATGGTGGTGCCAGTACAAATGACTATTAAAAGCCGAAAAGGCAAGAAATTGCTCATTGAAATTGCCTATTCCACAAGGTATGTTGAAGTTTGGGTCTTTTGAATGCACAAGACGAAGGTGACTAATACTGAGGCGTAGAGTAGGTGAAATATAGTCACAAAGATAAGATGTTAATTCATTTTTGTAGGCGCAGTCTAAGAAAGCATATGACTGTCATGTGAGACTCACTACCTCGGAATGGAAGCGTGGACTATGGACGTCTTATCAGAAAAGCTCCAAGAATTTGGAGTACCTGCAGAAGTATGTCAGAAGTTTCAAGGTTAGTTTATATGCTAACAGTATAAGCTTATACTTCATATGTTACACTGTAGATCATGAGATTGAAAGCAAAAATGTACTTTTAAACATTTATTAACCATTTAAATCAACAACTTGGTGTGTTGTTTCAATACTTGAATGTGTTGTGTTTAAAACTACCAATAAAGAAATTTGATTCTACAATTTGCAACCTTAAAATAACCTTTTACTGGAAGTTTGAATTGAAAATAATATATGATTATTTTTACCTTCCCAAGGGGTTGCCTCAGTTTGACATTAAAATATTTTGTAGTGTAATTCCAAGAAATTGGGCAAAAAAATGGTTATTAGTAGTAACCGTGTGACAACAGCTAAACTAAAATTCACTAAATGCTGACAAATTGCATGCTAGCTATGTGCATTACATTATAAACTTCTCAGAACTTTTGACTAATTCTGAAATATCTCAAATATTTCACAAATATTCATGTGCCAATGTTTATAACTCACAGATAATTGTGGGAAGGAAACGTCCTTCTACATCTATAACAAATACAGCCAAGATGAAGAAGGAGAACAACTGACTGCCACCTCAAGTATCCAATAATAGGAGAATTTGGTTTGAAAAAAAATGAAGATGAAATTCCACACATAGGAATGAATGATAGTGGGAATGAATGATTTACAATAAAATATTGAGTGGTGGATTGCTGGATGGGCCATCAATTGGACACAATGGAAAACTAGAGGCCAACCTAACATTGAAACCGTCCATTAAAATGTAATCATAATGGCACCAATTGTTCTTACTAAGACCTATGTCTAAAGACACTCAGAAGCAATTAAAAGTATTATATGAAACTGTAGAGCTGATGTAGCAATTGTAAATTACATTTTTTCTAAACTTAATATTGTTTCTTTTTTCTTTGTATATGTTTTATAAGTCCAAAAAATGGTTGAATTTCATTCTTTCAATTTAAAAAGTACCTAACATGCCAAAAAATTTCATAAAAAAGCTTAAGATAAACATCTACATAGGAGTATGTAACAATATGTAAGTTTCATTGATGTTGCAACTTATAGTTCCAGAGAAAGGAAGGTCTAAAGTTGTAAAGTTTTAATTTCACTTCCTGTTTGCAGGCGGGGTTTGTTTGTGATGCGAGATGAGTCATAAGTTGAAAGTGTGGGCAGTGAGACAAGCTTGTGCTTTTGTCTTATTCTTCTTCATTTGAAGACTTATGTAATAGTGAAGAAAGTGATCATGATGATGATAATGAAGATGAAGTCAGTGTGGTACAACCCTATTTCTTTGAGTCCTTGGCATCTGCGTCTCAAGATCTAGAAAATGATAGTGATGACTGTGCAGGATGAGGAAGTAACAGACTTTCAAATCTAGTTTCACTGGTTCAGTAGTATCGATTGTCCTATATTAAAAACCACAGGTGCTCATGTAGTAACTGCCTACAAGTAATGAATGTTTGTGTTGTGTTTAAGTTCCAAAGGTTGTGCAAAGACGAGGGTCAGATTACAATTATATAGTTACTCATCCTGGTTTTAAAGCTCTGGGTCTTACAAACAGCTTACTTTGCTTATAGACAGCAGCAGTATGGTGAAGATGCTATACAAGAGTTGTAATGTACATTTAATAAGATTAAGTTTGTAGAACATATTATGTAATATCAATGATCAGGAATGTAGTCTAAATTGGGTGCTGTGCTCTGCTATTGCATCTGATTTGTTAGGATGGCTGTATGTACTGCATAGAGAGGAAGGAATGGAAGACCTGATTTGTCTACACTGTAAAAAATAAGGTGTCATAAAATTTGGGGTGTTAAGTGACAGTGCAAATTTGATACCAAAAATGGGGTGTTAAATCAATGACACCACTTGTCATATTAAATCTTAATTTATGATTTAAATGTATTATCAAAATTATATTAATAACAAACTAAAGAGTAAACAAAAATAGATAAGTGAAAAATGATATGCATGATCAATGACGATCTATAGGAGTAGACACGGTATCCTTCCCATTCTGTACCAATGATGGTTAAATCTTATCCAAACAATCCATAACAACCCTCACTGACAATGGTAACTTTTGTGTAGGTTTGATACGATACACAAATTGTTCCAAGAAAAGCATGAGATGACTGAAACACTGAGGATATGATATATTGTAAATGTAATAGGATGCAAAGCAACAATGTGTAGCTGTTGTTACGGATGGCACACTTAGAAAGTTTTCTTTTTTAATCACTAATTTAACGTTTTAATGAAAATTACATAGGTGACACGTCCGTCAGAACCAAATTAATTTTGAATGATGCCATATTAATGTCACATGGTAGCTTATTTGTTTACATTTTTCAAGTAATCGTGCGACTTTCTTGACTTCTAAATCACACGAAACTGTTCTGCAAGGATACAAGAAGATATTCATGTATCATTCTCTGCTGGTTAGTGACATTTATGTTTAAATTATCAATATAAAGTTTGTTGCTTTTACTTGCTAGACTGAAATGATAATAGTGGAGCTTTTCCTATGTGTACACAAATTTATTTATATAAGAAGTGTTATTGGTACGATTCTGAGCTGGTCGGCCATTTTGATATGGGTGTGGTTTCGTTACCTAGGAAACCTTTGAAGTCATTTAAAATGACTCAATGGTTGCACCTTCAAGTTGTGTGCTTCTTGCGTTGTAACAAAGATCCAACTCCTTGATAATGATGTAAGGATTGATTTATCTGTTTCCCTTCGCCGGTTAGTGATTTTTGCTTAAATTTTCGATGTACATTTTGTTGGTTTTTTATGCTCGATTTTTATTCTAATAGAATGGAGTGGTCAGCAACCAAGGTAAATACTTTGTGTTGCATTACTGTTTATCATTTTTAGTATAGTTCATTGTTGTTTTTATATATCTATGCATATAATCTGGTGTATATAATAAAAGATAAAATAGTATAGAGTCAGACACTGGCACTAGACTTGTGATACTTGTCAAAGCATGGTGTGGGACACAATCAAACTTTACAAGTACCACAGGCATGTATTGTCTCTTCTTTTTCTAGGTCTTCCCCTTCGTTTTCGCATCCTTGTGGTATCTCCTGGCTTCTTTCCAAGGCAACATGATGCACATCTGCCCTTGGGTTGACCAATGTCTTCACAGCGAACAAGGGTGTGTGAGCCCTGTGCGATGGTTGGACTTGTTGGGAGTCGTGGACGACCTGTTTGTTTTCTGCATGTGAAGACATCAACAAGAGAGTCTATCAAGCTACAATGGAAGTCCAAGCTATCCATATGCTGTCTATCAAGCTACAACGGAAGTCCAAGCTATCCATATGCTTTATAGGCAGTAATGGTGGATGTAAATTTTGCCTGGAGGTTTGCTTTGTATAAGCAATATGCATTCACTGCAGCAATGTCAATAAAGTGCCATATTAGCCTTAGAGTCCAGCGTTTTGACTTTCGGTTCAGACCATAGTATGATTTCATCTGGTCAGACTTGTCCACACCACCCATGTATTTGTTGTAACCTGCTAGTATTGGAGGGGCTTGTATAGTGATAACTGTTCCATCCTTTTGTTTTCTCTTCACTTTTTCATCTGAAGATGGAGGAGGATATGCATTTGACATGAGATAGATGTGCTTGTCCTTCCAAACTGTTGCTATAACATTATTTTTCGACTGTGAACTATAGTCTCCTCGGTTCATGGTCTTCAAGAACTGTTTGTCAACAATGGCTGTGGCCCCAGTTAGGCGATTAGGACGTACAGTTCCACATGAATATATCTTCATATTTTTTTCAAGATCTTCAAAGAGAGGTATGCTGGTAAAATAGTTATCCATGTATGCAACATGGTTTTTACCTAGAATATACGGAGGAAATACCTCATGTACAATGTTTTTATTATTATATATTTACCTGCAAGTGGACCTAAAAGGTGTTTTACAACTGCATGAGTCAAGCCAACTTCAGGATTACTTTAATTTTTGTATGTGAGTATTACCTGCCATTATTAGAAGCAGGCTGCTTTTGACTTGTAAATATGGAGATTTTCATTAGCATTCAAAAGTTATACTTGCTTACCACTAACCACACCTTAATTATGAGTGTGTACTGTAACTGAATATTTATTTCCGTTAATTTTAGTTATCATCACACTCATTCTCAGGTTCATCTCATCATTGGGCGTGCGTGTCTTCTACTGAAGAAGCTGGCAGTATTAATCTTCTAGATAGTCTTCTAGATAGTCTTGCCAGTTCAATGACACTAGGACGTGACCTGATTTTACAGATTGCTGCAATATTTCAAGATGATTCTGCCATATTGAAAATTCACAAAATGGGTGTGCAACAACAAAGTGGCATGTTAGACTGTGGATTATTTTCAATTGCCTTTGCATTTGAAATATGCGAAGGTCGGATGCCAATACATTTTGATCAGGGTAAAATGCGTAAACACTTACACAAGTGTCTAACCTATGGTATCCTAAAAAGATTAATTCATAAACAAGTTCCTCTGTCCAAATCTACAGTTATTGAAATTAAAAGATACTGTTTCTGCAACATGCCAGAAATGTATGATTTAAACATGATGTCATGTGACCACTGTTCCATTTTTCTTGTGCTGGCATCAATAGAGTTCCATTTATCAAGGTAGAGGAATTGAAATAGTGAGTAAACCACTGGAGTTTACTCCACCAGCCAGTGGAAGCAAAACAGTATGAATCAACTGTTATAGTTTTTTTGTTGATGTAATGAAACAATGTTGAATGTTTTTTTATGTCTTTTTTTTGTTTGTTTGTTTTAATTAAGGGAGTGTGGTGTTATTTCTTGTTCTAATTTCCAATAAACAGAAGTATCCGGATATGTCTGGACTTCAATTACACTGTCAACTCTCGAGATCTTTTTTTCTGTAAACTGATACTGACTTTCATAAGCAAAGACCTCAAGATTCCTTGAATAAACAATAGAGGTACAATCATAGCAAAGTACTTTCGAGATTCCTCTTTTCATTCTTTTTTGTTAAGCAGCGTCTGGAGATTGAGAAATTTGTCTGAAATTTGTGGTTTTCAGACAGCTCGTTTAGCATCACATAACTTTTTAATAAGTGGACATTCGAAGCTCTCATTTGGCAAGCAAATAGGACTAAGACGACACTACTATGCTGTGAAGTTTCAGACAGCTAGCACATAATCCTAAAGAAATACTACTGTCCGAATATGGGTTCGTCCGATTATTGGTCCCTTACTCTACTTTTCTTTTTTCCCAGTAGAATCTGTTACATGTAATATTAAGTACAATTAGTACATGTACTATTATGATGTACATGTACTATATGTACCATTATAATATGTACATGTACTATTATATGTACATGTAATATTAAGTACATGTACATGTACTAATAAATTGATGACAGCAAATTGTAATACATGATTGTATTGCCGTTTCAATAATAAATTTCATCCACTTGTCCTGTAGAATTATTTTGTTATTGCAGACGGCCTGAAAGTGGCAATATGATAGCCTGTGACTTCCTAACTTTAGTATTGAGTGGTATCACTTATCGTGTTTACACCTAAAATCAGTACCGACAGGTAAACGGTACTGTCATGAGTGCAAAAAATTGTGGAAAGGAAGGCATCCATCAAAGACTCTATTAGAAGAGCTTCAGTTCTAATTGAACATTGATTTCTGTACTTTTACCATAAATTATATAAGATTTTGTAGTTTACTTTTAATGTTGTTCCGGTGTTGAAGATACCATGAAGGACTTCACATCAAATTTTTGTACTTTTAATTAACTCTATGTTTGTGGGCATGGTGTCTGAGAATTGATTTTGCAGTTGCCATCTTGGCCGTCACATAATTTTACTACAGCAGTAGTGTTTTCTTATAAACTTTGGTAATCAGTAGTACAATCCTTAAGCTTTTTAATTTTCTCTTGAGTGTTTGTAGACTACCCATTTTGGCGTATTGTAAGCGTTCGTCCAAGATTTGTTCGAGTTGTGCGAATAATCCAGTGTCTGACTATTTGATTTAACAGCCTCTTCCATTCTTACATGAAACTTGTGACAAGTTATAAACATCATCTTGTTGCACAAATACAGTGGGTTTATTGTTCTGTTGTTGGATGAGCTTCGCTCGATTACTATAAATTAGCGTTTAACTGTCCGAAAAATCATAGCGTCCAATATTTATTATGTTACTGTATATTATATATATATATATATATATATATATAATTATATAGAGTAAGAGATCGATCTACAGACTACTCGGTTTTTGGACGCTATTTTCTCTTGATCTGAACTTGCAATCAGAACAATACTTATACCATCTGAAAGAGCAGTTCTTACTTGCTTTGTCTTATAAAACTGACAGTCGTAACCTACTTTACTTTGATACTATGCACGGATAAACAGGTTGTCCGTAGACTACAAAAATCAGATGGAAAGATCGATCTTTGTACAACGGTGGATTTCTCCTTCAAAGGTAACTTAAAATTTCTTTCTAATTGCACCAATACATATTGGTATATCCTGACTATCCACAATATCAAAAAATAGTGTGAGGTAGTTTGTTCGACTTCGAGAGTAGGCTCGACAGTGGTTAGCGATATAAATTCGGACTCCGCCCAAGATAATCATGAGACTGAAAAATTGATAATTAACTTTGGAAAGTTTATCACGCATCCGAAGGATCCATGCACACAGTCCATCCAGTTCAATGTAATTTCTATCAAATTTATTGATCCTGGGAGGCTGTATATTGACACTCCTTTAGTATCAAAACAAATTCACAAATGTCATTAACATATTATAGTTATTGTCATGTAAACTCCATACCTAATCCAATATTCCAGAAGTTCATTTATCTCTATAAAACTTGTATCATGAAGTGTCTCATCATTCTTAAATGTCTTAAATGTCTCAAGCTCCTCAAATAGTTTATCAGTGATACTGACAAAGTCACACTGCTCAACAAGACGAGGCAACTGCTCAAATTCCCTGCTGTCAATCCACAATTGCACATCCACATTTTTGTTATGTGCAAATTCTCCCTTTTGTCTATTTAGCTGGAGCTATTGTAACAATATGCAAATGTCACACATCATGAAACGTCACACAAAGCTTACATCGATATCTTCACTATTACAATCACTATTGATTGGATTAAGTGCCATACATGATGATCCAGTAGAGTACAGTCAGTATAGAGAGTCACTAAATAACTGGTCATTAACTGTCTGTTGCATACATAAGATGTGTTCCATATTAAAACACACAAATACATATTTCTCGTAGGTAAATGACTAGAATCAATAGAATTATAATGAGTAGAATCTAAAAAAAATTAGTAAAAGCTAGTATGATTAAAATATTTAATTAGGGCTGAGATTCTGAAATTGATTATCAATTGATAATCGATTAAATCAGTGGAATTAATTAGGCCAATTAAGTCAATTAATGCAGGAAACCCCTCCCATTTGATGATCAAAAAGGCTTCCAGTCACTTACATTGTATTGCTGTTGCATATATGTCTTCTGGAATTATTAGCATAATTGATATCACAGACTTATAATCAATAATCAAGAGTTTTCAATATCGACTAATTAATTGATTAATCATCCTAGCATTAATTAAAATTCAAGCATATACTTTCTTCTGTAAAAGATTCCAAATTACAATATTGTTAGCAATAACAGTATAGTATATACCTAGAATCACTTTATTTCCACTTTTCATAGCAGCTACATAAAATGTAAAACACATTGAATAGTAAAATGCAAATGTTCCCGAAAGTACATACATGTACATGTACATGTACAAGTGCAAATAAAATGGCTAACCATTGAAGACTGATGTACAAGTAAAAGAATGTTTAGTAGACAAAAAGTCAGTTCTCTCATACATCTTGTGATGGAATTACATATAGTGATATGCTATGGTTATGATACAATTGTGCATTTTAGGCTTAAATAAAACCTTGCTATCATCTGTAATTTTAAGTACTCCTTAAACAACATACTCTTCTCCTTGTTTCTCTCTCTCTATTCTTTCTTCCTTTTTTTTCTCCTCCTCCTTCTCTTCTTTCAACGCCCTCTTTTTTTCCATCTTGTTTATGTAATCTGCTTTGTTGGGATTTTGTTTAATGGCACTGGAGTAGCTAAAAATCTACTAATTGCACTCAAGCTAGGCCGGAGATACACAATACATTCGTTGTCCACTATCTTCTCATCAGAGCTACTACTACTTGTTGCAGATGAATCGTTCTTCATCAAAGTGTCTAAAATCTTTATTTATGGCAAGCTTGTTTCCAATAGCTTGTGTGGGGAGGCAGGACAAAAACAATGACTTTTTCTTTTGCAGCAAGCTTGACAAACTCAGGACAATAATGGGATGAATGTCCATCTAATAATAGCAATACTGGGCGGATAGAAGGAATGTATCTCAGAAAATGTTTCTTAAACCATTCAAAGAATAAGTTTTGGGTCATCCAACCCTTAGGGGTCATACCGTACATTGTTGCAGGTACCTCACATCTTGATAAATGAGGGTGATAAGTGTTACGTCCAAAAACTATGAATGGTGGTATGGTGGTATTGCGTGACCTGCTGCAGAAGTACATGCAACACTGTTATCTGACTTGGATTGGATGTAATATTTGAAACATTGTTTGACCCTTTCAGAGCTACAACTTTAAATGAACTTGGATTCAAAGGTAGGCCAGTTTCGTCACAGTTAAACATGCAACTAGGACTGTCCATAAGATTTCGAGTTTTTGGAAAGAAGCTAGTTCTTCTTCAAGTCTAGTGAGATACGGAGGTGGGCCTGGTTTAGCAGTTTTATCAACCTTTCCTGATACTCTATCACCTAAAGTTGATTTAGGTACTCCATAGGCTTCAGCAGCTTTCCGAATAGTCATACCCTCTGCAACAGCCAAAAGCGCTCCCTCCATTGCATCTGAGTCATAGCCTTCCATATACTTACCCCTGTAATAACCAACTGTAGATAGTTTGCTGTCTAAATTTAACATATCTGTGTATACTTCACTGGAACTATAAATTGTTCTTTCGGCTAAAGGTGGGATAGACAATTCCTAGATGTAAATTGTCGTATTTGTAGCCCTTGGAACTTATGATTGGATTAATAATGTATTGTTTGTATTGTTTTAGAGACAATTGTGTGTTAAGTTTAGTAGACTGTCGTCTCTACGGTATTTACTATATAAGTTTTGTGTTTTGTTTTGTTTGAGCGCTTGTAGAGAGAGTGGGCATTTTTTTATAAATCTTCAGTCATTATTTCTTCGAGACGTGATTGTCTCTTCTTGCAATTTAAAATTGTTAAAACATAACAATTTCTGGCGACGAGGATTTTTCAACATTGGGGACTCGCTACTCAAGCTAGATTTATCACTGCCTGGAAGTACTATTGCTGTCCATTGGACACTTTGTTTCATGATCTCAATTGCCTGCTTCTGGAACCCCTATTTCCAAGCATTCAAGTTGCCCTACATTTGTTTAGGGCCTCTACAGGCAAGAATAAATTACTTTTCTTCTTGAAATTGTTATTTCTTGTAATTTTCCCCCTCCTATATAGAATGGCTGCAAAGCATTCCTTTGCTGAATTTGACCCTTCATTAGAAGATTGGAACTCGTACTCTGAAAGGTTTGACTTCTACTTGGAAGCTGGTCGGATTGAAGATCCTGCTATACAACTGTCAACATTCCTCAGCTCAGTAGGGCCTTCCACTTACAAGCTCATTCGCAATCTGTGCTGTCCAAAGCCACCCAGGGCCATGACGTACAAAGAAATTAAGGAACTGCTGCAGCATCATTTTCGACCCAAGCCATCAGTTGCTGTAGAGCGACTTAAATTCCACTCAACTGTTCGTCAACCCTCTGAATCAGTAACATCCTACATTGCTCGCCTCCGGGAATTGTCTGAATTTTGCGAATTTACTAATCTCGATGAAATGCTGCGAGACAGATTAGTTTGTGGAATCAATAATCCAAGAATTCAAAAACTTCTCCTGACTGAATCTTCCGACAAGCTAACCTTCAAACGAGCTCAGGAATTGGCTGAATCAGCGGAAGCTGCAGAGAAAAGCATCCATGATGTTACTTCCACCACGGGTAATCCACACATCAATGTTCTCTCTCAACGACTGCGGAAGGCCCCTCATAATTCGAAACCACAGGATCAGCCTCTACCCACTGTCCGGAATAGCTGTTACCGTTGTGGAGGTAAACATCACCATACTCGCTGCCAATTCAAAGATGCTACATGCCATTATTGCCACAATAAAGGGCACCTTATTCGAGTCTGTAGGAAACGACAAAATAAAGAGAAGAAATCATTTTTCCAACAAACTAACGTGATTGAAAATTGTCACTCTAATCTGGGTCGTTCCGTTGCTCAGCAGGAGCAGTCTGTTTCTTCTGTCCTTATTCCTGATTCCTACCCTGACACACTCTACACTGTGACGAGCAAAAACCATATTGGTCCACTTCATGTACAGTTAACAGTAGATGGGAAACCCATATCCATGCAAGTCGACACCGGTGCAGCAGCTTCTCTCATAAGTCAGGTGACATATTCCTCCTTATGGGACACTCCTCCCCCTCTAACAAAGAGCAACACTAGTCTAATAACTTACACAGGAGAACAGGTCCCCATTTTGGGTACTCTGATGACTCGTGCTTTGTATAAAGAGCAGTCTCACCGCCTTCCCCTTTATGTAGTGAAAGGTAACGGACCATCACTTCTGGGACGTGATTGGTTGAATTTCTTCAGGTTAGACTGGAAGGAAATCTGCACCCTTCACCAACCTTCCAAGTTGGATAGGATACTAAAGAAGTATGCTCAAGTCTTTGAGCCAAGTCTTGGAACCTTCCACAGAGTCTCTGTTGATATTGAAACCTATCCTCAGGCGACTCCTAAATTTTTCAAAGCACGGTCAGTACCTTTCGTCTATCGAGAGAAAATTGAAAAGGAACTAGATAGACTAGTCCAGCAAGGGATCATCAGTCCAGTGAAGTTTTCCAAATGGGCAGCCCCGATTGTACCTGTGTTGAAGAAGTGTGGTTCTATAAGGCTTTGTGGAGATTATAAGCTCACTGCTAATACAGCCTCTCCAGTGGATAGCTACCCTCTCCCAAAAATTGAAGAGCTATTCACTGATCTCTCTGGAGGAAAGCAGTTCACTAAATTGGATTTAGCCCAAGCTTACCTCCAATTACCTTTGAGTGACTCCTCCAAAGCACTGACCACAATCAACACCCAAAAAGGGCTATTCCAATTTAATCGTATGCCGTTTGGAATCTCGTCAGCCCCTGCAGTCTTTCAAAGGACTATGGACAATTTATTGAAAGGGCTCAACCATGTCACAGCTTATCTTGATGATATTGTTGTCACGGGCACTTCCGAAGAAGAACACCTTCACAATCTAGAGGAACTCCTACGTCGACTTGAGGAAGCTGGTGTTCGTCTCAAAAGAGAAAAATGTGTTTTCTTTGCCACTCAAGTTGAGTACCTTGGTCATTTGATAGACAAGGATGGTTTACACCCCTCACCCTCAAAAGTCAAGGCTGTGAAGGACGCCCCTACTCCAAGTAACCTGACAGAACTTAGAGCCTTCTTAGGTTTAATTAATTATTACAGGAAATTTATTCCTAATGTATCAACTGAATTATCTACTCTCTATTCCCTATTACAGAAAGACAACCAGTGGTCTTGGGGTCCTAAAGAAGAAGAATGCTTCCAAAAAGCAAAATCCCTTCTTATGTCACCCACTCTTTTGGTACACTTTAATCCTAACAAGCCGTTGATTCTCTCATGTGATGCCTCCTCTATTGGAGTTGGTGCTGTTCTGGCTCACCAAATGGAAGATGGATCAAGTCAACCAATTTGTTATGCCTCGAGAACTCTGTCCCCCGCTGAGAAAAACTACTCTCAACTCAACAAAGAGGCTCTTTCCATAATTTTTGGAGTGACAAGATTTCAACAGTACCTTTTTGGAAGACATTTTACCTTGTTGACTGACCATAAACCATTGATTTATTTATTTCATCCCCACAGATCAGTTCCTCAGATGGTCTCAGCCCGCATTCAGCGTTGGTCTCTAATTCTAGGAGCCCACAGTTACGATATTCGTTACCGACCAGGAAAGGATCACGGGAACGCTGATAGTCTCAGTCGCCTACCATTGTCAGTATATCCTAAGCAAGTACCAGTACCTGGAGATGTCATTTTCACACTGACAGAAATACAAAAATCTATGATCACTGCCAAAGATATCGCCAATTGGACTGCCAAAGATTCTATTCTGTCCTCTGTTTTTCGTTTTATCATTAATGGATGGCCCAACTTTATCAACCAACCGGAGCTTCACCCTTACTTTTCCAAAAGAAATGAGTTAAGTGCGGAAAGTGGTTGCATTTTTCGTGGCTCCAGAATCATTGTCCCTCCACCCTGCCGGAAGGTAGTCCTTCGTGAATTGCATGTAGCCCACCCTGGTATCTGTAGAATGAAATCACTCGCTAGAGGATATGTGTGGTGGCCTAAGATTGATGAAGACCTGGAAGCTGAAGTGAAGAGCTGTCATACCTGTCAGTCTGTTCGACACAACCCACCTTTGGCTCCTATTCATCCATGGCACTGGCCAGAACGCCCTTGGTCTCGTATACACATTGACTTCGCAGGCCCTTTTCTTGGGAAGATGTTCCTAGTAGTTGTCGATGCACACAGTAAATGGTTAGAAGTCCACATGATGTCTAGCACTACCTCTGTCTCTACCATTGAAAAACTCAGAAATATTTTCTCTATTTTTGGATTGCCTCGTGTTATAGTCTCAGACAATGCTACCGTTTTCACAAGTGCTGAATTTCAGAAGTTTGTTGGAGAAAATGGAATTGCTCATCAAAAAGTAGCCCCATATCATCCTGCCTCGAACGGCCTTGCAGAAAGGGCAGTACAGACCTTTAAAGAAGGAATAAAGAAACTCACAGGCCCTCTTGAAACAAGGTTGTCTCGTTTCCATTTGCATACCGCACTACACCACAAACATCAACCGGTATGTCACCCGCTTTGCTTATGTTTGGTCGAACTCTACGTACGAGATTGGATCTCCTGTTCCCTAACACCGCAGCTGACCAAGTTGGAAAAAGTCAAGCTCGAATGATTGCTAAGCGTAAGAACCGTCAAGTTCCATCCTTCAAGCCGGGAGACTTGGTGTACTGTCGGAACTTCTCTACAAATCAGCCTAAATGGATCCCAGCTGAAGTACAAGCAACAACTGGTCCTTTGTCATATCGACTTTCTCTACCCGATGGTCGTTCTGTCAGAAGACATGTGGATCATGTCATGTCTCGTCAAACAGAATGCCTTACTGATACTTCTAGTGAAGATGATATCATCATTCTACCTCAAACTGAATCAGAAGCAATTGTTCCTCATGACAATCCTCCGGCTCTTCCCCGTCGCTCTAATCGTGTGAGTCGACCCCCAGATCGCTATATGCCTCATTGGTAAAAGGAGAGAGAAATGTCGTATTTGTAGCCCTTGGAACTTATGATTGGATTAATAATGTATTGTTTGTATTGTTTTAGAGACAATTGTGTGTTAAGTTTAGTAGACTGTCGTCTCTACGGTATTTACTATATAAGTTTTGTGTTTTGTTTTGTTTGAGCGCTTGTAGAGAGAGTGGGCATTTTTTAATAAATCTTCAGTCATTATTTCTTCGAGACGTGATTGTCTCTTCTTGCAATTTAAAATTGTTAAAACATAACAAAATATAATAGTTATATAAATTATATAAAATACCAAGTTAACGAGGGTAATTAGAGCTCACTTACTCGTATATAGACTGATCTAGATGGATTATGCTCATCCACATGCCCAGCAGCCATACTGAATAGTGAATACACATGTGTATTTTTGTGCGGAGGTGCGGCCATAATTATTATTCTTTTAAAATGTATCACTGGTTAGCTTACTGTCAAAATGTCAAAATCAAGCAAGCTACATCACGCTAGTTTTTGATATTGTGCATAGTAAAGATATACTACTAATGTGTTGATGAAATTAGAAAGAAATTTTAAGTTTACCTAAAGGAGAAATCCAACGTTGTACGAAGAAGATCAATCTTTCTGTCCGATTTCTGTTGTCTACGGACACCCTGTTTATCCATGCATAGTATCAAAGTAAAGTAGGTTACGACTGTCAGTTTTATAAGACAAATCAAGTAAGAACTGCTCTTTCAGATGGTATAAGTATTGTTCTAATTGCAAGTTCAGATCAAGAGAAAATAGCGTCCGAAAACCGAGTAGTCCGTAGATCAATCACTTACTCTATTATATATATAAATTATATAATATGTGACCAGGTCTGCGAAAACCAGTCTTATGGATCAAAATATAATTTGGAGATATGATCGAAAATAGGCAGTTCTGAGTTATTTGGGCAATCACTATTTTATTACATAAAAATCTTCACTAATGTCCCTGTCTTTTGATACCTTTAGGAAGTCTTGGAGACCTTTCTGTACTTTGCTAGCTACTGCTAAATAAATTGCTAATCATTAAATTTAATTGTGTTTTTCTCCAAATAAAGTATTTGTGACTACCATGGTTTAATCGCTCGCTGTAACTTTGTCTTTTACATGATTGGAATGTATAATATATCATTCTAGAGCTAATTTAATGCTCTATTCAGGTAAAAAATCAATTTTGAAATCTTGATCCATAAGACTGGTTTTCGCAGAGCCGGTCACATATATATATAATTATATGTGTTATATATATCATGTTTCAGAGGTCTATATGTGTTATATAAACCTGCCACGAGGTAAGATATCACCGAGGGCGTAGCCCGAGGGTGATATCATCCGAGTTGGCAGGTTTATATAACGCATATAGACAGATGAAACATGTTATATCTGATATATTTTAGAATGAGATTCATACCTTGGATTGTCCTACAAGAGATTGTCATTAAGTCTGTCAGAAATCGCCGTCGAGTTTCAGAAGGTTGATATTTTAAAATATCAACCTATTTTGAGGTTTATATGAGAAATATAAACTTACACGCCCCATAGAAATGTATGGGCTATGAATCTCATTATGAGATATATAATTATATATATATTATAGTAAAGTGGGGTAAGTCGTCCATAATATTTCCTTAGCATATTAGTCAGTTGTTTATAGTGGTATAACGTTTATGCAATATATCAGTATGTTTATGACACATACCAAATGATTCAATATTTCATGATCAATAATCTGATACTAGTTTATGCTGTATCAACTTCCACCAGGAAAGTGAGTATGGTGTTTGGGAGTAATTGTCCCGCAAAGTTAAAAGTTTAAGTTGATATTTCTTATTTTTGTAATAGTTATATGTTTATTAGGTCCACACTGATTCCTAATAATGATATTCATGTAGCATAAATATAATAAAATTACACTTATATTCTTTTTCTTATGAGTTGTCACGTATTATGCTTTATTCTTTTTGTTGCAGTGTTATTCACCTATAACGTTTACTTCCCCATACCATTCTGACAGTGAAGATGATGTGGTGAATATACCAAACAAGGTTCATATAAAAAAAGTTTAAATTCTCTCTGCCGTGTTGCAATCTCTAGCAATTCAGATACTGCTTCTCCATCACCAATATTGTTTGAATCATCTAATGATGAAGAATATGCATCTGGCAGTGAATCAGAATATGACAACTCAACAGTGAATCAGAATATGAACCTTGGTTTCAGAATGACTGGTGCATCCAGAATTATTTACTTTTGACAAACCTGATGAACAACCACTTTACTCTTGCACTAATGTTTCTGTTTTGTCTATTGTTTCCATTCTTCTGTAATGGTTTGCATTCTACCCAGGATTAAGTATGCAATCATTTAGTCACTTGCTTCACCTTCTTAACAAAGTTGTTGTTCCGTCAGACAATATATTACCATCATCATATACAGCAGCATATTCTTTAATTCAACATCTTGTTGTCAACCCCACTGACTACCATGCATTAATGACTGTATGCTGTTTCGTAATCAACTAAAGGATTCTTTGTAATGTCCTATTTGTGGGAGTAATCGATATGAGAAGGATTCCCAAACACCTTGCAAGAGATTCAAGTAACTACTAATGCTACCAATGCTACCTAGAGTCAAGCAAATGTTTGCTTCATCAAAAATGTCACAACTATTGCAGAGAACAGGCAGAGAAGACTAGATGCTCAGAGAACGTGCGATCAGCGTAGACGAACTGAAGAAACTCCTGAGAACAGGGAGGGAAGATTGGAAGCTAACATTGTGTCTTCGTGCTGTATACCCACATGGCACATACATGCTCACTTGTGAAGGCTCGCCCTTACAATGTTTTACATTCATCTAGTTATAATATCTATTTGTGATAGTTCGTTTGTATGCATTCTATAATTACATGTATACGTATATCAGCTTGGAGTCCTGTAAAAACATTTTAAATTACTAAAGCTAACAAGAGTGTAAGTAACCCTACTAATTAAAAGTACGTTTTTATCCATAAATTCCTGCACAGTTGAAAAAAATAAATGTTATAAAAGAATGAATATGTACACAACGAAGAGGACAAAGAGTTATGGAGGAAGAAAAAACAAATGACAGGCCTAAACAACAAATATATTATACCTAAATGTATGCCACGCCAACTATATGCAACCTATGCAACAATTTGGAACTACACACTACCTTATTACATGTAAATATACATGTATACATTGTATACAATAATTATATATGCATGTACATGTTTTTTCTCAATTTATTAATCAACATTCATTCACTACAATACATACATGTAAATGAACTGCTCATTAAGTGCTAACATTATACACTTATAACATACAAAATGAATGTACATGGAGAGAGGGAATGGATTATACTGTAAGCTGGAACTCCAGGAAGATCTTTAGCTCATTCACTGGCTGGGATTTTTTTTAGGTGTAGAAATATAGACATCTTTTAATAGCGCTAGCATGCAAAATAAAAAAAAAAACAGTCACATGCGTAGTTGATGAAAAGTTTGGTGGGGGAAATTTTCACACTCTATTTCACCTGGGCAGCTCCTAGCTCTTTACTGTACTTTGTAGTAAAAGTTGATTCATGAAATTTCACTTCTATTTTCCTTTGCTTAATTATCATTATGAAATGATGTAAATGTTACACTCAAATAATTTCCAAATCACTATCAACACTATTAGTATAATTATGACAGTCATGTGATAGTTGATTCTTTTTGTCCAAATTGCATTAAAAGAGAGGCGAAGATGTTTGAATACTGCAGAGCAATGCAAGTAAATGGAATTTTGACACTTTATGTGCAAGAGACTATACACTATTATTGCTGTTAACCGAAAATAATATTTCCAACACACAAGTTACAATTACAACAATGAAGGTGGAAATATCTAATGCATACACAACTGGAAAGGACAGGTTCAAGTATGCAATGGGAGGTCTTTTGCACATTTTGTCCACCTCTTGTTAGTCCTGCAAGGCTTGATTCATATCACTGCAAAATCAAGGGCAAGGGGATGGTCTTGGGTAAGAAGCAAGTATAAATAACTTTGGAACAGTAAAAAAATATCACAAAAGAAAACATGGGGAGTAGTGAGTCAAAGAAAGAGAACATGAAAGTAGAAGAGAACTCAAGAAAAGAGCATAAACTGAAAGAACTTGAAAAGGAAGATATAAAAAAGGAGGAGAGACTACCAAAGGAAGGAAGATAAAAGGAGGAGACAGGAATGCAATAGTCTAAAAAGAAAGTTCCATGAGGTGAATGAAACAGGAACTTCAAGAGAGGAGCATGAAATACAAAAGAAGAAAGAAGGAAATCATGTCTTTTTTACACACCTCAGGTTAAGGTGCCTGCCTCATCTTCCTTTTTGTTCATATCATCTTCCCGCTCCTCATCTTGGTGTCCCTCAAATACCAGTTAGTCCTACTGGTCCTCCTCCTCCTCCTCCTCCTCCTCCTCAGCATATGATGTCCAGCAGCTGGTGAAAATCCTTTTGCCATTCCAATCACTGAAATATACAATAACATATGTACACTACATTGTACATGTAGTTTTGATTCATTTAGAGTGACATATAGGCTGTTTTTGTTGCATATTTCACTGTGCAGAATTATTTTTAAAATGTGATTTAATAGTTAATCTTTGCAAGTAAGTGACGAATATCTACATCAATTGCTTATAACAAAATGGTAAGTTAATGTAACCTAACAATTCAGCTACAAGAATAATAAAAAACATTTCCAATAAAAATGAAAGAAGAGATGTAGGGATGTCAAACCCAAAAAGCATGCGAACAAGGTTAGGTGGGACCCAAAATTAAACAAACCACTTCCTACATAAGTACTTACACCACTATAAAGCAAAATACAAAGAGCTGTACTTATGTTCGTTTAATTTTGGGTCCCACCTAACCTTGTTCGCATGTTGAGTTTTGACATCCCTACATCTTCTTTCATTTTTATTTGAAATGTTTTTTATTATTCTTGTTTCCATTGCTTTTTTTTCCTGAATAGTGTGAATATTTTTTGTACATTGAAGAAAATACTGGTGTAAGTTATATATCATATAAAATCATTCAATCATAAATGCATTAAAGTTTGTTTATTAATGAAGGTCAGTCTTTTGTATATATCAATTATTTATGAATTGATTATCATTCTCTTTCACTTAAAGATGATGCCTACTATTTCACTTACAGCACTACAAGAAGTAGTGTCAGTCACTATATCAACCAAATGGCATTCCAATGTTATCATAGTATATAATATTATTATACAATGGCTTAATAATTATATTCATTATTATTTACTCGCGCATTTTCTTATGCAATCATAAATGCATTAAAATTTGTTCACCAATGAAGGTCAGTCTTTTGTATTAATGTATTGAATATCGTTTTCTTTCACTGACAGATTATGTATATTCTCTATTTCACTTACAGCACTGTCTGCAGTCCTACAAGAAGTAGTGTCAGTCACTGTGTCAACCAATCAGTATTCCAATGCTTATAAAATATTATTATACAATGGCTTTAATATTAAATATTCATTACTATAAGAATGTATTTGCTCACAAATGTTATTCAGCTTCCACGTTCCGAGTGTACAAATTGCGCATGCGTAATTAAATTCCACTTAGAAAAATGGTGTCCAATTCGAGATGAAATCTTTGTAGTCGTTGAGACGGTCTTATTTCATAGTATCTGATGATATCATCTCGATACTTTAAGACCAGAATTTTACTATAAATGTGACTGGAATGGCGCTAGAATCATTGTGATATTTCAACAAACAAAAAAATGATTTGTCTGGAAAATAATAATAATAATATTATTATGATGAAGATTTGGCCAGTTTTGCCACTCGCCGGTTCTCTACCTTAACGACAATCTTTAGCCATCTAGATGGTGTTGGTAGTCATAAAAACACTAGATATGAATAGGTATGTGTGTATTAAAACTTATTTGTATAATTTATATTACCAGAGATTTCAGCTCACCACTTGCAATTCAAATGTATGGGCAGCGATTTTTTTTCGGTGCCATCTCTACACTACCGTACTCTCTGATAAACACGGTTATTTTATCTGAATGGAACTTACATAATAATATCCTAAAATACTTATTCTTCCATCAACTCCATCAGAGTAGCATCAGCACCTCCAAAATTATAAAATTAAATGGCAGTATGACAATAATGACCTCATTTAGGTATGGGAGGCAGGTTAATTAATGGTACTGCAATCTACATATATGCCACCTTTCATTGGACTGAAGTACCATTTTCAAAATCATTAATATTAATAACAATTATTGTTTAATCTATATAAATTGTGTGTGTATATTATTACGTATAATTATATTGTTTTGCACGATGTTCAGCCATCTCTACATAGAGAGTACAAGACAAATTATTTCAGTAATCCTTTTAGTATTTTCCTGTGGAAGTATTTCATATCCCAGATTTTGCTCCAACCCCCAAATCTAGGCAAATTTCAGAAAAAAAATCCTATTATCAATAGTATGCAGATTTATAATTGTAGTTCGAGTTCCATCTTTGTTGATTCACTTGTACGTGCAGGTCAGAACATTATAAACCCAACTATACATGTGCTTTACATAGTTGGGATAATAGTCTCTTGCAAACGTAAGCTAATACTTCATACTTCAATAGAAACAGGATATGATAACATATATATAAAAGCAACCTAACATCCAGATATTTGATGCGTGTATTTGTAATGGGAGACTAAAGTATTACAAAATAGTCATGTGATAATTAATCACTTTTCACAATTCACATTAATAACAAAAGCAAGATGTTTAAATACTGTATCTAGATGGAATTTTACATGCTTTATCTGCAAACGACTACACAAGCAGATTTTCGCCGAGATCAAAAAATGGTGACTAATTCACGTGTATTTATTTCTAGCATAACAATGGTAGGTAACATGGTTATGTGATTTGGAATTAGCTATTTCTTATCCAACTGTAGATAAATTGGTTGAAAGTCTGGGAAAATATCATGATGTGTACACATACATAATACATTTGCTTTGCATGCTTCTAGTGTTAATGTTAAAATGATATAGGATTCGTAACATAGAACCGGATTATGATGTTACCAGTCAAACATAGGCGAGGAGAGTGATAATGATTCAATGTCAGAAACTGGTAGCAGTTCATCATTGATTGACTCCAGCAGTAGTTCAAATGAAGGAACCATCACTGAATCTGACACAGATACTGATGATAGTGATGTTATGTCTACAGCAACTGATAAAATTAGAAAATGATTGCAGAATTCATGATTACTCATAGAGGAAGCAATAGAGGAAGTGTACACAACCAGTTGGATAGAAAGATTGTGGCATGACTACAGGTCCACAACTACATATTCTCGATGACAATCACGAAATGTTTAGAGTGACAAACTACTTATTTACAGGAGTTCTTTGAAGTAAATATACAGACCAACAAGAGTTAAGGTTTCTATTCCTACAATATGCTGCAAGGTATGGATTAATAGGAAAGAAAATGCAGAGAATAGCATTCAAATATCAAGTAGTTTGAGAGGTATGTTTATGGCACACGTTTTTGTATAATCATAGGGTACTAGTTTGGCTGGGAGTGACAGGAGAACCTTTTTAAGGAAATGTAGATATGCTATCAGAGGTGAAAAGGCAATTAAACACACATTACTTTCAAGAGGAAGAGGATTAATGCACTTGTAGCTCTATCTTCATCATGTATTAATAGCAAGGTATTTGACACAAATACATTCTACAACTTCATTCGGAATGAATTAATTCCTAATATGCAACAATTTGATGGAGACAGCACAGCCTCCATGTTAATTATGGACAACCTGTCAGTTCATCACTGTAACCCCATAGTCTCACTTTTAAAAGATACTGGTATGGTTGTTCAACTTCTCCTATCATATAGTCCTGATCATAATCCCATTGAGGAGGCATTTAGTTACATTAAATATTACCTCAAACTACATGTAACCGTGGATGCGAAAATCTACCTGGTACATTGCGCATTTTGTCAGTATAGCAGTAAATGCACAAATTTCGTTCGTTCTGTGAAAATCATATTTTAAAATATTTATAAACTATAATGCCTTACCTGTCTTGAAAGTAAATTACAGAGTCCAGCTTGTTCTACTTCATGCAGGGTGAGTGTTTGAACTGGGACCATTTTACGTTGAAAGGAATGTAACATGAAATCAAACACAAACTTTAACGAATTAACAAATTACTATGGTTACGCACCATAGTAATTCGCTAGCAACTGACAAGTATGGCTTCAGGTACTATTGCAAAGGATCTAACCAGCTTTTTTAAAAGCTCACTCAACCCTGAGGATCAAGATAACCTAGGTAAACTTATTGAAGATTACTTCTGTGATGAAGAAGACATTACAGGTGAGTGTTCATTATTAAACAAATAGAAGTAGTCAGAACTGATGCTGCGGTCAATGATTGTGAAATGAATAGTAAGATTCATGTAATGATATTGGTCTTGACAAACTCATACTCATAACATAGCAGAGAGAGAAGAGATGACAACTGCAGGGATAGAAGATAAAGAAGTAGAAATGGAAAAGGAAGGAATAGTGGACATAGAAATGAGAGATAGATATCAAAGAGAAAGATAGTATCAGATGTTTTTTGGCAGAGGAATGTGGTTGTACCCTATTCAATGGGACATCATGTAGCACACATTTCTCTCCAGATTACTATAGAATCAGGAGGAATGAAGGAGGAATGAATGTGCGGAATTAGACCACGATTCACTCGACTTGGTCATTATGGCACAAATAATGGCCAATTTCTCTGATGGGTCAGTTAGACATACAGGAAGGGAAACCCATGACAGAAAAAGAATGGCAACACAATTCTTTCACAATGGGAAAAAGGTAATAAAACATCAATTTTACGTTTACTGTACATTTAGTCATGTTCATTTAGGTATGTAGGCGTACTTTCCTGGTGTGGGAGCATGCAGTTTCAAGCTCTTAGATCATATTACATGAAACAAGGTCTTTCACTTTGGTAAGCAAATTAACTCCAATTAGTATGTGATACAGTATGTGACAGAAACATTTTGCCTTTTCAGGACCCATGGTAATAGTACACATAAATGGAGATGTACCGATAATCGTATCGGCTATGGTAAGTGGCGGGATATCATTTGTGTACCGATTTATCGGAATCGGCAATAACCGTTACCGATATTGCGCATGCGCATAACAAAATACACGTGTATTAACGTGTTGGTTCATGGTGCACGTATTGATTGTCAACGAGGTGTGAGACAATGATGAGGGTCCAAATGAGGCAGAAGAAGGCAGCTGTTTGGTGCTTTTTCACAGTCCAAGAGGACAGTAGACTTGCTTCGTGCAATACTTGTAAGCAGGCTATTTCTTGTGGTGGCAAGATGGCAAAAACCTTTAATACCACCAATCTCGTACTGCACCTGAAATCAAAACACCCAGAGGTATTTCACCAATACGAAGGGAGACAAAAGGAATTGAAGATGGGAGGATTGGTAGAGGATAAAGGAAAGGGCAAAATGAGCCAAATGATGCAACAAGACAGTTTTTTAAATGCACAAAGCTATTTGATGTGATTCAAGAGCTCAGATTATTTACAAGCATACACTGTAAAAACGGATGTGTGCATAACACACTATTCCACACACTGTAATTGCACACTGTTCTTAGTGTGCACATGCATGACCAGTGCTCACGTGCCATACTAATCATGAATTTGAAGAAAAATTTTATTCAATCGCGTTATTGTTGCCAAAAAATATCAATATAAGAAGTTAGAAAGGAAAATAAGATGATGATTATGTAAAAATTATAGGTGACTATTCATGAGTTAACAAGATTGTAAACATGCATAAAATTGTTTAACACTTGGTGCAAGTTTATCAAGTGTGGACTTGAAAAACATAAGTTCAAGAAAACTGAATACATTATAACATCCCTTGGGATAACATATATTGAAGACAAAATGTGACGACAGTAAAACTAATACACAATTTTCTAATGTAACCTCCATGATTATTTTACTGTCTACGACCAGGAAGACTTGAAGCTGTTTGACGTAATTTCCAATCACAAGTAAATATGGAGTTTGTAACATTTTGTCAGCCACTACTTTCTCCAAGTAGTTATCATCCTAATGTTAAAAAAATATATATATACATAAAATAATTATATATAGCTAATCAGACATCATTACGAATTATTACCATGTAATTTTTAACTTTAACTTACACTAACCACAAGTGTGTAAACAAGGCTGTACTTATTAAGCCACACATGGCACACAGACAATTGTGTGTAGTTAACACCAAATACTTACTTCAGTTAAACAGATTAGGGTGTCCATGGCTGGTTTACATCTAGCATCTGGAATCAACGATGACAAAAGAAACAGACAAAGCAAAGGGGAACAGTGAGCATTCTTATCTATGAATGAGAGCATATATGTAAATTAAAAGTGGACAATATTGGTGCATTTCCTTTCTTAACCTTTATATGTTAAAAGAGAGAAAATATTGCTAATCCTTTGTGAGGTTAAAGCTTCAAGCTCAGCTTGCTGGTGTACTTTTGGAATAATTTTTGTCCATTTTCCACAATCAATCTTGTCAACTTGTAAAATTCTACACATTTCTCTTAGTACCTAAGGTAATAATAATGTATACAACTTTAGGAGCTAGACTAATGCATACCTGGTTCTCCTCAGACAGAAAAGGATATTTAGTAAGTAATTGTGTAACATTACAAGAATTTGTGACAATATCCTCTCGTCTCATGCTAAAGGTCTTTTCCATTAGGTCAGATACAACCTGGGAATTCGGATGTGATTTTGACTTCTCCTTTATCAATACTTTATGATGTCTTTTAACCAATTATACGCGATAGACGCAATCTCAAACCGCGGTAGACGCAAAAATGCGTCATTGCACCAATTTCAGTGTTGATCGAATTATTGTGGTTATTAAGGTAAGTCCCATTATTCTACCACTGTTCACACATAAACCAATAATTGTATTCATACTTTTTTACAAAATAACCAAGTTAAGGTACCTCTAGAGGGTGGGGCACTTAATTAAGTCACGATTTTATTTTTTTACTGCAGGGTTCAATTCTATACCTTAGAGAGTGCATCAAAATTTGATTCAGTTTTTGAGTTGTTTGCAAAAGAAGTTGCAAACTTTGAAGTGTAATAAAGTCATGAAGAATCATTGTATTGACATAGAAATTCAGACTGCAGAAATACAATTTACAAAATAGAGAGATAAGTCTTTACTTTTGTTGTAACAATTTATTGAATTTTCAGATTTCTGACAATGGAATTTATCAGTGGGTTTACATTTTTAGGATATATTTGATAGTTTGCTAATGTATCTTGTTTGTACTTCGTATCTGCGAAATTTACTTTTATTTACCTTGAATTAGAAAGAGTGTTCTTGGAGGTGTTGTTGTTCAACAATCGTCCATTTTATAATAATATTTTTACAAAAATGTGTATGTCTATCGCTAATAAAATGGTATTTACATAAATTTTGCATGTCTATCAGTAGAATAAACCAGATAATAGTGGTGACGAATTATTACACTTTATTTCTAAATGAACGAATTACTGTGGGAGGAGTTATAGAGTTATAATATGCGGTATCCTTGTGACTCTACATTACTATTTGTATTACAAAGCGGAAAAAGGTAAAATATAGTACATATAACGTAACATTATGCAATCAGAGCCTCTCAGAGGGCTATATAGACATAATATAATGTAGCTCTTTTGTTTGATGTTGTTATGTAGGTAATAAGCTGTTCATGGGGGGGTGGAAATTTCCAAACCCTGTGTTCTGTAATAATAGTAATGCTATGCTGCTATAATCACTGATAATAAAATGCCTCAGACCCCCTACATGCATTACACAATCCGCTCCTAGTCTCAGACCCAACCCCTCTGCTATATGACAGGGGAAAGATATGGTAGACTTACTGTAAGTTCACTGAATCAATGTGAGGTGAGAACAGCAAGCATTAATGAAAAAATATTTATTCAGTAATGATAAATTATGGTCACTATCCAATTGCTTCATCTTTTTTGGATGATTCTTCACGAATTCCCTCCACTTTTGATATTCAATCAGGTCAGAATTCCTTTTTGAGTATATATATGTACAGCAAAAAGGACATTTTCTTCATCAAAATTGTCACTTTTATCTCGGACTTTTTAAAAAGTGCAATAAAATCATAGTATTGATTTCCCGAAATAGTATTTCAAACTACTGCAATAAGAAAACAAAAAGATTTATTTAGCAACCCTTTCCATAACATCTATTAAAATCTTTGATTTTCTGACAATGAAATTTATCTCTGAGTTTATGCTTTCAGAATTGTTGTTCAAGATCCTTTATTTTATTAATTATTTTAACTAAAATTTGCATGTCTAAAAAAATGGTGTTTTAAATTTCGTCATCAATGTCATGTGACAAAATCATCACATTGTCACAAGATAGGTATAATAATTATTATTATTGATTAACCTTTTTTCAAAAAATGGGACAAACAAAAAAAACAGATCAAGCATTTAAATGAAGCTAGACATCAAAAGAAAGAAAAGGTACATGTAACTAAATATTGTACCTATAAAACCAATGTATGTATTATACATTGTGTATATGTATATATATATATATTAGGGTTGAGTAAAAGGTTTGAATGTTCTAACCTCCGTTCGTTTGCTGCTTATTCGAAGCTGAATTTCTCCCTTCGAGGCTTCGAAGCTTTGCTGCCACACCCACTTTAATATTTTTGCATATGTGCACTTGTGTAATCTAGTCAAGAACGTGGGTGTGTTCCTGAAAATTTGAGCCTGTGTTGTAGGCTGCTTCTGTCTCATTTCTCAGTCCAGCGATGCTGAATCCAAGTAGAAACAGCGACAGGAACAAGACTAGTAAGGTAAGGTGGGGTATCTTGGAACAAAATTTAGTTTTTCGTATGTGTTGTTTAAAAGAATCACCATGGACTGCCAAAACTATGTTGGAGTAAGAGGTCCACCTATGTCCAAATACAGCAAGTGAAACTATTATCTATGCTTCTTTATAGTTTAACATATAAGAAGACAAACGACAGGGAGGTGAAAATTGGTAGGCGGGGTAAGTTGGAACATTGGAACAATCCGAAATGTACATTACAGGTACATACTTACATTCGAGGGAGGGGCTGGACTATAGCAGTTCTGAACGTTCACAGATAGTTTCAGATGGTCAAATAAGTATAAAGAAACAAATGCAAACTATAGAAGCACACTCAGAGCGTTTTGAAAATGCAATGACTATCAATGAATTTATTTGTGTAGTATTGTTGAATATAGAGAAAGAAACACCTGCAACATACTCCTGAAAGACTGGAGTTAGGAGGTCTGTGACCCACAGTAAGAAAGTACACAAACATACCTTCAAACTAAACTTCACCAAAATATTCAGATAGCGTCTTTACTGTAGTAAGCAGGCAAACCTATACACTCTGAAAATAAGATCATCTTTTAAAAAATGAGCCTACTTTGCTATCATAGTATCAATGAGTAGTTGCAATATTGTACTAGTCGTATGTCACCTTTAGTACAGTGTAATTGCAAAACTTACATGTGGCTCTTCCTTGATATGATTTTTATTGACTCCTGTAATAGTGACTGGTAAAAATTTTTATTGGTGTAAGTCCCTTTTTGTCACATGCCACATGTACATGTACATTGTACAGTATATACATGTAGTCATTATAATGTGATTCTTATTCTGTTCTCCAATATGTACAATGTACATTATACATGTACATTGTACATGTATCTTTGTTTATAATTATGGCAGTAGAGAATACAAAAGATAAGTACAAGTCTATTGCAACAACTACCAGTATAACTAACTACATGTACATGTAAACGAACAATGGCCATTAAGGAGTTAGTCAACTGAAACTGAAACTCTTCTAGTAAGCCTAATATTAATATTGATAACTAATAAAACTGTCATACTATAACTACATGTAAAAATGGTAAACAACATTACAGTTTGAATCACATGTACATACATGTGTATACATGTACATTGTACTTGTATATATTAATTTTACAGTATTCTTCTTAAAGATGTTTGCTGTTTAATTGTTTCATGTACATATGCAGTGTTTCCCCAAGGATAAATATTAATGGAGTAATGTTCATGATGATTGTTCAACAGTACAGTAAAACAGTATTTGTTTTTCAACATAAACTTTACAGTGGGGGGAATGTACTAGTAGCATCTTTTAGGGAAACACTGATTTCTTTTATTCTCTGGTTAAAATAGAAATGGAACTCTGTTTCAAGAAGCAGAAAAAAAGCTCAATTTGCTCAATGTGCACACAGTCCCTTCCAAAGCGTTCTAATCTTTGTACATATCTTCCTCCAGGTTTATTATCATCTCTAAAGTAGTTCTTGTACTCCTGAAACTGTTCCAGTATCTGGTCTCATGCAACGTAGATACCAAAAGAAAGGAACAAAGGTACACATATATATACATACATGTACATGTACATGTACACAATGTACATGTGAATAGAGCATGTGTACATACATGTATTTGTATAAGTGTCTGAGTGTCCATATACATGTACATGTACATGTACAAACTAGTGTTGTTTTACTTAACTATAACTAAAATCTCTTTTAGTAAGGCATTTTGACTTTTAGTTAACTAAATTACAAGTCTGTCGCAATAACTATAACTAGGGCTGAGCGATAACATCGATTTATCGTTATCGCGATAATTTGGCAATTATCTATCGTGATATGATAATACCAATATCACTCAGCCCTAACTATAACTAAAATGAAAAATGGCCAATAATAAGTGTTGTTAACTAAAACTAAAACCCCTTTTTATTTTAGTTAATTAAACTATAACTAAATTGCAAGAAACTAGACATACATGTATATCTAAAAGTGGTAATTATTGCCAAACTAAAATAACACTAGTGTCATGTAGTGTATAGTTTAATTCCATAAATGTAGTACATTTTCCTGAGGTCAAGATGAATGTGAATGACCTTATGATACATGTACATTTGTTTTATTCATTTACATTGTAGTATAATACCCAATACTAATTAAAAATGTAAAATTAGATTATTTAGGTTAGGATTAATTTCCATTGATTCGGCAACACGTTTTGCTTCTCTATGTATATCACTCCAACCCTCTCTGAGTACGATATTCATAATCCCTCAGCTACGCCCTCGGGATTATGAATATCGTTTTCGTGTATATCCTGGTAGGTATGTTCTAACTAATACATGCACCACCTCTGCTGTGCTATGTGGACCAGCTGGCACTGCCACGGTTTCATACAGTTTAGACACTGTGTTCTCTGGCTACTTTCGGAGTAGAGGGTTCCCATGAATCTGTACCCCCAGTACAGTTCTCCTTGAGCAGTGTGTCTGGGTTGTCTACTGATGATTGCTCACCTTTGAAGCATGAAATATCTATTTGCTCACAGCAAGTATGAGTTGGAGGGTTACAACTTTGCACAAGTATCTACCTCTACCTGCTACCAACGAATAATTCCTCTGTTACCATCTTATAATTGATCTACAATCAGATGACACACCACTAACTAGGTGGCTAGCCCATGTTGCTGGTATGCCGACACATAACATGAGGATAGTATTCTGAGTGAACTTTTACTAATGTGTTGCCCGTGCGATGGGATAGGGCATGTGGTCTGTACACGCCACATGTCAGATTGCCATGTCTATTGTGTTTCCTACCCTTATTTCTTCATTCTATGTCTCGAATACTTAGCCCTACCAGATTACCTATGTGTGGGGGTCTACCTGCATCTCCTTGACGCTATTTCTAAGTCAGAGTTTGTGATGCGGCCGCTGGAGCCAACCCGTATATTTCTGGACAGGAAGTCATGATGATACTAATTTCTAGGGGCATACAGCTCTCTCTGTCACCCTCCAGCAAGTAGACTTTAGGTAAAACCTGTTTATTCTATGGTTGGTTAGAAATCCATGACAGGAGGACACAACAAAGTACAATACCTTTTCCGGTTGAAGGAATAGATGAGTTTGATGTGTCAATGTCATGACTCTGATGGTATTCATGTTTCGTTTATGTAGTTACACTTGTCATGTATCTAGTATTCATTGGTTGTCTGTTTTGACCAAATTTGGTCAATCCATCATACTCGCTTCTTATTGGTTGGTTCTTAGTTATAGAATAGGAAAATGATTATTACAGAGTTGATGAGGATGAAGACGGAAGAGGCATACTTTGAGATAAGACATCACATTTTCACCATTAAGGCTAACAGTTGCTACTGGGAATGAGTCTGATGGGGTCTGTACGATGAAAGAATAGAATAATGAGAATGATTCTGGATGTGGTTTGTTTGACGAATAGAATAATGGGAATGAGTCTGATGTGATACTCATGTGATATAAACATATCATGTTTGATCTAGGATAGGTGACCATAATAAATATTGGCTGTTCATGGAGTAGTTAATTTTACACAGACATCATGTCATGCATATCAACAGTTGCACTTTCAAACACTCACCTTGCTGCTTTCCTCTAACTAACATTTTAATATCTATAACATTTTTAGAAAGTCTTCTGTCTACGTAAGTTAAAAGTCTGTGTTGTGTAAAATGTAGAAGTTACAAAAGAAAATGTTTGGATTGTGCATTCGTGAATTAATTGGTGATTTTTAATTTGATGGTTTGAATCTAAAATCACCAAACCGTCAATTAAATAACCATGTCGATAATATTTTCATGTACATGTATATGGTATGTGTAGGGTTACAGTTTACTTAGGTAAACCTTTACTCTAAATTTCACTTAACTTTGCACATATCATTCCAAGTCTTTTAGGGTGGTAGTTTTTGGCACTTGATTATTTGGGGGGGCACTCTGCATGTGAACAATAGAGTCAGACTCAGAGGCTACTACTCTGGTAGTCCCATTACAACCATAGAATACAATAATTTCGTGCTTGAGTGAGAACAAATACATAACTTCAACTCACATTTACACATTGTTTTTAATTGAATTACTAAATACTAACTGCATGTATAACTATATGTAGTACTACACCTAATCAACATTTAAGTTCTGAAAAAGAGCATCACTTAAAGAACAACGCTCCAGTCTAAATATTTTTTCAGAAAGGCTGAAAATCCTTTCTGCTGGTGCTGACGATGCTGGAATGGCTAGAGTGATAAAAGCCTGGCAAATGCAGGATACTTTTCTTTGTTATCTTTCCAAAATGTTAGAACCTTAGACGTCATTAGTGTCATCTGACATGCATGGTTGAAATAAATAGTGGGTAACCTCAACCCCATTTATGTTACTATTTGTAATTATTTGCTGCTTATGGGGAAATATCAGAGATGTACATGTAGATAGCAATTTCTGATACATGTACCTGCTGGATAGCATTGTTATTTTGTGTCATAACATTCTTCACATTATAAAGAATGTTATAAAAGCATGACATTTCTAGTTAAAGCTTCACACATAACCATTATGTTGTTTAAAACATCACTAAATGTCATTGGCTCAATGTGCAAATAATAACTGTTGAGCCATTTTGCTATTAGTAACTACTATATATAAATGCAGTCTTATTGTTTTTAGTTGGGCTATTTATGATCAGTGTTCATAGCCTGATTTTTAACCGTGTAATCATAGTTATGTGAGGGTCAAAAGCTCATGACATGTTCAATATATTATATTATATATGTATTATAATGTGATGGTATATATTTCTGATTATCAAGTGTACCTCCTACTTACAAATTAGGCAGGCATGCCCAGGTTAGGTTCTCTGACATTTAAGGTCAACATGTTTTGACTTAATCTCATAGCCACAGGAATTTGTGTATGTGTGTGTGCGTGTGCGTGTGTGTGTGTGTGTGTGTGTATCTGAGTGATCTTTGTGGAAACTCGCCGACCGTAGTCTAGTTCCACAATAGAACAGGTAGATAGTGACCTTTCTTGTCAGTGTCACGAGACCTCAGTCTGTCCAGAGAGCTTACTGAACCCGAACTTGTCTTATATTTGAATTTATTATCAAACTCTACTAGTTCCCAGCAATAAATTCAGAACTGTGGCTTTGAGACTTTAAGTTTAATTATAATTGCTTTCCCTGAAAATTTATTGCTTATTCTGTTTTTGCTTAACTCATCCTGATGATATGTTTTATTATTTTAGCATGCAGGCTTACAGAGTCTATATGCTTTTTTGATTATAGTAAAAGATTTAGCAATTAGTTAACATAAAGGAGTGTTATAAATATATAGTATTTAACAATCTTGACTTTCTGTTTTTATATTTCACCAAACAAATATATTACAAAAACCAAACGTTTTGATAGCTAACTGCTATCTTCTTCAGTGGTATAATAATAAACATACATGCATTCATTTTTATATTACATGGCATACATCATATCATGCACCACAGTACATGACATGGCGCATGACCTGATAACATCATGCGTTGTTATCCCGAGGTATTGATCCTGTCTCAGCTTGACTGTGATTGACAGTTGCGTGGTGGGTGTGACTCGTTATGGTAGATGTTGTCTTCTTCAAACTCTGGTGAGGCAAGGCGGGGTAATTATGAGGGCGGGGCAATTTCGATATTTTTATGATTTGAAGTTGCTGCTGCGAAAGACTGAGAGTGCTGTATTTTTTTTGTTTATAGTTACTTACTACTGGACTTCACCTTTTGTGGCACTGACCATTTAACCTCGAATCAAGTTTGTAGCAAGAGTTATTGGACAGAATATCTGACTACCTCGACAAAATCAGTAAAATATAATTCCAGAGAAGGTCACGTGGAACCAGGGGACCGTTTATTTGTTACTCTCCAGCTGAAAGAAACGCAACTGAAACTTTTTCTTACTGATTCTCACTTGGCAGCCATCAAAAATCTGATTCTAATATGGTGAGACATTATCAGAAAAAACGGCCAGTTAAGTATTCTAGTGAGCAGCTTTTAGCAGCTGTTGATAAAAATTCAAGGAATGAAAGTTACCCAAGCTTCTGAAAGGTTTGGTATACCTTTTTCCACCCTTTATGACCATGCAAAAGGTAAAGTTTCTAATGTTGGGGCTGGTTCACCTACAGTTCTTTCTGTAATAGAGGAGAAAGAAATAGTAATTACTCTTCAAGTCTTACAAGAGATTGGATTTGGGCTCACAAAAGAGTTAGTGGGGTTGGTTGTTTGTGACTACCTGAAGGATCAACCATTTCGTCCTAATCCTTTCCGTGATGGGAGTGCCAGGTAAAGACTGGTGGAATGGATTCCTCAGACGTTGGCACTCCCAGATCAGTATCAGAAAGCCCCAGCATCTGCCTGTCCAGAGAGCACTATCTGCCACTCCAGAGGTAATGGACGCTTGGTTTCATCGAGTTGACAAGTTATATGAAAAAACTGACCTGACATCTCTACCAACCAACGAGCTGCAGCATTACATTTGGAATTGTGATGAAACTGGCTTTTGTACTTCTGCTGCTATTTCCAAAATCTTAGCAAAACGTGGAGATAAAGATGTTCAGGTAACAATGGGAGGGAGTGGTCGTGATTACATTACAGTACTGGCATGTGGCTGTGCTGATGGTACCCACCTACCACCTTATGTTGTTTATAAAGGCAAAAACCTGTGGAGCAGGTGGATGAAAGGGGGCCCCTCTGCATGCCTGTATTCAGTTTCAGATAGTGGTTGGATGGAATCAGTGAACTTTTTACAGTGGTTTGAAAAACAGTTTGTCCCTGCAGTTCAGCATTTGTGTTCCAAATTTCCTGTTATACTCTTTTTTGATGGCCATCAGTCTCATATGAGCTTAGCCCTCATTGAAATGGCTCGAGCAAATAGTATTCACTTGGTCTGTTTTCCACCACACTGCACACACATCATCCAGCCATTGGATGTGTCAGTATTTGGTCCTGTAAAAGCTGCATGGAAGAGTGTTCTAAAAATGCACCAACTGGAGACATATGCTGCTACTGTAACAAAAGAGGATTTCCCCATACTATTGGCCAGGCTTTTCGAAAAATCTTTTTTACCACAGCACTTCATTAGTGGGTTTACTAAGTGTGGTTTATGTCCATTGTCACGAGACAAAATTCCTTCACACAAGTTACAAAAATCCAATCCCTATGTGAAGTCAGTGCTGCCTGAATCAGAAACTTCTAGTCAGTCAGAAAAAGATGAACTCAGTGGAAAACTCACTCAGAGAGGTCTGCTCAAAATGAGGAAAATTCGCACACTAGGATACACATCCAGACAAATAGTAGTGATGGACACTCCCAATCTGAAAATTTGAATACTAATAGTGATGAACTCTCCCGGTCTGAGAAATCTGAAAACACTGAAAAACCCTCCAAATCAGACATAGTCTTGGAGTTATCAGGAAATTGCTCTATTAATGGCACTGTTACACCCGTTCGACTCTACCTAAGGGGTTACTTTACCAAAGTTCTTCAAAAGAATAGGCAGCATAGAGATCGTCAAGTGGATAAGCGTAAAGTTCGGCCTAAATTTTATGGAGAGGCACTTACTCTTGATGAAGTTCACGATAGAATTGTAGCAGAAAAAAAAGAAAAGGAAGCAGCAGCTAAACAAAAACGAGAAGCAACCAAACAAAAAAGGGAAGCTGCAAAGCAGAAAAAACCAGCAGAGAAGCTGAAAAAAACAGTAGCCAAGCAGAAAAAAACAGCAGCCAAACAAAGCCGAACACAATCCTCCAAGGCAAAGCTCCAAATGTTCAAGTCTAAGGCACCACCTCTCAATCCAAACAGCACCAGCAGTGATTTATCTGAAGAAGACACCATCAGCTCAGAAGAAGATAATGGTGTATGTGAAGAATGTGCAGCCCGTTATAAGGATGATGACAAGATGAAGAGAAAGTGTTGGATGGGTTGTGACACATGTGATCGTTGGTTTCATTATCAGTGTGTTGGTTTTAGTTCTATTCCAGACAGTTATTGGTCATGCAAATATTGTGTGTAGTAATCATCATTCATGTTGTCTCAATTTTTCATTTTTTCCATTTAAAATTTTCTGCATTTGATAATTAAGTTCCTAAATGGATTAGAAAATTTCATCGTTATATATTTGTTCTTTTTAGTCGAACATTATAATACGGAAGAAATATCGAAATTGCCCCATCAGCAAAAATTATGCTGTTTTAAGTCTTCGACCAGCTGTGCAGTCTCGACGGACGAAGACTGAAACAGTGCGTCGGCTCTTGCAACGTTGGTAGTTGGTCATTATAGGCATGCAAGCTTCCACCTACGTCTGTCGTTGGATATCCTGAAAAAAGTATATTTGGCTGCCCTCGGGGACTGACTCCCAACTGAATGACAGACCTCTCTCTGTCAGGAGGTAACTTCTCCTCTGAAGCTTCAGTGGTACGAGTATCTGACATTTACTTTACCTCATCCATATCTTATAAAGCTAAAGTGCTAAGCTTGAAAAACTAGATGGCATAATAGGTCTCTCTTCAGCTCTAGTGCTTTTGTTTTTTATTTCCATGTTTTATTTGATGGTCTGTGGTTATTCTTTTAGCATGTGGGCCTACAGAGTCTGTATACTATTGTGATTATAATAGAATATGGTATAGATTTAGCAATTAGTTACTTCATAAAAAGCAGTGTTATAAATAGTATTTAACAATCTTAACTTTTAACACATTCACATATGCTTTGATACTTTGGTGTTATTGGACTCCTGACAGGGATAGTCTGGCCTTGGGAACCAGAAATGGGGGTTAAAGACATCTTGGTGGGATCCCAACCCTCCCCTCTCTATCCGTATCTGAAAATGCTTATAGAGTCCTGTTCACCAATGCACCAGTAAATACATGTAATAATAACTTACTTACAAAACCCTGAAGTCAAACAATGGCCTATTCCTAGTGGATTACAAATGATCTTACTCCCTTAAAAACTTTACCTACCATGTGCTTATACACATGTGCTCTCCTAATTAACCTTAGGTGGGCGTTTTTAATTAATAATTAATGCAAGGCTATTACTATTACAGATGCTGTTGTGTGTGTGTGTGTGTGTGTGTGTGTTGGTGTGTATTTACGTGTTGGGTGGAAAGGGCAAGCTAGCTGAACCACTGAGGCAGGTAGTGCACAATTCCAACACCAACAGTGTAAAGTTTCTGTCCTGTCACAGAAACGAAGACGGTGATTCTCCTCTGAGCTTTAGTCAGACGACCCAGTATTTCACTCATGGTTCAGATCTTGGGACTTTATTGGTCAAAAGCATGCAGTGTCACAAACAGTATTTAACAATCTTAACTTTTAACATATTCACATATGCTTTGATACTTTGGTGTTATTGGACTCCTGACAGGGATAGTCTGGCCTTGGGAACCAGAAATGGGGGTTAAAGACATCTTGGTGGGATCCCAACCCTCCCCTCTCTATCCGTATCTGAAAATGCTTATAGAGTCCTGTTCACCAATGCACCAGTAAATACATGTAATAATAACTTACTTACAAAACCCTGAAGTCAAACAATGGCCTATTCCTAGTGGATTACAAATGATCTTACTCCCTTAAAAACTTTACCTACCATGTGCTTATACACATGTGCTCTCCTAATTAACCTTAGGTGGGCGTTTTTAATTAATAATTAATGCAAGGCTATTACTATTACAGATGCTGTTGTGTGTGTGTGTGTGTGTGTGTGTGTTGGGTGGAAAGGGCAAGCTAGCTGAACCACTGAGGCAGGTAGTGCACAATTCCAACACCAACAGTGTAAAGTTTCTGTCCTGTCACAGAAACGAAGACGGTGATTCTCCTCTGAGCTTTAGTCAGACGACCCAGTATTTCACTCATGGTTCAGATCTTGGGACTTTATTGGTCAAAAGCATGCAGTGTCACAAACAGTATTTAACAATCTTAACTTTTAACATATTCACATATGCTTTGATACTTTGGTGTTATTGGACTCCTGACAGGGATAGTCTGGCCTTGGGAACCAGAAATGGGGGTTAAAGACATCTTGGTGGGATCCCAACCCTCCCCTCTCTATCCGTATCTGGAAATGCTTATAGAGTCCTGTTCACCAATGCACCAGTAAATACATGTAATAATAACTTACTTACAAAACCCTGAAGTCAAACAATGGCCTATTCCTAGTGGATTACAAATGATCTTACTCCCTTGAAAACTTTACCTACCATGTGCTTATACACATGTGCTCTCCTAATTAACCTTAGGTGGGCGTTTTTAATTAATAATTAAAATTATTGCAAGGCTATTACTATTACAGATGCTGTTGTGTGTGTGTGTGTGTGTGTGTGTGTGTGTGTGTGTGTGTGTGTGTGTGTGATTAATGTCTTTAATGTGTGGTTTTGCTGCATGTATGCATGTATTAGAGATACATATATGTATGTATGTATGTATGTACGTATGTATGTATGCATGTATACACTATGCATGTATGTATGTATGTATGTATGCATGTAAGACCTGTGTCTACCAACATACATGTATACTATTAGACTGTTATATTATTATTAAGTCATTGTACTTCATCATGTAGTCTATAGTTGTTAACAGTTTTATATCTTCAATAAGCGATGTCCTTTGTTACTGAGCGTAGAAATTAATTAGTTGAATATTCAACTAATTATAATATAATGAAAAGAACTGTCACATATGTATATGTATGTACATGTATGATTGTATGTATGTATGTTACTATAGGAGACGGTGACGAATGGTATGTGACGAATGGAACTCTGTCTGTAGGCTGTTTAAGACTCTCATCTCAACTAGTTTCATATACTCTATTGATGGAAGGATTGATGGTAGTTTCCATGTAACCTCTATTCATTAAATTCACTTTCAGTTCTTAATGAAAGAATAAACAGCCACAGCCCACAGAGCAGATGTCACACATAAACAAATACAAAAAACCAGTATCTAAAAATATGCCAAACCACTCTATACAACATGGAAGTGGTGATTATTGAAAAACAAGGATCCCCTACTATGCAAAATACCACATGACCTTCAAACTGGTTTCCCTACTGGGATGAACCTGAGAATGGATTCAGCTCAGGTGCTACAGTCCAGATCAGACGCAAGTTAACACACGCGCGAGGTGAACTCGCGAGTAACTTGAATGTGTAATCGATTCGTACTCGCGCACACTCGAACTCGCGCGCACTCGAACTCGCGCGCACTCGAACGTGCGTGTGCGCGCGCATGCAATACCAGCTGCAATAACTGTGAACCTCTATCATAATTAAAAGATGACATACAGAACTGCACTGAAAGACACTCAAGATTTGTACCTAGTGCAATTCCAAATCGATAATGGTCTCTGTGTAATTGATGAAACGAAATTTGAAACTCGAGATAATATTGAAATTGGCATTGTAAAACGTGTGAAATACGGCACATCATACCTCAATGCGACAATAGTTGGAATAGGTAAGTACATTGTATATCTACATATAAATTGTATATATAACATTGTTATACTATTATTGCATTCTTATAAAGGTGACAAAAAAACTCTGTCAAAAATAGAGAACAATCTGTTGGAACAAAACAAATCAAAACCCAACAAACGAAAAGTCAGTAGGCAAATCTTTTTTCCCATTATTGTTATATGATCTTCTTCAATCACAGATTCAAAGTCAGGAAGATAAACCTACATGTAGTAAATCAAGAAAAACATCAAAAAAAAACAAACAGTAGAGGGAAAACATACATCAAAAAAGCTACCAAAACAAAAGGCAAGTGCCTATATAATAGCCTACAGTCATCAATTATTATTATTATAATAAATATCTATGTAAAACAACCAATAGGAAGACTTTAAAATCTTATGCTTGGGATCACCAAAATTAACCAATATAAGTAATATACTTGGCATTTAATATTCACTTAATTAATATTTCATTTGAATTATAGGCACAATCAATAGAATCAATAGAATCAATAGAAAAAACTTTGACAAATACAGTGAGAAATAAGAATTGATGTGTATACTTATGTTTGAACATAACTTAAGTTGAAAATTCTTTGTGACAATTTTATTATATAATTATATTTCATTTTGTAGGATAATGAATGGAGGGAAGAACTAGAAGCAGACATTAGTTTTGTAAAAACATATAACAGTAAACTGTATTTTTATAAATTTACCTACATGTATTATGCCTGCAGAGTGATGATGTTCCAAACACCAACAGAAGGGACTCTGATTAAACATTTTTTTACCCAAGGTAAGGTGAAACCTACAAGAGACTAAGAGTACAAAGAGTACATACATGTACAGTATATAACTATTTAACATTTCAAATGTTCACATTTATTGTTAATGTATTATACTACAGGAGTCTACTTCGTGCAAATGCTGTCAAAAACTAATGGCTAAGCTTGATAACATAGAATTGATTTTGATGGACATATATAGCCATCATATATCACCTCCACCATCAGGGGCGATACAACAGTCACAACCAACCTTGCTACCACCATCATCAATCCTATCAGATCCTTTACCAATCCTACATGTATCGTCACAACCATCACTGACATCTATATCACAATAACTAAATTTATATAAGGCCTAGCCACGTGGTGATATGATGTGTTGTTGGAGAGTAAAAAGGGAAATTCAGGAGCTATTTCTAACTGGTATCAACTTCTATTGTGAAGAGTCAATCAAACTTATTAATCAGCTTGATTATTAAGTAACTCAAGTAGGGACTTCTGTTAAGCTGTTTTATCAACAAAACTAATTATCTGGCCGTCCAGTTCTAAAACTCTCTTAAAGACTTCATCTCGTCTTTTGATAGTTTTTTTTTTGTTAAACGAGCTCTGTAGGGTCAATATGGCCGACGTTTATTGATGCTTGATGACTTAGAGAGAGATGGATGTCTTCCCTCATGATGTCTTCAATGTCTCATTACATTGGTAAATCCAAGGTGGAATGTGTGATAGAATATATCTTTTTGTACTAGTCAGCTAGTCAGAAGAAGTACAGTTTTACCTGTAGTAAAACACACTATATACTATCTTTATGAACATTTTTAGATGATTTCAAGTGCAGTAAAACATCTGCCTTTCAGTTTAGATCTTTATTTTCTTTCAATTTCTGTTTTATTTATGTGTGTGAAAATTTAATTTCTGTTACAGTTATTATTACTTTACACTGTATGATCTACATGACTAGTATTAAGAAATAATAAGAGGGTGATCTCTTTTGTAAATTGGTGGCTTTAAAAAAAAACCGTTCAAAAAAAACCAAACCAGAAGATTTCTAATATCCGGAAGCAGCACCATTAACCTCAACAACTTTCATCATTACTTTATATAAATGTGATATATACTTGCTGCAAACATCAGGTGTTAATGTCTTCCAAAACAGAAGAATACCAGCAATCAATGAGTCCTGATTTCTTGGTTTATACGAGTGACGTAAAAATTACTTCAGGGAACGTATGACTTGTACTTAAATTAGGGTTTTGATGTCCCTACATCTTCCATTTTTATTGAAAATGTTTACTTAAATCACATTACAATTGCAATTACAATTATATTGTTCTTAACTGACATGTGTATCAATTAAAAACTCCGTAACTCGTTTTTCTCAAAAATGTACATAATATCCAAGTATCCAGACACACATGTACATGTATGTTATGTATGTATGCTATGTATGTATGTTATGTATGTATGTGCAATTTTTATGATGAATTTGCTCAATATAATTATAATAATAACTACAATAGTCTGTTGTGTTTCGGGCATGAGAAAGTCAGGCATGATTACTGAACCACAAAGCAACCATTGGGGTACTTTATGTCTTGTTTGTTCCATCAATTAGTATATTATGTGCTTCCTTTTTTCATAGTTTCCAAATGATTCCAATCCACTTCAAGAGTGGTGTATGGGCAAATATCTCCCTCAGTACATCAAAGGTTACCATGGCGATCGCCACAATACATATATATATATATATTTAAGGATGTAATACCAAGGAATGTGATACTATATGATACCATTTGTTAAACATGCTGTATGCAAAATTGTGGACCTATTTATTTACACAATCCATAGCTGTCAGAAAAATTGCACTGTGAATTTGGGATACACCATGCTGATGAGACCCAATAGGTCGAAACAATCTGATCAGTAGTTCAGTATATATTCAGATTGTTTCAGCAGGTAAACTGTTAGGAGAATAGGAGTGTCTAGATGTACTCAAATTATTTATAATCAGGATAAAGCTACATTCATACACACATACAAGATTTCCGCAGGAATATGTCATCCTGCCCTGCTAACAACAAATTCAAGTCCCTAGATCTCATTATGCATGCATCGTTATGATGCACTGCAATTGTGAATTTAGATACACTGTAAGGTTGAAGCCATATGATCAGTGTATATTCACTGGTAACTAAATGTGTACATGTTTTTTGATTGTTGATACATCTGAGCTCAATTATGGCTTAGAATTGATCTGGGAGGGGCATGGTGACAAACAATTTCTGACAAACCTTGCAACAAATATGAAGATTCATCAAAATACAGAATCTGTATTACTCTTTTGAAATGCTGTGCATCAGCAGATATCTGGGTGTCGATAAACAAGTACAAAGGTCCTTGATTCAGCACATGTAAGAGATAAGCATCTCACTGGGCAAAACATTTCCCAGCTAAAAAGGCTCACTCGATTGAAGTAGCCTCTTACAAAACCCAACTTTTTTCCATAGGCATAGAATTCATGAACTTGTATTTACTTGCATACTATAATCACTTCTTACAATATCAGTTGTATACATCTTTCAGAAATAACCAATATCAATACTAAAAATAATGACCTGATAATGACCAATCTAATTATCAGTGCATCACTAAATGTGTGAGTTCCATAGAATGTACCTTTGCATTATAAGTAATCATAATTCAGATGCCAATATAGTACTTACCTGTGATAATCAGATGTTGCTTTTTTGTATCCAAATTGTTACTTATTTTATTTTAGGAATTTTTTTTACTTGCCTTTATTTTGGTTTGTTTGTTTGTTTGTTGTGCTATATATGTTTTCTAATTTCCAAGGAAGCCAATATATACATGTACATGTATGTGGGAGGAACTTGTGGCTGAAGTGGATTGTTTTGCCTCACTTCATCACTGGGGCTAAGTGTAAGCTGTTGATATTGAATGGAGGTGAAAGTTTTTATGTTAGAGTTGCAGAATAATTAACAGTGGATGTCAGTGGTTGCATTTTAGTCCTTTAAATTATTTTTCAACCACATTTCTACATAAGACAGTTTACCTAAATGTGCTTTAATTAAGCTATACAACTAACCAATCCAAAGTTATAAGCAATCGAAATAACAAAGATGCTAAGTGTGGGTATTGGCACTGGCTACTACACTTTCAAACACTTGCCTTGCTGCTTTCCTTCCACTAGTGATCCACGATTTTGGTATCTATGACATTCTTAGAAAGTACTTTGTCTAAGTTATGAAGGAAAACGTTTGGATTGTGTATGTGAATTAATCAGCAATTTTTAATTTGATGGTTTGACAGTATGTGTAGGTCATGAACTGATTGATTTTTGGCACATCAGAGGTCAAATTTTGGCACAGTGCACACAACTTGCACACGACTCAAACCGCTAAGTATTAATTTCACACTACCGAACACTTGTTTAGAATTTTGGTACTTTTGGTTGTAAGTGATCCTCTCAGTCTCTCTGCCTTTTGGTGTTTTGGTTGTAAGTGATTTCTCAGTCTCTCTGCATTAGCTCACTCACTTTGCCTAGTTCAAGTTTTATGGTTAGTTATCTTGTGTATGTTTATATATATAATTATATTATGGCCCTGGGACAGAAGAAGGATATCGTGTAAGGGCAAATTTGTAAAATACTTCAATCTATGAAACAGTTACTGATAAATATCTCAATCAATTTGCTGGCTACATTTTGTAGTGGCGTAAATGTTTATCAGTAGGACAGGCTTTCGTTTAGAAAATTCTTTCATTTCACCTCCCCATACACAGGGTTATTGTAGTGTTCATATTGTTGGTGCGAAACTAAAACCCTTTATATTATTTAATTAAGAGAAACTAGTTGTGCTGTATATGAGTATAACATTTGGTTATTATTTGTCACAATAGACAACACTAACAACACCTGCATAAAAATCCTTTTTTCAGATGTCTTAATTTGGGATAGTTTAATGTAACCTTAGGGGCATCTCCAAACTGAAGTTTGTATGCTTAATGTCATAGTGATATGAAAGGGGTGGGGGTTGTGCATGTGACGCTAAACATCGAAAAACAAGATATATAGAGAAAAAAAACATCCCTATGATTGCTTTACAAGTTTAAGTGAAGATAAAAGTATCCTTATGACTGCTTTGTGGTGTCCAGCATTCAGTAATCATGGCTGACTTCATCAAGCACATGATGGAAGACAACAGCTTATTATAGTTATTATTTTGATTATCTACTCTCCTGACCTTTCAAAGGATCTTGTAGAACTTTAGGAATATATTTCAGGCAGAATAGCTAGCTATTACTTCCAGTTTCTACGTAAGCTACACATCTTTCTTTCTGCTGGTGTGTAGAGCTTGATCGCACGTGTTCAAAGGTCACGCATGATACTGAGCATGCGCATGAAGTAGAGCACTAGAATGTTGAAGAAATCTGCGATAAGCAAGCACTGGCAAGCTGAAATACAGAACACTGAGAACAGGCATAGAGCACAAAGGATTGAAACACCACAGATTAAGAAGATTACTACTGCTCAAGCAGAAATACAGAGAAGGATTAGAGCACAAAGGATAGAAACAACAAAGATTAATTTAGACTACTACTACTGCAAGGCAGAGATCACTCTGTAGCATGTCAGACAATCTAATGCAAGCTTAAACAGCACATGCAGAGGAGAGTAAGTGAAAGTTTTAGCTACTGGAATTTCTGCTGATATTTGCTAATAATATTATATATAATTTAAATGAAACTTTTAAAATAATATATATATATATATATAATTATGTAATTTAATAATAATATTAAAATGTTTTTTTTATAATAACACCACCATTTTTGGTTACTTGAATCTGTATAAACATAAAACAGATAATAATTATTATTATTATAAAATTACTTATTAACTAACAGTTATGATCTTTGACTCCCCCCTCCCCTTTTGTTTCCTCCTTCTTTTTCTCCCTTTCTTTTTTGGTGGAGGTGGAGGTGGAGGAGGAGCTCCAACTGGAGGTGGAGGTGGAGGTGGAGGTGGAGGAGGACCTCCAACTGGAGGTGGAGGTCTAACAGGAGACAGTGGACTCTGCCGTGGAGTTACCTCAATATCCATGACGTCTTCAAATTCAGACATTCTATAGTCTATACCTTGAAGGGCAGAAATTATGCTGTTTTTATACTGGAAGGTAGGATCACTTTTGAGGATCAATATAGAATTGACCAATGAAAATAAAGATTATATTTTATTGCAGTAAAATATGAAACATTATTACCAGCCAATGGATTTGTTTACTATATCTACCTAGTATTTTACTTGTATATTATGTACTAATTAGCAGCCTGTTTATGTATTGCCTTATTCATGCATTTATTAATTAATTATCAATAAACAATAGTTTAAAATTTTTCTTATAATTTATCAAAATTTTTAAAATTTAAATATGAAAGTTTCCTTGATCATTCTTTTTGAAATACATAATTGCATTGTTGTTTGACATCTTTCAGACTATAATTACAAAGGAAAATTATTATTATCAATCATACATTAATTAAGTGCCATTACACACTAACCATTTATTTTCCACAAATTTTGAAATCTTCAAGGGACCTTTAGCCTTCTACATTAATTATTAAAAGTAGAAGTTACCAGCCTGGACCACGAGGAGGCGTCCCTTATGCCAGGCCACCCACCTTCTGAACAGAAAGTGAGGATCCACCATCAACCAATTGGGACAGGGATCAATGTGTGTTGCAAACAGTGAATGTAAGCAGGGGACCCTAGGGGGTATACAACCAATCAATACGTACACAGAGTATACATAGATGGTATACACCGCCCACTAGGAAATCCCACACACAATAGAATAGAACATGTATAATAATTATTATTATGATATAATTATAAGGCTCAATACATGTACATCATGTACAGATAAATACAATATTAAAGTCCAGCTTTAATAACACACATAATTGTAAAATAATAACAATACTAAACAATAATTAAAAGCATAAATGTATTATATAGCACAACAATAATTATCATCATACACATTTACTCCTCACGATCTTGAACATCAGCTCCTCTCAGCCGATCTAACTCTTTAGTTGCCAACTGAGAGGCCTTGATTTTGCTGGATACAAGATCAATTATAGCTACACCATCAAGTGTTCTGACACGACTCAGAGCAACATAAGCCATGCCATCTTCAAACACTTTGGGACCTAGGTCAATCACAGCAGCATCAAGAGATAACCCTTGTACTTTGTGAATAGTAGCAGCCCAACAGGGAAGTAAAGGTAGTTGAGTCCTTTGTAGTGTGACTCCTTCTCGGCCATAGAATTTTGCCGTCACAGGTTCAATTGGAACAGCTTCTGCATCATCTTCAACACTCACTCGGCTGATACGACCAACACGAGGATCGTGGAAGTTGACCAGAACATTTTGAGGTAGCTGTCCAATTTCAGGCTGTGTTGGCTGTCCATCAGGCCAAGTAAATCCCACCACGATTCCACGTGCTCCATTTACTAGTCCATCTTCACAGAGGATGTTTCTTCGGAGCATGACTTGTGCACCAACCGCCAGTTTCAGACTTCTTGGGAGGCCAGCACAGTCATTGTCATCGGGTGGGATGAGTCTTTCTGGGACATCAACATGTTGAACGACACCGTAACTCTGTCTAGCAGAATCGGAGTCGACAATTGAATGCTCACCCTTGAATTCGAACACAGTCGACGCCTGCGACCAACTGTCGAAGACGGTGAGTATTGTATTCGTCCACCATGACTTTCAAAGGTAACAGACGCAGAGCATCTGTGAATGGAGACTGTTCAATATCCACTGGAGTATCTATACCAGAAGTCAGACGGGTCCTGAGCAGAGTGATATCGTCTGGAGTTTGCTGTCCAGTGCGAATTCTACCCAGTACTTGAGAGTAAGTGTTGTCACCCATCTGTCTCATGTTAATCGTCAGCTCCACCATTGTGAAGATATCTCTCCACAAGTGGGTAGAACCAGGATTATAACCATTACCTTCCTGAAATATAAATTTGTCTCTAACAGGTGGTAGTTGAAAGAAGTCTCCAACAGCAATGACATTGAGATCTCCGAAGAGAGCTTCAGTGTCATCTGTACCTTTGATTTCAGTCAATCTCTGGTGAATAAAGTTGAGTGTCTGATATGAGACCATACTGATCTCATCAATGATGATCGTGGTGACACTCTTCAAAAGACGTCGCATACCGTGAAGTCTCTCACTCGCTAACTTGCGATAGGTGGTTCTTTTACCATGCTCTACAGGCAAGTTGAGCGCTTTGTGAATAGTGAGACCTCCGATATTGAATGCAGCTACTCCAGTTGGAGCCATCAACATACAAGCACATCCGTCGCCAATCTGGGCACGTTCAAAGTGCTCATGAACTACACTAATCACATGACTCTTACCAGTACCAGCGCCGCCGGTAATGAAAAGCCTAAGTGGCTCAGGTGGTGACTGTACAGCATGCATCTGGTACTCGTGTCGAGCTGTAGTGTAATTCAAAACTTTTTGAAAGGCTAAACGTTGTGACTCATTGAGGCTATCAACCTTTCGGTGGTAATCTGCATCCGTCATGCGTCTTTGGCCCATTGCACGTACAGTGCGATCATCATCTGCGTCAGCAAGGTAATCATCGGAAGCCAAGTGGTTGACTTCACCAACACCTTGCTGATCAGTAGTTAAAGCGCTGCTATGATTATCAGCTAACAGCGCTTCATCATAATAAATTGGGTCTGGTCCAGCACCTTCGTTTTCCATCTCCATATTTCGTTGAGCTGCACCAGGAGCTATTGGGGCATAAACAGTGTCACCAAACTGATTAAGTGCCCTCAATTGACATGTAGCTCGTTCAACTTTTGCAGCAAACGAAGCTTGGTCACCACCAAGTACTAGGAGACGATCATTGTTGGAAACAAAAGATTGTTTAGCCGTAGCATGTGAACCCAAGAGATCCACAGTTTCATTACGCCATGGCAAATACAACATAAGCAAGTGGTAGTAGTAGTCGTCACCATTAGCTTCGGGAGTCAGTGTTGGTACACGAAGACATGCTTGCTTTCTACGCAAGTATATCCATCCACTATTACCTTGTAGTTCGTACCTAGGCTGAGCTCTAGTTGACGTACCAAAGGTAGAAGGAGGCTTTGATGTAGCGTACCAAACAGCAAAATGAGCAAGGCTCATATTGTCAAATGGATCACCAACTGGACGAGCAGCATAGCGCTCATATAGTCCACTTTCAAAGACATCAGTATCACAACCATCCATCTCCCGAAGCTTTCTAGTTGACTTTAATACTCTCGTCCTTTTCTGAGGTCTTCCCGTATTCACAAATATTGTACCTCTCGAAGATCCACGTAAATGAAGACCTGTCGTTCGGTAAACAGCTTCCTGAGCACTCAGAATACGATGACTAATCAAGGTGTTACCTATCTTTAACAAACGTGATTTCTGAGTACAATTTTCAGGAAGCTTTTCTAGATTACGAGAAATCAGCTGTCTGAGTTCCTTAGGTTCGTCTTTGCACATATAATGGCAGACGTACTGAGCAGCACCGTAGACGGAGCCAACCATTTGCAAGTCCATGTTGGCACCCCAGGCTCTGAGAATGTGAGGGTTGTAAGGATTGATGTATTCATCACCCTGTTCTCTTTTCAGAACGTAGAATCTAGCTTTATTGCCGATATCCCTGTTACGTTTCAAGTGAGTAGTTGCACTCGCTTTCTTTGGGAAATCAAATCTACATCTGAATCGACCTTGTTTTCGGCATGTTTGGGTATGAATGTGTCTCTGTACTCTCATCACTAGCGATCTTAATTCATCATCCTCACCAATCACTGGTACTCCACACGTTATGTATTTATCAATGAACTCTGGTGTAGCTCTCTTACCTTCGACAGTACGTAGGTTAGGAGCATCTTTCACCCACCACAGAGAATGGATGTGAGGTGAGCCTCTCTGCTGAAACTCAACCCTCCAAAAGTAGTCCAGAATTTCACCAATGGGTTTACCATCTCCATTTAGAATAAATTTCATAAACGAATTGAATCGGTGAGAAAAGTGTTGAGCAACAATCACAGGGTAACTACACAAGAGACGTTTCCGCTGTGTTGTTGGCAATTCTTTCGCCTGTTGCTCAGTGAGATTCATTCCATCACGGTTTGCTAGGATGTAGAGCAGATCAGTCCAGTTCATATCATCAGCACTGAGTGTGAGGAAGAAAGTGGGAGGTCCAAGTGTACGAAACATTGCAAATAGATCAAGCTTAGCCCTCTGCCAATATGCAGCTGAGCCGCGAATATTACGCATGAAACCAAAACAATTCTCAGACAGGTCAGGGTTCTCTGAGGATGTATCACTCAAGAGATCACCAGCTGTCAAAGCCTGTTGGTCATGCTCTTGTTGTTGTGCTTGATCTAAACGGTTTCTAGGTCGCCTACCCCCCGAGGAGGATCGGATTCTCATTGCAATGCAAACTGCATCACGTAGTCTGTGTTGCTCAAGGAGATTACATGACCACAATAAATAGGGAATGTGACTAGCCCATCTACTATCAGCATTAAGTAAACGGATTTGAATATAGTCCGTAATACTTATTGCTGGATCACGGGCTGTTAGGAAACCATTGACACCATTGGGAAACAAACAGGGAAATGCCATTTCCTCTGCTTTAGCATCAGTAAACAAACTAATAGGCTGGCCTTCAACACGTGGTAGTCTATAAACTGGATAATTGAAATCTCCATTACGAATGATGTCAACAGCTTCCGTGTTAGGCATGTTAAAGTCCGTCCTAACTACTGAACTTTCTAATTGGGGAGGCCTATTAACTGTACCTTGTTGTTGTTGTTGTTGTTGTTCATCATCTTCTTCATTGGTATTATCATCATTATCTGCATCATTATTATTATTTGCATCATCATCTTCATCAATATTATTATCACTATCATCACATGTGATATTACCATCTTCAATGTGAATATCACCATACAATACATTTGAAGTCTTTAACCAATGTAAAGCTCTCATAATTTTAGGCTTTCTAACCACATACCCTTTGCTGGAATGAGTGGTTACAGAAGATGATGATGGTACAGTAGATGATGAACCTTCCCCCCCTTCAGCAGTTGAGGTTGAAGCAGAAGTTGATGATGATGATTGTACTAGTATTACACCAGATTCATCAATTGGTCTAGGTAGAGCATTACATACCTGCGAAACATCAACAGGGAAATTTATACTTTGGCCAGCCAATGCTCTTTGACCTAATGGAAGTACTATAAGCTTCATAAAGGCTTGTACTTTAGATATCAACCTCTGCTCCATTGTGTTTAACACAGATAATACAGACTTCAACAACTTGTATGTTGTTAATACATGCATAAGGTGGTACTTACCCTTTACCCAGTATGGACTGACAACGTGTACACAACCAAACACACTCACCTTCAGGAACATCAGGAAGTGGTATAGTTGTTGGATGTGAATATAATGGCGCTATCAAGTCCTCTACTGTTTCATAGGTCACATACGATCCTCCTTGGGGGTAGGTGAGGCGATGACACGAGAAGCAGGAATTACTAGGGCTTACAATAATCTCAGACCTGAATTTCTCCAAATCTTGAGATAACTGATGAAGTCGTCTTTGCTCCTCACCACTTACTGGTGGTGTAAGAACAGGAGTAGTACAGGCTCTTGTAGATTGATTATGTATTCTAAGTGTCTGCAGACGAACTTCTCTAGCTTCAGATGACTCACTACTTCTACGTACATATGCACGGTCACTCATAACCTGAAGTCTGCGTGACCTGTCATCACTGGTCTCTTCACTAACATGAAAAGCAGTTCTGATTCGTGCATCAGTTAAACGGCTAGACCTCTCTTCTTCAGTCTCTTCACTGACACGTACATTAGCACGTTGACTCAAGTCAGCAAGACGACTGGTCCTTTCTTCTTCAGTCTCTTCACTGACACGTACATTAGCACGTTGTCTCAAGTCAGCAAGACGACTGGTCCTTTCTTCTTCAGTCTCCTCACTGACACGTACATTAGCACGTTGACTCAAGTCAGCAAGACGACTGGTCCTTTCTTCTTCAGTCTCCTCACTGACACGTACATTAGCACGTTGACTCAAGTCAGCAAGACGACTGGTCCTTTCTTCTTCAGTTTCCTCATTGACACGTACAGTAGCACGTTGTCTTAAATCAGCAAGACGACTGGATCTTTGTTCTTCAGTCTCTACACTGTTACGTGTAGAAGCTCTTTGTCTCATTCTTTCCAAACGTATTATCTTTTCTTGCGGAGTTTCAGATTGTAGACGTCTACGGTCAAGTACCCTTTGTTTATTCAATCGGATACTACGCTGCTCATCTGTTTCATTTTGTCTTCTCAGTCTTTCTCTATCTCTCTTCCTCCTTAAGGGTTCTTGGCCTCCATTGTTGTGGGAGGAGCTACAAGAATTGTCTGGGTTGTGAAGAGGTAGTTGGACAGCTGTACAGGTCTCAGAATTTGTTAGACGAGGTAACTTTGGACTACATGAACCACTTGCATGCTGCTGGACCAAACCACTCGTACTTTCCATACTATATAAATTCTCATCACGTACTCGTTTACACGGAGCACGCTTTGCTTTCCTATTCTCCATACTAACAGTAGACATACTAGTAGTAGTAAGCTACCAGGTGTAAGAACAAAGGTGAACAGCTGGACGCACAAGTTTCCATTGCTACAGGATTTCCCAGACGATAGAGAGTTCCCAGCACGCTTCTTTATTGGTTCCGCCCCCGGGAATGACGTAACTTCCTTAACTACGTATACAACGCATACTCGCGTAAGTGACACAAGAATATATATATATATATATATATATATAAACATACATCGAACCCGTGGGAAAGCAATCATAGGGATGGCCCTACGGGCCATAAAAAGGAATTAGTATGATACACTGGAGTATTCATTCATGTTAAGAGATAGGGGTGGGGTTTTGCAGTAGCGTCACCGTGACATTTAGCATAAAAGCTTCAGTTTGGAGATGCCCCCTTAGCATTAGTTCTATTTTAAGTGATTTAGTTTTAGTGTATGAGAACAAATATCATTCTAAATTTTCTGCTTTCAGGACCAGATTTTACTCATTTAATTATGAGATGCCATTTTTGCATATATACCCTAACTATGTTTACCTTTCTGACGATGGTGATGTAGACATTACAAACGAAAACCGAGATGGGTACTTGACAACAAAGAATGACTTTCTCGCTTTCGGGAAATATACATATATTGGGCACTGTACACTATTCCGAGTTTTTCCGAAAACTACTCGTGCATGCCAAGTAAAACAACCGAATTCTGTGCTACACCTGTTGACACAGATGATATATTGCCACCTATCAGCAGTGATCAAGGAGAGCTCAGGACAATGAGCGTACAAATCTTGCTGAACTCCAATGAGTATCAGCAGTTATTGTCAAAACTGTACCCGACAACAATAGGCCAGGTGTCCATGGCACAATAAAGTGAACCGAATATGTTGCAATTGAGTATCGAGACTATATCAGTGCCAATAAATGCAGCACTTACAAATCTACCAGAAATAGCACAAACAAAAGCACTTTGTGCTTCAATTAATGCTTATTTTAATAAAAATTTTATTATAAACGGAATAGATGCCACAAAAGGACAACACAATTTATGCAAATATTCTACTTCCCGCCCTGATGTATGTTTTTATCACACCGCAAATTTTTTTTTTGATTCAAAAGTAGTTGCGGCAGTTGCCCCCACCATCCCCAGTGAGAAAAGTGAATCTGATTTCGAACCCGACACCGACTCACATGTACATTCTGGGACTCTATTCAGGGCAAGTGGCGAGGACAAGACACATTCGGCATCAAAGGGCCAAGGCCAACTGGTGGCTGCAATGATGTTGACAGCGACAACAATTGGAAAAGTTGCAATTAGTAAAAACCAATTTTTTACGAAAGCCGTTATATTTGGATTCATAAGACAAACTAGTGATAATACTTCTGTAATTTTTAGAATGGAAATGGACTTTGAAAGCCTGGAAACTAGACTCTACAAAGGGAAAGGTCCAGTAGACACTGCGACTTTGTTATTAAACCTAAAAGCATTACTTGAGAAGCCCAATTTGATAAAGCCAGTCTCATGATTCTCATCATGAATGTTTCTGAACAAATATCTTCATAATGAATTGATAATAAATTGAATTTAATTACATTGTTTCAGAATTAATTATCTTAATCATAATAACATTGATAAATTGATATTGTTTCTGAATTAAAGCCAGTTTATATATAAACTAATCATGATAACTTGATAATTTATAGTACATGATTATCAGTACATTTTAAGTTTCAATGCAAATTAATTAATTAATCATAATACTAGAGATATGTTCCACAGTTTAGCAAGATTACTACAAATTGACCCAATTTGCTTTCAATTTGATTAGTTCTACAGTAGGTGTACATAGTATATCCCTCCTTTGTCTTGTTGCTTTTGTTGAATGTTGTAGTGATGTATCTTACAGGTTAAACTTGTGACCTACCATAAGAGAAAATTTGATGCTGATGGAATAATATTGCTTTATGGCTGTTTAAGTCACAATACACTAAAAGGGACTAATTAATCACAATTACTACAAACACACTTGATTATAATGTAAATTAATAATATCCATGATCAGTATTAGTTAGTTATCAGCACATATCTAAAAAAAATCTCATCTTTCCCAATCACACTTAGTACCACTTAAGTAATAAACAACAAGTAGCAACAAATTAGAAGTTGATAAATACATAATATCTCCACATTGAACTCGTCATGGTTACAAGATAGTAGTGTAATTAATGGGGTCAAGTAGTATACAGAGATCCTTAATAATTTGAATGGCCAACCAGTTATACATACTACATACATACAAACATACATATGTTAATTGTATGTACTTATATAGAAACCTACACATGTTATTATAAATGTGGATTTAAGGTGCTCTGAGAGCTAGGCTGTTTCTCGGGGACTTCATGAAGAGTGTTCTGATGTTAATACAACAATTAATCCCCTTTACTCCCCCCCTCTACGCTGAACTGCATAGTCTGTGGCTTTATTAAAATTGTATAAACATGACACCAGTTCTCATGGCCCTCGGGCAGCCGTGCTTATAAATAAACTATAGCACTGGCAGCCGTGTTATAACTATTACATACTATAGTTGTGTTATCAAGATATACACCCAACCCACAGGTGGATATGAAACAGCAGGCCTGATATAAGACCTATAATGATATAGGTTGCATCTGATGTAAATTGAAAAGAGGCAGTAAACATTGATGTACATGCCAGGTGTGTATCGGCAATATTAGACCTGAATGGTATTAACCCTTTACCGACGAATGTTGCAAATATGCAACATTTGAATAATGCATTAATTAACGAATGTTGCAGATTTGCAACATAAATTGTAAAAGGCAAATATATGATAAAATCTTTAAATATAGAAGAAACTAACAAGCACACACTACGAAGAAAACATTTAGTTAGTTTAAATTAGTGAAAACGTCAGATTCCAGGCCAAACAAAACTGATAAAGACGCTAAGTATGGACGTCGCCGCTGACTACTGCAGTTTCAAACACTCGTCTTGCTGCTTTCCTGCTGCTAACGAAGCATGTTTTTGGTATCAATGGAAAGTCTTCTGTATAACTAAGTGAGTTAAAAGTAACGGTTGCTTAAAATTCAGGCGTTATACAGACTAGACAAAAAGTGGGCGTTGCCCGTCGACTACTATACTTACAAACGTTCGCCTTTCTCTCTTCCTGCTGATAGCGAAGCATACATTTTACATCAATGGGTTTGCTAAAGACTCTTCTTTTCACAAAGAAAGTTAGAATGTTGAGACTTATAAAATATGAGAGTTATAGTGTTGAAAAGTTATATAGATATTAAGTGCTCCGCCCACACAAAATTTTTTAATTAAATTGTGGTTTATAACGAAAACGCTAATTTCAATTATAGCCGGTAAAGGGTTAATTATGTGGTTATTAATTAGTTATAATTAATTAAAAAACATATGTGATAGTTTTTTTTGGAAAAGATTGTTGCTGGTTGAATCTAGAGGGAAACTATTCCTTTATTTTTAATTTAATAAAAGGGCATGTAAGTGATGTCAAAACCAAAAAGCACAGAAACAAGATTGGGTATTGTACATTATCAACTAACCACTTCATACTTACATGTACATACACATGTAAGTATAAATATATATAATTATTTATTACCATCTAATGAATGTATGTGTGTGTGTGTGTGTGTGTGTTTAAAAAAAATGAGACAGCTAGTGTTTACCAGATCCTCTGGCCATCAACTGAACGAACAGGCGGCCGTACGGGGGACTGACATCCAACTGAATGACAGACCTCTCTCTGTCAGGAGGTAACTTCTCCTCTGAAGCTTCAGTGGTACGAGTATCTGACACTTGCTTCATCTCATCTATATCGCGCTAAAGTGCTAATTAAACTTAAGAAACTAGACAGGCATAATAGGTCTCTCTTCCGTTCTAGTGCTTTTGTTTTTATTTCCATGTTTTATTTGATGGTCTGTGGTTATTCTTTTAGCATGTGGGTTAAAGAGTCTGTATACTTTTGTGATTATAGTAGAATATGGTATAGATTTAGCAATTAGCTACTTAACATAAAGCAGTGTCATAAATAGTATGTAAACAATCTTAACTTTTAACATATTCACATATGCTTTGATGCTTTGGTGTTATTAGACTCCTGACAGGGATAGTCTGGCCTTGGGAACCAGAAATGGGGGTTAAAGACATCTTGGTGGGATCCCAACCCTCCCCTCTCTATCTGTATCTGGAAATGCTTATAGAGTCCTGTTCACCAATGCACCAGTAAATACATGTAATAATAACTTACTTACAAAACCCTGAAGTCAAACAATGGCTCATTCCTACTAGATTACAGAAGATCCTACTCCCTTGAAAACTTTACCTACCATGTGCTTATACACATGTGCTCTCCTAATTAATCTTAGGTGGGCGTTTTTAATTAATTAAAATTATTGCAAGGTTATTACTATTACAGATGCTGCTGTTGTGTGTGTGTGTGTGTGTGTGTGTGTGTGTGTGTGTGTGTGTGTGTGTGTTTAGAAAAAAGATAGACAGTGTTTGCCAGATCCTCAAGCCATCAACTGAACGAACAGGCGGCCGTATGGGGACTGACTCCCAACCGAATAACAGACCTCTCTCTGTCAGGAGGTAACTTCTCCTCTGAAGCTTCAGTGGTACGAGTATCCGACACTTACTCCATTTCGTTAATATAACCTAAAATATTAACATGCTATACATTTACGCAGTTTATAATAAATTTTTTAATATTTATTTTTTATTTTTTAATGAATTGAGCGCTTAATAGCTATATAGTTTTATGCTTCGATTCTTAATTCTGGTCATCAGGGGAGTTCCCAATCCGGTCATTACTAGATCAACAGGTTTCGGTTCCTTTAATCTCCCAACCTGTTGATAGCTACGGAAAGGGCGGAACCACTCCCAAGCAGGAGTCCAGAGCGGTGGAACACGTGTCAACGTATAGGGTAATGTTTATTTCTACCACGTGTTATTTTATTTTATTTATTTTATTTTATTTTATTTTTTTGTTTCCATTTATATTGAACATTCATACATAGGTCTATGGTATATTAACAACTCTCTTACTGTATTTGAATAGGTCCAGCAATACATTATAGATATATACCAAATATACATTATAGATAATTTTAAACAATTTGTATTTAACAATATTTAACAATATATTATTAGGATGCAAGTAGATTCACATACCTGACAAATCTTCTAGACAGATACCATGTGAATTTGTGACTTTGTAACATGTGACAAGTGATAAGGTCAGCATGTGACATTAAAGGCTAGGCATGTGGTATAACAGTCTAATTTGGGAATTCAGCTTAAGTGTTTATTATTCATGCCATAGTGTTAATTATATATATTTTCAAGTGTGTGTCATATAATTAAGGCCACATCATAATATATAATTTAAAGTATTTTTTATTATAGTAGTTTTTTTGTTTATTTATTTATTATAGTAGTTTTTATTTATTTATTTATTTATTTAGTTACAGCTTCTTTAGAGAGAAAGAGAGAGTGTGTGTGTGTGTGTGTGTGTGTGTGTGTGTGTGTGTGTGTGTGTACATGTGTATATATGTATGTATGGATGTATGTATGCATGTATGTATGTATGTATGTATGCAGGGTTTGTTTTAGGGGGTTTAAGTGGGGGCATTTGATCCCCCCACTCAAAATTGTTTTGCTCGCCCTGAGCTTTAGCCATTTTTCAATTCAGTTTTTATATTATTTAGGAATGATAAATTACTACTTGAGCCAAGCTATATATAATTATGCTGAAGAAGTGCTCGCAAAGTACGTACATTAGTATTATGTATTTTAGCTCCAACCTCCAATCCCCCTTGTTTTCTTGAAACATTGATTTGCCCCCCTGAAATTGTTTTCTAAAAAAATCCCTGTGTATGTATGTATACATACATACATACATACATATAAAAAGCTTTTGTCAAATTAGCCAGGGTTAGAGCAGTTGACATTACTATTGTGAATCTTGGTCTGTTTTTGAGTACCTTGCGTGGTCAGGGCTATGACGGTGCATCAACAATGAGTGGTTCAAAAACTGGTTTGCAAGCACGAATTCGTGAATGCCAACCAAAAGCACTTTACACTCATTGTGCTGGTCATTCATTTAATCTTGCCATCATGAACTCATGCTCTATTCCATGCAACAGAAATTGCATTGATCAGATAAAGAACTTCACCCTTTTTGTAAAAACTTTTCCTAAACGAGAAGGTCTTCTCAAAGCAATTGCTTCAAAGAACACACTTGTGCACACATCCAGTAGAGTCCCTCTTCTAAAAATGGATGAGCTAATTTTCATTAGCCTGGTTTTCCTCTCTACAACGATAACTGGTCACCGGAAGGTAAAAGGAATGCACTCGCTTATCTCAAAGCTTTGGAATCTTTTATACCATGATGACACTGTCTCGTTCTTTGCTTTATCTAAAAGAAGCAGTGGTTAAAATTCAGGGGAAAAGTAAGGACATAGTATCAGGTGTTTTAACTGTTATGGAATGCTGTAGTGAACTAAAGAGAGTGAGGGAAGATATTGAGAACTACTCTCAACGTAGTTTTGAACACAGTAGTGAAATTGCTGAAAAATCCAACGTAGCTATTTCAATGCCACGTGTTAGCAAATGTCAACAACATCGCTCAAACCCAGAGTACACCTTAGTTGCAGATTTGTTAAGAAAACTGTTGCTATCCCATTTCTTGACCATCTAGTAAGTGATGTTTCATCTCGATTTACAAGTCATTGTAACAGGTAGCTGGTCTTCAGGGACTTCTACCTATCAATATAACTGATGACACATCTATTAGCATCATTAAAGAGGCGATTGATTTCTATGCAGATGACCTCCCCAATGCTAGCATAATTGATGAACAATTCTGTCGTTGGAAATCTACGTGGTTATCTGTTTTACAAAAAGATCGTCCAGAAACATAATGTTTGCAAGTTATTTCTCCAGAAGTACCCAGCAGAATAGAGAAAGCAAAATTTTTGTTCAACTGAGATTTGTATGTTGTATTGTTATTAATTTAAGATCATAATTCTTTTATTTAACGAAGTGCCTATGGAGTATATATTCAGCTTCCACGCGTGCATCCTCCCCCTCATCATAGCCTTGGTACCCCAATTTAGCACCCCCCTTTTCAGAAGTCTAGCTACGGGCCTGCATACACTGTTAAAAGTGGGGTGCTCCTGTACACCCCTTATCAAGCTTTAGATATAATCAACACCTTCAGAGGTGTTATGATACTCCTCAAAGAACACCCTTTGAAAGATTAGTGCAAGTATAGTCCCATTCACAAATTATTTCAAGTAAAAGCTAATAATATGTCCTATGTAAAGTGATACTGCACAAAACCAACATACAGCTACAGTACAGATAACGTTAAACTTGAACAAAAACCCGTATGTTTTGATCGTGTGAGGTATAATAACACGCGAGTAATGAAAATGAGTGTCTCGCTAGAAATGCAGTCGTGGAGTAACATACTCGCGAGTAACAATTGATGGTGGTAGACTTGGTATGTCATTAATACCTGGTGCATCATCATATGGGTCAACAAATAAGTCTGCATACCAGTTTTCTTCAATGTCACAAATATAGGCAGTGAGATCAACAAATGTGTCAGGTAGATTAGTTGTTGTTTCAATACATTGGTTACTAGATGACCCTACATGTTGTATGTTAGTTGTTGTTAGTATGTTGTTTGGTGTGGTTTGATTGGTGATATTTGAAGGTGAGTTAGTTGTTTGGATGGATTCACCACTAATGAATGTTTCAGATGACAGTTTGATTGGAGTTTCAGGAAATGAACATGAAGGGCTTAAACCCTTTGCAGGGGAACCTAATTCGACAACAAACATTTCTGAATTTTTTATTGGCCTGTAGGAAAACTAATCATCAACTCCATGAATGATGCTTTCATACCTACCATTTATATAAAACATTTTGAGACTTAAAAAATCTTTTTTATTTTTTGTTGCGTTTTGTTTTTTCTTTTTTGTCACCCTTTTTGTCTTCTTTTTCACTGGAGCTTCATTCTCAGCCTTCCTTGCCTCATCTAAATTTCCTAAGATAACTTAAGTTGACAATGACACAGTAACAACATAGCTTTTATCTATTGCCAGCACTTTAGCAGTGTAATCGGACCCATCAGTCCACAATATTTGACAATCGTCTCCAATCCCTAGCATACCCAAAGGGTATTTTATTCTCTTTTGTGGAATTATGCATAAAGCCTCATCACAATGAAACCTCACAACGTAGTAGTCTGCATAGCAGACATAATATGTTAAGTTCTCCAGTTATGCACACATACATGCACTCTAGTGTTGTTTTAGTAGCAGTAAAACTCATTAAAGCATTTGTATTTTAGTTAGTTGTTGACTAAATCTAGAACTCTTTTGGTAAGCTTGATAGAATTAAATAGTATGGTTATTATATAAATAGTATACTATACCATTACTATTACTATTACTATATATAGGGTCATTATTGTTACACTAAAAACAACACTATACATACCAGAGGATGTGGTTTCAAGGATCTTTTGTCTGGCTGTCATAACTGCTTTTGTGCTTTAGCAAATTTAAATATTTGAAGTTTGAAGCAGCGTGCACACGCATGTGTACATGATCGCTATCTCCACGATCTAAGAACACTTTCCAACACTCGAGCGATCGCCTTGCTGCTTTCCTGCACGTAAAGAAGTGTTTTTAATATCTATGGATTTCTTAGAAGGTCTTTCGTCTAACTAGTGAGTCTAAAGTCACTACTGTTTGAAATGCAAAAGTTATATAGTATAGTATAGTAAGAGGTGGGTGTTGCCTGTGGGTCTAGTATACTTTCAAGTGTTCGCCATTGGCTTTCTTGACAACTATAAATATATAAATAAATATATATATATATATTATATAATATATAGTTATGTTAACTAACTTACATAATATAATATAAAATATATTATAATGTATTATTATTATAATTGTATATACGGTGTAATACAACGCCAACTCTTACTATATATGAATGTTTGTAGTGACTTAATGTTATATATAATTTTATATAATTTTATATAATTATATATATTATCATTATATAATTGTAACAAACAGTACTGACCAGATTCAAGGGCTCTAAAGCTTGGAACAAAGTAGAAGACAGCTTTGTAATATATAACATCTGTTATTTACTTCTACATAATTATTAATTAATATTTGGTTCATAGTGACCCAGTGTGCTGGTAATTTATATAATATTATCAGTAAATAATAAACAAAATATATATATACAACTGTAACAAGACTTGATTGAAGTGGAGATATTAACTCTCTTGAATAATAATTTGTAAGGGTTTATATAGACAGACAGGATGAGACAATTAGACAGACAACATTATATAGGATTACAAAAAGAACAACTATAATCATGTAATACTTAATAATCTATAACAATGTCCATTGTTACACTGCCCTCTTCCAAAAGTCTTTACTGTTTTCAGAATGTCAATCGATCGGGTTGTTGTACATTACTTCTGAGGCGCCCACTCCAGTATTGACCACCGCGAGTGTTTGTGTTTCTCATGTGATCAGTCAATGCACTTGTGTCATTATCAGTACTAGCTGGGATTGGAACCAGTACTTCCTCATCAGTGTCATCTGGATCACTGTAATGTCCTCCATCAGAGTTGTGCTCGATTGACTTTGTAGAACTTCTTGAGTAGCATGGTTTTAATCTATTAAAATGGACAACTGATTGGCGTTTCTTTCGTCCTTCCTTTAGCTCATCTAATTGAATTCTATATGTCACATCAGACAAAACATCTAAAATAGTATATGGTCCTTTTCAGGGACGAAGGAACTTACGAGATTGACCCTTAGAAGTAACAGGTAAATATAGCCATACTTTGTCTCCAATCTCGTACCTTCCTCCAAATACGCGAGAATCATAGTGATCCTTTTGACGCTTTTGGGCTACTTTTGTCTTTTCACGGACTTGACTAAAAACTCTTTCCATCCCTTCTCGTAGTTTATTGACATAATGGGAACGTCCAACAGGGTGATCTGGGGGTCTTCCAAACATAACATCCACTGGGAGCCGGATCTCTCTGCTAAATGGTTTCATGAACACTAGCTCGATATGCTAGCATGACTGTTGGTAGACACATTTCCCAATCTTCATGCTTTTCCAATACAACAGTTAGCATCATTAAGATTGTCCTGTTCATTCTTTCTACTAGGCCATCTGACTGGGGATGGTAAGGTGAAGTTCGTGTTTTCTTTATGTCTAATAGATCACATATTTCTGAAAAGAGGTGTGATTCAAAGTTCCTCCCTTGATCTGTATGGATCGAATTGGGAGCTCCATCCATTCATTGACCAGTTTATTGGCTACTGTGGGTGCTTCTTGGTTTGGTATAGCATAGGCTTCTGACCAGCGAGTGAAATAGTCACTTATTACCAGGATATACTTGTTTCCCGCTCTAGTGATTGGTAGAGACTCCAGTATATCTAATGCAATCCTCTCCATCGGATAGTCTTCAATGGTGCTCTCCTGTGTTTTGGAGGTGATTTCCCACTAGCACATAAATGGCATTCCTTACACCATCTATCCACATCATCCTTCATCTTGAACCAATAAAACCTTTCCTGTAGTTTTGATAAAGTCCTGGAGAATCCCAAATGTCCCCCACCACAACCATTATGTAAGGACTGAATGATCTTAGCTGTCCACTGTTGTGGTACTATCAATTGTAGAGAGGGCAAGCTGCGGTTATCCGACTCCCATTTGCGATGGAGGATACCAGTATTAGAATCCATCTCTAGTTGCTTCCATTCTGCCCAGAGACTTTGAACTGGTGCTGGGAGACCCTCAGGGGTTGTGGGTCAGCATACTGTGCATCTCTGATCTCAGGGGGATTGTAGCAAGGGATGGGAGAGACTGATGATATGATTTGTGGGCTTGCTATTTGATAGCTTCCTCTTTCCTGTTGGTTGACTGGACATCTGGACATAGCATCAGCATTTTGGTGAGTCTACACTAGTGCTAGCAACTCTTTTCTTGTTACTGAATAATTTTTCTCTGCTTTTGTTAGAGTACGACTGCCATATGCAATCACCTTCTCCTGGCCATTCTGGATTTGTGATAGTACATCACCTATTGAATTATTACTGGCGTCGGTATCAAGGTAGAATTTTTCAGACTGACTGGGGAATCCTAAGACAGGGGGATTCGTTAATTTCTTTTTGATAGAAGAAGGAAATTGTATGGACAGAAGACAATTTCCTTCTTCTGAGTTAACTGAGCCATGGGCGCAGTAATGTCAGCAAAATTTGGTATAAAACGCCTGTAATATGAAGCCAGCCCAAGAAAGCTTTTAAGTTCATGGGTATCTGTTGGAATTGGCCAATTCCGGATAGAATTGGTCTTTTCAGGGTCAGTGCTAATTCCCTCGTGGGAGACTTTATGTCCCAGAAATGTAACACTCTTTCTGAAAAATTGACACTTCTGGGAATTGATCTTAAGGTTAGCTTGCTGAAGTCGGCTAAATACTTCATAAAGTCGTTGAAGATGTTCTGGAAATGTACGACCAAATACAATGATATCATCTAGGTATGCTAAGCACATGTCCCATCGTAGGCCAGCTAAAAAAGCCAGTATCAATATAATGATAAGTCAGGTTAGTTCGACCAAGGTCATGTTTTCCTTGAGATGGTTGGAAATCCCGTATCAGATTTCTTAATTTTTCAATCTGATCTATCGTTAAGCCTTCAACAGGAATCTTTAGTTCCTTTAGTGTGGGTTGCTTGGGTGGATGATCAACATTGATTTTGGTTGTCTCAACAGAACAGGAAGTAAAAATGGGCAAAAATTACCAATGGTCTGACCCTTATACAATGTAATAGGTAACACAGTTAGATTTGTAATTCTAATAGGGATCAATTTATCCTCACCTGGGATAGCTAGTACTCTAGCAACCATTATTGGATGTTTACTTAAGACCTCCTCCCTTGGTTCTACAACACCAGGATAACTGACTTGCTCTCCTTCAGGGTGACGAACTTCAGCCCATAGCAGCTTTTCTTCTCACAGGACCTTAATCAATCTATTAGCACTCCTTTAATCAGGTATGACCTCCGGAGGTCATACCTGATTAAAGGAGTGCTAATAGATTGATTAAGGTCCTGTGTTTATACAAGTTATTTGCACACATGCACATGTTTACACTTAAAATAATAAATATTATGTAATAAATAACAACAAAACAATTAATTATAAACAGTGATTAAGAATGTGATTAAGAATAGTGATTAAGAGATATATTTTATTGTGATTAAGAAAGTGATTAAGAATTGTGATTAAGCTCTAAAGCTTTTTAAATTTCATTATATTTCAGTATATTTCAGTATATTTCAGTATATTCAATAGAAAGATGAGCAAAGAAGACGACAATATGGAAGTAACTAAATCACTTCCAGCACCTACTCTAGCTCGTAGTTATTCAAAGCAATTATCGGAAGATGAAGAACCTATACCAATTGAACCTCTACCAGGAATTAATACAACTCTCCAAGTGTTTTTCGATTACTTAGGATCATTCGTAGAGATAATGAGTAATTTTACATCTACCTTTACTCCAGCTATTCATATTGCTGTGTTCATAGCGTATTTGACAAATTATGGAATTTTTTTTGTGCCTGAGTTTATAGTGTGTATATTTGACAAAGCTGTGGGTAACATAAGTGGAGATCCTTTCGAAAAAAAACTAGCAGATAAACGTACTAGCAAACTTATGAAACTTTCTTATTTGGCTATACCTAGATGGCTTAGAGAGATGGCAGTAAAGTCAGGATGTCGACATATACAAGATGTAGTATTTGAGCTTTATTTCAATGTTCGTAATATCTACCATAATAATTGGTTCAATTCCTTCACTCACACTTATAATGCAGAATTCCAAAACCTAATTTTTTGTTTGCAAGATAAACTTTGGCCAATCTATTCCAAACTAAATTTTGGACCTGAAGTTGAAGGCACAGATGGAGCTCCTGTTGACTTGGATTCAGAAACTACAATAAAAGCAGGAGTTGAATATTACAAAAGTAGATGTGTAGAAGAAGGAAAGGAATCACAAAAGGAGGTGTTTAAGCTTAGGGGTAGTATTAAAGAATTCCTTGATTTCCAATTACACAGAGATGGTCATGAAAGAGAGGTTGAAGGAGCTTATAGGCAAAAGCATCTTAATATTGATACTCCTATTGGTAATTACAGGTATGTAGTATGCGTACAGAGAGGTGTAATTGAAGAATATGCAATGAATGTATTCAGCATAATTCCTATTAATGAAGAAAAACCACAAAATCCCAAGTCTCAGCATTTTCAAGATGAAACAAAATCAAGTAAATGGCATGAACATAAGTGGCCTGTAATCAACTCTATTGATTTGGCTACTTATATTCAACAAGCTGATTCCATCACTACATATACTAGCGATAGGCATGAAGAAATTGATCTCAAAGTAGTTAGTGTTGATAACAAACCTAGGCTACAGATTGATTTCAGGGCTGTAAGCTCAGGTGGAAGTGATGGGGTTGTACCTGATGTTGATGGAGCTTATGTTTTACTTGACACTAAGAATTGACTATTTCTTATTAGGCAATATTTAGTAATTCTCCTTTTTTGGTGAACATTCCTTTTAATAACTGGAATGATAATTGTGACTTATTTAGGCTATTATAAATCTTCAGGAGAAATTCAATTGTTGTGTTTTGTTAGTTTAATATTTTTGTACTTTTGTTAAGAAAAATCATTGAAATAATATTTAATGTAAAGCCAAACAAATTTAAATATAACAATTAAATTGTTTAACATACATATTGAAAAAGTAAGTAATCCATAATCGAAATTAATTCCTAAAAAAAAGAAAAAAAAAAAAAAAAATTAATCAATATCCAATAATTTTTTATATCCAAGTTCAGTCCTAAGTAAAGCAATCCTTAACATAAACAATTTTCTTAAACGAATTATAAAGAAAAAAAAAATTAAATATTCAGCATTTTATCTATTTCTTTTTCAACATAAAACAAAGCAGTTCTTATAGCAAATAACTTTCAAAAAGCAACTAAAACAAAACAAAAAAAAAATTACTCAAATGTACCTGTGAGAGGATTATATGTGGGCATATTATTGTGAACTATACAGTCATAACAATTAAAATTTTTCTCACGATTATCATCTATAAATCTTATAAAATTAATAGGTGCAATTAAAATTGGATTAGATAGAGAAATTGAAAAGAGTTGGGAAAATGAAATACAAACACACGATTATTTAAAGTTATCATTTCGCTATGCGATTGTTCTCTACTGAACACTTGGTCAAGAGGATAATAATTAATTAAGAGGATAATAATTAATTATTAGAAGTGACAAAACAAGGAGTTCGTTTAACCTCAACAGGAGCTTTATATTTAGATGTAGTTTCACCCTCCCATAGCTTTTTCACTGTAGACAAAGAATTAATCGGAATGGTAGAAACGTCTTCAAAAAGGAAACAAGTTCTATATGAAGCTTTGCTAAAGGCAAACTGCCCTCCTTGCTCAGTGTATGACCCGAATCTAACAAGTACTCTTTTAATAATATTTAAAAAAAGAGTTTTTCCACTTGAGCTCGCTCCATATATATAAATACAATTTTTTTTACCTGAGGTTTTATTCAAAACCTCATAAAAGGCAGAACAGAAATATCTAATGTCATCTTCAGTAAATCCCTGGAACTTAAGTAGCCCGAAAAGAAACTTGCTGCTTTCCTCATTCGATGCAAAAGCTGTATCAACTTTAGGGGCAAGGGTGTTATGAAAGTTCCTCCAATCCCACTGAATGATTTTATCGTGTACCCATCTCTCAAGAGCTCTATTCCACTGTTTAGACATTCCACCTGAACTAAACTTCTTGTAATCTTTCCTACTCAATTTGATGTGTAATCAATGCAACCGTATTTTTGGAAAAAGGCATATATTTTCATAAAAGGTGAAACAGAATTAGATGAAATTACTGTTCTTTGTTGGAAACAATTAATATGGTTCTTAGTAAGACGATGTTTAAAAGCAATATACCATTCAGGATGGTCATAGAAAATACAGCTATATAATGAATCAATATCTTTTTTATAACACTTAATATCCTTTTTGCATAAAGGATTAAGCTCATTGTTATACCCGGAAGCATAATCAGGTCTAGCCAAAGCACCTACTGCTATGTAGTTGGTCATTCCACACCACGGCGACATGTTACCACATATTACTGCAAAAGCCATTTTACGGTAGAAGAATTTCCTTACATTCTTTTTTATAAATTCATCCTCACAACCGAAATACTTATTAAAAGTAGCCCTAAACCTTTGTGGTTGCCAGTCTTTAGATGAAATTATAATACAATGGTAATGCTGGTATTCTACGCATCCTCTCTCAGTCTTATCGCATCTGCAAACAACGTAGTCAACTATACCAACTAATTGGTTAAGAAACTGGTTAAGCTGCTCAATCGTGATATGTTTTATCATCATGGTGCTTTGTTCGAATGACCTTTTCTGAGTACTACCGTTATCTATTATAACAGTATATTTTTTAAAAGCAGCCCATTTATCTCCAAAGGCAATGTGCCTTTCTTGCTCGTATCCCTTATAAAACTCCTCTTTTATCAAAGGTATTTCCCCATGCCTTGCCTTTATTAAGGCATTCACCCAGTCTGGAAATTTAGCATTTGGTTTAATACTGAATTCGCATTAAGGGTCAATTATATTTTCCCCGTATACAATATCTAGAATTTCTTTAGTGCTTTGTGAAATCTCACCATCGTTATTAACAATGTCCTCATCTTCATCTTCAACTTCTTCATTTCCCTCTTCTCCTTCTTCTTCTTCTTCTTCTTCTTGTTCTTCTTCTTCTATTTCTTCAATATTTTCATGTTATTCCCTCTCATCGTCCTCTTGAGCTTTTTCTGCTTCTTTAGCTTCTTGAAATTCTTCCTCTCTAATTCGTTCTAAATTCCAACCGAGCATTACGCGAGGTTCAACATAGTTTTCATCAAGAGTTTGGTCTGGAACTTCATTAATATAATCGGTAAGAAATTGGTCTGCAAATTCTTTCTGCCTGACTGTCAAAGTTTCAGGATGATCTATTTCAATTTCGTAATCATCAAGATCATCGTCCTCCTCAACCCTCGGGATTTTACTGGATTGAGGTTGTTCTCGCTGTCTTTTGCTCATTCTCTTACTTTAGATACTTTAATTTTTTGCAAAATCCAAATTCCTTTTATTAGAAACTATAAACCACAAGACACACCACATCATATTTTTTGCAAAATCCAAATTCCTTTTATTAGAAACTATAAACCACAAGACACACCCACATCATACTATATAAGAGAATAATTTTGCCAGCATTTTAATAATGCAAAGCTATTTTAACTGTGAAACTAAAGGCAACGATTTAGAATTGAAAGTTACAAGTCTTTTCGCTTTTAGCCAGTATAAAATATATGACATTCCCTTTTGCACTCCTAATAATTTAAAAATTCGTTTTTGGAGAGGACGAGAAGCTCTAACAATATACCTATATTCCAAGATAATAATAGGTATAAACGATGTCATTCAAATCAAATACGAAGACTTCATTAAGCAAAGGGAAGGCAAGATCTTTGGTGAAGTACACAAATGCTTCCCAACCTCCAGAGTCAAGTCGTGTAACGAATGCAATCAAAGACACTGGGGAGGACACCAACCCAATTGCAAATGGGGAAATACTTGCGAAAGAGTTACAGTCGAATTCGCAAGAGATTTCAACATCCCAGCAGGAGCATGCCCCTATCCACCAAATATCCCAGACATCAACTACAGGCCGTGAAACACCTACAAACCAAGTTCTAACTCCTCAAACAGGAATCAAAAGGAAAATGGAAGAAGAAGAACAACAACAAGTAAAGCCAGTTAAAAAAAGTAAGGACGAAGTTGACAATGATGATAGTGAAACTAGTTATGTATATGAATTCAAAAATCAAATTCTTGTGATTGACCCTAAAGAATACATGACTGATTATGTTAAGAAGAACGGGGCTAACTATATGAAAATACTATCAGTTGATTACTCTTGCTGGGATAATTGTCCACTGTTCGTCGTGCTAGGAAGGATCTGGGGTGGGTTTCAACAACACCTCAGTATTGTCAGCTGATCAGAGAACAAAATAAGGAAAAGCGCTTGATGTGGTGCCAGGTAGTAAAAGCTGATAAAGACAAACTTTTCGATGTGATTTGGACTGACGAATGTACAGTTGAACTTCAACGGCATAGTTTAAGATGTTTTCGCAAAATAGGACAAGTCAAGAAGTTGAAAGCACGCCCCAAGCATCCACTTAAAGTTCATCTTTGGGGTGGGATATCCAGTCGTGGAGCAACTCCACTAGTAATTTTCAAAGGAATATTGGTATCAACAAAGTTGATAAACATTTATGACACCGCTCTCATTCCATTTCTTAAAAGAGTATATCCTAACCATCATCGGCTAATGCAGGATAATGATCCCAAGCACTCCAGTAGACTAGCTCAAGATCATTTACAAATGAATGGTATTAATTGGTGGAAGACTCCGCCAGAAAGCCCGGACCTCAATCCAATTGAAAATATTTGGGGTTCATTAAAGAGGTTTTTACGTGATCACCACAAACCACACAATGAAGCTACTCTAATTAAATATTTCTTTCTATTTTTTATTAAATATGTCATTCTATTTGTAAATAAATTGTCTCTATCTAATTAATATTAATCAATCTTTTTGCTCTCACTTTAAACATTATTTTATTTATTTATTCAAATAATTATAAGCTAACAATTTTATTAAATATTTCATTCTATTTGTAAATAAATTGTCTCTGTCTATAATCAATCTTGAATTTAACTGTACTTACAGTTTCAATTTTCTTTCCCTTTTTGCCTCTTCAGTTGCTTGTTGGCAACATCAATGGCTCTCACACATTCCTTCCAACAATCTTGTTCATTTTTTCTTTGTGTGATGGGGAACATATGAAAAACAGCATTGTATATCCTTTGTACTCTGTTTGGAGAAAGTTTTCGTTTTTGCCACGAACATTACTTGATTTTCGCTCATCTGTAGAGAACCACGCTATATTTAAATTAGCTGCGAAATTACCTCGTGAACAGCTTAGTGCACGAGTTGATACAAGAAAAGATGAGGTATAGTCATTATTTATGTTTAATGGGATAAGAGGGAATGTAGAACTATAACTGGATACAGGAGAATAACCAGAAGATGGAGGAGGTGCTATGGTCGGTGGATTACTAAATAAATGTTGATTAGGGGGGAGTATAGGAGGTGGTAGATGTGGAGGACTGTCTGGCAGAATCTCCGAATAAGGGCTTGTGGTCATAAAATCAGTGTTAACTAAATCAGAAACATAGCAAGATGATGGGTAAGAGTGGGTGACAGGTTGATTAGTTTGTACTACATTCACAGTTTGAGCACATGGAGTAGTGCATGTGACAGATGTTGCTGGTACACTGACAGGTTGGCATAATGTAGTAGAAGGGGAGGAAGGAGAAAAAAGAGGAGGTGAAACACAGTCGTGATGATCTGACCCAATAACTTTCTTTTCCAGAATGTCTAGTCTAATTCTTAATTCTTTGACTTCAGCTTCAAGAGTACTGGATTCAAAGATCTTTGTCAATATCTTTATCACACCCACTGGTAGTCTCTCCGATATTACTCAGGTCAAGTGAAGACTCACTGGAATCATTGGTCTAACATAATTACAAAAATATGAATTGTGCATAATTATAATTGAAAACAAACTTACTTTCTCAATTGTTGTACTTAAATCAGGCTCTGTCGGTGATGCTACATGGATGATAAATTGGTCTTCATCTGTTGGAGGTTTTTTCTATGGAAAGCAAGAAAATTTTATCCATGGGTATTTGTCTAAGTACATATGCTTGTGTATGATGTATGGATCAAGGTACTTTGTGTGTGTGTGTGTGTAATATTGCCAAGTCAGTGGATGCCAAATTTGTTATGTGAATACCTACCTGTTTCTTCTTTGGTATTGTTGAAGTATTATTTGTTTGCCGTTTCCTATTTTCAACTGGTTTCTTCTTAGGCTGTGTGGTATTATTTAAATCAGTATTCTCTCTTGTTGCTAAAAGTGCATCTTCAGCCAGCTTCATTTCAGACTTATTTCCTGTGATTATATAGTATATATATATATAATAATAATTATTATCTGTTATGTTATTATCTAAGCATATGGTAGCATCCTGTCTCTCATTATATGCATACGAGATCATTATTAATAATAGATTTTTTAGCATGTACGACTACATATATCATGTACGCTACAGTTATATTAAAACATCTGTATTAGATCATATTATATATGATAATACTACTACATTGACGCCATTTTTAATTGACATCAGAGTCCAGTGTAGACACACAGTACCATAATCTGTAACTGTAAATTAATATAATTTTTAGTAGTCTATTTATACTTTGATGTGGTTGATAATTCACACTCTGTATTAGCAGTCACAGTTTATCAGTCTCATATTTACACTACTATGTTGTAGGTATGGCTTTGTGTCGTTTAAAACAGAGGAGGAGGCTCAGCAAGTATTGAGTCAGGTAAAATATTGCCTAATATGGCAATAATAAATTATTACATGTATGGAACTATAACAATAATTGTTATAGTTCCATACATGTAATCACTTCTTACTGCTGGTGACCAGAACCTCCTGGAATCATTTGTAGAAGATTATTTCTTTGAACCAAATACTACACAGGAAGATGAAAGCCTGCCACTTTCCAGTAAGAATATGCAATTCAATAATGAATGAATTAATAAAAATGAATACAATTATTTTATAAAACCAAATAAGGTGATAATGATAGTGATGATGAAAACATTGATGACACATTTGAAGTTCTACAGGGTTCAATTGAATATGCTGAACATGAAGATCTAACAATGGAACCTGACGTTAATGTTCAGCATGGTTAGGAATAATTCACTAAATAATGTCATTAGACCTAATTAATTATCATCACACTACATCTATAGAGAATGGAATAAGCATGGAGATCGAAGTAAACCTGGAAGAGAGTGAATTAGAAGAGAGAGAAATACACCAGGAAGTGGAGATAGAAGAGAGAGATGTAGACATTAAGGAATGAGAACGAGTATCAAAGTTCTGGGATTCAACCTGTAACTGTACTACTTATAAGGGTGGCCCATGCAATCGTGCATTTTCAATAGAGTATATAAGATCTATTCGAGACCAATGCCTATCCCTGGATCGTCAGTCTCTTGACCTTGTTCTTATGGGTCAGTTAATGGCCAATGTAAGACGATCAACATCATTAACAAATAGGACTCAATGCACTAAACAGAGAGAAAGAGAACACACTACTTATTACCACCAAGGAATTAAGGTATAATTTTATCAGCACATTACACAAAATGTCTAACACATAAACTAAGCCTCATGTCAGAATCAAATAACAAACACACAAACAATACAACAATACAATACAATTCAGGTTAGTGTTTTGAGACACCCACTCAAAATAGTATATTCAGGCAATATTACTTAATCATGTAAACTCAACAATTCAAATTTTACACCCATGTGATTAAAAAATTCATCATAGGTATGCAAAAAAACCTTTGTATTTCTACATGGAATTGGAGAGAGAAAACTGGATGCAATCCGCACCAGTTACTTGACTTCTGGTTTGGCACCCAGAGTTCACGGAAATTTTTTTAAATTGCCACACCATGCTTTTAATACAAAAGAGCTCAAACACATCATTTCTTTCATAAAGAATTTTGCAGAGGACCATGGAATACTTCTTCCAGGAAGAATTCCTGGTTACAAAAGGATGGATTTACAACTCTTACCAACAAACATGACCAAAAAATTAGTATGGACTCAATACACTAAAGCTAATGAACGGTCCGAGAGACGTCTTGCAGCATACACAACTTTCTGTTCCCTCTGGAAGAAGTATGTACCTCAAATTATCATCACAAAGCCACAGTCAGATTTGTGCTGGGTATGTCAACAGAATTCCAGAGCTATAACTGACGCAAATAATGCATCAGAGGATGTTAAACAACAGGTACATATTATTACTGATTCATGCTGATTTTCATTTTATCAACAAAAAAATAGGTTCTTGAGCAAGCTAAACTACATATAGAAAGGGCGAAATATGAACGGCAATTTTACAAATTGCAATGTCAAATGAGCAAAGAGGACCTGAAAAAATTTTATTGTTTGCCAGATGGCACATACAAACAACCACCACTACTAAATGTAACACCTACCTCCTCTCTTGACATGACTCTCCATCTGAGTTTCGACTATGCACAACAAGTGCATTTCCCTAGTGATCCAATGCAACCTGGTCCCATATATTTTCTTACACCTCGAAAGTGTGGCATATTCGGGGTATGCTGTGAAGGAATACCCAAACAGGTAAACCTAACAAAATCAAAACAAACAATAATTTACTTTTACATTATCACACTAAGATTAATTACCTCATTGACGAACAAGTAGACACCGGAAAAGGGTCGAACACAGTAACCAGCCTACTCCACCACTTTCTTTCCATCTATGGGGTTGGAGAACAGAAACTGGCCATGCATGCTGACAATTGCATAGGTCAGAATAAGAACAACACAGTCATTCAGGTATGGCAAAATTTTACCTTTACAATACATTAATTAACTTAATTACTTGTTGCTTTATTCAACAGTATCTACTATGGAGAGTCCTTGTAGGCTTAAATAAATCTATTACCTTATCATTCATGATACCAGGCCATACGAAATTTACTCCAGACTCTTGTTTCGATCTATTTAAACAACGATTCAGGAAAACTCGTGTGGAATGTTTAGATGACATTGTCAATGTTGTTGGAACAGTCAGCAGCTGTCAATCATGCCCAGCTTGTGGATACTCATAATGGGCAGGTCATTGTTCCCACTTACAACTGGGTAACATTCTTTGCAACACATCTTAAAAAGATAAGTAATAATACTAAATACCACCATTTTACTGCTTCTACCAACAAAAAAGGAATAATAATTTCCAAAATTTTTAGAGATTCTACTGAAATAGAATCAGCTCTATTAAAAGATGATTCATGGAATCCTACCATCCATGAAATGCCACCAATTATCGAACCTCAAGGGATGTCAGCAGAAAGACAGTGGTATTTATACAACAAAATTCGACCATACTGTTCCGATAAGGCCAAAGACCTTACCTGCCCCTTGCCATCAGTACCACGACCAGGAACACCAGTACCAACCCCTGTATCATCACCTCGATCTGTAGTACCAACTTCTAGAGTACAGTTTCAGTTGCCTACCTCCACACTTCCTCCTGCAAAGCGACAAAGAATTTGTGGAAACTGTGGTCAGGCAGGCCACAACCGTCGTTCATGCAAGAGGATAAATAGCTAACTCCCACACATACACCATTTTATTACATCCATACAAATAAAGTTATAATTATATTCTATCCATAAAAAAACAAAGCTAATTGAACAGTCGTCTCTGATACTTCCCACTTAAATAATGCTACGCACACTGCTAGCAACATTCACTACACACTTAATACAAACATTAAAATATCTTACTCACCTTTCAGAGGTCTTCTGAGGTCCTAGAATCGACACAGATTCAAGAGAAAACCAGCAAATCATGGAGTCCAAATGACCTTAACCTTTCCACCACGCGGTTGAATCACATGACATTGAATAAACGGAGTTAATTTACGAACACGCGGGAAATGTATGAATAATTAATTAGCAAGACAAAAACGGGTTTTTCTAAGAAGTAGTCTCGTTCCCAGACCCGCCTACTTATTTGGACGAAAAGGGGGTCTGGTGACTCGACTGAACTTTTTTGTTGCAAGACTCAGTTTCACACCGCAGGTGTTGGTATGCGTGTGGTTTATGAATATCATTACATTGATTATTAAAGATGGCGACTTTCTCGTGTTACTCTTGTCTTGTAGATCTAAGTAATTTCCCAAAAGAGAGGGTAATTATAAGAAACAAGAAGATAGAATATTCTTGCTTATACGATATTGCAGTAGGTATACTCGAAACAGAAAGGAAGGATATGTCCACCAGTAAAATACACCAAACACTCGATGGACTTCTTTGTAAACGTTGCTGTTCTATATTAAAGAAGTACTCAGCTGCTGTAACAACCATAGAGCCAATTAAAAAAAGAATCAAAGATTTGTTAGTTGATGGAGTAAGTATTTCTATAATTTAAATGTTTGAAGAATATTATGATGTTAGTAATTGTGGTGAGTGTCTGTTTATGTATTCTTTACAAAGGCAACTGAAATACTTGAGGAAGAACAGCATTGTGAGAATAATGAAGAAATTTCCACTCCTCAGGTAGTACTCCCACTGTGGCACATGAATATATGCTTGACATCAATTTTCCCTTTTATATAGAAAAGATCAAGGGAACAGGATGATCAGGATTTAATTGGCATGCAGACTCCTCATAAAAGACCTAGAATTGACACAAGTAAATTTAGGCAAACTTGCACAAAGCAGCAGTCATTCGGAAGCTAAGCTGGACCAAGATATATCTCATATTGTCAAGCAACTACACACAGTTACTGAAGTGTTTCACTATATACCCACAAGAAGACATGATCATTTTAAATCAATATGGGGTAGTACTATTAATTCTGTCAAAACCGACAAAGATGGAACAATCAAATGGATGAAAGGCCATTTGAATAAGGTCTCCCGTAATCTTTGATTATAGCAAGTTACATTTTACAGCTATATACACGATAAATTTTGATATTATGTTACATGACCCATTGAGTACCCATCCATAATACTTTGGAAGTTCGTTGTATATCACATTTTTGTTAAGTTTTCGTACATGATAATTATTGTTACTCAACTTTTCTTTCTTATTATACGTTGTTTTGTTGTGTCAATGTATTCATGACATGGTACAATAACAGAGAAAAATTACAGTTTATATGGAAAAATGAACAGTTGATCTGAATAAATGTAACATAGATAAAATAATTGGGTTATAATTGTGTTTAATTACTGATATATATTAAGATTACAATGAAGTAAATTATCATTCAAACCAAAAAAAGAGTAACTGATGGCTTTTAAACAACATTTACAATTCGGCATGCATATGTCACAGCAACGACACTTACAACAAGTGTCAACATCACATTCTTCAAAGTCTGAGAACAAAAGCTGACGCCTGCAACTTGAATCATTTTTACAATACTCACGCATCTTGTCATTGATGAACCGGTAATCTTTACCTGCATGATACAGAGTAGCACAACACAGATCTCCATCACGACCAGCCCTACCAGTCTCTTGAATGTAAGATTCAAGGTCATCTGATGGGCCCCAGTGTACAACTTGGCGTATGTCAGGTACATCAAGTCCCATACTGAAGGCGATAGTTGAAATAACAATACGGAGACAACTGCTTGCAGAACAGAATGATTTTACAATATTCTCCTTTACTGTGTCTTGTGTACAGCTGGTGTACATATCGACAACACGAAACTTGGACAACAATACCGGAGCCCCAGGTGGATTCATGAATTTATCCCCAAGACGCAGTTTGAAAAGTGAATAAAATTCTGAACATTCTTCAAATCAACGGCAGAAGATTATATGTTTCGGAAACGTTTCATGCAATTCAATAACATTTCTGGAAAGTTCATTTACTAAATCCTCTATTTCAGTTTTAGGTTTCACACAATAAATGATGTTTTTTTTGATTGGTGGAACATATACAAGAGCAGGTTGATACATCCCAAGCATTCGATACACTTCACTGCGAGTGGTTTTGGTAGCAGTTGCTGTAACAGCCATTAAATGTACTGATGGTGGCACAAGACTTCGGATTTCTCCTAGTCTTCGATAAGTCTCTCTAAAAGTATGACCCCTAAGAAATAAGTTACTGTATCCATTACCATTTTGAAACACAATGTGCCTCATCTATCGCAATACAAACAAGATTGTTCTGATAAACATCTGTAAGCAGCACATCTCTCCACTGTACATTATCAAGAAAGGATTCAGGACTGATGAAGATCAATTGACTTGTACCTTCTATAACTCCTTTTACAGTGTCTAAATCATGATGAGCCTCTGATATAAAGTCTGTACGTATGCCCATTTTAGAAAATTTTTCCTTCTGATCCATCATTAGTGCAATGAGAGGTGATATGCATATCACAATTGAGCTACCAGGAAGTTTTCTTATGCGATCAAACACATTAGGCAATATGAAATAACATATGGACTTGCCATATCCCGTAGGAAGACAGCAGAACACATCATTCCCATTAACAAATGACATGATAATTTCTTTCTGTTTCCCCTTTAAGACAAATCCAAATTCTTTTCCAACATCTTCAATTATAGAAAGCAAACCACTTTGACAGGCCATTTTATAATTATAACACCTCACTATGTTTTAATAATATTCATCATCAATGTAATGATATTCATAAACCACACGCATACCAACACCTGCGGTGTGAAACTGAGTCTTGCAACAAAAAAGTTCAGTCGAGTCACCAGACCCCCTTTTCGTCCAAATAAGTAGGCGGGTCTGGGAACGAGACTATCTAAGAAGTTGACAACCACGGTAAGACGATTTAAACTGGTCATAACTGAGCAACGCATTGCGCGATTTCATTGATTCAAAAACTAAATTGTAGCCAAGACAAGAATCAGAATTTCAGAATACCAAAAAGTAAAAATTCAAATTTTCCACAACATCTGCTATTTTCTAATATACGGTCACAATTGAGAACTATAACAAAAAGGATTCTTTATATTCTGTTTGGAGTACCTGAATTCACTAGATTACATATTCATCTACTTATCCAATCACACGATGTTTAATTGTGTTTTCACATCTGAATGCCTAATTTTTGTAATTGTTATTGTACATACTTAAAGCATTTAATATTGAAGAATATTCAATAGTATCTAACATGACTGTATACTAAGTATTGTAATAAGTTGTTCTATGTACTGTTTGGAACTTATATTTTGTTTTATGTCACCACCTAACCCCTTGTGTTATTATTGACTTAAATAAGGGATCTCTGTTTTACTGTGGATTTATAGTTTATGTGTGTCTTATTAGACGTAAATTTGTTTGCAGTTAAGAAATCCTTATTTCCTTTCCTCATTTTAGAGAACATTTCCACATAAAAACTCCGGAATGATAAATGTTGGAAGAGCAATAAGGAGGAAGGTCTGTTTAACTGAAAAGGCAAATACCATATAATTTTATATATATCTTTTCTATTTCCATTCAGGGTGGCAATTTTGATCAAGGTGAGGGAGTGCCTAATATAAAAAATATAATTATGCAAATGTAATTTGAGCATACTCACATATGTGCCTTTCCCTTTATTGACTTGTGCAAACATAGCTCCTTGAGCAAGTTTGAACTTGCACTAGTGTTGGTTGTACTCCTACCACTACATTATTCCTCTGAGAAGAGCAAGGTTGGTCTATTTATAGCACCAAATATAGCATTTGCAATATCTTACAATTCTCATTTTTTATATTTAGTGAAACTAGCAAGTAATTTTATTTAATCATACATTTTAAATATTGCCATACATTTGGCCAGCTGAAACTATCTTACTAATTCATGTGGGGGAAAACATTTTAGGAAAGAATTTTCCAAGCTAGGAGAATTACAAGGATTTTTTCCAGTACAGTTAAATTTAATGGCTCTGACAGCTACTGCTACAAGATCTTCGCAAAAAGAAATATGCCATACATCAGGCATGTACAAACCAACTATAGTAGTAAGATCACCACACAAGTTTAACATTGTGTATAATATACATGAAAAGTCACACTTTTGCTCCTTTAGTTGAGGAACTAAGGTCTAAACGACTTACAATGGACAAGACTATAATCTTTTGCCGGACATACAAAGACACAAGCCACATCTATTTGTTTTTCAAAACTCTACTGCTAAAGGAAATGACAAAGCCAACGGGGTTATCCAAATGTATCCCGATTTCAGATGGTAGACATGTACACTGCATGTACACCTAGTATTGTAAAACAAACAATTCTCAACTCTTTTGTCAAGAAAGAGGGGAAGTTACGGGTCATCATTTGCACCGTTGCTTTTGGAATGGGTGTGGATTGTGCTAGCGTTCTACATGTTATTCATTGGGGACCACCTGCAGACACTGAAAGTTATATTCAGGAAACAGGATGTGCTGGAAGAGACAGTATTACCTCATATGCATCACTGTACTATTCAAAAACTGAGATTGCATATAATTATATTGAAGACAGTATAAAGAAGTATTGTCGTAATAAACATAAACATATCAAACGCTGCAATAGGTTAACTCGCTGACTACAGTTCCTTAGAAGAATACTTGCTGTTACAACAACAAGCATGTTTTTATTGACTGTGTTTGACCTATTTGCCAAGATACATTTTTCTAAAATTATGGAAAGTGTTGGAGCAGTCCTTTGTAAATCTGTCCAAAGGGAATACCAAAGAGATTCCAAACTCTTGCTTCTGAACATTGAGTTAACAGCTGGTGACGATGTACAAATGAGTTCTTTTCGTAGTTTATCTCCAATCTTCTCAGCGACCCTCTTCACTAAACGATTATCTTTCATTACTTGATATACAATAGATTTTCTGCTCTGTCTCCCAACTGACTTCCCAAGTTTCTTCAATGAGTTACTAAGTCGATATATTCTGGATCGCTTTTTTCCTTTTTCAACTACCTATGGTAGATAATAATAAACACATGTAATCACATTTAATACAGTCACTTACAGCAACAACTGGACTACTTTCAACAAAAGGTTTAGATAGAAAACTTCTAGTGGGCGTGTTCATAGCTTCCCTTCTCATTTTCTTCCTTGGAGTTTCAGTATCAATATCCTGAGACAAAGAATGTTTACGTGGTGGAGAAACTCTGGACATATTACTGGCAGCATAGGAACTTCTAATAGTAGTCTCCAAACTTTCACTTAGCTCTTTCATCTCCTTTTTAATACGAACCAGCTTTGACAAATATGCAAAACAGCCACTCTTACAAACAACACTAGATTTTCCCAGGTATTTTTCAATATAATATTTCTTAATATTTCTTTCAATAAACACATCTCCTCTCTTAATGATTCACCCTTAATATTTCTTCTTTTGTTAGATTGAAGTATTAAATTATTACAGACTAAACATCTAACACCTGCCATTCTCGATTTCTTTCTCACTAATTATTGTTATAGCTCGCCGCGGTCACATGACAGTCATTGAAATATATTCATTTCCGCATTCCTGAGTGCACACTTTTTCTACACAGTTTCCCCACAACGTTCCTTCTCCAGTGAACAAGCGTGGCCTCGAGACTACCTTGTTTGTTGATGTACTTGATAATATAATGCTTTGTTCATATTATAATTGTAATTAATACGCTACTTATTATTAAGGTGGCGGTACGGCGGAAGTAGGAAGTCAATATAATAATATTCATATAATACTTATGTTATTCATTTTTTGTTGTTACAAGCAAATATTTGTGGTTATAACAGTACCAAAACATTCCAAACCACGTGAAGCGCACGGGATTCAAGCAAAAGCATGCCAAGAGAAAGAACCAGAAAGTCATCTAAGACTTCAGTTACTACACAGAAAGGATGATTCTACAGGTAAAGAAGAGGCACCTATTTTTTTGATTGAATAAATATAATATATAATAATTATTATATATATATAATTATAATGAAATATTAATCATAATTATAATACAATATATATTTTTGGGTTTGGAGCCCAGAGATGATGACTTCCACCTTGAAAAGATACATTTTTTGGATAACAATTATGAATCCAAAACTTTGACATTTTTACTACAACTGTATGTAACTATGTTGCCTGAGTTAGCTAGTCCTAGACACCAATCTGGTCAACCCGTACGCGAGGTGGTAGATATTGATGAGTAATACAACAGCTAACTTCTTTATTGATTCAGTTTTTTGCTTTTTTTCATCTCAGTCTTAACTGTTCTTTTCAGAGCCACCACGTATATTTAGGGGTGTGGCTAATGATAAATTACATTCATTATACATTCTAGTGGTTTGTAGAAATAAGGCAAGTTTAGTAGGCAGTGTTTATGTAGGTACATTTTTCTCAGCTCTAATAATTGGTGCAGCTCTGACATTTTGAACAAACTTTTGTTACACGTGTACCTACGAAACAACGAAGCAATTTTTTCAATAGCGAAGGATGATGATATACAACACCTGTGGTACAGAAACAGATATAAGGAAAAGGTCTTCATTGTTTTTTAGACTAGGGTGTATTCACTTTGCACAGTAAGTGTCCAGTCTCTCGTGTGTTTATGGAGAAAAATGTACCTTTGCGGCTGGTTCTGTTGACAATCATAGCTCATGAATACAACATGCAAAATACTTCAAATTTTCACTGATAATAAACTTCAATAAAATAATTTTGTGTTGCAAATATGAAAATGAATGAAGAAATTGTAACAATGAAAATAACAAAAACACTTTTAGCTATGAATATCATTAACGTCACCCATAATATGCATAATTTATGTATTAGGCTGAGTAATAATATCGGTATGTATTATTCACTATCACAATAGTATCATGTATGTATGCTCTTTATTTTAAACTTTGTTTTACTCCAAGTTGCACATGATCAATCCTTACCAAAGAAAACCCAATAAAATATTTAGCTGATAGAATAAATATAAAGGAATAATTGAATAACAATGATAATAAACTATAATAATATTTATAGGTATTATAAACTTAAAGGAACTGCATGTAAATAAAATAAATAATAAACATACTATGTAATATAATGCTAATGCTAACATGACTGAATGCCCAGACCATTCATTGACTAGACACACTGTATGTATATGTAGGTGCACTAGGTTTAGTTTGTAGTGTAGGCATTGGTAGCATTGTAGGTGTACTAGGCACTACACTAGGCATAGTTTGTATCACACATGTAGGCGTCGGTAATGAAGACGTTCATACCACCTGAGGCCTTTCTCCTCATCCTATAGTCTTCATCTTCTCCTCTTTTTCTTTCCTTTTTCCACCTGTATTCTTCTGTTATCCTTTTTTTCCAGTTGTAGTATTGTTTTTCTTTTTGTCTTAACTGCTTCTCGCTCTCTCTTCTTATTAGTTCATTGTGTCCTTTTTTTTTTCTTGTTTATCACTTCTTCTTTGTTTTAGTTTCTTACTTTCTTCATTTTCCTCCATATTTTCATGATGTATATTCTGTTTCTCTCTCACACTGTAAATGTATTAGTGTTTTAGTATGACTAGTTTCTCACAATTTCAATTTAGTTTTAGTTTTTAACTAAAACAATTTAGGGCTTACTAAAAGGGTTTTAGTTTTAGTTAACTAACTAAATTTAAAGTGCCCATTATTGGCCAATTTGCATTTTAGTTAGTTACAGTTACTATATTAGACATGTAATTTAGTTATAATTTAGTTTTGCCTTACTGAATTTTTTAGCTAAAACACCACTAAAATGTATGAGATACATGATACATGTTTGTAGTTTTAACATTAGCACATTGGTCACATACATCTACATGTATACCCAAGATACATGTAGCATGTGTGAACTTCAGAAATATTGATGCAGTATTACAACAGTACTTGAGTCGATTTCTTTGCTATACAACAATATTTATATTGTAGTAGTGATACTTACTTCTGTTTTTATGGCCCGTAGGGCCCTCCTTATGATTGCTTTCCACGGGCGGGGTTCAATGTATAATTATATATATAAATATATATATCATTATGCGTGGGCAGATTAAAGGAAATGGAAGCACTGATATCAAGACATATATGCGACCGTGCATTAGCCATTGCTGAATACATGGAGTAGAAACAACGAAATGTAACGCGGATGCTAACGGACGAGTCCATAGCAACATACTTTCTTTATTAATTTTACTATCACTAAACAATAAATAAACAACATTTAAAACATAACTACTCCTGTATCATGACTATCACTACCAAAGCACTACATAAAAGCAAACACAATTTGGGTGTTGGTTGCTACAACATCGAGCACTAGCTCCAAGCATTTCATTACTTTCAAACTCTGCCTACAAGTCATGTGCTGTGCGCGTGACTCGAACGTCAGCTGTTTTGAGGACCTGTCTAGGCTTTCTTTGGGGAATATTTCATTCTTCTTTGAGATAAAACAGAGACTAAAATGTAAGACTTATAGTATATAATAGGAAGAGACTAGTATAATCATACTAAACGTTTTCAGTTATAAAGCAATAACTATTATATATAATATTATTATAAATACTAACATGCCAGTACAGTTTTATAACTTAATATGTTCTATACACATAAACTAAACAATCTGAAGTAAACATTCTCATTATTATATGACCATACAAACGAGCAATGATAATTATAATCTTGGCATATTACATTTAGAAAAAAAATTATAGTTTGTATTACTTTGCCACGTAGGCGAGGGTCCCGTCCCAACGGTGCTCGTTGTAGTTGGTGTCTGTACTTGTGCAGGTTGTGTATTCATTGGAGTAGAATGTATAGGTAGTATACCGTATAGTCTGGTTTTTAAGCGCACCCTGGGATACAAGCATACGTATGTTATTAAGCTCATACTTCACTACCGGTATTAAACATTGTTTATTAAGCGCATGTGATTTTGCGCATGCGCAAATAACACATGTTTGCTTAAAACATGTGGATTATAATTAGAAAGGCGTGAATGGCTGAAAACAACGTATCTCAAACAACGCTCGCTGGAGTGATGCTCGCGAAGACAAAATTAAGAAAAAAGAAAGATGGTTCATTCCTTGTCCTTCAGCAATAGCTGATTATAACAAGTACATGGGTGGAATTGATCACAACAACCAGTTACGTCAATATTACCATATTTGAAAAAAAATGCAGGAAATATTATAAGTACATTTTCTGGTTCTTATTTGATGTTACTCTTACATTCTATCTCATTGTAATCAAGGGCGTAGCTAGCAGTAGGCTAGGGTAGGCTATAGCCTACCCTGAGATTTTAAAAACTTATTTTTTTAATTACTTTTAAAAATACTATATAATTATGATAATATTATAATAATCAATATATATAATTATACCTAAAATGAATATTCATCCTTTGATGTGATGAGGTGTCTAAATGACGAATACACCTGGTATCACATGACATGTCGACTAGGAGGTAGATAATCGCGAGTTAGATACCTGGGATCACGCGACACGAGGTATATAATTTTTTGTTATTCACCTAGCCACAACAAGGCAAAAAGGAGGGTTTAGTTGTGATATTGTGGTACAAAATAACAACATCAAAAAAGTATGGAATTACCGACACAGCAAAAGAAAAAATACTTCAACTATTGAAGCCCAGCAGAATGTTATTATTATAACGCTCTGACACCTGCAGCATAATTTTCATTCTTGGCGTACTAATAGTACTGTAGTATAGAAAGACAGCAAGGCGAGTATGAAGACAACGTTCTCACTTTACTCACCTGCATAACTTCCATATTTTAAACAGCACAGACTTTTAACTTACTTATTTTCACAGAAGAGCTTCTAACAAAGCCATAAATATCAAAATTATGCTTCGTTAGTTGTAGGAAACCAAATTAGAAATTGCGCAATATAAATTTGGCACCAAGAAAAACCACATCCTTGTTTTGTGGGTTTCTTCTGCTTTGTAGATTAGGTATAAGACAGTTATAGGTCTTCAGGTCAGGATATTAGTTGTTTTAGTGCCCTCGCTTCGCTCGGGCTCTAAAACAACTAATATCCCTCCCCTCGACCTATAACCTATACTTATACTTACAGAATAATAACTGATATTAATGTTGGAAATATAATGAGTCTTGACAAATACAACTAAGATCACGTTTACCATGCCACCATATAAAACTAATGGGTTGGGTTAGAAACCCTAAAACTGCACCCACGTGTAAACATAAGGGTGATAAAATATACACAGTAATTAAACTGCAGAATGTCTACTCCTAAAAGACAGAAACTCCTTACTTCCTTCTTTAGGTAAATAAACCCAAAAAAAAACAAATTATAGTAATTTATTTCATACTTAATATTAGTAAATCAAGTGAAGAGAATTATGATGATGATAATAATTTTAGCACCATGGAAGTTGTTGATTGCACTCCTCCATCCACTTCTATTATACAACCTAGTGGCAATATTCTTCTCCCTTTATCTGCCTCTTCTGTAACTCCATTGGGAGACAAACAAACATACGATCATCTTGATTTAGCTGGGTATGATCGTGAACATCTAAGTGATGCAACCAAGTTAGAAATCTTGACAACAAACTGGGAAATACCTCAAGGTTACCAATTTCCCTCCAGAAAATGTGGAAAACAGGATCGGCATTTCCAGACCAACTGGCTTAGCAAATGGCCATTTCTAAGATACTCTAAATCTAAAGATGGAATTTATTGTAGCTATTGTTTTGTTTTCCGCCAAAATGATGTTGGTAATCTCATCAGCACTCCTCTGTACGATTGGAAGAATGTGTCCTCTTTAATAGAAAAGCACATAGGTAGTTCTCACAACTCTTTACACAATATTGCTGTTGCATTAGCTGAAAATTTTATCAAGGTAGCAACAGGTTTAGAGCGAGATATAGTTCGTCAAGTTTCTGATGTTATTGATGGGCAGATTATGCGAAACCAAGCCATACTAGAAAGCATTATTAAGTGCCTTATCCTCTGTGGGAAACAGAATATTCCTATACGTGGAAAGGTACAGGAATTGAGCAACTTCATGGCTTTATTTATCCTTTAGGGCAGAAACAGATGAAGCTCTTCGTAAGCATTTTGAAAATGCACCAAAAAATGCCTGTTATCTTTCTCCCACAATTCAAAACGAGTTTATTGAGATATGTGGCGACTTTATTAGGAAGGATATAATTGACAGTTGCAAGAAAGCTAAATATTTCACAGTTTTAGTGGATGAGATTACTGATATTTCTACATCCGAACAAGTGTCAATTAGTGTAAGATTTGTAGATGACACTGTGCTTCGAGAAGAATTTCTTGGGTTTCACAAAACAGTTTCTACCACAGGAGAAGACTTAGCAGTACTCATCATAGACTGTTTGAAAGAGTATGGACTTGGGGGCATCAAACATGAGTAGTTGCTACAAGGTTACTAAAGCTATAATACAGGAAACGTATCCACTAGCTATCACTACAAATATTAATATGTTTCCTTGAGTTTCTCACACTGCAACCTATAAGGAAACTACACTTATATGTTTCTCTATATGTTTACTAAATAGAAATTCTGTGTTACCAAATACATTTCCAATGAATGAGAAACACAAAGTTTATCATCAGATTTCTTTATTGAATATTTAAGTTTCACATTTATTTCTAGTGAAAGGAAATATAATGTTTCAGTATAGTAAACATAGTGAGAAACAAATATTTTTCTTTACAGTAAACACATTGGGAAACATGCATCTTTCTGCACAGTAAACACATTGAGAAACATATGTACGTGTTTCTGCACAGTAAACACTGAGAAACATATGTACGTGTTTCTGCACAGTAAACACTTTGAGAAACATATGTACGTGTTTCTGCACAGTAAACATATTGAGAAACATACATCTTTCTGTACAGTAATCACATTGAGAAACATAGTACACGTTTCTGTACAGTAAATATATTGAGAAACATACATATTTTTGTGTGCTCAACATATTGAGAAATGTATAAGTTTCTAGTCTGAATCAATGACAGGAATTTGCTGTTTACATTAATTCATGTCTGCCCCTTATGAAAGTTGAAGATGCCACTATAATTATTTTGAATTCGAAACTTCAGTTTTGCTTTCATAATTTACTTATTATTATAATTATGTCTGGAAACATTATATGCAACAAAGCATAATTATGGTAATACAAAGCATGAGAGTATTATATAAACTATATATAAAGAAAGAGGACTGAAAAACTATTATTATTTAAATTATTTTCTCTAAATTCGGAATTGTAAAACAAGTACTGTTTCATCAGATAAAATAAAGTCACATTATACTAGATGACTTCGAATGTCATTAATGGATAAAACTACTTCACCGTCAAAAACTGATTTCAACCATACTCTCACAGGCTTTCCCATCACATTAGCATTTGGGTGTTCTTGTAGTATATTCACAATTACGAAAAGGTGGGATACTACAGTTTCATCAATTAAGATTGAGTGCCTAGCAAAATAAAGTACCTCAGCAGCATGATGAGCAGGATTAGAAAAAAATGATATTGGATGACTGCCTACTGGAACAGTGTGATTGATCAATATAACCTGACCAGTACTTATTCTCTGTTCATTTAAGGAAATATAATCCATTTTGTGAAATGAGAGAGGAAGATAAAAATCGCTATCCTGAATCATCTGGGAATAATCAGGATGGAGAGTGCTGTATAGTTGTTTAATTTCAGAAATATAGGATTCTTCAAACACTGCAATGGTATATTTGGAAGATGGAGTGTATGTGCATCCAGATGTAGTACATAAGATATCTTTTCTGCTATTTTCGGGTGTGATTGTGACAGAGTGATATTGTTTTGCATGTGTAGCAACAACTGGAACAAATATTTGTGACACTGGTCCATCTGGAAGTCTGTGAAGTATATTAAAATGAGTGCTATCCTTTGTAAATTTTTGCATAAGTTGGAGTTCGATAGATCTATTATTAGTGGGAAGACTTCCAAGTAGGCCATTGAGCCTTTCAAAGGAGTAAAGCCAAAATGTTGGCATAGGACCGAAGTCTCTGATACATTCAGCAAGGTGTGCATGCATATGCATGTTAGGAGTAACAGCATGTTTACCATATAGAAATTCAAATTTTCTGCAAAATTGTAAAAGAAGTGTATCTGCAAGTGTCAACTCTTGCTGGCTTATCATTGAATTAGACAGTAATCTTGATGCTAAAACGAAATGCCTCCAGCATTCAATGTGCTGAAATTGAAGAAGACCGTGTAAGCAAACAAGTGAATAGTAGTTTGTCCACAACATCCATTGCTCTGCAGTATATTTTGAGTTGTCAATACGTGGTAAATGTGAGATTCCAGATGTGCTGAAAGTAGCTAATCGAGCATTAATTATGGTTACAGCATCATTGCTTAGTAAATTGAGTTTCGACCACAATTTAAACATATACTTTGCAGTTCCAATATACAGATTGTGCATAGGGTCAATCGTCAGCATTTTAACGGGATCGAAGTATGGAAGTTCAAGCAAACTGGAATAACGACAACCACGTAGTGATTCCATTTCTTGCCTCTTGGTCTTTGTTGTGCATTTGTTAATGTCTTGAACATCCTTCCGATGTTGATCATTGGATCTTAACTGCCAATTACAACGATCAAAACCAGAATAGTCTTGAACACCGAATTTACCAGTACTGAATTTACGGTAACAACGTGAACATCCTAAGTTTGCACTGTGTGATAAAAAACCTACAACTTTTCTTCCAGCAGGTAAATCACATGAACAACAAATCAATGCAAAACGACACTTTGTTACAGCTCCTGAATTCAAAGTAATATCAATTCCCTTCCAAAGAACTAGAAGGTCATCCACTAATGGTTTTAAGTAAGTATTAATAGTTTTAGAAGGTTCGTGTGGTCCTTGAATAATGCCCACTATAATCATGTTTTCTCTCTTGTAACGAATATCTCTGGGTAGGTTTAGAATTGCAACATATATTACTCCAACAGAGTATGTTCGATGTTTGTATGGCTGGAACCAATCTACATTAAGAAGCAAAGCATAATTGTGTGACAATGACAAAAATGGCTTTCCAGAAGATAAAATACTTGTCCAAATCTCACCATCATGAATATCATGAAGAGTATTCTCCATGATGTTACAAGATCTGTTCCTTTCACATAAAGTTACAAAATCTGGGCGTGAAAACAACATTCGAAGAGACGAGATTAATGAACAATATGGATAAACGAGGTACGGATAAAATCTCTTTGTACCTTCTCTGGTGATTACCTCACGCAATAATACTGTTGATGACGTGCAAACAGTACATTTTTTTGAATGAATCCTTCCATTGTCTTTGATTATGCTGTGCTCATAAGTATACAAAGTGAGGCAGGTTTGACAAACAACATAATTAGTTATGATAGGACAGTAGAAATCATTGGCAAGATACTTTTCTCTTAGCTGTAAAGTTCCAGGAAATATAGTGGCTATATTTTCTATATGTGGAGAAAAGCTACCAAAAAAGTTAAGGAGAGTAGCCAGAAATTTCAAAAGCCACTCAACTGCTCTCAGTGGTAAATTGTGAAAGGATTGAAATACACAAGTAAACATAATAATCCACCAAACTGTGGCTTGAACATCTGGATCATTTCTTACACCCACTCTTGGAGTGTCGGGAATTGTACACTCGATATTTTCAAAGTCCTGATCTAATTCTATATCGCTCTCTATCCAGTATTCAAATTCAGCATCTACAAAAATAAAATTATAATATTAATAGTATATAGGCATGGGGGTACAGGGGGCAGTGCCCCTCCATCCACAAACAAATGCCAAATATATAAAATAAGTTAGCAGAGTCCTCCTCACAATCTTTTAATGTGTTATAGTATTTCAAATTCTTCTGTTTCATTGTAATTAAAAAAAAATAATACAACCTTAAATTTCGGGTGAAATTTCAATATGAAGCTTGCCAAAAAATTAACATTGAAATCATAACATTTGACTGGTTTTCGCTAACTTGGTCAGTATAGCTATAACCTCTCTGTGTCAGTGCCCCCAACCCACCTGAATCGGAATGAAAATTTTGCTTCCTACTCTTATGTAGTACAATAATCAGTATGATCACTGTAATTACTGTATAGATTATAACATTCCTACCCTTATCATTGGAATCTATGTATGTACATCCAGTGATATTCCCTTCTTCCATATCACTGCTGTCAATTAAACCCCCTTCAGAGATTACATCTGAATGGAGGCTCTCTGTGTCACTGTGATCAGTCAATGTTATATCTGCATTTATTGGTGATGACATTCCACTTGAAGTTTGAGATTCTTCTTCCATCCAGGAACCATTGTAGAAATACATCCGTTGGTGTTCTTTGAATGTCTTCACTGTAACAAGTTTTTTGCAATGCCCACATTCAACATATCTTGACCCTGTCACTGTGGTAGCCATCATTTATTACGTAGTCAGTTTAACATTTAGCAATTAGTGTTCTAGATCTAGCAAACACGCCCAGTTTAATCAGTTACCGCAAACGCGGGATATTGCAAGTGACTGCTGAGACAAAATGGCTGGTTCTAGTAGATATGTCATTCCTCCTACACCTGAAAGAGATAGATCTTATTGTAGAAGACTTTTGCCATCTTTTCAAGAGATATCTACGCAATCTCTTGGCAATGAGGTACCAAGATGGATTCGACAACGTACCAGTACACCTGTTCCCGACTCACCTTGTGACTCCAAGCTCAGTGACTCAAGTGATTCAAATGATTCAGCTGCACACACTGATAACGAAGATTTAGGTGACACTTTTCAACAACATCAGCCATCCCAACATGAAGAGAAGGAGAACAGTGAAGGTACAATAATAGCAATTAATATAATATAATAGAGTATGTTACCATAGCAACTAGCTGTACTTTATTTTTGATGGTGAATCCCAAGAAAGTTTCTCACTTTTAACAGATCTAAACAAGTTATTTTAATGGGAAATAATTTGTCAGTGAATTACTTTTAAGTTCATTTGGTGATTGTTGGGACCTTTTAGAGGTGACTTCAGACTATTGAACTAAAAAGTTTATAAAGAGCAATCTCTTTTATACTAATTGCATTTAGTAAAAATTAATGATAAATTACAATGTCTGCATTATAATATGTGTATATGTTTTATTTAATTCTTGGAACTTTAGAAATGCTTCAAACAATTTTAACTGAACTAAGGCAAAATGAAGAACGCTTCAAGAAAATAGAAGATCTTGTAACAGAAATGTGTGGAACAGAAACTACTCCCATACAATTGAAAAGAAAAGCACCATCTAGGATAGTGAGAGTAGGTTATAGATGTTCTTCATTGCTAACTAACACTTCATTACATTTATTTAGGATGCTGTTAGGAAAACATATCGAAGTTTGTATGAGGGTGATGACTCATTTGGATGGGATACAACGTATGTTTAGTAGAATAGGTTCTAACATTATATCAATGATTTAATATACAACACTAAGGAAATCTATCAGTGATAATGAAAATAAGAAAACAATTTTAACAGTCATCAAAGAAGTTAAAAGTCAAATCCCAGATGTACCTTCAAATGTTATAAAAGGTGACATTATATGCTGTAAAGTAGAAGCTAATCATTTATTTCATTTTTTAGAAGCTGTTAAAACATATTTCATCAGTTGTCGAGGATCAGACAAATTGAAAACTACAGGAAAGTATGACAAAAAATGCTCCTCACAAAGGAAACGCAATCGGTTGATACGAGTGAGACCTTCTTTTAATTCATACTCTTCCTTTCATATTAATCTGTAATTTAGAAAATGAAACATCGTAAAAGTGCCCTTATGAAAACACGTGCCATCTCTGAAGATAAGAAAAAAGATTGGCTACCTTGTTTGGTTACAGAAATGATGAGTAGTGAAGAAAGTGATGTTGATGAGAGTGATGGTACGAGAATTTACGTTACTAAGCAACTACCATGGAGGTCAGACAAATTAAATGAATTTCTACGTAGTCTCAACAACAAGGCCAAGAAATATGCCTCTCAACGAAGTAGGATGATGAAATTTAAGAGGGTATGTGGTCTTCCCTCCGACAGACCTAAGCCTTTGTCTTCCAATATCCCTACATGGGCAATACAATGATGGTGATTCACTCTTTACTGAGAAGGATTTTTTACAATGATGGTGATTCACTCTTTACTGAGGTGTGATTTTTTTGAGTTCATCTGTTGGTTATAATTATATCATTTACTATTCATTTATTGAATTGTTGATCATAATTATTCATTTATTTTTCATTTAATTAACTGTTGGTATACAATCATATATCATTCACTGTTGGTCATATAATTATCATATAATTATTCAACTATTGGTCATATATCATTTATTAATCATTTGTTTAACTTTTTCAACCAAGACAGTAGGCCTGACAATGTTCAATTAATTTTGTATAATTATTATTTATTCTGAGCTTAATTATTTTTTGGTGTTCTATTCATATTTGTTTCTTGTAATTATTGTTTATCACAATAAAGAATTTTGATGATTCCAGCTGAATTTCCACACATTTAACAGGACGTTTCACACTATAAGAAACTTCACAGAATTACTATGTTTCTTTGTGTGTTGCCATTCCAGAATCATGGAATACTTTACTGGTTTCTTGCAGGGAAACTCTTGTGTTTTCTATTGGTTTACTTGCACAGGAAATTTGCCGTGCCACTAGGTATCCTTTGGAAGGAAACGCTTGTGTTTCCTCACAGGAGAAACACTTGCAATCTAACAGGAAACTAACTGTTTCCTTTGAATTTTCACACGTTTCCCCATTAAGAAACACATTAGATTTTGTAGTGTATATATGTCCACTGTAAAGCTCACAGTCTGAACTTGGCACTAGTCCATTCATCTTCTCAACCTGATGTGACCAATATGTTTGGTATTGTCCAGCAAGTAGCTGTGTACTTGAGTGCTTCTGCAAAACGTCTTGAAACATTTAGAGATGTAGATAATGCGAGTGAAGTCGATGACATGCCTGACCGTCACACACATAGAAAATTAAGTGACACTAGATGGGGATCAAGGTGTGATGCTCTGAGTACACTGAAAGCGAAATTCTATTCTGTTGTTGTTGCTTTAGACAAGCTGGGTAATGGTACTGGCAGTGATGTAAAAGCACAAATGCTTCTCTCTCTGCTATCAGTAATTTCCGATTCATTGTAGCATTTATAGTAGCAGAGCATCTTTTAAGCTATACAACATCTCTATCTGTATTTTTGCAAAGAGTGAACTGCAATCTGTTAATGGCCAAGGAAAAGGGGGAAATTGTTATTGAATGTTTGAAACAGCAACGCAGTAACACAGCATTCAAGCAGTTATATCAGACAGTCAAGTCATTTGCAGCTTTTGTTGATATACAGGAAAATATGCCCCGTACAGTTGGAAAACAGAGTTATAGGTCTACAGTGCCAAGCTCTAGTCCAGAAGAGTACTGGAGGAGATCCATGTACTTCCCTTTTTTAGATCATCTCATTGAAGAGATACAATCTCGACTTTTGTCACCTGAACTAGAAAAGTACTACTCTATGCAGTATCTCTTGCCTCATAATGTTTCTCACCTCTCCAATGACCAAAAAGTAAAAGAAATCTACACAGCTTATTCAGCAGATCTACCAAGTAAAGATCATTTCACACAAGAAATTGATCGTTGGAGGATGAAGTGGCCAACACAGTCAAATGAACCAGAGTCTTCTTCTTCAACAACAAATGAGGCGTCTACAGAAATAGATCACATTCAGTCCACTCTTCAGTTAGCTAACTTAGAATTCTACCCAAACATTCACACCATTTAAAAAATTTTTCTTACTCTTCCAGTCAGTACTGCAACATCCGAGAGAAGCTTCAGCTGTTTGAGACGCCACAAGACTTGGCTCCGTTCCACGATGACAGATTCTCGTTTGACCGGACTTGCCTTGTTACATATACACAAGAATGTTGTCAAAGACTCTTTCGCTGTACTCAGCGAATGGGACAGGAGGGGAAATAGAAGTATAGCCCTAGCACTTTCTTAAAACAATGCACCCACTGACTCATGTTATGAATTAATTAATAAATAATTGACCACACCCCTAATGAATAATTAATTAGCTAAAATTTTCGGCCATAATGGTAGAGATGATGATTGTTTCTTTCTTTGCCATGCCCATCATGGACATGACATAAATACATAAATCATATACACACCAACAAGTATTATTATTCTATTACTTTCCATTTTACTTCATAAAATACATACATACATACACACAATACATACTATAGTTATATAATCATATATAATTATATATATATATTTATTTATTTATATTTATAACTATCATAATTCTTACTGTTTATTTACAAGTTCATTATTCATTTCACCTACCTCATATTTACACACGAAAAGAAGAGAACAGTAGCAACTAGAACTAGCATTTCTTTCCAGCAAGTAAACTCGTACTTGAACCACAAAAATGTGACAACAACTTTCATTTAAAAAAATTAATTAAGTAAAAATTAATAAAATTAATTTGGTTTTTGGGCATTTCCGTGATCTTCGAATTACGGCGTATAAAGGGTTAACTATATGGTGCGCCGTTTGTTTCAAAATTATCGATTCCAAAACTCTAACTTTCTCTAGCAATATACGGGCGTGTACGATATAGGCGTGTACGATATAGGCGTGTACGCATATATATGAATAATAATAATACAGAAAAATGTCTGACACTTTAGCAGAGGCAAGTATATCCTCTTTCATTTTTTTTTTCATCTTTTTTCCCCCTAATATCCTGATCTTCATTTTTTTCCGTATAGGTTGTTACAAATATTGAAACACTTATTGCTGAAAGTGAGAAAGAAGATGTTACGTCTGTTGGTTTTGATCGAATCAAAACTCGACTGGAAAGTGTAATACAAATATTACAAGACACTATTAGTCCTCTTTACGAACAGACACCACTTCTTTCAGTCTATCATCGATGTGTTCTTGCTCTCAGAAGATTATGTAGTGCTACTTCTAATTGTACTGTTCTTCCAGTTAATATTCCAACTGTTTTGACTGTATCTGGATTACCAGGAAGACCCAAGGTAGTAATTAACATTGAGCTGTATGAGCTTATGAGAGATGCAGGGTATACATTTAATGAGATTGCACTAGCCTTTGGAACAAGTCGTACCACCTTATGGAGAAGATTGAAAGAGTGTAATTTGTGCATTTCAAAGTACTCTCAAATTTCAGACCGTGCATTAGACTTTATTGTTCAACAATACCAAGAGAGGAACCCCAATTGTGGTCAGGTGATGCTACAGGGATATCTGTCAAGCATTGGGATAAATGTACAACGCTGGAGGGTTCGTGCTTCCATTAGCAGAACTGATCCCTTGAGGCAGCGTGTCAGGTGGCATCAGCAGATCACAAGACGCAGATACTGTGTCCCTAGTGCTAATAGCCTTTGGCATATAGATGGCCATCATAGTCTTATAAGGTGGCGGTTTGTAATTTATGGTGGGCTGGATGGCTTTTCAAGGATGATAGTGTACCTTAAATGCTCTACAAACAACAAGTCAGCCACTGTAATGAATGAATTTTATCATGCTACCACTCAATATGGTGTTCCGTCAAGGGTGAGGTCTGATAAAGGGGGTGAGAATATATTGGTATGCCACTTTATGGTTTCTGTTAGAGGAGTGGGAAGAAGAAGTCACATTGCTGGCTGTTCCACCAGGAACCAGAGGATTGAGAGGTTGTGGAGAGATGTGTTTAGGTGTGTTGCTTCAACTTATCATGCCCTTTTCCATGCAATGGAAGCAGTTGGTGTGTTAGACCCAGACAATGAAATTGACCTTTTCGCATTACATTGTTTATATTTACCTCGAATAAATAATTCTCTTGAAGAGTTCACTAAAGCTTGGAACAAGCACCCATTACGAACTGAACAGAATTGGTCCCCGTATAAAATCTGGGCTAATAGTGTAATCCGTGGTGAAATTGACCATCACATACCTGAATTAGAGAGTTTTGGCTTGGATGAGGAAGGCCCAATTGTAGATGAACAGGTAAACACTGTGCTTGTCCCAGAAACACTTGAGGACTTAAGTGAAGAGACAAAAAGAATATTTTTGCAACGTTTATACCATCTGACATCAAGTGTAGGAGATGTTGATCCCAATGTGGAGTTTTTGGAAATTAGAACCACATTAACTGAGTTGCTTGAAACCTCATCAGAGTCTGAGACTGATTAATTCTATCATTTTGATTTTTTTTTTAATGAATATTTGATTTCAATGCTGATAACAACCCATGAAAAAAAAAATGAACCACGGCACAAAAAAAAAATCAACATAAAATCATTAGTTCCAATCTTGTGGCTCAAATCAGAATAGGATAAACAAAAACCACGATTTCCACATTGGAGTAACATAAAAGGATAAACAATGACTGGAATTAGTATGAACATTATATCTAACTATGCCATGGTGAAAGATTTTTCTTGTACAAGTACATTCAACTCTAGCTTGAGGTCTTGAGCATTTATGATTCTTGTTGAAAGAACAATGCATTTGGAGCATGTATGGAAGGACAAAGCTGGGTCTGTCTCTTTGGAGGTAAACTTCAACAAAATGCTGTCTGGAGTCAAAAACTGACTCCTAGTTACCAAACACAAAAAACATTTTAACCCTAACAAAAAAAAAGGAAAAAGACAGTAACTATAATTATATTGAACAAAATCAAGTTATATTGCTAGTTGCAAATATTTGTTGAGCTCACCAGACATGGGGTCTATTATATTACAATTACTATTATATCAGCTGAGGTATTGCATATAACAATTATTACTATTACAGAAGAGTCCATACTTATTACTATTACTATTACTATTACATTGGTTCTCAGGCTATCTATTACTATTAATATTACACTGTATCAAGTAATCTTTACTATTACTATTACATATTACTATTACCCCATGTCTGGCAGCTTACCCACGGTACATACACAAAACAAAGAAAAGGAATGAAACATTTACAATAAGAAATAAAAGTAGTAATTGTTACAGTTGATTGACATAGGTATTAAATAGAATTCAAAGCACATATGGTTGTTAAAAGTACACACAAGCACTTTCCATCTAGTTGACATACCATCTGGAGACAGTTCGGTGATATATTCAAAAAGACAAGATATGAGCTGCAACATATGATCATCCAGAGATACAGCACATGGAACAATTTTCTGAATGATATCCGTACCGGACAATTCACTGCTGGTAAAAACGGGCTTAAACAAATTGGGAAAAATCTTCATTAATGAGTGGATTTTATAAATTTCCAGTCCCTCAGACAGACTATCTAAGAAAACTTTTCTTTTGTAAAGGCCATTGTGGATTAGTATAGTTTGAAGAATTTCATCTTTGTTAGCCACCTGCAAATAAGTTAGAAATTAATTACACAGTGAGTATTAAGGCTGGACTTACATCAAGAGTAACATCACTTCCACATTCATCCAAAGCACTTTCGATATACCTCATATCATCATCATCATCGACCAATTGGTTATCAGAGTGGCTGAATTTCATCTAAGTACATAAATCCACAATGTTATCTTTCATGTATAATTATGTAACTAATTTACCTTCTTAATCACATGTAACGCTTGTCCAGAGACATCGAAATCCTCTAGTAAAGTGATTGCAATATCGTCCTTACCCACAAGGTAATAAAAAATGGGTGGGGAGAGAAAGGGAAACCCACTTTTATCCATGACTAAGTGGTGTGCAATTGCTTTTCCAAGATTCTCCAAAAGTCCTGATACAATGTTACATGGCTTAATGGCTGGTGACACTCTAGTTGAAGGACCTTCAAAAATTTGTAAATGTCCATCAGCTATAGCATTGAAAGCAGAAGAAAATAACTGACGGCGCACACCACCACTGTCTATTGCTTGTTCATGAGTAACTCGAACACAAGAACTTTTAGAGAAACGGCTACTTTTATAAAACCCCAATACCAATTCAGCCATTTCCTGGTCTGAAGCATCTGGTTTCATTTGAAGTTTCGGAGATTCTTCTGTACATAACTCAATAAAGTAGTCATATAGGAGGTTTAGCATGTTGTCCAATGTTTGGTTTTTCAAAAAATCTACTGTTCTTTCATAGCTACGGCCAGAAACCTCATAGATCATTGTAATGTCTTCCATGGAGAGGGACGAATATCTTTCTTGAATACCCTCCAGTGTTGTTGGTTCAGCATGAGTGGCTGAGCGATCTAAATCATCTGATTGAAAAGGATCTTCAATATGTGGAATATCCAGGCTGAAGTGCATAGTACTGCAGTTGGGAGGAGGGTTGGTAGGAGGACAGATAGTGGGAAGAGGGTTGGTCATGCTGTCATCTAAAATGTGTTGCAAAACAGTAGTGGTGGCTGACACAGATGAACTGGAAGTGATAGAAGTATGAGTTGTAGATGGCAAGCTTGAGGGAGGTACATGTACCACTGACTCACTGATCATAATAGAATGAGAATCATGTACAGGAGAGGTTGGAAATGAACTTGAAGGAGTGCTAGCTGGTCGGTTCAAAGGCGTAATTGGTTCGGTCACAACATCAGTAGAAAGAGTTGGTAGGTAGTTCAGTTCACTCCTGTTACCAGTAGACATAATGGAAAGGGTGGTTGATGGGGCTGATTGGCTTGGGGAAGTCCTTGTTCCCGAAGGAAAGGGTGGTAACTCAAAACTAGAATCGGAGTCTGAATGCACACTTCTGATCTTAGTCAAAGGTTCAAAATCTGAATCATCACTGATAAAGACTACATGGCTAGGAATCTTCTTTGTAAGTCTTATATACACAGCACCCACACCTGCCAATTGCTTAATGGACTTTCCAGTAAACTGATGATTATCTTCACATGTTGGCACAGTAGCTTTCTTCCCATGTACGTCCATAAACTCAAAGTCATTCACGTCAAAGTCTTCCAGCCGAAAACTTCTGTTATTATGAAGAATTTTCACAATTGTACTCCTAATCTCTAATTCACTTCCTTCAACAGACAGTTCAGGCAACAGACCTCTAAATAATATGTCATCTTCCCTTTGTGTGAAAGTACAAGGGGCTCGAATACCCATATACTTGAAAACAACAAGTTTTTTCTGAAAGGTTTGTGGCGGCTTGGGTTTCTTGGTACCACTCTTTTTTATTCCTTTCTTTCTTCTGGGGTTTTGCCTTTGTAAATTAATTTTGCCATCTTTACCAACACTCCCTCGGCTAGAGCATGGTTCTTCAGAGGTAGCTGTAGGCAATGGCTGCATAATGCGCTTCACCTCACAGGCCACTTTAGAATCTGTAAGACATTAAATATCACTAAATACAGTCACAAAAATGTATGAATTATCTTACAGCCTAAGGACTGCTTGCATGCTTCTCTTAAAACTGCCAGTTCACCCAGGGTTTCAACACCAACTTCTTTCAGCTGGTCCCTACTCAACAATGGTACAGTAGATGCATATATCTATAATAAAGCAATATAATTACATAATTATAATATATAAAATGATTACATTTAATACTTGAGTTGATTGAACTGAACATGCAAACATCACAAACCCCATTCCTGCTTGAAATCAAACATGCATACGTGAACTAACCTTTTCCCTCTTAAATCTCTCCTTTACTGTCTCCACAAATCCCAGATTCTCCAAAATTTCTTCCATCTATATATATGTAATATATACATGTATATATATATATATGTATATATATATATATAATGAAATGGCAAAGCATGTGATAGGCCGAGTAGTGGCTCAAATGATAACTTTTTATTGAAAAAAAAAAGCTCATATGTACTAAAAATGTTTTTTAGACCATTACCTGGGTCTCTTCATCCATTTTTATTTTTATTGCAATGTCTTCATCCATTTTTATTGTAGCTGCTGTACACGTGGTTGAATCCCGTTTACCCTCCATGCTCCGTAATCTAACTTACTCTCGTAATACGTACACGCCCGTATATTGCTAGAGAAAGTTAGAGTTTTGGAATCGATAATTTTGAAACAAACGGCGCACCATAAACTATGTTGTTGTTTTACTACTTATTAAACCTTTTTGTGTGTTCCAACTAATGCATTTATTAATTTCCTTAACTTCATTCATATAATAGGATAAATTACATGGCAATATTACAAGACGATTTTACAGCAATATTTAACTCGTGTCAGGAAGTCTTTCTATAATTCACAGGAAAAAAAATTCATACTACAAGGTTTGCAATTTTACTTTCTACAACGAAAAACAACGCATTTTACAACAATTGTGTTTTTGATTTCATATTCCACATCTTAAAATATATAAATCACAACGAAATGATGCAATATGAAGTTTCACGTTGTATAAATGTTGTGAATTATAAAATAAATTGCAACGATCAGTGTGTCCAACCACACCTTTCGATAATTATAAAAATCATTAATTTAACTGCATACAGGGTGTGGTTTCCAATTTCAGAAAATACCTTAATACCCTTAAGGAATACAAGAGCTACAATCAATCAAGAAGGTAAGAGTTATGTAATAATTATAAATATGTATTTCATTACTAGAGTTGTACCCCGGCAAAGCAATGTCATCACGGTGTAAAAGAAAATATTTTCAAGGATGTTTAACAGGTGTGAGAAAATGCTGATACATCGCTTATCTTGAAAGTAAAAGAAATAACCTACATATGATTTATTATCCCTTATATTCACTACTTGTTTCCATTATATACATGTATGTACTTGGCAAAGTTGAAAAGAAGCCATCAATCTTAATTTCTCCAGTCATACCTCCGGGTGAAGATGAGCATTCTTTTTCCAGGCATAATTAGACCTTATATTTGACCTCAACCTTATTATCCAACTGCTTTACATAAACATAAATTACAATTGTTTCCAATTTGCTGATATGTACTTTCAAGAAGTCCAATGAATGGTTCCTATCTACACAAAAAGTTGAACCTATACTTATTCTCATATATATATAGATGACATTTTTCTCATCTGGCCAAATCGACGCAATAAATATGAAACGTCAGTGGATTTTCTAGACATACTGTCTATAAAGGAACCCAATTTGACGGAACTAAATGTCTAGACATAAAAACTTATCAGAAATCCCAAAACCTATACCAATATCTTTACTTTACTTTACTTTTCATCACCAAAAGTCAGACTATAAAAGCTAACTGTAGGAGAATGCAAACAACATATCAGAGCAATACCAGAGTCAACTGCTACTCTTCAATTACCATCTTCTAAATCGAGGGACTTCAACAAATACACGAAAACTGTCACCAACCCCTGTATTTCAATGTCTGCCTCCACTTAGAAGATATCAACATCTCACAGACATCATTTTTGAAAACTTCCACCAAATCCAAAAATACATAAAATCATCACTAATAATCTGTGTGACATGCCTCATTTCCCCCCATCAGACAGACTTTCTCTTGCAGTTCAAAAAATGTGATTTACCTCATTACACCTAAAAAATGCAGAAAACAATACGACATAGGATTAACTACTAAGTCTTTACGAGAAAGGATTAACCATCAATCAAACAACACCAAAAACAAATGATATATCAATAATCACTTGAACTTTCCAGATCACTCTCTCAACAACCTATCTGTTCAAGCTATTGACATTGTAAAAAAACTATACATTCCAAAAACTAAATGACTAAATGGGTAGAGACCCCATGTCTCCGCCAGTGTATGATATATCTTAAACTTCTTTTAATTATAACCACAGTAGTATAGATATGATACCTCTGATGTCAATTAACACCAGGCGCGAATCTAGGGATAGGCCAGGGTAGGCCTGGCCCACCCTGGCCAAAAAAAATTAATCTTTGTAATAAAAATTTTTAATTTAAATATTAATTATTATGCACACAAGACTGCATGTGTTGCTGTTTTCTTTGAAGTTCAGTAGTAGGGGCCCAGAAAGACTAGGTAAAGATTGTATACAAATTACATACATGATGCAGTTGATGATCATTCTTCCAATGTGGATGACATATGCAGCCTAACTGAAATTTGTTTTGAGATCTACTTATTTCAGATTTAAAGATGATTTCTACGAACAAAATGACGGTACAGCCATGGGCTCACCCTTGTCTCCTGTCATAGCCAACATTTTTACGGAAGATTTCGATAACAACAGCTGATCTAAGCCCTAAACTATGGCTTAGATATGTCGATGACACTTTCGTACTGTGGCAACATGGCGAAGAACATCTTGATGAATTTTTAAAACATCTGAATGGCCTACATCATAGAATCCAATTCACAATGGAGAAGGAGGACAACCAGAAGATCCCATTGTTGGACGTCCTAGTGGAAAGGAAAGAAAACAAACTACATACTGACATCTACAGGAAACCGACCCACACAAACAATTACCTTAACTATAGATCTAATCACAAGAGCAAAAAGGATTTGCAACGAAGGATACAGGACAGAGACCAATCAACTAAAAAATGTTTTCACATCCATTGGGTACCCTGCTAACAAGATCGAGTCTTTGCTAAATATAAGGAGAAAAACAGGCATTACCCATGGTGCACAACCAGGGCTCGATTTGAGCGTATATGGGAGTATACGGCGTATACTTTGTTGGTTGTACTTCATTACAGCCTTCTTTCTCAGTTCACATCTTCAAGGTAAACTTTATATTCATAGTTCTTGAACTATAAAATTCCTTCGTGACCACACCCATCAATGCGACACATGTGGGTGTGATCTCGATCAACTTTAGAAATTACTTCAAATTAGACCACACCAAATACGTGCGTAAAAAATTATGTTGAAGCAGACAAAATTAGCTGCGTTTTTCCTAGAAGAAACTATTGATCTATCTTCTGAAGATAAGTCTGGCTCTGAATCCTCTGATGTAAGAGTAAACATTCAAGACAGTGATACTGACACCAATGTGGTACCAGCTGGGCTTATTCAGCTGTCATGGGCTTCTTGTTGGGATAGGAAGATGTGGAATAACAAGAAGAGGGACTATCCATGGTTAGTGAGCAATGAAAAAAAATTAGGGTGTTCTATTTGTATTGAAGTTTCTTCACTTGGCTGTTATGCTGATAAAAGTATACATATAGCAAAAGAATGGAAGTCAGTTACACCCACAGGTACAAATAAGGAAAAGCAGCTCATGTCTTTGAGAAATAAAATCAAACGGCACAAAGAATCAATCGGTCATGTGCAGGCGGAGAGAATCAAGCAACGTGCCAGTAAGGAAGTAATAGAAAGTAACATTCTAAGAATGAGTGAGAAGCAATTTATAACCACTAACAGGGTATTTCGTATAGCTTATAAAATTGGTAAAATGGGTCGTCCCTTTAGTGATATGCCAGTTGAATGTGATGAACATATATTAAATGGTATAGATATTGGTACAACACTACAAAGTGATAAATCTTGCCAAGCCATCATTGATCATATTGGGCAAGAAATGAGGTCAAAAATCTGCAAAATGATAATCAATGATGAGTCTACATCTGTAAGTAAAAAGTCTGCACTCATAATTTACATTAAAGTGTGTCTGCCAGAACCTACTACAATTTTTCTTGACATTGTGGAACTAGTAGATGGTCAAGGTGCTGAGTCAATATTCAACTCTTTGATGAAATGTTTGGATAAGCATGGATTTACTTTAGAGGTGTTAATAGAAAAGCTGATCTGTTTTGCCTCTGATGGTGCTTCAGTAATGCTAGCAGCAAGAATTCAGCATGCAATTCCTAATGTGATTGTCTGGCATTGCATGAACCATCATCTGGAATTAGCAGTAGGTGATACAATAGAAGAAGTGTCAGGAACTAATCACTTTAAAGTAGTCTTTGATAAGCTGTATTGCCTATATCACACTTCTTCAAAGAATAGAAGGGAGTGCTGCAAAAAATTGGCAAGCACATTTTATACAATAGATCGTATATTAAGTACACGTTGGGTAGCTTCAAGTTTTCGTACTGTAAAGGTTGTTTGGGATCTCTATGCACCTTTATATGATCACCTCACACAGGCTAGTGAGGACAGATCAAGACAGTACTGAGCGGAGGAGCTCATTTAAAGGTATGGCCACAAGAATATCCTCCAATAATTTTGTCCTTAATCTTGGAGCAATGTATGATAGCTTGGAAGAGTTGGCATCATTATCGAAAGATTTACAAGAGAGAAATATTATGCTACCTAGAGCCCATAATTTAGTACAAAGGCAAATTCAAGTATTCACATCAATGGTAGATCATCCTGCGGTATACTACAAAGAGGCAGAAGCTGCTGTTCTGGTTGAAAAGAAGTTCAAAGGTGTACCATTGAATAGCAGGAAGTGTGATGTAGTAATTCATCACGGGCAGTTCATGAGGAGTCTTGCAACAAATCTTGAAAAAAGATTAATGGCATTCAAAAGCAAGGATGGAAACACAGAAAAGTTATTGAATGCAATTAATGTGCTGGATCCATTGAAATGGGCTAGCACTAGTTCATGCCCACTAACATATGGACAAAAGGAGGTAGTTTTTCTGTCTAATCTGTTTTGCATTGATGATACAGAAGCAAGAAGAGGCTTAAAAGAATACATTGATATTGTACAACAAGAAGGTATTGACCAGGAACCTCCAGCTACATTAGCACCTCTCAGAAATGCTGTGAAGACAATTGGTAGTCTCTTCTGCTAATTGTGAAAGGGGCTTTAGTCAGATGAATATACTTGCAACCCCTATTCGATCGTCATTAACCATGAAAAAGCTCTCATCCTTAGCCCTTTCAAGTCTAACCGGGTCCATATGGACCCAGGAAACTTTAGATTGCTTCCAGCCTAAATTTATTTTTCAATGTGGGCATAATTCAAAAATTGTTAAATATCTTCAAAATTTAACAAATTTTATACAACACATAGTATTGACAATTGCTTCAGTATAGGAATTGCTAATTAATGATGTCATTGGAATGCTAATTACTGACCACATTAACCACAATTGTTTATTAATGAAAACAATGACCCAAAATGATAAAATAATGAAAGAACAGTGCATTAAATTGCTGTTTTAGTATGATAGAGTTCAAAGCAGTTCCCAATACAGAGACTTACATTACATTTAGGACAATATGAACGAACTTTAGTGTCTTTTGTTTTGCCATTGGTATTTTTAGCGTTACCACATACTTTACACCGACCTCGTCGTGGCTGCATATATGGAAAATGTTTACCTTGCAGACGAGTTAAACTACGAATAGGAGGACGTCCTCGTGAAATTGAAGAATTATCTGAGCATATTTGTATGAAAGAATTTGCAAGAGATTGAGCTAATTGTCTACGGAAAGCAACATGGGTTATATTTGTCTCGGGTACATTTTCTTTAAAGAGAAGGTATGCATTTACAACTGACATCTCCAGGAGACGATAGAAAACTTTCTTCCACCATTTGAGGCCTCGACGTCCTATACTGTAATAAACAAATAATTGGTCCGCTACATCAACTCCTCCCATAAATTTGTTGTAGTTTACAGCAATAGTTGGACATTCGATTCCAATTTTTAAGCTGTCTTTTTGTTTTCTTTCAACTACAACGGTTTCTGCACCATGAATTGGGGACATCATATAAACATCTCTTTTGTCCACAAAGTGCACTGCAGTGATATGTGTTGTTAGTGATCCACAGCATTGAAACCTACATGTACCGTGTAAAATTTTTTTCTTTTTGATTGCCTTCTTTTTGTTAGTTTTATTGACAATTGCAATTGGGAAGTGTTTACGATTTGATCACACAGTCCCTGAGGAGTATGTGTTTCTCTGCAAAAGGTGTCTCAACAGGCGGGGGCTAGTATAAAAAATTATCAAAGTATACCTTGTATCCTTTATCTAAGTATCTCTCTAACAACTTCATAACAACACGCTCTCCCAAAGGAGTAGAGGTATCATCACCATCTTCCTTTCCAGTATAAACATGAAACTTCAAAATATAACTTGTAACAGCATCACATAACATCCAAACTTTTATTCCCCATTTGGTGGGTTTCTTGGGTAAATACTGGCTTCAATAATTGGTTTTTTCACGTAAGGCAAATCTTCGGAGTCGTTTGGAATGACAGTTCTGAATAATAGCTGACTTTAATTCTCTATCTAGCTCTGTAAACTCACAATAGGCAGCTAGCTTTCTTAGTCAGGTAGCAAATTGATCACCTGAACTGCTTGTTGAAATTCAAAAATGTGATAATCTGTATTCATCAAGCTTCGTTGTAGATGTTAGGTAATCTTCTCCAGTGTCTGAGATGGTATCAAATATTTCCTGTGTTAGGTATCCCCCATTTTTGCTTGTCATCGGTGACATTCAAGGCTATCAGGTAAGTTTCAAAACTTCGTTTCCAACTCTTCCACATTTGGCTTATAGAACTGGGATCGTTAATAGGGTCAAACACTTGAAGTCATGTTAAATCAAATCTTGCTGCCATAGCTAGCTAAATAGAAGTAATTCTTATCCTCATTGCCAGTTATAATGTTCTCTAGTCTCTCATATGAAAGGATGCTAATAGATTCAATTATTTGATGTTCGACACCACTCAGCTGCTAATGATTATCACAATATAATCCCTTTGTATTTCAGGAAGGTAAAGAACTTCACTGTTTACCTAAGAACATAGCTTACACTGTAAAAACGAAGTGGTTACAATGTAGTGATCTTCACTACCTCTCTGGTGACATGGAATAAAAAAACTATGCTTATTATATACCTCTTTAATGTTTCATGCAATTAAAGAATCTTGCATTGAAACAGTTCATTATAATAAACCAGTATATTACAGATAAGAAATAAAATATAGGTACAAAGAAGGACTGTTAGGTGAAAGGTAGTTGACTACAAGTGAAGACCTCAGCCTTGGTCCTTGAAAAAACCCTTGGGGTTATTTGTAATTAATTGTAATTCAAATGATAGATATAAATGCAAACTACACCTACAATTATTACTTACTTAATTAAACATTCACAATTAATTATATTCATAATTGTATTGTACTACAACTGAATCTTCTTGTACAGGTTCTTAGAAACACTGTTTAAATCAAAATGAATACTAAAATTACTATATTATACTTAAATATTTGAGGTTGCAGTTGCATTGCACCATGTGTGTCTTAATTGTAAAGCAAATTGACGATTTTTTATGGTCCACTAATGTACATATGACTTTTCATTTGAAACAACCTTTATTTTTCATGTATAAATGTCTTGTTTTACATATTTTACACTTACAAAACATTTATTATGCAATAGTACATTATATTTATACAGATAGATCAGATAGATTATTTTGTAGAAGTCTAAGTGATTGTAAGATTAGTTATAACCTTGATCACTGATTTTTTTGGAAATCTCTGGTCATTTATTTAGCATCATCATCGAATTCATATACTTCTTATGATTATAATTCAATATTTTTCAAAAGTACGTATTAAGGAACTGGCTGACTTTTATAAAAGCAGGACAAAAGATAAAGGAAAAGTTAACAGTGAAAAGACACAGAAAAAGGCTTTGCTGGTATTATAAGTAAGTAACATGAAGAATTTTGTGATTCTTAAAACTAACTATATAGGTTAATCTTGGTGAAATGCTATATGATAGAGAGCTACGAAGGGGAGTGAGGAAGAAGTGCTTACCTGAGCCCAATCCTACTAAAGTTGAATTGGACAGATCTAGTACCCTTAATTCCATTTTCCAGTTCGCTAAAAACCTTTATTTCAAAGACATGGAAGGGGAAATGATGCTGGGAGATTCATATGGAACTGCTATACATGTGTCTGAACCAACAAAGTGGTCATTGGGAAAATTTTTTGAAACCAACGGCCTGCAGCCAAGTAGATACAAACTGTATGTGATTATGGCTTCAGAGAAAGTGAGGAGTAAAATAATTGCAGATTATAATTGATGTTAATTTTGTTGACTGATCAGGAGGAAATTGTTAATGAAGAAGAAGATACTCAATCTTGGCCTCCAAATAAAATGGGTAAACAAATACTCATTCAATACTAACTTTTTTTAAAGATCATCTTTTATAGTTTGTACAGTGTACAATTGAAAAGTGTATGGAGTGTGGGCGGGACTTCTGTACCTATGTGCCAAATTCTGTGTGTAAACTACCAGATGGAAATTATGCTACATATGCAGACCCACAACTACTTTGTCCTCTATGTGATCATTTATGAATGCAGATTTTTTCCCAGAACTCTCTGCTTCTTGAGTAGCCATGTATGGTACTTTATATGTATATACTTTTAGTTGGGTTTTCTTTAATTATAATTCATATTGTTGATGCAGCATTATAACCTTGAATTCATATCATTCTCATAATTATAATAATGTTAAATGGTAATCTAATTGCAATAGTAATTTTCAGTTCATAATAATTACAATAATTAATCCAGAACACTTATTCTGGAATGCTTGTAGGAGCTGAAATTTCAAACTCTTCCATTACAGCTTGTGCCAAATGTTCAAATTCTAAAGAAACCAATCTTGGTGTTTCACAAAACATTTGCTGAATGTCAAGAACTGTTGAAGCTTCAACCGTGCAAAGATATTGTTGGTACACCTGCATATCAATCAAAACACTTGAATTTACTTTTTTGATATAACTTCTTACCATGCAGTTCAGGAAAATTAAACAAAACATCAGGGATTCCTGGTGGCACTTCAGCCATGTTAGATTTTCTAATTCTATGTGAATTCCATTCACTAACAAAATTATCCAACTGTAACTGAAGAAGAGGCCCAAAGCTGAATCTCACAGCATCACTATTCAATTGGGGTATTAAGTATTTGAAATCATTCAAGTTTGTTAGCTTACATATGGTGAGGAATATGAACATTAAGAACACCATCTGTAATTAGTTCCTTCCAATGAGATCCATATCACAAGATAATAAAAATTTATGTAATAATTATTTACTTTAAAAAAGTTGATCCACCATTCACTGAAGTTTTGGCGAAAGTGAGACCACCATGCTTCGATACTATCCCATACATTTATCTACTGAAATAGTTTACATATCTGATTAGTGGTTGATCTCCCATACCTGTGGCTATTAGAACCACTGAACACATCAGCATGCATATGTCGAAATATTGGTTGAATAGGAGCTATGCTAGAATTTTCTGTCCCCATGTCAGTGCGCAGTATCATAGGACAACCTAAAAATATATATATTAGTGTTATGAGATAATATAGAATTTTATATACCTCCAAGATTATGTACACATGAACAAAAATGATATGCAATATAAGCAGGGTTATTATTGGAACTCGCTATTGTAAGCCATAGTATCTTTCTAGAATACCTTCATAAACAAACACAGTTATAAATAATAACATAATCAGATACAACATACCCATCAATACATCCGTGTATAGGTAGGCCATATGGCTTCAATTTGTCATATCCATCGCAGTGCCACACAAAGCATGGGCCCTATAGACCAATATAAATTAATGTCATTAAAATATTTATTTACTTTGTTACGATATACATGTCTCTTTAAACGCCTTGATTGTCTTTGAGATGTTCCATCGGGATCTAGTAGTGCTAGACACATCATTACTGTATCCCTAAAGGAACCATCAAATGAAATGTCAGGAATAATACAAATGTAATTCTAATATGCATTACCTACGGACTGTTAATTTATACTTTTGTTTTAAACGATACCACATTGTGCGGTAGCCAATCAATGATCCAGGACCTTGTAACTCCTCCTAATGTTTTGTATCACTTCTTAAAAACTGATTGGTCTGAAACATCTCAAAACAACATACCATTATGGCTGACTGAATCACATGCAAGGGACTTTCATTATTTTTACCGACTCCTATCCCTTTTTTAATTCTCTGAATCTGTCTAAGGCTATATAATTATATATATATATACAGTGGAACCTCTAATAACGAAACTTCTCTTTAACAAAAACCTCTGCATATTGAAAATATTGCAATGTACGGACTTGTTTTCCTATTTAAATGATGATAATGCAACCTCCCTTTAACGAAAACTTCTCTATTACGAAATAACGAAAGGCCTTTACTACACCAAGTTCGATTTTCACTTCCATTTAACGAAAGAGGTGTGGCTACGCATGCGCACATCTACCTATCTACCTATGGTTAAGAATAAAACAATAGTCTAAAGTAAATTTGAATTGTGGAGAGAGGCAAATAGCTCTTTAAGTTTCTTGACACTTCAAGACCATAACCAGCACTATTAACTTTGTCTCCTGTCACTGTGGCAAATCCCTTATTGTAATCTCTCTGGAGAAAATAGGTTACTGCCACAGAAATATTTAGAGGAATGTGGCCAACCATCTTTCAACACAGCAACTGCTGATCTGTCTTTGACATTATCAGGCTCTCTTCTCAAGAGCAATTCTTCCCCAATAAACGGAGTCCAAACGTCTTTGTAAGCATGATACCCTCTGATAAATGAGTTCACTTCAAGTTCTACTGACTTGTGGATGAAAGTCATTCTCGTACGTTGAGTCGCTTTCCTAGTATAGTAACCCACAATCAGCTGGACAACAGTAAACAAACAACTTTACATGATTTCTTTAATTAACTAAGCCAGACACTGTAACCATCAATAATAATGTTGTTTCATGATAAGTAATATTAAAACCTCTCTTTAATGAAAACCTCTTAATAATGAAAAAATTTAGCTGTCCCAAAAGTTTCATTATTCGGAGGTTCCACTGTATATATACATATATTTGTATAATAATTATTACAGAGAAATAAATTATATAATTATAGTTTTAAAATAACTTTAATGGACAGCAAACCTCAATGATTTTCCACACACATCCACTAATAGTTTCTGAATTTCTCTTGTAGTACAGCTACTATGTGCTAGGTAAGCTATTATCTCCCTGTGACTTTCCATTATATCATTATATCGGAGTTTAGGAGGGGGTGCGGCTGGGGACGAGACTTGGCGATACCGCCAGACTATATAATACGGAGTCACGCCGACGCAAACATGAACGTGAACATGAACGGTAAATGTCGCTTTTGGCTTCCGTATTGCTCTGATGTAGTGTATAATTATACTGTGTATACAATTATAATATGTCACAAAACAAATGAGTATCATAGAGAACGTTTTAATGATCTTTAAGTACGCATGTATGACTATGACTAGCATTTAAATTTGCACTAGCAAGTACACACGTGCATGTTAAATTTTTTACACACATGAACATTTACCTTTTTCCAGATCACTCTTTGGTTTATATTATGTATATCTCTCCTCCTTTTGGTTTAGCTGGAGGTAAAGAGGATGTCTTCTTCTGAAGCACCATGTAAAAGCTCTAGAATCTGTGGTACAGATAGTGTACAACTCGTTACTTTCACAACCTTCACCATGTGAGACCATTACTACAGTCCTTTCCGTTCTGTTCGTTCCATGAAATAGCAATCAAAAATTGTCCGGTCCGATCCAGTTCGTTCCGTGGGATAGGGAGGGCACTAATAAGAACATACTACAAAGTACACCAACCAGGAAAAAAACATCTTCAATGATTCTGGTTACTTAATTATGTAACCAAATAAGACTCTTACTATAATTATTATAAACAGACTTGTGTGTAGACAGTACTTAGGATAAAGTGGGTTGACAAACTCAAATATAAGTAGGTATATTATTTGCAGTTAGTTAGTTCTGGGATATCACTAACCCCTGCACAATAATAACCATAACTTACAACAGTCACACTGTATCCAAGTAGAATCATCATCGCCTGCTCCATACATTAACCCACACATAGGGGATTCCACTTTACTTTCAGTTTCAGTTGTGCTATCAGATGGTGACAGTTTCAGCAGATGTTCTTAAAGTATATTCACCGGTTTGTTCTTATAAGCTCCTTGTCTTTTTGTACGTCCTGATCTTGTTTGTGCTTTTAAATCCTTGCCTTCCTTCCCTTTTTTCTTTTCCTCAAGTATTTCACTGAGATAGCTACTACATTCACTCTGTGAAGATTTCACACATTACTAGATTGCTCTTTGGTACAGCAGTAAACTGTAGAGAGATTGTGTCTGGATGATTTGCATGAAGCAAAGACATGTACGTTTCATCCCATTCCTCCAAATATTCCCGAAATTCAGTCTCTAGCCACTTTTATTTCATACACAATCATGTAATAATTATATCATAGAACTTTATATAAAGGTGATTAAACTACGAACTCACTTGTAGTTTGACATCTTTGTGACTTTTGTAAGTTTCCAAATTGGGCTTTCTCTTATATGTTTAAACCTCACCAGCCCATCTTGTGTTTAGGCAATCAAAGAATTTATCATACTTAAACATGGTTGATCAAAGTAAGTTTGTAGTTCCATTTCAACAACCATGCTCTTCATTGGTACACTGTCATCAGAAACACTACAAAAATCCAATAATCTCACTTTCATTGTGGGTGGCTCTAAACTTTCTCTGTTGGTAGTAGCTGAACAATTATCTTGACGTGGATGAAGGAGGTGAGATTTTATGGCTTGCAAGAGATGAAGCCATTTTATTCCCTTCACATGTGCAATGATCACGTAGCCATGCCCATAATTAATTTCCATTAAACATCATTTATTCAAATAAACCAATAATGACTTACAGTGTAACAGGATTTAAACCAATAATGACTTACAATATAACTGATATCAATTCAATTTATAATAAATTTATAACAGGATTTATTCAAATAAACCAATAATGACTTACATTGTAACAGGATCTATTCATAATGACTTACATTGTAACAGGATTTAAACAAATAATGACTTACAATATAACTGATATCAATTCAATTTATAATAAACTTGCAACAGGATTTATTCAAATAAACCAATAATGACTTACAATATAACTTATATCAATTCAATAAATTTGTAACAGGATGATTTGCATCTTAATAATAGTGATGCTTATTCAAAAGAAATATACATATATACTCAACTAAGAAAGGTTATTAACAAGAGTCTTAACGAGTGAATAAAGGAACCAAATTTTGGGTTTAGCACACATGTAATAGTGCTCCACTACCGTTGGAAGTCGTCATATATTTATTACAAATAAATGCTACTTTTCCCCATCTGATAAAAGAGCTAACATTTGTTTATAATTGACTATGTCTTGTTCACTTGCATGTAGACCTCCAAAAAGAGCTGGCAAGTTCTTCTTCAAGAATACCTAGCTGCTCGCCAACCATTGGTTTTAATTCAATAACAACTGCAGTTCTTTTGTTTATTAATTTAATTAGGGACATAATCAGTTTTTTCTTCTGTCTGATGAAACCTCTTTTGACTGTAGAAAACATTTTTATAGCATACTTCTTTTATTCGGGAGATTGCAGGTGATCTGCAATGTGGGCAACAATGTTACCACAAAATATGGTTGGTCATTCTTCGTTCTCCAGTAAGAATCTTTTGGCAATGATGTCATTTACACGAGTAAATAATTTTACATCATCTTCTGTGCATCCCGTGGTGGTGAAAGGAGTAGGATCTTCAGGCTCCAGTATTAGTACTTCAATGAAATCGCCTACAATGTTTCTAAAAAATAAGTCGTGCCATCATACACTAGATGTAATGAGGTCAATCTCCTTCTTTTCCTTTTGGAAGGCGGTACAGTAACGGTTTCTCAATTCTCTGTTTTAGCATTCGTATTGTATCTTGTGTATTTTCCTAAAAGAAAATATTTAATGAACAATCTGTAGTTTATTCCTAATCCTTTAATTACATACTTCTTCCTCTCCGAACTGGAGCTATTTGCCATGTCAACTATATAAGCTGAAAAGAAACAAAACATCGGTACTGATAGTTATATTGCTAAAAAGCAATGAGAGAGAGAGTGAGCATTATTCTGTACTAGTTTGAAGTAGTTTGACATCTTTAAACCACTTCAAATTATTCATATGCAATGAGTACATTATTAATTATAATTATTATAATATATAAAATACTGTATTATCAGAGCTTCTTCCTTGAATCACGGCATTTTATTCCATTTTTCTTCGAGTTCTTTTACTGTTGGAATTGGATAGAGGTATTCTATGTGTGCTGTTAAAAGAAAAACAATGATAAAGCTCGACATAATACACAATGATAATTATACTTACACTTTATTGCTATTAGAATTTTTTGATCTAACAACTCTCTTCCTTTTGTGTCTGTACAATTGGATTTTGCTAAAGTCTCTTTAGGAACTAATATGCCCTGTAGCTTAACTCCAAACTTGGCAGGATCGGCTGTGGGACATGTAAATATATGATCAACTGCTGTTATGGTAGATGAATCCAATTCGAGGAAGACTTAGTGTTTCCCAAACCAACGTCCATTATCAACAGTAATAGTAGCATCACTCTTCCTTACTGACGAATCTTCTAGTTCATCATCCTGTGAAAGCAAACCAGGTTAATCTATTGTTAAATAGGTTGGTACGTTAAAAGTGTTACCTTTTTTGCCCGTTTCTTTATTATAGCCTTCTTTATCAGTGTCATGTCAGTTGCAAGATCATCTACCTTCTCTTGCATTAAGTCAACTTAACCCTGAACATTCAATAAAATTTCTTTTAGTAACATCAATTGTTCTAAAACTGTCGAAGGTGGTGGCAATGCACTTCTTGTAATCATAAAAAGTAATCATAATAATTAATAATACTAACTACTTATAACAATTATAGTTACTTACCGGTTCTTGATTAACAAAAGTTAAAGGTGAAGGTAGAAGTTCAATACTGTCCTTGCTGACCTAGTGTATGCTTTTTTCCACTACTTTGTGGTTTTGTTTCTTTATGGGAGTTGACGTTGAGCGAGGCTCCTCCTCTATTCGAATCTGTAAATCTTCCATTTCAATAAGTGTACCAAAACCCAAAACTATCGCTTTATATGTTTTTGTTGGAACAAAACTCTCATAGAAGACATTCTAAGTTTCTCAGGTATAGAATACTGAATACTGAGGACCAGCTATTTTATAAGAATCACAAGTATCAGTTCACTGCTTCGCTAAAGCACTTTGAGGTTTATGGTACAAACAGCTGAGCGAATAGCGTGAAAATGCTTTGATAAAAGATGAAAGTCTAATAATTGAATTTTCATTATTAATTAAAAGAAGGCAGTTCACACATCATCATGGACAGCAGCTTCTCTAATACATTGGACTCTTCGATCTCATTTTTTAGCTAGGACAGAAAGTATTAATACAGTAAACGAAACATCTCCAGATATTTATTCCTTTTTACTTGAGGAGTGGGATGCTGATGATTCTGATTGTGATGAATTTAATGAAGAAGAAACATTTGAGACTGAATTTTCCAAACCTATTTACAGTGGAGCTAATCTGTCATTATTGGACAGTTATTTAATACTCTTACATTTTGCTCTTTGTCATAGTCTAAATAAAAAAGCATTCTCTGAGTTGCTCAAATTGGTTGGTGCCCATTTACCATCAAAAATTGTATCTGCTTATAAGCTTAACAAGGTGTTTATGGATCTGTTTTCTGATATTTCCGGACAAACGTACTACTGTTGCTCCAAGTGTCACCAGTTACTTGCTTCAATTGTCACTAAATGTAGTAATGGATGTGATTCTGGTGTTACAGACATACTAATTGGTCCACAATTTATAAGACGGTTAGAAGGTATGACTATAATTATTGTAGGGATAATTTATAACAAAGTATGTACTTAATCTTTATTCTATAGACCCATATATTTGGAATAAAGGTTGTCGATATAGCCTCTGATCATCAGGAAAAGTCTGTCCCACAGGATTTGTTTCTGCATTATACTTTCTTAGAGCAGAAAGAAGATCAGTGTCTTTGCTTTGTCTCTGGGAAAGTTTGATTTTGCTTTTCATATGCTTGGTTGATTTTATGTTGTTAGCAACAGTGCTTCTTTTTACAGAGATTGTTTCTCTGCAAGCATTACAAAATAGCCGTCCCAAACTCATAGAGAGCTCCTCATTGGGAAATTCTTCTATCCTTTGTAAAGGAACAATGTTTGGTTCTTTTAATGAATGTTGTCGACCTGAAGATCTTTTCTTCCCTGTAGGCCTGTGTTGAATTTTCCTCTTCTTGCAATGTCGGATTGTTTTGGTGCTTTCAGCTTCTGTAGTATAGATGTTACTTCAGGTTCTTCATTAGTTGTCTCAACTTGAATGTCACTAACAGACTCACTATCTTCACTGGAGGACAGATGATTTTGACTGCTGTGCACGTGACTTGCAACGTTTGTTTTCTCAGCAGTTTTGAGGAGCTCTTTTTGTATAATACATTGAGGATCTTTCTTTCTTCTTTGACTGCTTTGACATTAAACACAGACTAAAATGTAAGATTTATAGTATGCACAAGGAAGAGACTAGTATAATGATACTTTCAGTTATAAAGTAGTAACTACTGACATGTCAGTTTGTATAACTATTATATATAATATTATTATAAAAACTAACATAGCAATACAATTTTATTACTTTATATGTTTTGTACACATAAAGTAAATCATCTGAAGTAAAATTTAATGTTTTTATTAGTTTGTATTAGTTTGCCACGTAGGTGAGGGTCCCGTCCCTACGGCGCTCGTTTTAAATGTTTTGATTCTATTTTTAAAGAATTCAGGTTAATTTTTGATCAAATACGTGATGACTATTCTGTTTCATTTACAGTATTTGATATTTTCTGCAGGAATGGTGTCCAAAAGAGACAGTACTCAAAATTTACTGCAATATTATAATTATTTGTTATTACAAGTCCTACATTCTCTTTTTGAACATGTTTCTATTCTATTTTTAAATGACTCAGTATAATAATATATATCCCTATGTACCCTTTCATTATTTGTTATTTTCGTTAATATGAAATTACAACAAAATCAATGATCAAATGACAAGTATAAAAGTGAGTAATAAATCACAACTCAGTAACAATACAAATACACAATACATGATGGGATAACGTTGGGTAGTTAGTTCTGTTGAAGATGACTGATCTGATGATGTATCGGGTGGTGAATTGACTGAAGGTGACGAATCGGATGGTTCGAGAGACGGCTGATTAACTGAGGACTGAGGGTCAACCAATGGTGTCTCGTCTGTAGTGTCTTGATTTCTTTCATCTAATATTGGGACACAGATCTGCTGTTCAGTTCTAGTGCGTATGTGATCTGTATGACGTCTGACTGTCTTTCCTCCTTGGAGACTGACATTGAAAGAAACACTCCCATCTGATGATAATACTTGACCAGGGATCCATTTAGTTCCTGGACCAAAGTTACCAATGTACACAGGATCTCCGTCTTTAAATCCACAATGTTTGGAATGTAAATTGGCATAATATTGTTGCTTAAACTGTTGGTGGATCATACGAGCATTGAAGTCAGGTTTCATCAAATCTAAACGTGAACGAAGTCTTCAAAATCGATTTTGAAGTAATTCATCAGGTGAGAATCCCGTGACACTATTTGGGGTTATATGACTATAAAACAGAACATGAGATACTTTCTCCTCAATTGAACCAGTTGTTAGTTTTAGTAGTGACTGTTTAAATGACAGTACTGCTCTTTCAGCGAGGCCATTTGATGATGGATGATACGCTGGTGATGACAAATGTTTAATACCATTTCGGCTTAGGAATGATTCAAATTCAGTACTGGTAAAGTTACGGGCGTTATCAGTGACAATTATGGAAGGTAGAAGAATAGGCATCGATAATTATCAGGAACATGTGACCTAGAAATGGTCCAGCAAAGTCTAGATGAATTCTTGACCAAGGTGTCGATGGCCATTTCCAAGGCTTGATTGGTATAGCAGTGGGCATGGAACGATTGGATTGACATTGAGAACAATCTTTGACAATTGTCTCAATATCCGAGTCAAGGTTGGGCCACCATAAGAACATTCGGGCTAATGTCTTCATACAAGCAATTCCGGGATGGCATGTATGTAATTCCATCAATATAGCATCTCGACCTTGGTGGGATGACTACTCTGTTACCCCACAGTAACACCCCATCCTGAGTAGATAGTTCTAATCTGCGAAAAAAATATGGACGAATTTCATTGTTAGATGAATCTATTCAAGTGGCCAACCTGACATAACAAAATGAAATACCTTCGACAGGATTGGATCTCTTTGGTTGTAATCATACATGGACATTGTCAGGGCCCATCTCCGAATTCGATTGGAGGTCGTGGTAGGAATGGCATGGTGTTGATGAAGTAATGATAGTAGTGGTTTATGATCGGTAACGATATGAAAACGACGACCATAAATGTAGGAATGGAATTTCTTGATACCGTAAACACAAGCCAGTGTCTCCTTCTCAATCTGACTGTATTTACGTTCAGCTGTTGATAGAGTTCGGGAAGTAAATGCAATAGGACGTTCAGATCCATCAGGAGACAAGACTGCACCCAATCCGTAGGATCAAAATGAACGAGTACATAATCAGAGGTTAACAATAATTTTGCTTTCTTGAAGGCAGCATCTCTCTCACAAGTCCAAGACCAAGGTACAGACTGACTTACTAGTTGATATAATGGAGACAACACAGTTGCCAAGTTTGGGATGAATTTGGCATAATAATTCAGACCCAGGAAAGCCTTTAATTCTGTAACTGATTTGGGAGTTGAGGCTCTTGTAATTCCATTAACTTTATCAGGCAAGGGGTGTAGTCCTTCACAGTCGATTTTGTGTCCAAGGTATGATATGCTGTCAACACAGAACTTGCACTTGTCCTTCTTCAAGAGAAGTCCAGCAGAAAATAATCTCTCCAGCACGAGAGAGAAATTATGTAGATGGTCTTCTTTAGAGACTCCCGAGACAAGGATATCATCGAGGTATACTATTACACGGGGAATTCCATGTAAGTTTTCCATGGTACGTTGAAAAATTCCGGGGGCAGACGATATTCTGATTGGCAGACGGTTGAAACGAAATAGACCGCAGTGCGTATTGATTACAGTATATTGTTTCGACTCTTCCTCTAGTTCTAATTGTTGATCGACTTGTCAGGTTTCATAACTGGCACTATAGGGGCAGCCCAATCAGAGAATGATATTGGCTCTATGATGTTGCAGTGTACTAGCCTTTCCAATTCAGATTCTACTTGAGCCCGAAGGGCATAGGGTACAGGGCGGGCTTTACAGAAAATTGGCTGGCCTTCCTCGATATATAGCTTAGCTTTGTATCCTTTCAAAGTTCCAAGTCCCTCATTAAACACGGAAGAGTATTTCACGAGTAGATTGTCCAGTTGATGATCGGCGAGGTGAAACAGTGAATTCCAATCGAGACGATCGAGCGTAACCAGTTGCGACCAAGTAAACTGGGTCCCTCCTTTCCTGCCACCACCAAAGGTAACTTTGTTTTCTGATCCTGATACTGGATGGACGGAGCAAACTCTCCATACATAATTAGAAATTCACCCGAGTATGTCTTTAAGTCTGACAGTTGTCTCTTGCAGTGGATATGATGCAAACAAATTTGTCATGAGTCTGTTTGGAGATGACTGAGAATGCGGCACCAGTGTCCACTTCCATAGCGAGAGGAACATTATTGACTGACAAGTTGACATACAAGGGAGGCTGAGAGTTAGAAGTAACATTAAACAAGGTATACTCATCTGTTTTTGTCTGACTTTTCTTCAGTGTCATTCCAATGTTTACGAGATGGATGCGATGAACAATGACGTGGAGTATATGACGAGGAAGTTGACGAGGAAGTTGAATATGATTTCGAACGAAGTGGAGACGGTGATGCAGATGACAATGGCGGATTCGATGACTTGCGAGAACGACAAACAGTTTGTATATGTCCACGTTTACCACAATAAAAACAAGTACTGTTTCTAAACTTGCACTGGTCCCGGCGATGACTCAATTGACCGCAACTATAACAGAGATGGTGAGTTTTTCAGTTTATGAACGTCCTGAGAACTAGATGCTTGTAACATAGCCATATCCTTGGCTGCAGATTCATGGCTATGGGCTATCTCAAATGCTCTTTTGAATGTTAACTTCTGTTCTGACAATAGACTCTTCTGAAGTGAGTGATCGGATATTCCGCAAACCAAACGATCTCTAAGATTATCCTCCAAAGCTGCTCCAAAATCACAATCTTTAGCAAGATGTTTTAGTTCTGCAACAAAAGCAGAAACTGATTCATCCAGCTGACAAAAATCTGCTGTAGAAACGATAACGTTGCATTGTTACAAGAGGCTTTGGGTTATAGTAGGTTGACATGTGTTCAAGAAGTGTTGCATACTCTTCTTCTGCAGATTTCCTCAGGGCACATAAATTCGCTAAGGTCCGATAAGCAACTGGTCCAATAGTAGCAAGAAATATGGATTTCTTCTTATTATCCTGAATGTCATTGGCTGCTAAAAACTGCTCGAATCGTTCAGCATACTGAGACCAGTTCTCCTTGGATTCAAAGAACTCTCCAATGGTACCGAATAGAGCCATTAAATGAACAAAATGAGCCTCGTCGCCAGAAATGTTATATTTTGAGTTTCATAAAATATGAAATTACAACAAAATCAATGATCAAATGACAACTATAAAAGTGAGTTCTTATATAGTGAAACAGCCCTTAACAGTAGACGACAGTCTTAACATTTACAGAACATTAATTAAACACAGGTTACATAAATCACAACTCAGTAACAATACACAATACATGATTACAATTAAAAAGTCATTACATTCATATACAATGAATTATTGGCACAATTGTGATGAAATTTCAGAGTGATCAACTAACACATTAACTTATACTAATGATTGGTACATGGACAGTTCAATATCATTTTGGGTTTACAAATTTGGCTATTTGTGGAAGTGATGACATGCAGTACAGAAGCATATTCAGTTATACTATTTGTACACGTCTTAAAATTAATGGGTGTGTTTTAAAGGGTGTGATCTATTAAAAATGGCGTCCTATCATAAGTAGGTTGCTGTAGTGGCTGAAAGTTCATTCTCTAGGTAAAAAAAAAAAACAGAACAGTACAAAGTTTGTTTCCCTGCTACAACTACTTTAACAGCTCCAGAAACGTAGAAATCTATTTTTATGAAAAAGAGGAATAATAATATGAAGATTTTGCCAGTTTTGCTACTCGCCGGCTCTCTACACTAACGAAGATCTCTGGACATCTAAAAGGTATTTTTAGTCATAAAATTACTCAGTATTATAAGTTATATCTATATTTTAACTTATCTGTATTTATTAGCAGAGATTTCAGCTTACCACTTGCAATTAAAATGCATGGGCGGCCATTTTGTTTACTGGGCCATCCCTACATAGAGAGTACTACCATACTCACAACCCATATTCAAATTTGAAGGGACATTCAAATTTGAAGGGACTTTCAAATATGAAACTTTGGTATGACAACCATATTAGGTATGTTGTCAATAATTAAATGATGAATATAAATGACAAATGGAGTGTATAACTGTTTCACTGATACAAACTTGTATATTTTATAACATATGCGAAGTAATGTTCAGAAAAAGAAATTGTGGACATGACTTGTACATTCAAAAACCCCTCACAGTCAACAATATAAAGAGCATTGATACTCGTAAAGACAGGATAATCATTGACAACATCCAGGATAACAGCACCTTGAGGATTGTACAGAATACCATCTACTGAGGCCCACTTGGCACTACAAGAAAAACATAAAACTATGAAATGTATTGAGTGAGAAAGATACATAATAATTAGGGCTGGGACAATTTATCGATTTTGAAAAGTTTGTTGATTATCAATTACAAGTCTGTGATATCGATTATGTTAATTATTCCAGAAGACATACTTTTCAAGCATGCAACAGCATATAATGTACAATATGGAAAGTGATGGGAAGTCTTGTTGATATTCAAATTGGGTGGAGTTTCCTGCATTACTGCATTAATTGACTTAATTGGCCTAATTACTTCTGCTGATTTTAATCGATAATTAATCGATTTGAAGTTAGTGATAATCGAATTCAGAATCTCAGCTGATTTCCAGCCCTAATAATAATAGTATCTCTAAATCTTAAAACATCTTAATTACGTACATGTATGTCTAAGACAGTGAAAATAATGAATCTGATTTTGTGGTTGCTTATAGTTGATACTGGGTTAGTGTTTCAAAGAAAAGCTGCATGTTAACTTACATGTAAAATTCAGTAGTCAGCAAACAAAATTCACTTAGAACATCCTCACCAACAACACATTCACCTAGTATACAATGAAACGAAATCATAAACACAGTGAACTGCTAACCTGGACCAATTTCAGGCAGTTCTTGTCCGAGGGGACGAGAGTCAAGCCATTTATCACACTGCCATTGCTGATGGCAGTTCACCAATGTCCAGGCAACATTGATAAAGTTTCCTATACTCTGTGCTAGCGTTTTTAGGTAACAATGTTTCCCTTCAAAACGCATCGTCCAAAATCTTACAAGAGGTCATCATTTCGGCAAGTAGTTCTGTTTAATTTTTCTAACAACATATACGTAGCTTGAGCGAGAGTTAGAAGAAATCACTAACTTTCATAAAGAAGAGGCTGAGAAAAATTGCATAACCTTACTTCCAAAGGTCAAGGAAGGTGACAGCTGAATAGCCATATGAGACCTTTTAAAAATGCAAGCTCAAGAATTAACTACATTTTGTGAGAACATGGGAATGTTCAATTATTATTTATCTCATACACGATATCATCATTGCTTTCCACATAATAGAATCTAAACTAGAATATTTGCATAAATACGAGTTGATATCTGTACTTCTTTCAAACAAAAGGAAAGATAAAAATTGTTCAACGTTTGGATGTTATTTAAATGTTTTCAATATAATTTTCTAAATTAACAGGCACACCTTGATATAGGATGGTAGCTGGTATCCCAATTAATGCCTCATATATAGCCGCTGTGATTGGAGATATCTCATTCGAGATGATAATTGTATGTGAACGAATTCCCGTTATAAAGTCCGCCATATGTCCTCGCAATCTTAAAATGCCTGGTATCTGCTTACTTCACTTTTAACATTGAATATCCCCATCACTGAAAAGTGTACTTCTCTTCACACAGAACATGATACTTGGAATCAAAGACAGCCAACATATTCCCAATAGTGTTTTGCAACTCAGCAGCTCTTTAGATAAGTTATAAGAAAAAAAATCATTAATGTATAGAATAAACAAAAAAAAACAGAGTATATTACTGTATTATTAATTTTAACAAAGAATTACAAAATGTAATATATTCATATAGGCTGTAATATACATGTACATAATTATTTTATGATCATTATTAATAAAAATAATAATTATATCTGGTCCAAATTAACTTAAATTGCATGGGGTCTGATTTAACATCTTAGGGGCTTCATTACACTTAGAGGCACACCTTCTGAGGGAGTTGCTAGAACACCTGTGGAGGGTTATCATAACTACTTACGGGTGTTGCACAAAACACCCCAAAGGAGTGATATTTAAACATGCGAAATAACACCCTTAAATGGGTTACAGTAACACCTTATTTTTAACAGTGGAGTTTGGAATAACCAGGTTTCAATCTTTATGGGTTCGATGAAGGAAATGTTTAACCGGAGACGACCTAGTTGGTCACTTAAGAAGTAGGTTCTAGCTGATAAAGCTGGAATGTACCAAAGACAGTTTGAAAGAATTGAATATCCTGTGCACATGAGAAGGAGTTGGAATGTGCACAGAAACTCAAGAAAATCCGAAAATATTATCGTGATGCTGTATTATTCTAACAGCAGATCGGCAATAATATTTAAAAAAGCAATGTCAAATTGATCACAACACAAATGGTAAAGCTTTTTATCAGTGATTAAGAATGATAAAAGTGTAATAACTATAGTCATGTTGTAGAAAATATTTGTATTAACTGCATTGTACATGTGTTTATAATAAATTAGTTTTTTTAAGTGTAATCATAATTATTATTGCATAATTATACATATTTCATTTTTCTAACGACGTCTATTAGTTGTTGATTTCCATTGATTTCTTTATGTTACACTGTTAATGAAGATTGTATTAGAACGGCGATAAAAACAGTTTGATACAAACCATCACTAAAAGTACTTGAATAGGTGCACACTTTGACAATAATCGTGACGAAGGAATTAAATTTAATGACATTAGTGATGGGGGTATGAAAAGTAGGATACCATACAAAACATTTTGAACCAAACCAATCCCAGTGTTCAAGCTATATTGGACATAAGCAAATGTAAATTTAAGTGCTTTTTCAACTTAATCTCTGAATATTATTCTCTGTTGCACAATGCATTTCCTGTAGAAGGCCAATATGCAGATATTACAGATCCAAAAACCTCTCCAGCTATTGATGCTATAGAGCAAAACTTATAAAAATGACTGAAAGGTTTATTGCTCTATTAGGATACAGGATTGAAATACAGCTGCTGAAGATTTTCTACTTCAATAACATCAAATACTTTTTCCTTCACTGGTGGAATAAACATTTCTTCATTAGTAGTTAGAAACAACATGCCTGGAGTCCAAAATTGTTGCAATTCTTTCAAACTTTCTGCAGACAAAGAAAGAGAATACCCACTGCTATTTTCTTTAAAAAATGTCTCGTGTTCTTTGGGGAATTGCTGAGCACAAACATCTTGATGGATAATGTACTTCTTCATAAGGGGGTAAAGTACTATTGAATCTTTCAAATGCATAATACCAAAAACCATACACAGGCCCATAATCGAATAAGCATTTACTCAAGTGATGGTGTAAGTGCATGTTTGGAGTACAACTTTCCTTTCCATTCACTCTTTGAAAATTAATACAGAACAGCTTGAGGTATTCATGACTATGTACAATATTAGAGCGCAATGAAGCATGGCTACTGAGTAAATACATGACTTACAAACAAAAGCCAATATTGCAAATGCTCATTTGGGACAATTCCTCGAAGAACTAAAGGAGAGTAATAACTGTCCAATTTTTCCACTGGTCAGCTGTAAATCCTGCAAACCCAGTCTTCCAACACTCCAAGGAACCTGAAATTCTGACACACAATTATCCATAGGCTCTAATTGATCTTTGATATAATTGAATCATTAATCCAATAATGCATAACATACTTGGCTATGCCAAGAGCAATCACTGCAAAATGAATTGCATTGAAATAAAGGAGCTCTAGCAGTATGGAGTACTGTAAACCAAACTCTCCTTCTATGTGTTTGTTCTCCCTTTGTATTCGCAAGACCATGCTTCTTACTCTGTTCTTGATCGATCTTTTCAGCCACATGCACTGTTAAAAATGGGTGGTAGACTTAGCACCTCAAGTGCCAAATTCACACCAAACCATGCAAGTAATACCTACACTCACATAGTCAAATATCCCACCAAGAGTAGTAACAGCACCTCTTGGTGCTAAATTGACAAGTTATACCTACATTCAAGCAGTCGAATATTCCACCAAGAGTAGTAACAGCACCTCTTGGTGCTAAAATTGACATAAATTGACATAAAAAAAAGAAGCTACATGGGATTCGAACCAGGATCACTACAGTATAAGACAAATACTTTAACCACTCTACCACCACACCATTTCAGAGATTAGTGATTACAAACAACAATGATGTCATTGAACACAATATAGAATTAATTGTCAACTAGAAACTGCAAACTTGAGAGTTATAAATTTTATAATTCCCATAGAGTGTAGTGCAGGTCTACTGTTTAATACTTGATGACTTCCAAGAGACTGGAATGTAACAACGTCCAGGAAATTGGTCGCTTTAACCTCCCACGAATGAAAATGATTATTCCATCTTATTACTTCAAAAAACTGAACGCCTAAAAGAACTTCATTAGCTAATAAATAGATCTCCATTACTTCAGCAAATTTGGGACTATCGCTACACTCATTCTCTATTGCTGTGATAACAACAGCACCTTTTTTAAAATAAACTCCATTTAGTTTCACCCAATTAACTCTATATAAAAGAAGAAATAATCATAAAGATGCTGGTAAATGAAAAAACAAAAGTAAACATTTATCTCTGCTGTTGAAATGAATGCACTTGAGGTGCAGAACCTTCGTCCACACACACACACACACACACACACACACACACACACACACACACACACACACTAGAAGTACAGTAAACCTCTGCCTTGAGGGAGAGGTTAAAAATCACATACCTATATATAGTTGTAGTTGACACAAACTTTGCAAGTTTGAATTGGATATCAAAATATTTTCTCCTACAGACAACAGAATAATAATTTATATAGCTAATGTATATTACCATGCCATGCTGTTTAAAAGTTTAAAGCATCTTACCATGTCCAACATCCATTGTATTTAGTAAAATTTCCTCATCTTGAAGTTGGTGCTATTGACAAACAGAAGAACTAAAACTCTCCACAGATATTAAGTTTATTTATTTACTGTTATATTATATTATAATTTTTAAAGTGCTATTTTAAACAAAGTCTGTGTGTATATAAAACACTAAGAAGGTGGTGTTTTATCACCATTAACGTAATAATGACACCTGCAGAGGGAGTAATGTTAACACTTAGTTTAAGGTGCTAATTAAACTCAAATGTTGAGAGTTATTGAGTGGACAGTGACATAACACCTGAAATAGGTGTAGTTTTAACACCGCCTTTTTAACAGTGTGCTGGTGTCAAAACCAGAGTAGTCTGGTTTTTGTGCAAATTCAAATGTTTTGAAACACCTTGAACGTTCTTTAGTAGCATTATGACTCATAAAACCACACACCTTTCTTGTAGCTGGTAAATCACATGCTACACAAGTTAATGCAATTTTTACCACTACAGAACCATACTTAGGAGATAATAGACGAACTCCCCTTCAAAAAGAGCTCAGTTCTTCCACTAAAAAGACTTTTCTAGAGTTAATATGAAGAGAAGGTTCTTTTGGACTTGAAATAATAAACTCATATTTCACCCATCTATTCCTTTCATTCTAAGTACATTTTGTATAACTAGGTATATTGCACCAACAGTCACACGTGGGTAAAAGGCTGAAACAAGTCAACATTTAGTTTTACACACCATGTGAATGGATCTGCAAGGAATGGTTTGCCATTATATGTAAATAAACTCCTTCCATTACAATCATAGCTATCTCCAAAAGTGTCATCAGACATATGGGAAGTGCAATCCCTCCAAAGTTCTCACATTAGTATAAGAAACCAGGCCAACTAATCAGACACTGCACAGCACTCTTCAAACTTTGGTAACAGTACACCATCACTAGTTTGAAGCTCTCAGAATTATTTCTACTATTTACTACATTTAGAAGAATAAAATGACATGGCTTCCTAAAAAATTGAAATGGGTGATTTGGAAAGATTCTATATTGGCATTTCCTTCATTTTCTTTCTACACATTCATTAAGTGCATGACACTTAGGACAAACTACATAGCGTTGAAATCAAGTGAATCTCTCAACATATTCTGTCGAGCTTGTTGTATGTACAGTCTTTGATAATTTGCAAACACTCTAAATAAATTTATTTAGTTGGTGCATAAATAAAATCAATACACCTAAACCAATATCAGAAACTCCAAATGACATTTGCCACAACATAAGAAATAGTAGTACAGCTTGAATAAAAGCAGGCATTTTGGGGGGAGGGGAACTAGAAATATCTTCTTTTGTAGTATCATTGTCATCCCAAATCATACCCTAAGAAAAAACATCATCATAGTACTTTGTATCGGACAAGAGAATTATTATCAAATTATGATATTTTATATAATTGTATAATAATTATGTAGTTGAATGTGTGTGCTTATATAATTAGAGTGTTATAATAATTATGTGTGCATTCATCAAAATCATCTATATCATCAGCAACTAATAAAAATGGAACAGTGAACTAACTGATGCATGACTTCCTCTATATTACACAATATATTACACAACTAACATTGTACGAGTTCATGAACTGTCGTCACCTGAATTTTCATCTGAAATCACTACCCATTCATCCTAATAATTACATTATTTATTACAAAATGAATCAGAGACTAATGACTAATTGTAACAGTTAGCTAAACTATGTTCATTTTAATAATTATAATTATCATTATTATATGTGACCTAAAGATATCCTAGGGATATCTTTGGAGCCTATATCTTTATGACACACCACACTGGCCAGTGACTCACATCATCACACTCTGGTTCAATAATCTTTCTTCTGGTTTTCTAGTTGTTCTATTGCTTGTTGATGCTGTTGCAAGGTAGAATTCAAAACATGCTTGTTACAGCAAGAACACAAATACCTTTTCCTAGAATTCTCCATACTTCCAGCCACACCCTAATAATATACATTATTAGGGTGTGTATATTATTATGGTGGAATACAACAATGAAGTAGTTATACGTTAAAGCAGCAGACCCATTAAGATGTGGTCATTACCATTTACAAACCTACAGGTAGCGCTCCATATTTTTTTTTTCTTTTTCCTGTGAGATAGCAAATCAGTAAGTTCTGCAATGGGAGACAGGGCTTTAGAAATAGATTTCATTACTTCAGTATCTTGCCATTCAGGACTCGTCTTTCTATCTGAACTCAAAACCAGTCTTACTACATGTTCTTGTTCCAGTATGTTAACTATATTGTCATCTTAAAGACTGCCAGGTTTAAGTTGTGTCCAAAAGAGGACAACCTTTTGCCAACCAAGCTTGTTATAACCAGTGTGTTCTTGGTGAGCGTTGAACACTATATTCAATAACAAAGAGATAACTATTAAAAGTGTTATTTGTTTCCTTTTACAGGTTTATAATAATATCAACAATACGTTTTTGAAGAAACATGACAAATATAATATCAATTCAATTCAGATTGTTGCATGAGTTCATTACATATATCTATTCTAGGTTTATATCATTCTCCAAATCGTCTGACAGGTCAATGCCCTCGTAGTCAGAGTCATCGTCATCGCTTACACTGGATAGTTCATAGTCACTGGACAAACATTATCACTGTCTACATCCTTAGAAGATGGTTTGGACTTTGACAGCTTTGTATAACCTGGTCTACGATGTACTTCACTGCTCCAGTGATTAACAGCGGGTTGAGGATCAAATATTTCAAGATTGGGCTTTCGAAAATGAACCAAAAAGTAAATCAGGTATGGGTAGTGGAATATTAAACTTGCTAATGACTATTTCCATTAGTGGGCTAGTTTCATGATGCGTGAAAACCTACTGTGTGGCAATTATCGGCCATAGTACGTGAAACTGTCTATCACTAAGGGGAATTCTTTTACATATGAATGGTTTTAAACGCAACCACTGTTCCTTCATCTTTTGACGAATATCACTGGAAAAAAGAGGCTTAAAATGTTCCATAATACATGATAACTCTTCTTTACCATAGGTGATTACTACTTTATTACGGTCGACTCCAGTTGGCCAATTACTTTGGTAAAATATTACAAAATCAGAATTTTCGATACAAAATCACTCCACTTGTAAGAGCTTCACTATCACGTTTGGACAAGTCCAGACCTTCCACATCAAATCCACGAAATGTAGTTGGGCATACAGTGTCATCAAACTCTAGAAAGAACTGGGAACTTGTTGTACCTGGAGATGTCATAAGCTGCTTTAAATATCCTAGGGTTGCACTTAACGATATATGATCAGACTGGAATGCTTCAGACAAATTTCCAAGAGCAGTGGTGAAGTCGCACATGAAACCAACCTCACGGTAAGAAGTGTACATGGAAGACCTTTCACAGTACTTGCTTTTTCACTATCACTGGAAGCAACCTTATGCTCTAAATGTGTGACCGTAGCAACAAAGTTTTCATTTACTGCTCTCAGTATTCGGGATGCGATCCATCTCACAGGGTTTCATTTCCCAAATTTTCCAACTGTACCGTCTAAAATTGTGTTAGCTCTTGAAAGTTCTCGTAACCTTTTACTTGAACGGGAGTAGAATTTGAGTAAACATTTCCGAGATACATATGATACACTTTTGTAGGCAAAAGTGGGATTGCTATGTTGTGGTGGACGAGGGAATATCAAATCATCCAAATGTCAAAGGAAGCTAAGATCACAGAGGATTCAGCAGTGACATTTATCAGTGGTTCAGGGACGTTTGTTCTACCAAGTTATTGAATACACCAATCATTCTTGGAGGACCAGGTGTAATTGTGCAGATAGATGAATCAAAATTCAAGCACAAACCTAAAGGTAGTAGATTACTGTATTTCACAAATATATTGTTCTTTCTATAACAGCATCATAGAGGACAGGCTCCAATAACAGATATGTGGGTAAGAACTCGAAATGTTGCCACACTTCTTCCAATTATACAAACCCACGTTGCACCTGTACAATTGTCCATTCAGATGAGCGGAGTGCATATAGGATATTATCACATTTACCACATGTGGCTTCACATGGGACTGTTAACCACTCTGTAACCTTTGTTGACCCTACCACTGGCATCCACACACAACATGTTGAATCCTATTAGAACCGAGCCAAATTAAAGTTAGAAGGGATAAAGGGATGTCACACTCAACATCTGGATGAATTCATGTGGCGGGAATGAAATGGAAAAACTGCAAACGATGCCTGGGTCAGTATAATTTCCTGTTTGATTTTCTCACCAGCTTTATAAAAGCTTCTTTTCTTTTTCTTTAACAATTTTTTTCAACAAAACCACCAACAGACAAAAGCTTTTACCATATGGCCATATACACCTACTAACCATGACCACAGGAAGTCATGTGTACTTGTTGCATAATTAATGAGGTGGCGTATATTCTAGTTGATGCATGCTTTCTTGAAAAAGGATGACAGTAAATGCCACTTAAACACAAAATAATCTTTATTTATGAACTCAAAATGCTGCTTTGAGATATCTTGCTGCTCTCTAGTCGTCTAGGTAACAGAAAAACTCTCTCAGAAACAGTATCATGTGCTATTCGTTGATCTAAAATTGAAATCATGACTTATTGTTTTATTTTATAGGGATTGGCCCTTACCAACAGTATTTTTATTAGTAATTAAGAGTGGTTGTTTTCCTGTAATTATTGTATATGTGACTGGATTTGACAAAACCATACATGAGAAAAGCGCAATTGAAGTTCAGTAACATTGTTAACTGCGTTTCCGTATACTAATCTGTTTGTGGGTGAGATTTTTTTTAATTTTCACACTTTTACGCTTTTAGATTTGATGCTGTTTTCTGTTCCTGTCACACATCAATAAATCTTTGGCTACTGTAAAGCATCCTGATGTACGTTTCTAAGATAGTATGTACTTCTAAAATTTAGTGCTGCATTTTTTGATTTCCTTCACTGTTGCCATGTTGCGTTGCCATAGTGTAAAGTAGGATTTTCTGACTTGATATTACTTTAAAAAAAGGTGCAATTACAATAATGTGACTAGTGTACAATAAAAATAATGTGAAATGAGTGTGTTATGTACAAGTGTACGATAAAATAATGTGAAATGAGTGTGTTAGATGTATAATGGAACTGCAGTACAATGCGGAACATGTAAAAAAAAAACAGCAAGTTGAAGTGTGTTGGTAGAGTAGCAATCAATGGGCATGCAATGTGTGAAGTAATAAAAAATATGTACATTAAGCAATGGATGATGGTAATGTAGTAATGATAATTGTAAGGTTAGTGTGTGAGGGATGCAGCAAAAGGATGGAAAGGAATGGAGAGGAGTGTGTGGCAAGGAAGAGGGATAGGTGATTGTGGAATAAATGTTATATCTTACTACAGGTGCGACTGTTGTGACCTGGGTGACCACATTTCCAGAAAGTGGTTGATCTGAAGATTGGTGAGACATTAAAGGATGAGCTGGTGAGTTACGAGTTAATGGAGATGGAGGAACTGTTGAGCTGGTAGATTTGGCACACAAGGGCAATGGCCAGGTAATATCTTTACCTTCGTGACAGAATTGTCTTGTTTGTTTTGCATATGTATACCATTGCCACTTGGCATCCAAACCTTTTGGCTCAACCACGTCTGGAAGTAGGGAAGCAGATGGTTTCCAGGATGGGTCTTTGAGGAGTTGTATCGCATCTGAATTACTATTGCATTTTTGGTGACAATACCTTGCCCTTGACAGTCGAGTCGAGCGTAAAATGCTGGTATTTCTTTATCCCTATAATTTTGTTCATGTTTACTGTAGAGTAGGATGACCAGTCATGTATTGGAATTAGTGGAATGCCATCTTCCCAGCCAACAACCTCCACTTTGTTACACACAGCAGACTGAGTAACAATATCCGCAACATCTTGAAGTTCATTGACTGCCATTCTCCAAACTGCTGTTTCAGCAAACCGAAACATGAGTTGGGTGAGAATTTTGTGTGCCCTATAATCATGAAGGACAAGAAGATGGAATTACTCTCCAGCAGAGCAAAGATTATAGAGCAACAGGGATTGGAAATGTTACAGAAATTGCCGTTGTGACGTCATATCCATTTGTCGTTATCCGGTATCCACCACCCATCTCGTGAACAAACTGCTACCAAGTTAAACCAACAAGTCATTTGGTAAGTTATGATTGTATGAAAAGCTTCACAGTTCTTTGTAATGCTATCTTACATAGTACCATATTCTTTTGTATCATTGTATCAAGTGTGTGGGCTGTTTATACTATCCAATTGTCCTAATATATAGGTTTTGTAGTTTTTTCTCTAGTCTGGGGACAAAAATTTAGAAATTTAGAAAAAGTTACAATTATTCGTCAGTTATAATTGTTTTTGATGTAAGTAGGCAACTAGATTTGTTGTACACCGTGTATATTTATAAACATTTGTAAATATTGGTCTCAGACTGCAATGTTTCGTAGTTTTTTCTGTGTACATGAATGTTATTGATAGCAACTAATATATTATGTGTATAGCCAGCCATTGAATTGTTAGGTGTAACTGACCACACAATTATTTAAATTGTATAGAGATGGCAAGGAGAAAGAAGAGAGGAGTGAAGGAATAAGGAAGCTAAAACCTAATCTGACCCCCTACAGAAGCTCTGATGATGAACGTTTGAAGGTCTCTATGCATAAAAGTTTTAATAATTAATTAAAATTTATACACAGTGGCTTGAACAGGATTTTCTTCAATACTTAATTGACTGGGAGAAATCAGTTGCAGAAAGAAGTGATGCTATACTTACAAAAGTACACAAAACTAGGATGCTACTTGGTAGAGAAACACTGAGTGGTTTGCAATTGACTGGTAAGTCATTCAACTGTTTAAAATTATTTCAACCATTCATTTCTTTTTAGTTAAATCTTTTGTTGAAGTATCAAAGTACTTACTCGAGCAGCAAGGTGTCCATTATTTACTTAGTGAGAGGTTTAGCCAAGACCCTCTTGAAGATTTCTTTGGGAAACAAAGAGCCCGTGGAGGTCGGTGTGAAAACCCAACTGTACAGCAATTCATAAAAAAACACAGTACGCTTAGAATTCAGAAATCAGCAGCTTTAAGCTCTCATTCGTGGAAATTGCAGAAGAAAAAGGCAAACAAATATACCGGTTGATGATGCTCCTATTCTGAAACGTAGGAAGAAATCTACTGGTTAACAAAGTTTATAGACAAACCTAATACAAGTACTATAACAGTTATTGAATAAATAAATAACAATCAATAATTTTTGTGCATAAATAAGTTTATATTATATTATGTTTATAGGATTGTCAGTATCCTCACAAAGCACTATCATCTCATTCATCAGTTGAGCGCTTCAACAACAGCTGTCTGTCACGAGAAGATACCAAAGGCTTGCATGAAATAACTTCCAAAATTCCATACAGTGACTTAGCAAACTCGTCAAAGATTTCAATTTTTTTCATCCATCATGATCTGAGAACTTATACTATCAGCCAGTACTCTGATCTCCTTCATTCGTTTTGACTCAAGTACTTCTTATCAGTTACCACAGACATAACAACACTTCTAACCAAAGAACTAGCCATCTTGTTACCACGCCTAAACCAGCCCGGAAGCGACGGCAGATAGTCCGCAATATTTGCTTCCTGTTTCCAATCCCTCTTGTTCTATAATCTTTGAGCAAAGGTACTGTGAAAGTTGTAGATGAGCCTTGAATATAAGTACACGTAACGTTTTTTTAATAAACATGTATATACTGCCCAATGCAGTTATCTGCATGGCTACTAGCCCATAAGGAGCCAAGTAGTAGTGTAGGAGGCTTATCACCGTGTTAGAGCCTTCCGGTGTCTAATACCTCATCAATTAACCCTTTGAGCAAAACACACTTAAACATAGTACACATAATATATGTGCAGGTGTAAAAATATTTACATCAAGTCTATGATTCTGTGTGAGAGCCCCTCCTTGTTATTATTGTGGTACTTAAAGTCATATTATTAATTATTAATTATTATTTGTAAAATAATGGCAAGATATAACATTGATCATGTTTTAGAACTACTAGAAGATGGACCAGAAGATGAAATTGATGGGTATATGGATGATACTGAAATAATGATAATGACGAGGTAATTGAAGATATAGAGATGGTGAAATGATTTAGAAAACAGTGATAGTGAAGTAGACGATGACACTTTGAGAGCCATTCAATCTTCAGCTCAGGACTCTGCATGTGGACCAGCTTGTACTCATGATATGTCCAGTAAACAACCCATTGACTATTTCCAGCTTCTGATGACTGACAGTATTTTAGATCACATAGTCAGTCAGACAAATCTTTATGCTGATGAATATATCCAAGCTAATCCAGAAATTCCCAGGAAATCAAGACTTCATGCCTGGAAGAAAAAACTACATAATGTAACAGAATTTATACAATTTATAGCTATATAATTATTGTTATGGGAATAATACACTATCGGAGAATAGAAGATTACTGGGTGAAATCATGGCCTTTTGGCACAAATACCTTTTCACGGGTAATGACCAGAGACAGATTCTCTGTGATTGTTCGTTTTCTACAGTCCATGGTGAGTATATGCAGTACATGTACACATATTTATAATGACCTATTGACTTGTTGTTGTATCCCTTCTCGACAGATGCCGAAGAAAGTAAAAGGGTCCTGGCTGAAGAGGGTTGCTGGGGTAGTGTACCTTTTGAAAGCAGAGTAATTACTTGGAATTATTTGAGACATTGGCATAACTGAAATGTTTACCTGTTGTGTGAAATCAAAACTGACGTGTCTTGTGAAGCAGGTGCACAGTTGGATGGAAAAGGAACACATACTGACCCATCAGGTTGAGTAAATTTTACTTTTCTCACATTGTTTCTTATAGAACAAGCACTCCTTCTGAGCCAGGGAAATGTGTTTCTGTGCTAGAGCTAAGACCTACAATTTGGGTAAAGTGTGATAAACTAAATTTATTATCAATAATTCACATGTTTTTACCCTTGCTTTCTCAGAATTGGTTTTGTTGCTGGATGCCGTGATCACAAAGAAGTTTTGTTGAGAGGTCCAACATAGATCTGTCTTGGGTGTGGTTATCATGACATGCCTGTATGTAGCTGTTCCACACTGCTCTCTTGGTGGTTTCTGTTGGTAGGAGCTGAAGGTCAGTCCTTTGAATCCTGGAATCCTTCCTGGTAACAGAATGGCATTCTACTCGGTGTAGTTGTGCAGGAAGGACACAACACACTTCAGCTCGTGGTAAACCTATTGAACGGAATACGGTTGCTGTTCCCATGGATCCAATCCTCAATACCATTCTCTAGATAGTGATGGTGAACAGCATCATAGCAATACCTTCCTGTTCCATGAAGGAATAGGAAAGTCTTCAAGCAGATTTGAATGTCAAGAATCATCAAGGTATTGTGGAATTGTAAATAGAATTTAGTACTGGTCTTTGTTCTGTTCCTCTCAGACCTACTGTGATTGGGTTTTTCTGAATTTGGGGTATTAGCCATTATCTGTCCCATGTCCAGTGAATCATGATGTAGCCCCAAGCAGTCGTTACGAAGCGGGTCTACAGGGGGGCAGGGAGCCCCCCCTAAGTTTTTACTTGTATGAAAATTGATTTGAAAATTAAAAAAAAATAACTTTCTGTGAGTTATTTCATGCATGACATGAAGGGTGGAGTTTGTTTACACAACTATAACACCTGGTCAATCAGTTTATCCGGCAAACATATATAATTGTGCATCTAAAGGTTGGACAAAGATAATTTATTATTGTGCATAGCCTAAATTAAGTGACGACACCCGTCATGAACAATTAATGAGCAAAAAGTTTCACAGCACACTTTGAGCACTGAGTTCACCCTACCTTACAAAATTTCTTGACTCGTTCCTGTCTCTATCTCTTCCATAGAGAAGGAGTTACATTCCCCACAGGTTTCTGCCAGGAATTAAACAACCTTTTCATGCTCTGTTTTGTCAATGTCTGAATAAAATTACATGTAATATGTACACATGTACCCGGAAGTTGGTATGAGTGAATTTAATTCCTTACTTGCTAACTTCAGCAAGCTTGTTCCTGTTGTGAGCTGGTAGATGGTAGTCATGATAATTGTTATGATTGAGTCATGATAATTGTTATGATTGAGTAAAGTCATGTCTTACTGTTAGTTGTGACTCTATCACTTGTGCCATTTCTGCAGAGTATGAAGTTTCATGTAGGTAGTGTGTTTAAACTATTAGCTATACCTTCTTCACTCTGCTAAGTGTCTGTTAATAATGTAACAGAGAAGAGGCTGGTGGCACAATGGGCAAAAATGTATCTACCTACCTTCACAGGTGTCTTCCACATTTTCAATGATGGCCTAACTACCTGGAGTACCTCTGGGTCTAATTCTATACTGTCTATCTCATATTCATCTTTAATATAAAAAAACAGTTTGTTAAGTATTATTCATTATTCACTTTTGTGGGCTGTACCATTGGGCGGGTCTAGGTCGTCACCCTCCTCCCAGAAGTAAGATTCAACTACTTGATGAAGAGCTTCTTCGTCGCTACTACTGAAGGAGTTTCCTCGAAGCTTGTTTAGAATTTTGCACACTATCTTCCATATTAGCTTTCGCAGCTGTCCTGGTAATTTTTCCTTCGCAACGCTCCATGTTACTAATGGCTGATGTTGAAACATCTCATGGAAATTGCGGATATTGCTCAATTTCCATGCAAGGTATGAAATGAAAGCTTGAAATTTCTTTTTTCATTATATATCATGTTTTTGTGTAGGTTCCTAATAATAATTTCACCACATCCTAGGTATTGACTCTACTTCAGACAATTAGTGATTTATCCATTTTCTGTAATAATCATTGCCATTATTTTTTTGTTGAATTACAATACATGGTACTTTCTCGTTATTTGTAGAAATTAGGCAAACTAAGCAACTGCTAAATTCTCCCTAAAAGCGACTGTCACAGTATATCAAATATTTAATAATTAAAGAAAAAACTAGAATACAACGAGCACCGTCGGGACGGGACCCTCGTAAGTTTTCCAAATAATTTCTATTTATTATACAATAACATAGGCTCCCATGTTATTACCTTGTCATGTATTTTGTGATATATATATATACTGGAGCTGACACCTTAGGAAATGAAAATAGCACAAATAGTTTTACATCTCGCTCGTCATTACCTAAATAAAGGTTACCATATAGTAAGAGATCAGTATTACTCTAGTGTCCCACTAATATTAGAGAAATATCAAACAGCATATACTGCTTAAAAAAAATAAAAAATCGTATAGACTTACTTGATCCCATTAGAGATAAAGCATTGAAGCTCAAATCAAGTGAAATCAAAGCATATCGAATTAGGAATATTTTAGTGACAGCATGGAGACTTGAAAGTCAACTGAGGCAAGTTCTATAGAATGATCACTATTAGTAAAAAAAAAACATTCATCAGATCTTGTTTGTAAACCTGAAGTGATAGACATTTACAATCAAACAATGAATGGTGTTGACCTTGTTGATCAGCTTAGTGTCCTATGGTTTTGTTCGTAAGTCCTGTAAATGGTGGTGACAAGGATTTTTTTGGTTGTTTGAAGCTAACCCCAGAATCTGCTATTTGCAGTTTAGAAGAGCTATTCACAGGGGGAAAATTGGAATTTCCTGAATACGTGATTTACACAACATGTCCAGGACATTTAGGTGTCACATTTCCTTTACATTTCGTGGTGGAAATACATGAAATTTTGGAATAGATGTCCTGTATCCCTGTCATTTGTGATGTTCTTCACATTTACTACATCATTCCATATGACATGGCAAACAAATTTCCTGCACAGGCTTACACATGAAATATACGGCACATTTACTACATCATTCCATATGACATGGCCAACACATTTCCTGCACAGCCTTACACATGAAATATCTTACACATTTACTACATCATTCCATATGACATGACCAACGAATTTCCTGCATAGCCTTCCACATGAAATATCCCTGTACATTTGCTATATCATTCCATATGACATGACCAACGAATTTCCTGCATAGCCTTCCACATGAAATATCCTGCACATTTGCTGCATCATTCCATATGACATGGCCAACAAATTTTCTGCACAGCCTTCCACATGAAATATCCTACACATTCGCTACATCATTCCATATGACATGACCAACACATTTACTGCACAGCCTTCCACATGAAATATCCTACACATTCGCTACATCATTCCATATGACATGACCAACACATTTACTGCACAGCCTTCCACATGAAAAATCCTGTACATTTACTATATCATTTCATGACATGCATATCTAAATTTTGACTGACTAATTATTATTTATGTTATCAGTAGTATATCACTGTGCAAAAAGGATGTTATACTCTGTTATAGCAAATACAGTATATATTAGTGATAACCATGTTATGCTGATGAGTAGTATTACTAAAATATACACTGTAGTGTATCACAACTGTTTATGCACTTAGCTTATACACCACTTCGTATAACTACACTATAATAAATACCATATGGCATTACTTTCATGCTCAGTTCTCAAACATAATTGATTTCAAGCACATATATTCATAATAATTATTATTAAATGTTTTTTTATTATTCTTTATATATTATTCATAATTATAACTAGCAAGCTTCAGAAGTTTATTGTCACAATTACCGTTTCTGTTAGTAACATGTCACTGTAAAAACTGAAGTGTGTGAGGCACAGTAAAATTAATGTTAAGCACACCTCTGCAAAAGGTGTGTAATATACACTTCAGTTCGGAGCCACTGGACAAGTCAGAGTGTGTTCTTTATACACTGTGTGTTATTTAAAATACTTTCTCATACTACATTAAGCCAAGCTGAAGTAATTAAAAGTTAAGCTTATAGTCTAGACACAGAATACGCACAGTTCAGATTTATCTGTTAACAGGAAAAGAACACAATATATATATAATTATATTACCAATTGGTAATAATTAATTATAAACATATAAAATGCCAGAACAAAAGATGTAATCAACAACATCTATTATCTTCCTGTGGAAGTAAAACTACAGAGGTAATACAGTGAATGAAATAATTATAATAACATAATTATAATTATAATAATTATTATCAGTCTACATGCATGCAGCTGTCATTTGACAAAGCAATAAATGTATTCATAAACAATTAATTGACCAATATAATGCACACTAAATAATAGATATTTTTCAAAGCAACATTCATTCAGACATACTATGATTAGCATGATGTGTAGAACTTTGATCCCTGCCAAAGCTAATGGTGCAACAATCATACAAATATTTCCACTCGTATACGGAAATTGCCCCAACAAAAAGAAACAGGAGTAGATTATAAGATTGTTGAAATAGCCAGTGCTGGACTATACTTGTGTGAGTGAAAAGCGTCACCCCTCTAATGATTATGATTAACAAAAGTGGTTGTTTATGATAAAGACTCAGTTTACTATTTCAAACAAGTTAAGCTTCTTATTCATCCTGTATTTCTGGTCACAATTTAGTGTTAGAGTGGAAAATTAGATGATCCGAAACACATTAGGTTATTCAAAGATCAGAATCACACAGTGATTCCTTTGCTACACAATACATGCACTTTCAAAAAGAGAATGAATTTTGTGTATTAATGTAATATTATATACTCTACAATAATTAATATATATAATTATATGCAATTACAGATCAAAACTCACACATATTCTCCCCAATAGTCCCCATGTGTAGCATACATAACTAATTGGGTGTGGTAGATCTCCATTAAATTATTTTGATTGCTCACGTGACTTATGGATACTGGCGGTTAACTTGACCTCAAAGCTGTCATGAAGCGCTCTGGAAGGGCTCACAGGACATTGTTTCAACAAAGGCCCATACAACCTCTTGAAAATTCTATTCAGTCTACATCGAGACAGGGAAAGGTCAGAAATTTCTATAGTAAAACTTCATCCCAAGGCAGTGCTTTTAGGACCAGCAATTGGCAGCCTGGTGAAGTCCTGCCCACTTCAGTTACCCAGACTTCCATTCCACTTAATGAATTCTCTGACAATGATTCTATTGATGAAGATCCTGGCTTATATGATGAACAACATCAGGAACAATATGAACAACAATTCAGTTGGGAGGACATAAAATCACTTTATTTTTGAAATTTCATGAGGGTTTAAATAAACTCAGTGAACGTATTTGTGCTGTTGAAAATACTGTCCAGAACCTTGGAGCAACAACTCACAAACACCTCATCAGAAAGTTCCTCGTCATCTCCAAGTACAGGAAGTAGTGCTGGTATTTTCTATCAAAAGAAAGAGACGAACTCCACTTTCACTCCAGGTATATGTGTATTTACCACTATACTTATGCTACTATATATTAATTTAATTACACAGAACCGAATCAGAGCAATACATAAAACATTTGATGAAGATGACAACCTTCAACCATTTCAACCGTAAGTGCACATGACAATTTTAAGCATTAGTTTCCACAAATTAAATACACAATATACGATATACATGCACAATTATAGTGATAGAAAAATTCCTACTTATTACACTATTAATTAAGAAGTAAGTGTGCTACTAGTGTTGTTCTAGTTCTTGGGTACTAGAACTAATATAATTTTAGTTCTGGCCTTTTTATTTTAGTTCTAGTACCAAGAACTAGAATTGGTACTAGAACTAAAAAAAATATTTTGTTAAGAACTAGAATTGGTACTAGAACTAAAAAAATATTTTTTTAAGAACTGGAATTGGTACTAGAACTAAAAATATATTTTGTTAAGAACTGGAATTGGTATTAGAACTAAATTTTTCCAATAGAACTTTAATTAGTACAGTATCAGAAATGCCAGTAATTTTATATTTTCTTTGAAGTTGGAAGGGTACTTGTTTTGATAATGATATCATGCACAGCTGATGAGTACCAGCAGCTGGCACCATGGAACTAGTATTAGGACAATAAGACAGAACTATAACTAGAACTAAAATTATCAAAATAAAGGTTCTGGAACTAAAATAATCAAAATAAAGGTTCTAGAACTAGAACTAGAACTAGAACTAAATTTATCAAAATAAAGGTTCTGGAACTATAACTGGAACTATAAACAACAAGAAAAAAGTTCCAGAACTAGAACTGGAACTTTTAAAATAAATAGAACTAGAACAACACTATGTGCTACTATTATTAAGTACTGTAACATGTGACACTAATAAAGATGTGGAAGTGTTTGTTTGTATTGGAAATAAGATATATATATATATATATATATATATCTTATTTCCAATACAAACAAACACATATATATATATATCTTATATATATATATATCTTATTTCCAATACAAACAAACACTTCCACATCTTTATTAGTGTCACATGTTACAGTACTTAATAATAGTAGCACATAAGATATATATATATATGTGTTTGTTTGTATTGGAAATAAGATATATATATATATATATATATATATCTTATTTCCAATACAAACAAACACTTCCACATCTTTATTAGTGTCACATGTTACAGTACTTAATAATAGTAGCACATAGTGTTGTTCTAGTTCTATTTATTTTAAAAGTTCCAGTTCTAGTTCTGGAACTTTTTTCTTGTTGTTTATAGTTCCAGTTATAGTTCAAGAACCTTTATTTTGATAAATTTAGTTGACTTAAGGTGACTATTGTTTGCCCGTACTTAATTTAGCAATTTTCATGATATCCACATTTGGCTGGTATTAATTTAGCGATTTTGCTGTTGACACGAATTTTTTAAGTTTTTGTGGATACAATTGAATTATAATTAACCTCTAACTAAGTATGTTAGAAGTCTGTGTTGAGTAAAATGTGGAAGTTATACAGGTAAGTAAGTGTGTGGGCATTGTCCTTTGGACTAAAAAACTTTTAAGCATTCGCCTTGCTATCTTCCTGCTGATAGCAAAGCATAAATTTCACATCTATAGCTTTTTTAACAACTGTTCTTTTCAGCAAAGTAAGTCAGAAACTTTAGTTTTAGAAAACGGGATAGTTATAGAGGTGAAAAAAGTTTGTTGCTATACGCTCTGGCCACGCATGTTAACCTATAATTTTTAAAATCGCTAAATTTAGTACACGTAAACAATAGTATACTCTTGCAATGTCACAATGTACCTCTTTCAAATCCCATTGCAAACTCTTGATGTGGAATTGCAGTCACTCTTAGAAGGCCTTATAGTAAAAATGGAACACATTATTACATCTTGATTGTGTCATTGAAGTGTGATTGAATTTTGTACATTTAAAATATATTCTAAATTCCTGGCAGAAGACTGATTTCATTTTATGACAAATACAAAATTATCTGTGGATTGCTTATCAATCACATTGACACTTGTATAATTTATATAAATGTTCTACATGTTTCATGAATTATGGTTATAAAAGACTCTCTCATCTCTTCAATTTAGAAATACAAAAACAGCATGTCTACAGTTCAAAAAAATAAAAATTTGACTGAAGAGAGTGAGGGAAAAAGTCTGGTAGTGCATCCTATACCTTGGCGATCCCAATACGTTGCTTGTATGTTTAACAAAATTGACCAGTATTCTAAATCAAGGAAATAATCACAGTCGCAAAGACAAACAAAGACTTAATCAATGGAAGCAAGTCCAAAAGACCATTTCCAAGTGGTACAATCCCAGAGTGGGCAATTGCCAAAAGTGATGACTAGCAAGTATACTGTGAATATAGCTATATTTATTGTTTCACGATAATTATTGTAATTGTAATTCATGTTTTTCCTATTGTGTCATATATTTACAAAAACAAATATGTGGCACCTGTTAAATCAGGAAATGTAATGTAAATGTGGGATGTGATATAGCATTATTGTTCAAATTTTAGCTAAAGTAAAAGAGATATGTTGGTACGAGGACTTTTGAAGTAGCAGGCTCAGGAAATGATATATGGAATCAGAAATTGTTGGCGTCAGGAAATTTTTTCATCTTTTGAAATTCCAAGTGGAGGAAATATTACACAAAATCATAAATAGTTGGCATCAGGAAATTGTCCCAACTTTTGAAATTGCAGGTGCAGGAAATGTGACATGAAATCAGAGAAAGTTGGCATCAGGAAATTGTCTCAACATATGAATTTTCAGGTAAAGGAAATGTTACTTAGAATTTGAAATGTTCTTCATCTGTCAGTTAAAGGAAATTAACCATGTGCTTTCCTATCCTGTACCAGGAAATGCATCCAAAATGTGGGGATTTCATGGAAATTCAGGCATAAGGAAATATAGCTGGAATATGGTATTTCATACAGACGTGCTGTACCAATCCTGTGTAAGGAAATGTCATTTTTTTCCCTGTGATTGTAGATAGATTATCAAGGGACTGCAAACAACAATCCATACCTAGACCTTTAGGAGGAAGAACCCAATCATTCCTAGAGAATCAGCCAGAAAGGCTTGACTCAAGAAAATATTCTGTTGCTAAGTGACCAATAAAACAGCAGTATGAGTGTGTGTACTTCGTAGTTCCCAAAAAAAGAAGAACCCTTTACCACTGCATGCAGCAGACATCCCCCTTTATGCCCCATCCCATGCTTTGAAATATATCACAATACAGGTTCACATTTACCATAAAATTTTATGAGTACTCTCCTACACGGTATATTTACAATATTTCTTTCTTTTAGTATATGTGACCGGATGTGAGAAAATAGGGCTTATGTCGCAAATTATAAATTTGAGATACGAGTGAAAAAGTGCAGTTGTATGTTACATGGGCGATCACGGTTTTTTGGCTTAAAATGCATAACCTTCCCGATAATACCTTTAATGAGGCTTGGAGAGCTCCATAAGCTTCTCTAGCATTCGTTAAAGCAACCCCTATCAAACTTCATCTTCACCGTAGAGCGAATAATAACACGGAAATGTATACGGGCATGTGCAGTATTGTTGCCACACCCCCTGACAAGGGAAAACATGGCAACATACTTATGCTTGTATTCTCTGCAAAAATTACGAGGAAAGGGAGCAAGATGAACTAATAAGGAAGTTGAGAGACATACTTACCATATCAGTGATCATGAAAATTGTGAGTTGACAATTAAAGTTAATACATTATAATTATATCAAAACCATTTAAAATTTATCAATCAATAAGTATATACAACAGTGAATGATGGAAATAAAGACATAAATGGGAAATAATTATTCATGAATACTAGTGGTGTTTTATATACAGATAATTCTTGAAGTTTGTTGTGGTGCCTGAAAATAACTTGACCTGTTAAATAAGACATTAACAGTAAATATACTTTTTGTATGTAGGTATACGTTTCAGCTAAAGATGAAGAGGGTCTCTGAAAGGCCAGGTAAATCCTTGAATTACAGGGAAAATATTTCTTTCTACATCACTATAGGAAAGGTATCAGAAGAAAACAGATTGCATACAAGAAACCCTGCTTCATATTTTATTTTAATATTAAATAGTGTTTCATTAAAGTAAAATGAATGATTATAACACGTATAATAATTTACTTACATGTCGATTGAAGAAGCTTTCTAGTAGATACTGTTGATCCTCCATTTTTTTCTTTTTAAACACGTGGAAAAAGTCACGTGCATTTATAAACAAAGGTAATTTACGGAGTTAAATGATTTCACTGCATGTTATCCTTTAATTGCGTTTTTCTCAAAACGGTAGATTTCTAATGTCAACGGTTTAAGCGTTTGCTGTTCCTTCGTATTATACTTGTTCGGGACGTATGATATATCAAATGAAAGGTAATTTAATGCTCTATTCAGGTATGATAAAATCTCAAATTTTGCGACAGAAGCCCTATTTTCTCACATCGGGTCACATATAAAATAAGCCATTATACAACAAATAACATTATAATATAACTATTTCAAAGGTCACTTACCTCATAAAAAATGTCTCTGTTTCTATCAATAACTGAAGTGATACAGCAAGTCTCTATGTTTACAAAAAGATAAAACAACACCAGACAGCAAAAAAAAAACGGCCTTACAGCTGAACTGCAACCATACCAAATTATCTTTAGATATAAACAGTTTTGGTCACAGCGAGCCCAACCACACACATGCAAAAGGTTCAACAATGGTGTTGTCTGTGGCGAGTGTAGTAACATATTTTTCTGCTGATAAAGCAAATTTCCAGACCACAACTAGCCACATAAAAGGGCTACAAAATGGGCTACAAAATGGTATAAGACACATGTGACTACACTTGTCTTCTGATATGTGTCGGCAACGCAGATTTTGGCTTTTTGTTGAAGTTATTGGCAGAATTGCATAGCATTATTTTTTCAGCTCTGAGATAGTCATAATTTGAAAAAGCACATGCTAAGCTACAAATAGATACTGAAATCATTATTGTTCTAGCAAGCCAGGAAACTAAGTATGTTTGTATATCAACTAATTAAATGAAGAAATAATAATAGTTATGCTTCTATAGGATTCACATGTCATCAATCCCTAGCAGTTTGAGGCAAAGCTCCAAACACAGATCTTTCCTAGACATCACCAGAAGAAGTACTTGCATGTTCTTCATTTGTACCTACATTTAGCAGCATGGCTTCCTCACTACTTTATGTTCTGCAACCTTTAGAAGTTTCTCATAAGTGTTCAGATTCTTCAGTTGTTGTTTCCTTTGATCTTTTGACATGTATTCAACCCCATATACATGAGATGCAGAGTGTATTTTCCTGTATCAAGTAATGTTTTCTCTACTTCACGTTGTTGATCCTCAATGAGTTCATAAATCTTGTTAACCAACACATTACGTTTGTAGTCCAATTTAACCTTCAAAACAAAGTTAATACTCTCACTGTTATTAGTAGAGAAAGGATCAAGTCCGGCCTTCTCACAAACAGGCAACGTCACACAGAACTGGTACTTTGTACTGGCAAAGCCAGCACAGAATTTTTTTTACTGGACCAGTGACATTCAGCAACCACTTCTATTCTAATGTGTCCAACTTGTCATTAAATTGACTGATGCTTTTTGAGTCAACTAAACCAGTAAGGAATGTAGACCCCATTTTCCCCCCAAATATGTCATTTCAAAATGTCAGCCTGATGTTCATCTGGAACTATCAACTTTCGAAGTTTATCCTTGATATTCTGTCTAACGTGATTAAAGCAGGTCAGATGTAAAGCAGTAGCAAATTCATATGAAAAGGCATCTATCTATCAATGGTTTTTATAGATCAATATCTGATCTGCTGCTAATTACGTGGCAATTGGCCAGGATGGGTAGCATCCAGTATACCTCCAGCTGTGTGGTCCATACTAGACAGAACTTCTTTTGGGTCATCGGACATGCATTTTATAGATAACCAGGCAAAGAGGAAGCTGATTGTGGGATCCATCTGTGGTTTGATTGTTTGAAATTAGTCAGCAAAATAAATGTAGCTACTTACCTGATATGAAGACAATTATCCGAAAGTCTGGATTTGAAGGGTGATATGAATGAAGCTTTCTCAAATGATGGATGTTTCCCCTTGCACCTGGACCTCTCCATCTTCCTCGACAATAGTTTTGTAAGTTGAAGTATGTGAACCAGAGTACATCCACTTTCCAAAGAAGTCTTTCCTGACATTATCTGGGTGTTTTAGAGCTCGAATATCAACTATGAAGCTCGAATTACTCTCCATCCCATAAACTGGCCATGTACGACAAACTTTAGGACTTGAAAGGATTTTAAGCAAATCCTCAGATGAGCATTTTGGAGGTGGTGATTTATAGGCAAGGGGGTGTAAATCTGAAATAAAAGATAAATGTTATTGTATAGCAGCATCAACACAGTTGTTAGAAGTTTCAAGCATACATGCACTTCTAAAGAAGACAAGTGATAAGATATCTCACACACCTGATAAACTTTCCCGCTTAACAAAATCAACCACAGAAAAAAATAAGCTTTTCCCTATGTCTAAGCCACATACAATCCCTATGGTTTACTATAGGGTTTTGGGGGGTAAAAATTTTCGCTACGATTTCCCTACCTTAAACTAAACCACACAGAATACTGCTGTGGGAATATAGAGATCCATCGCTTTCCCTACGTTATCAGTTTCTAGTCTTGCAAGCTTCTTGCTGCATACAATCTGGTTCCATTCTGTATTTTTTGGAAGCCACACCCACCCGGGGGGATAATTATTGGGCCTAAATGTTTTGACTGATAGTTTATTTTCAGAAACAAACCTAAACACGCCCCACGGGTGGTGGAGGGGGCGGTGGGTGTTAAACAATGGCGGGTAACTGTAGTTGGTCTCTGAGAAAGATCGGAGTTTGATAGTGCCTAGAAAGGTAGATTTTATGGTTTCAGTGAAAAGCTACAGAATTCAGCTTTCTTCAGCCTCTTGTAACTATAAAAGTAAAATGAATTTCCAGAAAACGGCTCTATTTGTTTTCTCTAAATGCATTGTACTTGGTGCATGCCATGATTGGTGGGTGTGGCTTTCTCCGTTTTGTACTTATTGCGATTACAAAAATGGACATTTTATATATGTTTTATCACTTCCAGGACCCTATAAAGGTGATTAGAAGATATGAAGGTTGCCATTACACCAGGTTAGAGTCATATTATATAATATTCTATTTTGAAACTGATTGGAGTCGCATCCGCCCACTCCCTAGTACCACCTTAAGTAAAATGGTAGTAAAAGAAAATATTTCTATTTCAGCAACATCTGGGGGATGATTATGAATGTCTCGTTGTGACAGAATTTCATTTAACATGGTTGTTACTGCTCCACTACAAAGCCTACTTACTCCACACCTCCAAAATATTCTTCCATCTCAACCTCTTCTATTTATTACATATCTATGTCCCTGATAGATTAAAGCTCTTCCTCCTCTCTTAGTAGTAATATACTCCATACTTAATATAAAATGATGACAAATGCTAGATATTATATTATTTTAGTGTCCTTTATATACTAACCATAGCTTGTTCAGGTACATTGTATATATATTTCAAACACATGGAAGTACATTTCAAGGACTTCAAAGTAATAATTATTGTAACATCAATTATAATAATTGTGGTTACACTGTAAAAACAATTTTAACGTAGTAGGCATTACCGGAATTTCAATTTATAATTAGGCAACGCGGAGTAGGCGAACCCTGTATAAATCTAATATAATTATATAAAAATATTATACATATAAGTACACTAGTATGTTATATCAATATATATTTTTCTATACAGTCTTCATGCTACAAGATCTATTGTGATGAATTTCTTATTACGTACATTAAGGCAGTTCTATTAAAAGGTGAGAGAATATGTATCATGTGTAAAAAAAAAAGCGTATAACTACTTCTTAGCAATTAACTACTCCATTTTTATTAATGATTGTTGAGAAGTACTGCACTCTTTTTTAATTGATTAGACCACTAATCTATATGTAATTTTGTAGCACTGTTATTTTAAGCTAATTGTTTTTAAGGGATTTGAAATTAAGTACATGTATTTTGGAAGTGTTAACTCATCACTATATGGTAGCTAACTAAATTTGTTAGTGTAATAATCAATTACTGAGGTATGTTATGTCTACTGTTCCTTCCATATAACCATAGATATTTCTGAATATGATTGCATACTCAATTACTTATAAACAGGAGGCAGAGTCAGACTGAAAAACTATTTTGATTAGAAATCAACACCTCACTGTTCACTCCCATTTTCGTTCTATAATTAATAGCCATGTGACTGAATGTGGGAAAAGAAAATGGATCAGATTGTACCATGCTGGAAGGACAGAGATGATAAAGAAGTTAGTATGTATATTTAATTTTACTAATGAGGTTAGTTAATTTGGTTATTAGGACAGCTGCAGTTCTAAACCTGTTCAGAATACTACAACATTCACTAGACACATATACTTTATTAGACATGGAGACTATATCAAAACAAATGATGATGAAACGCAAGAACTTACTGAAATAGGACAGAAACAAGCACAGACAACTGGACATAGATTACAGCAACAGTTACAGAAACCATTATTTATCTACTCCTCTGACTTAACAAGAGCTAGGCAAACTGCTGAAATATTTGTGAAAAATATAATGGAACAGGATCCAATACCAATTAACTATGACGAAGTATTTCAAGAAGTTGGATTCAAGAAGTATCCCTGCATTCCAATAGATAGTCATCAGTTCACTGTAAGTTTATACAAATTTATCAATGCAATAAATTACACTCTTCCTACCTTTTAGTATGAAAATCATTATCAAAGAGCAATAGATTCTTTCAAACGTGTATTCTCTGTTAAACAATTCACTTGGTATCACCGCGAAGTATCATACATATATATGTGACGCGCTCTATGAAAAGGTGGCTATCTTTTTAAATTTAATATTTTTGTATGGGCTCAATAATGCAAAAAACACGCCAAGTGGCGAAATCGTGTTTATTGTAGTTTCATGAGGACAAATATCTTGGCTATCTCTACCAGCAGTTTCAAAGTCCAGATCCACGTAGTTTTTCCAGAACGAGTGTTTGTTCAGAGTCGGTCAGAAATGTTTATAACGCCATTAAAAAATTAACGGAGATGTAACACTAAACGAAACACGGAAATTCTCTGACCGCTGGCCTCGCCCCCTAGCAACAAGCATAGTAACGTATTTGTCTGATGGCTTCAAGGAATTCTTCTGATATTGCATGCAATTAAAATAGCTTTTTTCAAAGCTCACTGACCCCATTGGACATAGAATCACTCACTTCTTTCATTACTGATTATTTTTGGAATGAAGATGACCCAAAGTAAGGTAATTAGTAATTGTTATAATGTATTCATAGCATACACATGTACTTATAAATAACAAATGAATATAATATATATAATCAATAGACAATGAAGAGCAGGATGAAGACTTGAATTTTGAGGGTGAATTCATTCTCTAGAGATATAAATAAGCTGCAAATTGACATTGTTCTTGTACAGGTCATAATGATGCAGTTGAATGGATGTGACTCTATGAAGAACAGAAGTAGTAGTGTAGTAGCATGCTCATACACTTCACTAAGGCACAGTATATGTATAAATGCAAATGTTGTTCATAAGAATGATAATGAATTTAATGATACTAATAAAACTCATGTCTCACCTGTTTGCTGGATTTTCACATTTATAATGGGTCTCTCTGTCATGTTTCAGTCCTTTTTACCTCGTAAATAAGGGTTAAATCGCTCGATCTTCAACAAAACTCCGAGTAGAAACTGTCTCCATCTTCCTGTTCACAGTACTTACTTCGTTTACGGAAATATACGGAATTTAATAATAATCACATTTAAATTGCATTTTTTGGGGAATTATGTGGAACCAAACAACTTAGCGTCTGGCTCGATATCTCGCGATTGCAATGTCGGATGGAAAAAGCGAATACACCATCAGATAGCCAAGAGAATGGAGAATTTTCAAAATAGTAAGATAGCCACCTTTTCTCATCCTGGGTCACATATTTGTCACAGTATATAGTTGCAAAGTTTGGAGACTAATAATAATTAACATGAATATTTAATTATCTCAAGTTCTTTTTTGTTCAAATTAGGATTGTTAATGTTCCTTTAGCAGATATGAGAAAGGAGCCATATGATCACTGTGGTGTTTCGTATTTTAAGGAAACAGGAGATGTTGTTGAAAAAGTTTACTATAATAAAGTGTATTATTAGCAAGCAAAGTATTATTCATTATTAATCCAGTATATATTATGAACAATATTAAAATATCAATGTTTTGGATCAATTGCATATTAATAATTCTTATTACAATAATTAAGATCAGAAATATAAAACATCTATGGATTGGGCAAATCAATTGGTGAAAAGTCCACGTCTTCATGATCTATTACAAGATAGTAATTAGGGTTATTATGGTTGTTAGGGCTGGGATATAACATTACTTTACGATCTATTAATAAAGTTGGTTGAATGCAGAGACGGCTGAAGTACTTCGGAATCATTTTTTCTTTCCTTGTCCAAGAATCCAAATCAATTTCTCGTCCACGTGTCTTTGTCTTAGCAACAAAATAATGGTCGTCAACAAAAATATAGTACTTTCCTAGAACTGGTCCATACAGAATAAAGTGGGTAATTTTCATTACCCATTCCTTTCCTTCTTCATGCAGATCTCTTAATATTATCGTTTCACCAATTCGAAACAGTACACCCATATCACAATCATTTGTCTTTTGAAGTTTTGTAAAGTACTGACCAGAGGATGGAAGCTGTTCAGGATTTACTTCCTTATCCATAAAATACTGTATATCAGCAAGTTGTCTTGGGTGAAGCTTTTTAAATATAGGCGTACCAACTAAAATATCATAGCTATACATTTCTTTCACAGATACAGACATATTTATTGTTGACAAGTGTTCCTTTAGAGCAAGAGCTGATGAACATGTAGATTCTGAAAGAATCACGAAACCATCACTAATATTTGATGTGAACCCGGCAGTATTATGATCAGTAGTTTCTTTTGAACTTTGTAATTCTAAAAATGATGTAACAAATCTCAGTTGATTTGCACGGTCAGCAAATGTTTTGCACAAAGTTTTTTGACTTGTAGTTTGCAATTTGTAGAATCTAACAAGTCGTTCATATACAAAACACCAATAGTTATCTGGTGATGAATGACGATATATATCAGAAGGGAGATGCAATGAATATTCGAGGTTCTCACTACAACATGCAACTCCATAACACTGCTCAAACTGAATTGCATGCAGCCAAAGCAACTTATTCAGCAAATCAGTGTCTTCTTTCCGCCATCCCTCTACACGCATTACCATTGAAAGTAACAACTGACATATTCTGTGAAGTAAATAAAACGAATAATACCGATCTTTTGGGGCTATGGTGTGCAAGACATATGGTGCAACTTTTATAAATTTCATAAATTCTTCTGTCTTCCAATGTCCTAGATGGTGTTTGAAGACAGGGTCAGAATATCCTATAATTGTTGGAAGTCTACCATCTTTCAACTCTGATATCCATGGCACGTATCTTAAAGCATCAGCAAGCTTTGATCTATTAACAACTCTACTTTCATCTAACTGATTACCTCGGCCAAGTAGAAGTTCCAACTCGGTTCTCACAAGATTCAAAATCACATGCATAACATCAATCACAAGGTCATTTACTGGGTCAAACTTACAAAGAAAATACCACCTATAAAGTACAGACACACCAGTTACACCATACTGCTTTGAGAGCTCCTTCTTTCTAGATTTAGTCAACGCATTATCAACTTCTGTACCTCTTATAAAACTTGTTTTAGCAGTTCTAGCAGCTGATCGATTATGGTATCGAAATAAAAAATTCCCGTAATAGTAATGCTTGTGGGAGAGAATGTAGCAGTTGATGAAACACTCTGTGAAATCTTCAGAACAGTAGTCAACAAATGTCTTTCAAGATACAGTAAAGGCCAAATCTGGAGAGGTTGGTTTTACAGTACTAATCATAGTTATAATTATCAGCATTATACTATAATTATTGTTATAGGTTCTTGCCTTGTGGCAATGAATTGGGCACAGTGTTAAAACAGATTTCTGATTGACAATAATCATTGTTAAATATTGGACACCAAAATATTGTATACATTTTCCATATTCTCAATTGTTATTTGTTCACGTTTCATATGAAGTTTATCCTTTAAAAGTTGATTTGCCCGAACTTTATAGGATAAAGGGTAAAACTGTGGTACCGGACAACTTTCATTTTCCATTCCCAATATCCAAAGGTTGGTACTGACAGGTTGAATATGATCATCAACACCTAATAATAATGGTAATAATGTACTAAATATACATCTAGGAATTTACTTGCCATAAACACTTGGCATCTCGTACAGATCATTGGGTACTCTAGAAGGAAGAGCAGTTTTGTCATTAGCTCTTATCCTATGATTGTTCCAGCTATCTTTAAATCCATTCAGTTCTTTCTCTACCAGATGGGCCATACAAAATGCAACAGCATACCTGTCATTGTTTATTCCCAATTAAAATTAACACAATTAGATCTTTCAGTCTTACTTATGTGACTGAGACCCATTGAACTGGCCACTTTCCTTCATGCCCTATATGACAGAAGCATGCATGCAATGAAATGATATATTTTTCTTTTTATATACTTTGAACTATAGTAATTTAAACAAACCTTAAATAAATCTATCCACCAAGATGTTTTATGGCGACGCAACTGAGACCACCAACCCTCAATTCGCTATAACAATATTAATTAAGTGCCATAATGATATTATTTTTATTAAAATCATACCACATTTCTTTTCGAGGGACCATAAATGTAAGATTTCTCTTTCAAGTTGGAAGAATTACTCAGATGAAATGCAATGTGAAGAGAAGCCACAATGGAATTTTCTGTGCCATAATCTGATCTTAGAAATTTAGGAATTCCTACATCAGTAATATAGTCATGTTAAATTTTGTCAATAACTTAATGGTCATGCAAACCTCCAACAGTCTCAATGCATTCCAGGTAAAAGCGTGAAATAATCATGGGATTATGATTGCTTGGTGTAAGCTTCAACCAAAGCAGTTTACGGGAAAATCTATATTAAGAAATTGCATAAGCTTTGAAGGATACATTGCCACTAATTTCTGTTACCCATCTATACAGCCAAGAATTGCAAGCTTATCATAGCCGTCTATATGCCATACGAAGTTTGGGCCCTATAAAAACAACTAACTAAAAGATGATACTTAATATATTATGCACCAAGGTGTATACTTTATTAAAATAAACTCTTCGCCTCAGGCTTTTTTTCTTTCTAATAGCCACACCTTCAGGATCCAGAGTTTGCATGGCCTTCATGACAGTATTCCTATTAAAATCATTCAGTAAGAGTGAATAATAATAATAGGCGGAGTGGGCGGATGCGACTCCAATCACTTTCAAAATAGAATATTATATAATATGACTCTAACCGGGTCTAATAGCAGCCTTCATATCTTCTGATCAGCTTTATATTGTCCTGTAATTGAAGAAATATGGTTAAAATCGCCATTTTTGCAATCGCCATAAGTACAAAACCACGAAAGCCACGCCCACCAATCATGGCGTGCACCAAGTACAATGTATTTTGAGAAAACAAATAGAGCCGTTTTCTGAAAATTCATTTTACTTTTATACTTACAAGAAAGCTGAATTCTGTAGCTTTTCACTGAAATCATAAAATCTACCTTTCTAGACACTATCAAACTCCGATCTTTCTCAGAGAGCAACTACAGTTACCCTGCCAGGGTTTCCCGCCTACCGCCCCCTCCACCACCCGAAGGGTGTGTTTAGCTTTGTTTCTGAAAATAAACTTTTAGCCCCAATAATTATACCCCCGGGTGGGTGTGGCTTCCAAAAGATACAGAATTGAACTAGATTGTATGCAGCAAGAAGCTGGCAAGACTAGAAACTGATTGGAGTAGCATCCGCCCACGGAAAAGACTACAACCTTAATAGATATTCTATACTTACTGCATATATGTCTCCACATTGCTCGATAGCCCTTTAAAGAGTTAGAAGTCCGCAATTCTTTTTTGATTATGGCATTCACTGTTGTTAAATCAGGGTCTGAAATACGTCTTCTTAGACTCATTCTCTTTAGTTGTAACTTTAACCATGTTAAACTACATAAATAAGTAATTGTCACACAGCCTCCTAGTTCAGGCTACTAGTAAGTGAGGCTCTCACACTCACTCACCTCCTATGAACGCCATGAATCTCTTGCAACCTATCCAGAATTGCTTTGTTGGTTCTTTTTAATAGAAACAGTTCTCGTATTATACCTTCAAAACGGATAAAAGAGGTAAAACCAACAAGTGAAGCAACAGACAGACTAGTCTCGCGTATCCAGCCCCTCCCACTCTGACGAAGGGAGAGTGGGAGGGGCTGGTTACGCGACTACAGACAGACTACTAACCATCCAAACGTGAAGCCATTTTAAAATTTAGCATTAACGTACGTACGTGATCGTCCGTTCTCGGAACTGAAAACGGAGTGTCCTTCTGGGCCACCATACATTCTCAGACTACTCGGTATCGAATCGAATTCAGAAATCTTGGAATCGCCCATCACTACTTCAAATAACGATCGCGTGACAACGATTTAATTAATTTTTCACCCACGCGTTCAAAGGGTTAAATAGGAGATTTCATAAAGAAACATCCAGGTGTAAAGTACACGCGTCTTTTTTTGTTTACATATGACTAATTATTGTAATAACAATAGAATAAATTATTGTATTAGGCTCTATTTTAGATAGTATTATTTATTTCTTGGGATGTTTTATCTTGCTGTTATGGCCAGTTGAAGAACCTACTGTGGATTATCACATTCAGTAACACAACCTGCAAAAAAAGAAAACAGCAAATAACAATATTGTTGGCATTCCAACACATAAAACGAGTGACTTTTGGGTTCTGTGAAGAGTGCAGCAAGTACTGGGTATCATACAGGAGATCACACAACACACTGTTTTCTAATTATCACAAGAACAACCCTTCAACATAATAGAGTCCAGTTCATATTTATGCATACATAGTCTTCTTTATACATATAATAATAATTATTATTATAATTACACTATAACAATTATATATAATTATATTATATATATATATTACTAGTCTCTATGATGTTACTTAGACTAGACGAATTTATAATCGTACAATAGCTACTTTACACACAAAAATTGTACTAACAACAAATACCAACCTGTATAGTCCTTCATGTTTGGTACCTTTCTGCTCAGAAAAACGTGGTCTGATCGATGACGCAATCGATGCCATACAAAAAAATGTACACGTAAGCAGTTATAACCAGTTTAGTAAACAGGTATGTAAATTTGAATTTTCGGCATAAAATCCTCCATTTTTCTTATTATTATTCATATTATGACGTAAAAATTGCAATGAATATCATTATATTAACTATATTCATTTTTGGTGATGATTTGTGACGAAATTTTGTTTTATAAAACTGTACAGGAATTTACGGATAAAAACGGACTTTTAATTAATAGGGTTATACTCATTTTAATTTTAATAACGGTATAACTTTCCCCGCCCATGGTTTTAAATGAAAAAACATGGACACTTCTGCAGTGATTCTAAGAAGAAGAGTAAATGGAATAGGTAAGTAGGTGTACTAATGGATCCACTTGAAGTTAGTAGTAATGTGCTAATGGATACGTATGTATTTTAAAGGAATCAATGTATCGATATTAGTTTGTACATGATCTAAATAAGCCAGATTTCCATCACACACTGTACTAAACAATGTATTTATCATTACAGAATGCTGTTAGTAACTTACATGAATCATATACTGATGGCTGGCTCAATGTTGATGACAATATAATGTACTATTTATACTGTGTTTCATATTAGTAATCATTACAGACCAGGTTATATACTGTACTTATTATACTCAATAGAATTTCACATAGCAGAAAAGGGAGGGGTCCATTAAGGGGTTTATTGCAGTATTGTATGTGCTATTGTTGCCTCTTCAATGTGTAAAAGCAACTAATACTAAAAAAATGAACACATCTAAGCCCCTCGTGTGTGTTTCAAAGAACAAAACATGTAACCATGTAATCACAACTACCACTAAAACATTACAATGTGTGGTATCTGAAAAATGTTTTATACCAGATTTAAAAACACCAACTAATAATATTTTGTAAGTTCCTTTCAGATAAGATAACTGTAAAACATCAGGTTACATTAACTCACCATTTTGCTAAAAGCAATTGATGCAGATGTTTATGACCTAATGATCCTTTACAAAAACTCACATTTTAAACCCTTTTTAAAATAACAGTAACAATCAACCGTAAATTGACATTGTCCCACCTTGACATACTCACAACCTCATGAAAAATAAATTAAAATACCTGCTATTTGAGCATCTTGTATCAAATGTTGGTATCCATGAAGAACAACCATTGGTCTCACTAGATAATGAATGATGTTGGATTCATATACAAATTGCTGAATATTGAGCATTTTTGAAATTAAACATTTGTTTCCTAAATGATCATAATCCCGGTTTTCGAACTACATGTATAGTAAAACGTGCTTCCTCAAAGTAAATCTATGAATATATAATGAGCTCAGTCTATCTATTTATCAGGTACTGGATTACAAGGTCAGGCTGTTTGTAAAAACAAGATAACATTTCGACCTCACTCTACCAAACTCATAGAAAAATGACATTATCTATAGTTGACCAATTTTCAAAAGCTCAGGTAAAATCTACACTGTATCTCTATCTGACTGTCATTCTACCTATCTGTCTGTCTATCCATCAATCATTACATACATATATATCCAATTGTCATATACTGTACATATGGCATGTATACATGTTTATCTATAACAGAAAATCAGAGTGTTACCAGTTGTAGAAAAAGATCCCGAGTCTTGTAGAAATGAAATGATTAAGGTACTAAATAAAACATGTATTTGTTACTCATTTGTATACTTGTTAGCAAGAGGAACAACGTCTTGAAAGCCAACAGAGAAGAATGAAAGAGAAGAGAGCTCATAAGGGATTAACCACGAAGAGGTCGATATGAAGAAGATGATGAAGATGAAGAAGTGAGGAACTGTGTTAGTATAGTCAAAGTACATGTATCTAGTATGGGTATGAGTGTGACATTTATGTAGTATGGGTATGTGTCTGTATGACAATACATTTATGTAGTATGGGTATGAGCAGAGGTGTGGAAACAGCCAGTCATGCAGGACATTGTCCGATAAATCTAGTGAATGTCCGGGAAATTAAAACTGAACTGTATACAAAGTATATGGGGAGCAGGACAAGAGTAGTGAAAACAAGCCAGGATGTCCGGCAATTAGCTCACTATTTCCACACCCTTGGGTATGAGTCTCTATGACAATACATTTATGTAGTATGGGTATGAGTATGACATACCATGTACATGCACTAGAAGCTATCAAAAAGGGTTGGCTAGATCCATCTTCTTTTGTCTAATGAAGTATGTGACTGGCTGTCTCTTAATGACTCCTCTTTGCAATGAAGCACCTTTGGTGCATGGCCTCGCCGCTGTAGCTTAAGGATAGGTTGCAATTGCAACAATTAAATAAATGAGATGCAAGAGAGAAAGTAACAAGCTTAAATTTGAATTTGTTGTTTATATAAAGTTTAAAGTTGGTTGAGAAAGTTTTTTTGTGGCTAGACTGGCTAAGATTATTTCTGATAAATATAAAAACACATGGAAGATGACTAAGAATGATTCTCCATCAGCTATACTGCTTTGAACTAGTATAATAACTGTATTACTTACAGTCAAATTACATAATATAGTGTGATAAACTTTTGTACATTCCTGTAACCACATAATAATTTAATTAATTATAATTTATATGTGATGGATATCTCCCTGTCTAGAGGTAGCTCGCGAGATAATAGGTTGCCCATAACCTATCTGGTACAGCCACAAAAATGTAATAAAAGTACTATTGCATCACTGTTGTCAAGGCAACAAGACATTTGTAATGAACTAACATGATCTATATATTATGAGAATTATTACGTGGTAACACACAGACAGACACACACACACACACACACAAACCGATTACTATAACCCTCCGCCTACGCGCTCTGCTTAATAAGACAACTGTTTAGTATGAAAAGAATTATATGTAATGGTGGAAAATTAAGGGAACAGGAAAACAAGAAACCTAAGATTTAGTTATAGTTAGGACTTTAGGATGTAATCAGATACAGTATTGCAAATCTTTTGATATCCTTTGTAATCACCATCCAGTTGAATACAATAATACTTGAGAAATGTTATGGGAATCCTCAGATCAACTACCAGAGCATGCCACATCATGCCATTTGTCAAAATGCAAAGCAAAAAATCAATTTTGAAATTTTGTCACCAAAGCCTGGTTTTTGTGTAGACAGTCGCATATAATGAAAATAACTGTCACACATGCATGCATGTATGTATGTTGTCTACCTGCATTTACTATAGCACATTCTACTTTGATTCTGGAGGTGCTGACTGTACTAGAAATGGTAAATTTATATCTCTTCTGACTCATCTGAAACATAGAGTAAGTATTTCAGTTTTTCAGTCCAATCTGAAAGCTGTATCTATTACCAGTACCTCTGGAGGTACTAGACATAGTACTACATAGAAACCTTTCATAATAATTATTATATAACATACATTGTGCATCATTCTGCACAATGTATTGTGAATTTGGGATACACTGTGCTGATGAGACCCAATAGGTCGAAACAATCTGATCAGTGTATGTATAATTATAATTCAGATTGTCCACAGTTGCCCTTACAAAGTTATAACACATCTGATTGCATGAAGATTGATGGATACTGTGTGAATATCATTAGTATCATTTCAATACTAATTTAAACCCTCACACCTAGCAACTCCTGCAAATTTATGTCAATGTGGTGTGCCTGATAGGCTTGATATATATTCTTCAACCAAATTATCAATATGCTATCATAGAATTGCAATTATAAAGATTCAATGTCTAAATCTACCCTGCCATGTATGGGTATAAGGCTGTAGTATTGTCTATATTATTTAATCCAAAAAATAAATTATTATTATTATTAATTAATTAATCAATTAATAATGGATATGATCATGTGAGCTGTGCTCACATGATCATACCTCCGTTGATATAAAAGTGGTGTACGTCGTTTGGAATAACCAATTAACCATGCGAAATTTGGAAATTTGGAAATTGAAAGTTTGAAGCTAAATCTGACTACAAGAAAGATTATTACCGGTCTCTCTGAACATTTTGGTTAGTTCCTTGTGCGTTTATTATAGTTACTTATATAAATCCTCACTTTTTCAGTTTTCTGATCCTCTTATGCATGCGTATCATAGTATCTCTCTCCCCCCCCAATGTTTTCTCAGATTGATGTCGGAAACAATTTCACCCCAAGAAGATCCACCTCGCTCAAAGAGAAGAAAAACAGAGCCTGTAAGTAATAGATAAACGTTAATTGATAGCTACAACAATACTAGTCAAAGATAGGTTTCTCCTAGGAAATAGTACAATATTTATTGGCACTTTTAATTAAAAGTTTCTATTTGTTTTTCTAGTACCCCTGTCTGTAGACACTGCCTTGTCTTTATAGCTAGCTACTAGGTTCTTACAAAACAATAATTTTATTCCACCCTATCTTGCTTTTTTTCAGATAAAACAGCTAAAATTTATATATTTTGGAAGTGTACTCATAATTTCAGAATCTCCATTGGATAATTTCACCGAACTTCCAGAAACAATTTCTCACAATGATAAAATTGAATTGAAAAGTGGGACAAAACCCACCCTACCTCTACTGTTTCGTACAAATTTTGATAAAATTAAAAACGATATCACTCAATTATATGATAGGGGAATCTTGACATCACCTCGACTAGGATACTTCGAAATTTGTCGATTTGAGGATAATCCAATTTATATGTACCACCACACTAGTTACATGGCATTTTCCAAAGTAAAATTTGGCATGATTGCACGATGTGCTAAAAGTATAAGTGAGCGTACAGTTTCACTACCCAAGTGTCAACATGAAAATCATGACTACTTACTTCCATATTACAATGGCAATGATAAGCTGAAGCTCTGCTATAATGAGATAATAGCTGAACATGTAGAATCAGATAGAGCATCTGCTGCTAGAATGGACTTAAGTGAATTAAATGAATATATAGATACCAATTCTTGTGAACTTTCACGGTTTTTTTCCGGAGGTGCAACAAATATGGTGGCGAATGACTACGACGAAGATACGTGGACAACACGTCTATTTTATGGTTTACGTAAAGGAATTGATGACTTTGACGGAAATTTATATGTCCATTATAGAGGTAAACATGCAACCTTGGGAGGAAAGTTACCAAGTGGTATATCAAGCAATGGATTCTTATTCAAGGGTTCACCCGATTTTATTTTTAAATCGATACCTATAAATGTGTCACATAGTCTGGGGGATGATGATGAAGCTGAATGGTCATCTGACACAAGCGGTGAAAGTGTTCGAGTAGAACATGCATATCAGCCTTCCCCCAACACATCTTACAAAAGTGGATCAATAATACCCATTAAAGCTGGGCAGTTGGTGGCTGCAATATTGTTCTCGATGCAAGCAAAACTCCTGAGAAGGTTATGTAAAGGTAAACAAATCGTATTGCCACTTAAAGGGCATGGCCTTTATATCCACAAAGTTACAGGAGCAGTACACATCGAAGTACAAATCAATCAGAATGGTACATACATTACAGCAACTTCTTTGGGTGGTGATGGAGCACTTTCAAAAAAATCTATGTGTTGTGCTATAAATCATCTGCTGTCAATATGTAAAAAACCAAGAGAGACTACTAATCTGTGAATCAAATCATTATTATAAATATGGCTTGAGCCCATTAGGATTTTTTTTAGTAATATCTAATGTGACTGATAATTATATGGCTTGATCCATTAAGATTTTTTTTTTTTATGTAATGTCACTGTCACTAGAAAGAAATATTTCTAACATACTTTCATGAAATAATATATATTATATAAACTGTTCAATAAGGTACACTAGGGTTTGCTGGCAACAAAGAATTAACATTCCAAAGAGAATGAGATTGATCATAGACATTACATGTGACTAAATTCCAGTTTCTGTTTTGTTCAACGAAATATAAATGATTCCACATGTGTTCCTTATTTAATGTTACTGTTCAAATTTTGATCTCTGGAGACCTATACATGCATGTGTGTGTGTTTACTTACTATTTCACTAATTGTCTGTCTATATCTCTTTACATATATACCACAAGAATCTTTCAATATATCTTTTTTTTTCTGCCTCGATAATAACACATCACCAGAAAAAGAAAGACAAGTCATACAGCACACACAATGGCTCCTAAAAATGAATGGAGAATGTATGATGTATGTGGGGTAGTTGAATGGACTAGTGGACTAACACACTAAAAATGCATTAATGGATGAATTGACTATGACTATTTTAGACTCTATTGCCATGGCAACTAGCTGTAGACAATTACATTTTGTCAAACCACTTCAAAATGAAGGTGAACATATATGTCATGGTCAAAAGTCATGACATTAAACCCAGTTCAATGTATCTAGATAATTTTCAAGTATTCATATAACAAACAGCTAATAATCATCATATTATAGTTATGAAGATAAAGTAGCTATTTAATAAAAAGGCTATGATACCATAATTTATGATGATAAATATTTAGGTAATGAAATCCAAGCATGTATGCTTTTCTGTGGACTTCATTACTATATACATGATTTAGTTTGTTGTCAGTCAATTGTCTGTCAATTTTCTGTCAGTTGGCTGTGTAATATCATTGTGGTCTCAAAATTTATACACCACCAGATGATAGTAGTGATTGTCACAGTACATTAGGTACATGTACAGGTGTATTTCTTCTCACTCAAGCATGTAATCTGTGGTTAGTATATATGACTCTGAGTAGTAGCCTCTGAGCCTGACTCCACATGCAGAGTGCCTCACCCACTAATTATATATGATTATTGGTGAAAAATCTTGGAAAGGTTTACTTACCTAAGGACCTACCTAGTAGTGTTGTTTTAGAAGAGTACAAAATTAATTATTAATGAGCTATGAAGAGTACTAGTAACATATAGAAGAGTACAATATTAATTATTAATGAGCTATGAAGAGTACTACGTAGTAACATATAGAAGAGTATATAAATATATATATATATATATATATATATATATATATATATATATATATATAATTATATATACATGCATTATATTATATAAAAAAAACATTTCCAATAAAAATGTAGGGATGTCAAAAACTGTTTTGACAAAGCCACAAAACAAGAATGTGGGTTGTTATACTCAACTATTACAGATATATTCATAAAACCTTATATTTGTGTTTTGTAGGTGAATGAAGACCACTTAAGGATTCTTCCTAGGATAAAGAGGTACATGTTTGTATGGCAAGAGGATTATGAAGGCTGATATGAAATTATGTCAGATCAACATGTAGCATTATCTAGATCTGACAGCATTAACTTGATGTCATACACATACAAAGACACAAACACAGACACACACATGGACCCTGGTTGCTTTGAGATATTTTTTAAAAATACAGGTTTATTGTAACATAACCAATACAGGTGAAGAACCTAAGGTGGAAATTTACATAGGCAAGCATAAACTAAGCTCATATAGCACACTATTGACCCAATGAAGTTGACATTTGCCACTTCTCTCTCTGGGCCACTGACAGCATTACCTCTTTTATTAATGTATATTCTCAATGGTGAACACACTACATTGTATAGGCCCATACACAAGAAACTTCCGAATCTATTTGTAGACATACAGTACATGGTTAATAAAGTGCTTGAAGCTTGAAGCACAATTTTAAGTACTTTCAAAGGGCTTGAAGCACAAACACAAGCACTTTTTGACCAAATATACACTTCCTAGCTTCAGAGGATGACAGTTTCTCTATGAAGAAAACAATGTGACAGAAAATATATCATAAAATCAACTGATGTGAATTTTTGTAAATTTTAGTACTACAATTACTGCTACTAGACTAGTCTACATAGTGTACTACTAGTACTGTATCAATCTTACCATGTGCTTCATCTAATTAGTTGAAACTTTAGTAGATCCAGATATGGTCTCATCACAGTGTTTACATATGGCCTTAAAAGATGCCTTCCAAAGACTGAGGGTTATTAAAACAGTAGGTAGCTTTTTCTCAGTGAAAAGAGCAGTCTCAAAGTGTGAAAAAAGCAGCTGTCAAAAGAATTAAAAGAATTATTTCCACATGTGAAATAGTAGCTGAATTAGTGTGAATAGAACTGCTGAATTGGGCCTTTGTACAATTTACAAACACACATATACTGATTACCAGTATTGATTAAATTTGTATAAAGCACTTCAAGCCTTTGCGCTTAAAAGTGCTTATAATGTGCACTAATGCTATAATGTGCTTAAGTGCAAGCTCATGCACAAGTGCTTGTGGCTAAAAATTGCTTCAAAGCACTCTCCAAGCATTTCAAAAAATGTGCTTAAAGTGCTTTGAAGCACTGCACATTTAAAGTGCTTGACTCATGTCAGAATTATTTGTAGATACAGATTTTGTGTAAATGTGACATTTTCAGGGCAAACCATGGACAATCAGACTGATCAGATTGTTTCGACCTATTGGGTCTCATCAGCATGGTGTATCCCTGTACATGTACATGTACATACATGTACATGTATATACAATGTACATGTGATTCCATTAGACTAGGTTATATATGTAAACTACATTTATATGTACATGTATACATGGTCTATCAAGGTTATAGTTACATGTACATGTACATCATCTATCAAGGTTAAGGTTACGTGTACATGTTTACATGGTCTATCAAGGTTATAGATACATGTATATGTATACATGGTCTATCAATGTTATAGATACATGTACATGTATACATGGTCTATGTTACAGTTACATGTACATGTACGTGTATACAAAGTACATGTACATGGTCTATCGAGGTTATAGTTACATGTACATGTGTACATGTATACATGGTCTAGGTATAATCTTACACTACATCTCCTGCATAATGTCGTATTCTAAACTGTTCGTCTCTCTGAAGAGTTTTTTCAGAAAAGTCCAACTGTAAGGAAAAGAGCAAATTTAGTAGTATTATTATACATGTATATGAGTACATGTATATACATGTACATGTAAATTGTACATGAAGATTTCGATTCCACAAATAACCATACCTGTCTACTGCTGTAGTGATCATGTCCTTTAAATTTCTCATCCATTGCATGAAGGAAATGCTGAATGGATAGAAAAACGGATGAATGGACGGATGAATGGATGAATGAATGGATGGATAGATGAATGGATGAATGGATTGGATGAATGGATGGATAGGTGAGTGGATAAATAGATGCACATGTAGATGGATGAATGGATCAATAGATGGATGAGTAGATAGATAGATGTACATGTTGATGGATAAATGAATGGGTGGATGGATGGATAGATGAATGGATGAATGGATGGATGAATGGATGAATGGATTGGATGAATGGATGGATAGGTGAGTGGATAAATAGATGTACATGTAGATAGATGAATGGATGGATGAGTGGAAGGATAGATGGATGGACTGAACATACATGTATGAATGGATAGATGGATGGATAGGTTAGTGGATAGGTGGATGGATGGATTGAACATATGATTGATAGATGAGTGGACGGATGAATGGATGGATGTAAATACACAGAATAGTGGAAACTTATTACTTTGTCAGTAACAGTTCCAACAAGAAAGCAAGCTTCATCAAGTAATGCTATAACTCCACTGTGCTGTTGTTCAACCAAATCACAAATTATCTTGTTATTGAAATACTTAATCTGTAATTAAAGAAACCAGCTGGTAATATGAGTATTGTACATGTACATGTAATACTGTCAGCTGTTACTACAGTACAGCAAATAGAACATACATGTACATATAGCTATATACATGTACATGTATACCACACAAGTACATGTACAGTTGCACATATGCATGTACACTGTACAAGTACATTGTACTTCAATAAAGAACATCGTAAATCTGGATCGTGAACACATGTATGGCATTATATGTATTCAGGGTTTCGCTCATAGAGGGAGGGGTGGGGCATTTACCCACCACTTGCTATAGTTTTGCCTCCCCTTGGAATTTGTTTGCCAATATGCATACTACAACAACCCTGTATGTCGACCCCCTCAAAGTCTTTCAAATTCACGTTTCGCACAAATTTTCTAAATGAAACCTTGGATTTTGAGTGTTACGACAAGTTACATGTACATGAAAAATACAGAGTATAAAAAAGAAAGGGGGGAGAGAGGGAGAGAGGGAAGGAGGGAAGATGGAGGTAGGGAGGGAGTAAAAGACAGAGTATGCTGTGTGTGTGTGTGTGTGGGTGGACATGTGTGTGAGACTGACCTGAATCCCATACTCTTCTTGTTCCTGTTTCAACACTAACTCAATAAATAGTTGTTGTAGTTTCTCATTACAATAATTTATACAAAACTGCTCAAATGAGTTGTTATCGAATATCTCAAATCCATATATATCCAAGACTCCAATTACTGTACTGTCTCCCTTCAGTGAATTTGTGGTTATCATTTATGAAGTGTACAATCCAGGTGAATAGTCTGTCATAAATGGCCTGGAAATACAAAAAGAGAGAGAGATGGAGAGATAAAGAGAGAGGGAGAGACAGATAGACAGACAATTGTTAATATACATTCACTACATTGATCTTTTAGGTATTCAAAGATTGAGTCACATGCATATACACTTGAAATGCTCTATACTACATTTGTATATATACATGTACATGATACTTCATACATGTGTACAGCGTACAATACAGTACAGTAAATGCACTTCAAATGCTCTATATATGCATGTACATATACAACTCTTGCATACTTCATACAATGTACAGTACATGTACATGTACAACTGATATGTTATACAATGTACAGTACAAGCACATGTACAGTACATGTAGTCGTGTACATACACATTTAATGCTCTATAATATATATATACATGTACTTCGGATTCTTTATATATACAATGTACAAACTATTACAATGTATGATGTATTTATGAAGTACCCTGTACATGTACCTTTGCGAATGCATTTCTACCATAATATGCCTGATCAGCAGAATGTTTCTTCTGCACAACTTCCCTCTTGTTAGCTGTAACTCTGGAACACAGTGCTTGTTCTAAAGTCTCTGATTTGACTACTAGAAGGTTAGATATGGTTTGCATCAGTTCAGGAGATTGTAGGGCTGCTCCGTCAGTTTGATCTTTTTCTTCTTCATCTGAAAATTGTACATTTCCCTGGAGAAAGGGAGGAAAGGAGAGAGGGAGGAGGGAGAGACAGAGAAAGAGGGGGTGGGGGAGAGAGGGAGGGAAGGAGGGAGGGGAGGAGAAAGGGAGAGAGGGATATAGAGAGACAGAGAGAGAGGGGGATGGAGGGAGGGAAAGAGAGAGGGAGGGATGGAAGGAGGGAAGGAGAGAGGGAAGGAGAGAGAGGGAGAGAGAGAGAGACAAAGAGAGAGGGATGGAGGGAGGGAGAGAGAGAGGAAGAGAGATACAAGAGAACAGAATAAGGAATTACATGTTGTAGATAAATTTATGAACAGATATTCAGAGAGGAACAAATGTTTGTCAGCAGTTTCTATCTTGTAATAACATTATAAAATATACATTATTTCACATACCAGGTGAAGTATAGCTGCTATAAGTTTCCAAACAGTATCAATTTCTTGAGGTGTATAGCCAAGTACTTTCATTGCGTTCCGAACATTGTCAAAATCTTTTTGGTCATTGAGAGAATCCACCTGGCAAAGATAAATGTCTCAACAACCATATTGTGTTTTGTATAGACAGTAGTACATTGCACATACATGTAGCTCAGTATAATATGTTACTGTACTATAGTACATGTACTTGAGCTTGTGCCTGGTACATGTACATGTATGTACATATATAACTATACTGTATATGTACATGTACATGTATGTTTACTGTAATCAGTACTTTAGTATACTCTGAGACAGTATTATCAACAATAGTGTACTACTGTTCCCGTTTAGTGATTTACATGTGTGTGTACATGTATATGTATATGTATTAGACATGTATCTGTATTATACATGTACATGTACATGTATTATAAATATACATGTACATATACATGCATAAATAAATGTACATGTACATGTACTCTGAGACAGTATTATCAACAATATAGTACTACTGTTTTCATTTAGTGATTTACATGTGTGTGTACATGTATATGTATTAGAAATGTATATGTATTACACATGTACATGTACATGTACTCTGAGACAGTATTATCAACAATATAGTACTACTGTTTCCGTTAAGTGAGTTACATGAGTATGTACATGTACATGTAGTTTAATGTTTAATGCAACTAGAACAAACTACATGTAGTACTCGTTATAAACCACTAATAGAGTTTTGGAGGCTTTCTATGGATCAAGGTAAGAGCAACATTGATAAAAACACATGCAAACCTTCAAATATTCGTTCATTTTTGCTGACAAAGTTTTGAATGCTGTTTTCTAACCCTAGTACATGTACATGTACATGTATATGTGCGTCAGTGTTTTGATACGTTTGTATGTACATCATTGGCCCAAAGAGCTTCTTATTTGGCACTGCACAGTTCTCTCTTGGGCCAGTGGTGCAGTTACATGTAATTATGATTATATTGTCACTAACAGCATTAATTCTTTTGTTTGATGTGTTCCCAATGGCACACACATTAACCATTTGGCCCATTCTTCAAAAACTCTAATGTACATGAATTTGTACATGTACATGACTACATGTACATGTACATATTTATATGTACATGTATGTAGTCATATACACGTACAAGTATTATAAGTTGTTTATACTTGTATTACCCTGTTAGAATCGCCTTGATTGAAAAAATGATAAGCTTTAGGATCTTTACGAAGTCCCAGACCAGATAATTGAGTTTCTGAGGCACTCATTAGAAGTTGATAAAATATATGGAAATTCCTTTCACCAAACTGTTGTTTAACCACTCGAGACTGCATATATAAATGAAACACAGTACACAATGTAACACACATGTACAGTACGTATAGATTATAGAATAATATGAATATATAATTTATGTTACAGTTATTGAATGGACAAATAGTCTTTAGGTGAAATATAATCTTTAGCTCAATGGAAGCATATCAAATTATATATTAAATTTATAATATTTCAGTAGACATGGAATCACAAAACATCAAACTACAAGTTAGACATACAGTACCTGACTTTATTAAGTTTACATACTATGATGGGAGCTACTCTTTAATAATGTGATAGTCAACTGTACTTCTAAGTAGTACTATAGTACTACTTTGTACTGTAAATTCTGTAATCATAGTAAATTGTAATGTGTGAATTCCCTTTACATTTGTATGTACTAAGGTGTAATACTGTGCAATACGTACAGTGTACTTCACTCACAAAGTGCACTGTAGTCAATGGAAGGGAGTACTGTGATAGTGCATGTGTATGTAAATTTAATAATGTCAGGTATTGTACATTCAAAGTACAGTGTATTTCACTCACAATGTACACTAGTCAATGGAAGCACAGTGATAGTATATAAACATAATAATGTCAGATACTGTGTACATGTATATGAGCTTGTAAAATGAGAAGCTGAAGATGGATGGGACTGAAATCCCACCATCCCCCCTGCCCTTGTGTATACAGAAATGTATTATTAATTTATTATTATTATTATTATTATTATTACATGTTAGGTTATATTGGTGATTCTCTGTAGACAAGTAGATCCATTAATAGCACACATACAGCTGTACATGTACAGTACACACAACATACATGTACACATGTACATGTACATACAGCTGTACATGTACAGTACACACAACATACATTTACCTTCTCTAATAATAAATAATTTTCTATATGGCCTCCAGTTGGTTCTCCAGTGAAATCAAAATTTATATCCATATATTTACCGAATCTTGACGAGTTGTCATTACGATTGGTTTTGGCATTACCAAATGCTTCCATGATCTGGTTTGACCTGATTAACATGTTTGTGACTCTAATATATCAATAGGAAAAAACAAATCAATAACTGACTGCAAGCAAAGCCAAATAAGGTCAATCATAATTAATGTTATAACAGTTACATATGCACCTATCTATTATGAAGAAAAATGTATCCCTATCAAGACATGGGGTCAAGCATAAGCACTGACTGAAGTGCTTAAAGCATTAAGCACTTTTTCAAGCACTTACACAAAAAGTGCTTAAGCATCTTTTAAAGCACTTTGAAAGTGCTTCAAGCACAATTTCAAGCACTTGTACATGCAAACTAAAATTTCACTCATGCTAAGGATAACTTTTTAAACAAAATTCAAGTAATTCATTGAAATTTGTTGTTGCTTTATATGAAAACAAGTTTTTGAAAGTTAAGATCTGTTAGTCTACATCTACCTAAAAATATTTAAACTGAAAAAAAATCAACAAAACTGCTAGTACATGTATATACATGTACATGTATGTACACATACAATAAAGTATGTGTATTGGGAGACTAAAGTAAGTATTACTAGCTATTACACATGTACATGTATATGTACTTACTTGAATGAAGCTGAACATTGCAGCCTGGTGCTACTGGTAATCTTTTGAAACTGTAAACTGCATGGGAGAGTTACATAATGAACGAATTTGTATATTACAAAAAACTTACATATTCTTTTAGTCTGGCTTTAGTACACTCAATGCACCGATCTCCCTACTGCTTCTACAATAAAATTGGCCATACATGTGTATATAATTACAAATAAATCCCAAAATTACTGTGTTGCACAGCATGTCTATACAGTAGTAAGACATATCACTGCAGAAAAGGCAGGCTCAATCCTTGTGAAATCAAGGACAGGGGGAGGGCCTTGGGTAAGAGGCAAGTATAAATAACCTTGGAACAGAAACAAAATATCACAAAAAAGACAACATGGGAAGTAGTAACACCAAAGAGGAAGATAAGATGAAAAAAGAAGAGCAGAAATTGAAGGAAGAGGAGAAGTTGAGAGAACAGAAATTGAAGCAAGAGGAAGAAAGGAAGTCAAAAGAAGAGCAGAAACTGAAAGAACTTGAAACAAAATGCCGGGAAGATAGAAAAAGGGAAGAAAAAAATAAGCAACAATACCTGGAAGAGAAAAATAAAAGTGAAAACCAAGAGAAGAGGAGGGTAAACTACTTAAGGAATGAAGAAAGAAGGAGACAAGAATGGAACAGACTGAAAAGAAAGTTCCATGACGAAAATGAACAATTGAGGAGAAAGAGACGGCAACTCGAAAGAGAAATACAAAAAAAAAAAAAGAGGAAAATCTGTCTGTTTACCCACCTCGGGTAGCTCATCATCCTTTGTGTATGGGACAAGTTGTGATGTCATTTCCACCATATAGTAATGTCCCGCACTATTGCCAGCCTGCAATAGGCACAAATCCTATTGCACCTCCTCCTCCTCCTTTTCAAGTTGTAGCTGCTCCTGGGGGACAACACACACAGTTACCTTTCAACTTTGTTTGATCAGAAGAGAATATTATTTACTGTACTGCATTTAGGGGAGATTGTTGACTGATTCTTTGATATTTGTATATAAGACACCGATTCTTTTCTCATGTAGTTTAATAATTATTGTTTCATAATTTGATAAATGTCATTTGTATATAAGACACCGATTCTTTTCTCATGTAGTTTAATAATTATTGTTTCATACTTTGATAAATGTCATTTGTATATAAGACACCAATTCTTTTCTCATGTAGTTTAATAATTATTGTTTCATAATTTGATAAATGTCATTTGTATAAGACACCGATTCTTTTCTCATGTAGTTTAATAATTATTGTTTCATAATTTGATAAATGTCATTTGTATAAGACACCGATTCTTTTCTCATGTAGTTTAATAATTATTGTTTCATAATTTGATAAATGTCATTTGTATATAAGACACCAATTCTTTTCTCATGTAGTTTAATAATTATTGTTTCATAATTTGATAAATGTCATTAACCTGTATAAATTTGAGTTTAATAATAGACATCTACAATTTCTAGGACGAAAGTATATGTTCATGTACGTGTAGATGTAATATAGTTTAATATAGTTACTATACTAGTTTGAAGCAGTTCAACACTTTTGAACAACTTCATAATGAGTACATACATTTAATATAGTTACTATACTAGTTTGAAGCAGTTCAACACTTTCGAACAACTTCATAATGAGTGCAAACATCTAATATAGATGTTATACTATTTTGAAGCAGTTCGAAACTTTTGAACAACTTCAAAATAATCACAAGTAATGAATACATACATTTAATGTTGTTATTAAACTAGTTTGAAGCAGTTAACACTTTCGAACAACTTCAAAATAATCACAAATAACGAGTACATACATCTAATATAGATATTATACTAGTTTGAAGCCTGAGTACATACATTTAATATAGTTACTATACTAGTTTGAAGCAGTTCAACACTTTCGTACAACTCCAAACTAATCAGAGGTTGAAGTCTGGATGTTAGTAGCGGTTCAATGAGATGATGTATTAGTTCTCGTCTGAATGCAAGGTGAACACTGTTTTGTTTGATTTCATTACGTGTGTGTTGACAAATGATGTAGAAATTGACAACTGTCAACTCTAAGATCCAAAAAAAAACCTTTCTCCACCATTTCACAGATTTATGTATGAAGCTATAGTAGCACATCATCTGGTCTAACTTGTCTACCCCAAGCAAGTATCTATTATATTGCCGTATAACATTGGCTTGTTTTTGGGGGTTCTGTTGGTCTCTTAAAGTAAAAAGAAATGACATGATGCTATCCACCAATCTCCAAGCTAGAGCTATCATATCTCCACAACTGTAACATTCTGTTGAGCCTATATCCATCTTATTTTTTCCCTTGAACTGCTCTGGTAATCCACGCCAATTACTCATAATAGTTCCTGTTAGAGTAAGACCACATTTTTGTGGCCTATCAGCTAGTGCTGGGCTAGTGTAGAATCGGTCTGCATAAAGGTCATAACCTTTATTTTTCAAGTGCTCAACTAAAGTGAGCACTACTTTCACAGTGTGTGATCATTTGTGTCATCTATTAGGCTAGTCTGTTTCCCAAAATAAATTCGTAAGTTGTGCATCTAGGCAGTTGTGCACATAAGCTTTAACCCCCAAGGATTTGGTTTTCCCTTGAGGTATTGTCAAAAGCTGACTCGTCCCTTGAAAGTTATTACTGATTCATCTACTGCTACTTCTCTGTGTCAAGTATAGAAAAGATCAAGGAAAGGTTGAATTTTGTCATGTAGCATCCAAAAAATTTTAAAAAATCGATCTCTAGAAAAGACAGATCTGAAGAAAGGTATGCTACTTGTTGGGTTTGTGCTCCAGTAATCTTGCAGATTTTGTAACTGTATAATCCCATATTTAGAATTACTCCACAAATGCCTTCATCCCATTAGTAGTTACAGGCTTCCATTTTTTGTATCGTTAATGTGTTTTTGTGTGTTGCGACAGCTTATGTTGAGCATATTTATTTGTTATTAACTAAGTAATCCCATATTTTACTGCTAAAGAGCAAGCTGAAGCACTGTAGTGGTACATCATTTTGGTACCAATTAGGTGTTATTGGCTGTAATTGTTATTAGTTGGTAAGTATATGTATGACATAGGTATGAAACCTAAAGCATCGTAGCACACTAACTTATCCAGAGTTCATCGATAAATGCATAACGTGTAGGGTACCAGTGATTGGTGAGGATGATGAATTAAGATCACTAGTGATGAGAGTACATAGAGACACTCATACCCAAACATGTCGAAAACAAAGTCGATTCAGATGTAGATATGATTTTCTTTTTCCCAAAAAGAGTGAGTGCAACTACTCACTTGAAACGTAACATCAAAGGAATGATAATGTTAATAATGGGATCGGGCAAGTTGTGTATACCTATCACAAAAATTAAAAATAAACAAAAGTCACCATTAATTATAAAATTTGCATTATAACTGTCTGTATGACAGTATGATTGAATAAATTGTAGGTAGACAAATGACATGCATGCACGTACAGAGAAGCAAGTACATAAGGTACAAGTAAATGTTTAATTACTAAAAATGTGAATAGGGATGGGATTCTTACTTGTAAAAACATCTGGAGCCATTCTCACTGGAGAACAAATGGAACAATCACTTTTGTATTGTCAAAGCATACTTTCGAAACAAACAACAGTGGGAAATAAATGCTTGAAGACATGCAAGCTTTTCAACAGATTGATGAGTCATGCTATCCATAGTAAGTAAGGAATCAACTTTCAGTAAAATACTGAAAAACTGATCTATCTCATCGTTGGAAGCACTTTCAAAAACATTAAACTTTCTACCCTTCAGCTCTAAACAATCCATGATACTGCTTATTAAGTCCTTCGGCGACTTAAGAGAACTAGACACATCAGATCTATATTGAAAACAATTATCCCGTAGGTCCTTAAGATGTTTACAGTTCTCCACAGCTTTCTCAAATTGCTCACCCATTTTCTCTCTCATTATACCTATATATACATTGCATTCCTAGATTGACAATGGACATTACACACTCAACAGGGTTGGCCCATGAATGTGAAGGAGCTGTCCTTCCTGCAATAAGCAAATCTAGATCAAGACTTAGGAATAGGGCAATTAATGAGAGCTGAACACTAACATAGGTCAATCGGTGGTCGGGCCCACCATCAGAATAAACAAATAAGATATGTCGACCATCCATTCTTGTAGACAGATACTTATAAAGCTCTGTAGCATGCCTTAGGGGTGATGATGGCTTGAAAACAGCATCTTTAATCCCAACAAAAACATCTCCTGCATACCATGAGCCTTCTATTGACTCAGGAATGTCAACAAAATCACACTAGGGATGAGACTGAATTTACAAAAATCATGGTCACCTGTTGATGCTCCTGTTGATCCTCTTTCTAATCGTGTCTCTGCTATATATGACTCAGTTATTAACACTCAAACTGTTAAACAACACTAATGATCATATAGTGCATAGCAGATGATGACAAAATGGCTAAAAGAGTCTATTGGGACAGAAAGACCCACAGAGAGTTGTCATAAGTAAGAAATGCTTTTGGGATTACATGTCCCACATGGTGCTGACCTTTATATCAGTATACTTAAACTCTGAAATAGTGATATAAAGCAAACACATAATGTACACATCAGTTATCCAATAATCTAATCTCCCATTGTTAACTAGTGATGGGCGATACCGATACTCGAGTACTCGATACTTCAATTCCAGGCTCAGATGTAATGGCACCAAGTACAGGAATCAGAACCGAACACAGTCGATACCAAAGACCACACCCACTTAACGTTAATATTACTTAATAATTATTATTCTAGTTAATTAAAAATGACTTAAAATTTTAAAAATGTACACGAAGTTCTGTTTGGAATTTTTTTCATAAGGAGGACACTCTTGATGGACCTTTCACTGTATGTACGTACCATAGCTGCCTGCAGAACCAAAATCAAACAAACAGGTGGTAACACAAGCAATATGTTGAAACATCTGAAAACTAAACATATGAAAGAGTATGAAGAATGTGCAAAGGAGATTTAGGAAAATGAAGAAAAGCGAAAGAAAACCACAACAAACCAACAACCTACTATACAGCAGACACTATCCAGATCTCAACTATATTCCAAAGATTCTATAAGAAGGAAAAACATTGATGAATCACTTATATACATGATTGCAACTGACCTACAACCAATTGCTATTGTTGAAGATAAAGGCTTTAAAAACCTCATTTCAAAATTAGACAGCCGATATCAACCTCCTAGTCGTTGAACCGTAATGAGTACTCAGATTCCTGTCACCTATCAAAACCTAAAAACTAAATTACTGGCTGAATTAAACAACACTTCACATGTTTCCCTAACCACAGATATATGGACATCACTACAAACAACATCATATTGTTGTGTTATAGTGCACTACATTACCGACACATTACAGTCATTTTCATTGAAGTGCCAAATCAACAACAAAACTACGAGAAGTACAGAAACACAGTCGAACCGCAACCGTACTCGTAGACTGAATTTTGGTTGCAGCGGAAGTAGGCGTTTCATACAAAATGGACGAATTCTAGCAGTTATCTCATGGAGTAAAAACGCTTTTGTAACGGTGTTAGCACATAAAGAAGGCTCTGTTAGCTGTAGTATGTTAAAGAAACGTGTGGTGAGTTTTTAAAAGTTTATTAAATCTTTATTGACATGGTGTTGTATGAAATGTTGTGGTTAATACAGAACAGGTTTTAAGAATCACACTTTATATCTTGTTTTTTTTTAATGAAAGACAGAGCGAACACAATTTCTTTTATACATTTAGGATGCACCAACATATGTTTCATGTAAATAGCCAAAAAGTATTTGATTTACTTTCATGCCATGGAATTCTACCAAAAAACTATTCACTCTGATAGTAAATTGTATTATAGATTTGCAATGATAACTTGATAAATGAATGATTTGATACTTCTAAATAAATTTGTTTGATACTTATATAATGGTACTATCAAATGTAAATAGGTTAAATGTGTCTGTATCAGTTATTACTTCTGTTTCCAGGCCATAATCTGACTCATCTGCTTCATCTTCATTGCTGGACTGTATAGAGCTACAACTGCTCTCGGTATCTAAATCACTTTCACTTTCTATTTCAACTTGTTGGATTGGTAAGTTCAAGCATCCTTGGCATTCACATCCTGGTCCACAATCATTGATAGAGAACTCAAAATTGTCATTAACATTCTGACTGATTTGATGTGTCACAAGTTACACTACCTAAAGCCCATGATAGGCTTGTTAGTAAATTGCCATTTTTCCTATAAAGAATTGTCCCAAATTTCATATGTATACACCTGCATTCCATGTATGGATTAAGGTATAGCATGAGCTGGTTTAGAACCCATCTAGACGAGAATTTTATTACACTATCTCCCACATCCAGATCAAGATCAATTGATTTAATACTACTGGTATGTGACACACCATATGAATCAAGAAACAATTTGCAAGCTTGAGGGAGGAGAATAGCTTTTTCAAGTAGCAAGTGATCAGAAACTACTAACACTACATGCAAAATGGTGCAAGTAAGATCATCGGTGTTTTCGTCATTGTATTAACTCTCCAAATATCCATATTTGCTCTAAGATGTTCATTAGAGTTTTTCGGCTCAGCTTCCAATGATGAAAGGATTGCAAAATGAAGCTTGTAGCATGTATAGCACAGATAATCTTGTGATTGTATTACTTTATCCTCTTATGTTCCAGTTAAATAAGCAGATACGTTAGTTGCATCAGGGCTATGTCGAATGAAATGGCCCTGTTTCGGTTTAGCACCACAGGAAGCACAGTGAGTTACTGGATGTAGCTGTCTATGCACTGTCCTATAATGCTTTGAACATACTAGTATTTGAGCATTATGTATACAGCTTATTTCATCTACTTTCTGAATTAAATCAAGTGATTCAAAAGATGGCTTAATCAGTTTTGCATCTTTACTTGTAATATCACAGTCTCTGTAAGCACATTTAATTGTTGGTGTATTTTGTGTACATGCAACTTTCCACTTTGGAATATATTCCTCTGTTTTACTATATTTTTTTGCTTCCAGATAATCTTTCTTACATATATTACTGTCAGATGGTATTTGTATAGCACAATGTTTATTTACAAAGGCTTTCCCTGGGTCTTTCCAGTTATTATATTTAGTCATATATTGTGCTTTTGTCCCACACAGGAAACATAACTTGCCTGGTATATCTGGGAGAGATCTGTGTTTGGAACTTTGCCTCAAACTGCTAGACATGTTAATCCTATAGAAGCATAATTATTATTATTTCTTCATTTATTATTATTATTATTGCATAATTAATAAAGAGCCGTCGGGACGGGACCCTCGCCTACGTGGCAAGGTAATACAAACTATAATTTCGAAATATAATATGCCAAAAGATTATAATTATCATTGCTCGTTTGTATGGTCATATAATAATGAGAATGTTTACTTCAGATTGTTTAGTTTGTGTATGAAACATATTAAGTTATAAAACCGTACTGGCATGTTAGTTTTTATAATAATATTATAATAGATATAGATATATATATATATATATATATATATATATATATATATATATATATATATATATATATATATATATATATTTATATGTAAATTATATAAACTAACATGTCACTACTTATTACGATTATACTAGTCTCTTCCTTGTCTATACTATAAGTCTTACATTTTAGTCTCTGTATTATCTGAAAGAAGAAAGAAAGATCCTCAATTCGTCTTGTGAAATATTCCACAAAGACAGCATAGACAGGTCCTCAAAACTGCTGACTTTCAAGTAACGTGCACAGCACATGACTTTGAAAAATTGAAATAGGCGGAGTTTGAAAGTAATGGAGAATGCTTGGAGCCAGTACTCGATGTTGTAGCAACCACTACCCAAATTCTGTTTGCTTTTATGTAGTGCTTTGCTAGCGATAGTCATGATACAGGAGTAGTTATGTTTTGATGTGTTCAGATGCCTCCACGAGTCTTCTCAAGTCTGGAAACAGTAACCGTGAGTTATAAACATTGTGATAACTTTATAACCGAAAGGTTTAAGAAGAATTCCTACGTTATTTTTTTTCCTTGTATAATTTGAAGTCTACCAGTACCCCTTTTGAAATGTCAATGTTTTTATTTTTCCAGAAAAATTGCTAACACACACACACACACACACACACACACACACACACACAGACACACAGACACACAGACACACAGACAAAACGATTACCGTACCCTTCCGCCTACGCTACGCGGCGAGGGTAATTAGTTGATATACAAACATACCTAGTTTCCTTATGCTTGCTAGAACAATGATGTTTCGGTATCTACTTGTAGCTTAGCCTGTGCTCTTTCAAATTGTGACTATCTCAAGAGCTGAAAAAATGATGCCATGCAATTCTGCCAAAAACTTAAACGATAACCCAAAATCTGCTTTGCTAGCCGACGCACATCAGAAGACACGTGTAACAACACGTGTCTTATACCATTTTGTAGCCCTTTTATGTGGCTAGTTGTGGTCTGGAAATTGCCTTTATCAGCAGAAAAATACGCTTACTACACTCGCCGCAGCCAACACCATAGTTGGACCTTTTACATGTGCGTGGGTGGGCTCGCTGCAACCAAAACTGTTTATCTAAAGATAATTCGGTACGGTTGCGGTTCGACTGAACAGTTATCTCTTCCAGAACATAAACTGAAACAAGATGTTGTAACATGGTGGAATTCCACTTATGCGATGTTTGAACAGTTTGAGGCTATTACAACCAGCTGTGTTTAACTGCTGAAGACAAATCACTACTTTCCTGTTCACTTGAAGTCCTTAAACCATTCCTAGAAGCAACAGAAAATATATCAGGTGACAAGTATGGGTCAACTCCAATGATCACCCCACTTATCAGATTGCTTCAACAGAGTATGCTGTCCCACTTAGATGTCCCTTTAGCTGCTACACTTTGCCTCACAGTTGTCTAGCCGTTTTTCTTCTATAGAGGGTGCATATACAACAGCTGTAACCACCTTATTAGACCCACGCTTTAAAAAGGTGCTCTTCTTAACCACCTCTTCAGCAGAACATGCTGTCACAAGAATCAAAAATGAAGTAGCAACTTTGCCGAGCCTTGATCAAAGGCAGGAAGCTACAGGTCCAAGCACTTCCACTGGGAATACACCTGCCACACCCAGCCTCTGGGATTCCTTTGATCAGAGAGTGAGTGAATCAACTTCACATCGATCTGCTCAAACAGATGCTACCATAGTAGTTCGTAGGTACTTCAAGGAACCATGCATAGAACGCACAAAAGACCCACTAGTATGGTGGAAAGATAATGCTGTTCGATTTCCAAAGCTACATACACTAGCACAGAAGTATCTATCCTTTCCAGGCTCGTCTGTTCCATCAGAACGATTGTTTTCAAAGGCTGGACAACTGGTGTCTGAGAGATGAAACAGACTCAAGCCTAGTAACATGGACATGCTACTGTTTCTCAACAATAACTTGCACTAACCATTGTAACCAGCTCCTTTAGTTTAGTTAGAAGTTAGCTAAATTAGGTAAGAGAAATTGGTGTTGGCACTGTAGTAAATTAATTTCTATTGTTAAAGCATCATGTATTGAATTGGCCATTATTACTGATACCCCCTTGTACAGTCACCTGGAGGAAGGGGTTCACATATTAGCTTTGAATGAATGGCAAAAGCAGGTACAAAAAGAACCAGACTTAAATTCTGAATCTGGTGGTAGGTTACTTATATATAAACAATTGCAATCACCCCATCTGCACGTGGGTATATAACTGCCAACATTATTCTTGGGAGAAGGTGGATAATGGCAACTATTAGAGGTGGATGTTTGCCTCTGGCCATCGAGACTGGTAGATTACAGAGTCCCAAGATACCTCTGTCTAGTCGTCTGTGCTCCCACTGTGCAATGGATTCTGTGGAAGATATTCCACACTTTATACTTTTTTGTCCAAAATATAATAATATTCATAAATCATTATTTCTGTACATGACCAATTACTTCCCATCATTCCAATCATTAACACCTAATGAAAAGCTAAAAGTCATTTTATCACAGCATCACAATGCACACACTTCATACTTTATTTATAAAATGTTCAAAACAAGAAACTCATAAATTTATTTATTTTAGTCTCATTCACTTATTTATTATATCTTTTTATTTTATTTTATTCTATTTTTATTTTTTATTTCTCATGGTATCATCATTAGATTTACTTTTCACCATATACCTTTTCTTTTCAGTTCTTTTTGTTTAACTCTGTCACTCATAAGCCTAAGAGGCTGGACAACTTATGTTGTATATACACATATAATTATGTGCGTGTATGTATGTATATCAACTGTGTTGTGTGTGATTAATATAATTCAATTCAATTCAATTCAATAACTCTCATATTTTATAAGACTCAACATTCTAACTTATTTTGTGGAAAGAAGAGTCTTTAACAAACCCATTGATGTAAAATTTATACTTCGCTATCAGCAGGAAGAGAGACATGCGAACGTTTGTAAGTATAGTAGTCGACGGGCAACGCCCACTTTTTGTCTAGTCTGTATAGCGCGTGAATCGTTAGCTGCAGGAAAGCAGCAAGACGAGTGTTTGAAAGTGTAGTAGTCAGTGGCGACGCCCATACTTAGCGTCTTATCGCTTTTGTTTGGCCTGGAATTTGACTAATTTCAAATAACTACAAGTCTTCTTCGTAGTGTACTTTAACTGAGTTTACTTTTATACTAGTTGAGCCTCAGTCAGACAAGTAGTTGTCCAATTACTATATAATTATTATGCTTATCATACGCCAATAATGTGTTAGGTAGGTCTTCCTTTTCTTTTCCTACTGTTATACGTGGCTATTAAACCTTTAGCCAAGCTGACTCGCAGATCTTTTATAGTGTTTGGTTTTATGTCCGTATAGTTCCTACACATTATTATGGAATTTGTTATACTCACATCAAACAATGCCCAAAATAAATATTTATAATATTTGTTACTTCTTAATCTTATACTACTGTAGCTTCTCATTTGATCGTTCCTGTCGACTCCTCCCATATACTTATTGTATAACTGAACACCTTCTGGACATGTGAAATGTGATTGTGAGCCATTTTTCTGTTTACGTGTTACAGTAACAATGGAATTTGGTTGTGTGTTAGTAAATGCACTAAAAACATGTTTTGTGTCTTGCCATATACTGACAGCAACAGGGCCACTTTGTATGATTATGTTGTCACCCCTTTTTGGTAATCCTTTTTTAATGAATTGTTTTAATTGACAGGGAAAACCTACTCTGTTTGTTCTCAGTGTTCCACTAGCATAAGTGCCATTTTTGAGAAGATAAACTAACAGATTGATGCTAGTAAAGAAATTGTCAAAATATACTTGATGGTTTCTGTTTAGTATGTTATGTGTGAGTCGTCTAACAACCCCTTCCCCCAAACCCTTCTCTACTTGATCACCCTTCTTCCCAGTATATACCTCAAACTCAGATACATATCCGTTTTCTCCATCAGCCCTCATCCATATCTTGAAACCTCGTTTTATGGGCTTTTTAGGCATGTATTGTTTTAAGAAGGAGTGGCCTTTGAATGGCACCATTGCCTCGTCTATAGATTGATGACATCCAGGTTGGTATACTTCCAGGAAACGTTCATTGAGAACAGTTAATATTGGTCGTACCTTTCCTAATTTATTGTAATCAGGCTCACCATAACTTGCCAGAGTTGAGTTATCAACCTATGTATCTCGTGTAATTCTATTGGTGATTGCTTGATAATGGAAAATCCCATCCTTCCTCCAGTAGTCGTTAATTGTTGGTAACTTCACTAATCCCATATATGCTTTTAATTCATCTAATGTTACCTTATTCCACATCTCGTATGTCTCACCTAGGCAAGTGCTAGCATATAGGTTTGTTTGATCAACGATCAGAATTAGAAGGTCCAGGTTGAAGAAAAGAAAGAAGATATTCAGAATTGAAGAAGGAAGAGTGTTAGAAGGACCGGACCAGAAGGCTCAGTGAAAGGATTTATTACAAGAGGTTTTAGGTCAGTTGTCCAGATCATGTCTTTAGCACTGTAACAACAAATAATAGTACTATAATTATAGGTAAATGACTAAATTTGTATCTGCTCCTCTCATAACCAAACCCATTTTCTAAAAAAGTTTTATATCCAGGGTTACTTCTATGAAATAGTTAGAGCATAATTATGGCAATGTGCTAAATTACAATATAAAAACTCCACCCATAACCCATAACCCATAACCACATACTTTAGTAAAAACAAACACATACTTACTGTTCCATCCATACACATCCCTTTTGAATAATTACAGTAATGTATTTCCAGCTCTACCCATAACCCAAACTACTGTTTACAATATGTGACTTCATTTCCAAAGAGGCACCTTGTCCTCCATTATTTTTACCTCTGTGTATGTATGTAAACTAAATTTGTTGTACTGTGTGTGTGTGTGTGTCTCTCTCTCTCTCTCTCTTTCTTTTTTTGAAAATATATAGCCAAACTATTTTTAAAGTACCATATATATAACCAACCCCTCTTTAGTATAATTTATAAATATTCATAACCAAACCCCATGTTAAATTTAGTAAGTATGTTTACTCTTCCACCATACTTTAACCAAATCCTTCTTTAGTACAAATTAGAACTGGATAAATATTCATAACCAGAGCCCATGTTTAGGTAAGTATTTTTTCTGTTTCACCCATAATTGAACCTTTTTTTTTTAAGATAAATTTTATATGAATTTTACCTGAGCTCCCCAAGATCTGTTGTACTTGAGGATGCATTGGTTTGTAGAGTCTCACTAATGTTAAAAAAAATTAGCATCAATTTCATGATATGTTACGATTATCTAACCTCTCTACAGGATCATGTGTTTCATCATCATTGAATACTGAGAGCTCATCATCACTACCTTCAAAGAAAATCTCGTTGCCACAGTCATCTTCGCCATCAATCTCCAACATGTTTAACACGTCTTGCGTGGAAAGATGTGGTGTTCTCGCCATTATATTTGACTGTTAATATAATTTCCTTTGTCGTATATATGTTATACTGTGCCTACATATATGCATATATTCATGTATGCAAGTATGTTTTATTGCTATCATGTACGCAAATATGTTTTATTGTTATTATGTATTATAATAAGTAGTAATTATCATCATAAATCTAAACTTCAAAACAAGTAATATATATATATATATATAATACATACTACGTGAGCAAAATTATTATACATGTTAGTAAAAAAAAAACAACCATTTGAAATCTTTCTGACCTGAGAAGAGAGAGGAATATGGGTTCAGTAGTGAAAGAGTTAAGGCTGATTGCAGGTTAGTAACAGTCTTCAGTAATAAAGGGGTATATTTGCTTTACTTTTAGAACGATGCAGCTGAAGAGTTGCTCACTAACCTGTACGGAAGCCTGCGATACAGCAATATAGCGCGCTCCGTATTCCCGCCGTATATATACGTCATTCGAACGCTGATGTAATTACAAGGTGACGTGTATACACGGCGTCTCGGCACGAAAGGGTTTACAATAATTTTGTATATGCGACCGCGAATGAGAAAACGTGTCTTGTGATATTGAGTTATTAGCCAAAATAGATGGCATAGCAAACACTTGTCGAAATCGAGATTTCGCTTGCATTATGATGATTATAGGTGACTTACTCATCCTCTGAGACTATCTAAAGTCCTCTGGAGTACTTCGCTATACTGCAAACACTCGTTTTATCATAGAGAACGTCAGCCATTGCTATAAACACGGAGCACAGACAACGAAATGTAAGGCGGACACTAACGGGAAATCCATAGCAACGCATAGCAAGGAATTTTATTTCAACAAAGAAAAGGCTCTTACTCGAGCTGTGAACTCAACTAGGGTACTTCTAACTGCTGGAGGTCAAAATGGTAAATGTCTAATCGTGCCACCCTACCTGTGTGAAGAGTGAGTAACATTATCAATGTTTATGATCATTAAAAAAAAAAATAACATTTTATGTTTTGTAATAGATTTTGATGTTCAGTGATGATGTAGAAGCTCTCAGTGATGTTGATAACTTGTGATGAGATGCTTGAACCTTGTTGAAAATACATGTGTTAATAATTTTATAAAACTTTAGTTAACAAATATAAACAAAAGGAAACAAATAAAACCAACTGAGTTAACATAACTCTACAGGCATACAAGATAAAACTGTTACAGTTAATAACATCCCAGTTTTATATCAAGTACAACAAATGCATTCCAAGAAGGTAAACAATACATTTTATCTACAATAATCATACTCACCATTTATGAGATTTCCTCCATCAATTTGGGCCTTGGATTGCAGAACAAGACACTCTAAAGTAAGGGTGAAGTTTACCATTCCAAATGAATGACAAAATTGGCTATTAACAATAAAAACCAGGCATTTACAAACCAGCAAAAACTTGTTTCTCTCTCACATGCTTGCGTAAACGGATAGTTTACGGAAAAACGTGAAAATTTTATAAATGACTTTTTTCTAGCATTTTAATTTTAATTGCTGTCAAACCTTTGAGGGAGTGTAACTCAGCAACGGAACGTCATATTGAAAAATCGAAACCATCTGTAAGTAGCTTGAAACTCAATTTCTCATTCTCGGTCACATATATTATATACATGTGACCGGCTCTGCGAAAACCGGTCTTATGGATCAAAATATAATTTGGAGATATAATCGAATACAGACAGTTTTGAATTACTTGGGCGATCACCGTTTTTTTTTTTACATAGAAAGGATCACAAATGTCTTACCTGTCTTTTGACACCTTTAACAAGTCTTAGAGACCTCTTGGTGCGTCGCTAGCCACTGCTAAAGCAACCTGTGTGAGTTTCTATCTTCTTCATAACGCGAAAAGTAGAACGGAAATGGAACGGACGTGTGCGGACTAAAAGTACATGCGCATAGCAACTGTGTTAGCAACGCATTTTAGTGCGAAATTTGAAATATGACTACTAGCAGCAGTAGCGTTGCTTCTATTTTGAACAATTTTTTCACTACATCTTTACAAGATAGTGATCAAATGGCACTATCTGAGATGGTAACTGACTACTTTACCATTAATTCCAATGATGAAGACGGTAAGTTGATAATTAAATTAATGAGATTCACTGTGTATATTAAAATATGAATAATATTACAGAGTATAGTGACATTTTTGATGATGAAGATGATGAAGATGATGAAGAGCAATATGAGGAAGAGCAAGACGGTAGGGCAAAAAATTTAAACAGCTGGAAACATTTTATATTTTAATTCTATAGATGATACTCCATTGGTGGAAGTTTCCCCTTGCGTTAATTTTGTTGATGTTCCACCACAGTTACCACCATTCCAAGAAGTGGGAGTAGTTAACAGAGATCTAGATGAAGAGGAAGTAGAAAAGATAGAAAGATTTGTAAGAGAAGGGTGTGGATGCAGTAGTGAGTGCAGCAAAAAGTTTGATATGGCGTACATAGAAATGATTTAGCTGAACTGACTCCCAATGAAATGGATCTTATCCTCATGGGAGCAGTTATGTGCTGTGCATCAGACTCTACAGAAGTTCATCACAACTCTCATCAACGCTCAAGACAATCAATGATGTTTCTGCACAAAGGATCAAAGGTATAAAATTACAGTGAATTATAGATATCAACAATATCTGAATCCCATTTTTTAGATATGCCGTAACACTTTCCTCACACTGTACAACATTGGCAAATTCCGGCTGCAGTCTGTTCGACACAGTGTTTTCACAAATGGAATAGTACCAAGGTGAGGAAAATGAAAAATTTAAATTCTGGAATATAAGTTTAGTTATTAATTATGATCTTTTTTTTTACCTTTACGTAGATCTCATGGGAACCTGCATAGACAACCACATAATGCCATTACTGCAGAAGAAGTACAGAGGCTCATCATCTTCCTGTCTCACTTCGCTGAGAACAACGCAATATATCTCCCAGGCCGCATACCTGGCTACAAGAACTGTGACATCCAGCTGTTACCTTCAAATACAACTAAGAAGGCTGTCTGGAGGATATATCAAGAATCAGCCGAAATCAGTTCTTTTAGGTCTCTTGGGTACTCTACCTTCACACGTCTGTGGAAAATGTACAGGCCTCAGATCACAGTGATGAAGCCAATGTCTGACCTTTGCTGGATTTGTCAAAAACACAGTGTAGCATTGGTTAGAAGTATGAATAGGCCAGAGGAAGACAAGTCAGAGGTATATGACCTACATACATGTATTATGAGCAAAATAATTAAAGCACAACACATTATTATTATATTTTACAACATCTAAAACAACAGAATTCCAATTAAAGTACACACAGCTATTGATGGAAAAGAATTCTAATTAAAGCACACAGCTATTCCACAATCAGCTATTAATGTACATGTATGTAAATCTATTGATTGATCTAAAACAACAGAATTCCAATTAAAGCACACACACACACTTCCATTAATGTACGTAATATAATAAAAGCACAACACAACTATTGATGTATCTAAAACAACAAAATTTTAATTAAAGCGCAACATAGCTATTGATGGGAGAGAATTCCAATTAAAGCACACACAGCTATTAACTAATTAAAGCATAACACAGATATTGATGATTATTATTTCCAACACTAAACTAATACTTTGAAATAAACTTACTTTTTCTAGCTACTTTTCTGCTTTCTAGCTGTGAAGCAATACCTCGACAAATCAATTATTTAATTGATGAGGCCAGCAATACTGGTAAAGGTGCCAACACAGTTGCCAGCATGCTCCACCACTTTTTTGCAAATCACTCTCTAGGGGAGTCTGAGGTTCATCTAAATGCTGACAACTGTGTTGGGCAAAACAAAAACAACACATTAATACAGGTTAGCATGATAAGTCATGAATCTGTGGAATGAAATTTACTTTCAATTTAATCTAGTACCTGCTATGGAGAGTTATCGTTGGACTTCACAAATCCATCAAATTATCATTTCTGACAGTGGGCCACACCAAATTCTCCCTGGACTGGTGCTTTGGACTACTGAAGCAGAAGTTCAGAAGGACCCGTGTTGACTGCCTGGATGATATTTTCAAAGTCGTTAACGAATCTGCTGTGGTAAATCATGCTCAGCTTGTGGGTACACAGTCAGGGGAGGTGGTAGTTCCCACTTACAACTGGGCAAATTATCTTGGGGAGCATCTCCTAAAGATACCTCTTATTAGTTGATGGCTAAGTAAAATAGAGACCCTGTTTGCAATACTTTCTGTTCGTTCTTGGATAAAATGCTCAAAACTGATTACAGGACACTTCTTGGGACATTCAGGAGTAGCCCACATTTTGGCCTTGGATGTGTGATTATCATATTCACGCTCTCCAGATCTTGTTTTTGTGTCCCGTTCATTGGTATATTCTAAGTATTTCCTTTCATCAGATGTGGACTGGATTGTGAAGTCTAAAACAATATTTTTTGCGTTCATCCCTTCCCATGTGGTAACATACCGGAAACCATACAGTAGGCATTAAAGATTCTGGATTCGAATAGCCCAGTGCACCAGTTTGCCACAACTTTTCAATATCCTCATTAGATAAAGCCATAACTGCCTGGGAATGATTTCCTTTGCCTTGTTCTTAAGGATCATTCGCACTGCTTTTAAACTCTCTCTAGTACTTGTAAATTCGAGGTCCTTCAAAAGGTATGTTTTTTCGTTAGCAAGATAGCGATGCAAACAGCCATGAAAGGAAGTTAAAGTTTCTGGTTCATACATTTCTCCATTCTTTCATGAAAAAGTGTCCCAATAGTTTATCAAGTTCTTCAGGTGGTATATGTTCGATTACTCTTCTTTCTCCAGTAGACTGGCACCAATGGTACCATATTGAAAGATCAGATGATGTTTTCGTTTTGTGTTTACATTTTTTTTGTCCTTCAATAAATTCTTTAAGTTCACTGTCATCCAAATCCTAAAAATGATTTATTACTAGATGAATGTAAAACATTTTTGGGGCGAAGTAGTACACGCCTATTAATTAGTTAAAGCTATTTCACCCCGCCTGGGGCCAAGTGGTCCCCGCAAGAGAAAAAGACGTACGTACGCAAGCAAGCAAGCAAGATTCTCGACTAGTGTGGGGCTTCGCCCCAATTATTTTAATTATTTAAATAATACTTATGAACTGTAGACCTTTTTATCTGATTCAAATTTACAATATCTCTCCGTGGTGGAGTCCAATTATCCACTTCTGGTTGTATAATAAAAGTGAGTTGATGGGAAGTACATGGTTCAACTATTTCCACGTTTTCTACTGTTCTAGTTCTATGACTTTTAGAACGCATTAGCTCCATGACTACATGGTTAGCGCACACGAATACAATAAAGCCATTATCTCACGGATACCGCGAAATATCACAAGTTGGATACGCGTATTGTCACTCGTCCTTCGAACTCGTGACAATACTTCGTATCCAACTCCTAATATTTCCCAGTATCTGTGCAATAATATATATATATATATATATTGTGTTTTATTACAGTAAATTTTGTAGATATGTATGTATCAATGTGATGAACTGAATACATTCCATACACATGAAAACTTATTATATCAGAACAACAACAATACATACATGTAGTAGTATTACGAGCATTAAAAGCATGGTAGTGTCCACTAAAATAGCAACAGTAATTTATTTTTCACAATATAAATATTGTAAATTTGCCCAAACAGGATTTCCTCATTCTCTACTTCAAAAACAACAAAAGAAGATTCACCCGAAAAAAGACTTCATTTTGTTTCACCCAATTTGCTCTAAATGTGTTAAGAGATAGTAAAAAAAGATGTATATCAAAATATGAAATGAAAGGACTGTTGAAGGACTCATTGCTTGCTAACAAATAATGACACACATATACCCATTCCCCGGATCAATGGTAAAGAATGGAGCAGCGCTAACTACAGCTATGAGAAGCCATAGTAATGAAACCGAAGTAGGTGGGGGCCACGTGACATCCAGTGTGTGGGTGGGCAGGGTCACGTGACATCCGCATTAATTTTTGGTGTTATTTCCCGCGTGTTTTGCCAGTTTTGAAGATATTCTGCAGTCATGGCATTCTCAATTTTGGATCTTTCACCTTTTATTAGCGGAGAAGAAGCACAAGTGACAGCAAAAACTGCTGTGGATGTTTACCAGTGGTTGAGGGAAGTATGTGCGACAACTCTGCTACAGACACCAATTATGTTAGGAGGGCCCAGTAGAATGGTTCAAATTGATGAATCACTATTTACACACAAACCCAAGGTAACTATTGCTAAATAACAATTATAATATTACTTCCAAATGAAATGAAATACACAGACCAATGAAAGAGAAGCCACACAAGTGACCATATTAAATTTGGTGTACTGAACCAAAACTAAAACTAAAAGAAATTATAGTCTACTATAACTAAAATTGGGTTTAAATACTATAACCAATACTAAAATTGATGGCCATACCAAAACAACACTGATTTTGTTCTCATTTTAACATTAATGACAAGAGACCCTATGCATGGTTCGGTGAATAGGTCATACATTGCAAAGGTCCCAAGAATGTTCAAACCTGGGACTGTCTCTGCAGTTAGTCTGTGTATTTTACTTCATCCATTACTCCCATAGGTTTTAGGTTTATTTTTTTTCAATCACAGTACCAATGTGGAAGACGAGCTGCATCAGAACTATGGGTGTTTGGGATGGTGGACACTGGCATCTCACCAGCAATAGGATATATGTGCACAGTTTCTGACAGGTCTGCAGCAACATCGCTACCCATTATCCAGCAACATGTACTTCCTGGCACCACCATTGCATTAGTCTCGTGCGCAGATGTTTTGCGAGCGTCAGAAACGTCTGGAGAAACTGCTTCAATTTTTGTGACAAAGGAATGTAATTAGGGTTTCAATCACGTGATTTAGTGCGAGAAAATGTCCGTCTGTTTAGTGTGCAACACAGCAGTTGGTGCGGGTAAACGAAAGTATTTAGATGTTTCTACAGAGCCATTATTGAACAGCACAGGTAAACAAGTGTAACATAAAGTTTTCCCAAACCCTGTAGGCAAATTGACAAACACATCGTTTCCTTCGACAAATTTTCTAATTGCTAGTACCTGCTCTCTCTTCAGTTCAGTATATCCTAACAATTTTACAGCTTTATCCATCTCATACTTTACTTCATCTGTTTCTGACATCTTGCCTGATCTTGGCGTGAAATAGTATTGTGCGGTTTCATTCACGTGACATTAATAATCTGATTGGTACGCTGACATTCCTGCCTATGCTACAAAACTTATAACAGTTTCTCCAGACATTTCAGCCACTCGCAAAACGTCTGTACGCGAGACTACCATTGCATCAGATGAATGGAGAGCATATCGGAATGTTCTAAACATAACAAATGTTGCTGGTCACCATACCATGAATCACTCAGTTAATTTTGTCGACCCTACAACAGACACTCACACTCAAAACATCGAGTCATACTGGAGTAGGGTTAAGACAAAATTGAAGAGAATGAAAGGATGTAGAAGAGAGCAGATACCTTCTTATCTAGATGAGTTCATGTGGAGAGAAAGACACGGAACATCAGCCTCTACTGCATTCATCAACATTTTGCGGGATATTGCAATACAGTACCCTGTCTAACTTCTTCAGATCTTGCTAACTGGACACTGCTTAGCACTGCTAGCTAACCAGCTTTTTTCAAAGCTATTATTTTTATTAATATTCAGTGGGTGGAGTGGTAAAATAACACCAGATGTCACGTGGCCCCACCCACTTTAGGTTTTATTTCTATGGCTGTAGTAGCACTGGTCTGTTCTTTACCATTGATCCAAAAAAAAGAAATATTGAGCCCATGCTGAATTGACCATAGGCGTAGCTATGGGGTGGCCAGGGTGGGCCTGGCCACCCTTAAAAGATTATGGGCCCTCCTGTGATAAAATGGAGATAAAATGGCTGTCAAGAGGCAGTCAATTATAACTAATTTTCTAGCACCTGTCCACTCTGCGAAAAGATTAGTTATTTTTGATTGATGAAAAGTTAATCGATCTAAACCATCTTAGAGTACTGTCAGATGTAGACGAGGATTTCTGTTTGTAAATCTGTCGATGATCAATGAACGGCAGTTTCGGTGTAATTGGCCACGCCCTCATGAATAATAATTAACCGAAAATTTTTCGCGCCGTGCTTCGCACACTGGGCCCCCTTTTATTTCTTTGTCTGGCTACGCCACTGGAATTGACCTCCCAGAACACATTCAAATTTAGCTCATGTTTGTCTTATACTAACACATAAAAACACATTCAAATTTAGCTCATGTTTACTTGACTTGAAAAGAAATTAACACTTCGTCAAGACACGAGCATTGAAGGTCAAGCAAGACACGAGCATATGACGGAATGCACATGCACATGATATACTACCCACACATTTAATTATGGCAACTTTCCTGTCTTTAGCCACTTTCCTGCTCTGCTCCAAAGGAGCCATTTAAAAAAGCGGTTACGTCTGCTGCCCTACCCAGGTGGAATTGTAATTTCAAGGGTATTAGAAAGTAATACAGAGATGGGTTTCACTACAAAACAAGTTGTAGACATGATTACTGAAGAAGATTGGGACTTGGGAGCCAAGGTGACATGCTAAGGAAGTGATGATGATTTTGACTTGAATGATGAAGATGATGACTGTTCACCACAGGGTGAAGAATATGATACAAATAATAGTGATGAAGAAAAGTATTAAAACTGTCATGAATAAATAAATATAAATGTATATATAAGAAGTTGGGAGCAATATATATATAATATAAACAGATGATTATAAATAATTATATAAATAAATCAGTGGCTATGGACTACTGCCATGTAAGTGATAAATAAAGTAATAACTAATAAATAAAGTAATTACAGATATTGTAATGAACAATTCAGTAATAATAATAATAATTACGACAGTGATAAACAATTTGATTATGCATACTCTTTCTTTAGGATGATGTGTGTATTGTAACCTAGGTAAAACAAAATGTTTTCAGCTTGTAATTAGGGTTTTTCATGCAATATATATCTTCAAACTATAATAATGATTCATATAATTATTACGCAGATATGAAGAACTTATCGATACAGGAATAAATACTGATCCTCCTATAGTAATTACCAATACTACCATATCTAATGATACTGATACTTCAATAGCTACTCCTACTTCTACTACTACCTCCTCTTCTACTGCTAATTCTAAACTTCTCAAATGGTCATCTGTTACCTCTCCTATTTCTGTCATTCCTTGCACAGAGCCTGTTGGTCCTAAAGTTCCTCTACCACATACATTTCTCGAAATATTTCATCTACTGTTTACCACTTCTCTTTTAGAAGTTATAACTCAACAGACAAATCTGTATGGGGAACAGATCCTCTCTGATAATGCTTTTAGAAAGTTCAATCCAATAACAACAAAACATTTAAGCAGTTGCAATCCTCACCATCAGATGTCAATTGACGAGGCTATGATACCATTCAAAGGAAGGTCTTCTTTGAAACAATTTATTCCAAACAAACCTACAAAAAGAGGAATCAAAGTATGGGTTAGAGCTGATGCAATCAATGGGGAAAAAGTAGTAAAAGACCTCACAGAGGCTATATCAGGCAAACATTATAGTATATATTGTGACAGTTATTTCACATCTGTAAATCTATTTCAAGATCTCTTAACGCGAAAGATCTATGCATGTGGAACTATCCGCAGTAACCGAAAAGGCTATCTTGACGGCATTAAGATTTATACTAAGAAGGGACTAAAAGAGAGAGGTGACTACAAATTGAGGCAGGAAGGTAATTTACTCTTAGCCTTTTGGCAGGACAACAAACCTGTCAGTATTCTGTCAACCAACTGCCAACCAGATGAAGGAACTGTTCAAAGAAGACAAGGGGATGGGACAAAGAAAACTTACAGCTGTCCAACTAGTGTTGTGGAATACAATAAGTACATGGGGGGGAGTGGATCATAGCGATCAGTTGAGAAATTCTACAAATATATATTTTGGTTTATTTGTGATGTAATAATTACAAATGCTTACATTCTTTCACAATACTTACCAGTAACAGATGACAGAGGCAAAACTCATCTACAGTTTCGTATAGATCTAGCAAAACAACTTATTGGAGAATACATGGGAAAGAAAATACCAGGACGTCATCATCTTCCTCTATCTATTACTCATCATGTCACTCTCCCACACTATCCTTTGAAAGCTTAGAAGCGTACCCAAAAAAATGGACCATATGGAAGTGCAATGCTTGTAGTAAGTACTTATGCCACACAGTCTCATCTTGACCTTTCTTATTCCTACTCATTACCCATACATGCACAAAACACACAATTACTTCACATTTGTATTGATATTATTCACTATCTTTCGCTATAATATTGACAGTCTCGTCATTACTTTATTATACATGTACACTTCACACTTATTACACATATATTTACTTCATGTATATACACACAAACCTACCCTACATTTAGCACTGAATGAAAACTGAAATAATTCTAAAATTTTCATATAGCAAAACAAATTCTCCATCTCTCAAGGCAACATTAGTCTGGCATAGCCACACCTTTCGCATAGAGGAGGAAGGGTCTGGTGACATACGCAAGGTAATGTTATGTTCTGTAGCTACATTCCTGCTACATTGTTATTTTGTAACTACGTAGGCATGATTAGCATTCTTAAACAAAAAGATGGCAAAATACATAGTTGATTCTGCATTAGCTCTTGGATAACCAACTTTAAAGACCGAGCAGCTACAAATAGTATCGATGTTTATGACTGGAAGAGATGTGTTTGGAATACTTCCAACAGGCTACTGAAAAAGCCTTTGTTTTGCTATTCTTCCTCTCTGTTTTGATGCAAAGAGGCAAACTTCAGGTAGCATTGTTGTTGTTGTAACACCGCTGATAGCCATCATGGAAAACCTGGTGGAAGAATACACCAAGAAAGGTTTAAATACTCATATGCAATACTCATCCATTTCACGTGTTTTCATGTGTTAAAGACAGCTCCACATTAATGTCTTAATTTGCATTCCATTTTCACAAGCATCGTTTACATAAGTCACCAGATCCTTCCTCCTCTATGCGAAGGGTGTGGCTACGCCAGACTAAGGCAACATACAATTCAGTTTCTTACACATTCTGCCTATAAAAAATGGACACACAAAAATTATACGTTCAAAACACTTACTTTCTTGTGATTCCAAACATCCTCGAGACATCTACCACATGGTAAAAAGCAAATCTTCAGGTAAAGTAAAAAAACTTTCCGTATAAGTCACTACAATTGTTAGTTATACGGTATAACTAACAATTGTAGCGTCTTTTTACATAGCCATTTTTACTTGTGCTAACCACAATAATTAATCCATTTTATTGTTGCAAACGTGCATGCGCGAAATAGCCGCTAAAGGGTTAAATTATGCAGTAATTATTACACAATAATTATTCATAAATCGATCATTAATCATGTTCAAAGTAAACAATTCTTGTCACAAACCCATACCTGGTAAAGTTATGATCTTATGATCAATATAATGTATGCGTTACTTAATTACACATACCTTTAGCATACATTTCATTACTAAAGGTAATGCTTCTTCCAGGACATCATGCATGATCTCTGGTAGTAGAGAACCATCTGCCACAGAAACATATGACAATGAATCTAACGGTGAATGGAAATTAATCCCAAACACAGTTGAGTGGTGATTTGATAGTTCAGACACATTTTCAATCAGATTATATTGATGGGAATATGATTTGAATATAACAATCTTGAATAATTAAGATAACTATAATTTATTCAACTATTATAACATAATTAATATTAATTTTGCATTGCAGTAGACTACAAATTGTACAATTATTATTGCTTTATTATTGCTTAATTATGGCTGAGAATAAGTTTAGGACTTACTCTATATATATATCACTACATTCATTCTTCTGTAGAACTCCTGCAAGAAAACCGTAAGTATTTCTGGAATCGTAAGTAAAATGATGAATAGTCTCTCTATATATATATATATCACTACATTCATTCTTCAGTAGAACTCCTCCAAGGAAACCATATGTATTTCTGGAACCCTAAGTAAAATAATGTATCCCAATGGGTTTTTACTTACTTCATTTTGTTTCTAATTCTGTTTTGAATGCTATATAATAAGTGCAGCTCTTTGGCTTTAATAGTATGGATCAATCATCACCACCACCACCATTGCCAACCCCATGACCATCTCCATCACAGAAAAAAGTAAAAGAAAAAGAGAGCAGGAGGACAGATGGAAAAGGAGAACGAAAAGTGATAATCATAAACAATAATTATTATTATAAATAAATAAATATTTTTTGATTAATAATGAAAAATAATGCAATATCAATACTGAATATTTATTACTTCATTATTCTTAATGTGTGATTATACACCATCTGCCATCACTTCACTTGTGTCCCAAATGTCACTAATTATAATTATAGTCATATACAATAGCCCAGTTTATCATAAGAGCCAAAGAATGCAATTAACGTAGATTGCAATTACGTCACATCCGAAGTACATTTCAGTCGCCATTTTCTAGTGCTTAAGTACAGTTTGTCGATATTTCTACCATATATTCCAATTATTACAGCGTTAAACAATATTAGAATCTTTTGCAAAGCTAACCTAAAAATGAATAAAAGATAAACTCCTCTCTGTTGTTTAGTTACAGCTGTTTTATCAGCTTTGCTTTTCTGTATTAAATATTGTCAGATCTGATTTTCTGTAATATTCTTTGTGATTTCTGAGAACTAGCCGAGAACATCATTGTTGGTAAGTACAATAAAGCATCATGTTATATAATATATATATATATATATATATAAGCTAACCTAGAAAGAATAGAAACAAATTCCTCTCCGTTTTTAAGTTATAGCTGTTTTTATCAGGTTTACTTTTCTGTAATAAATATCGTCAGATCTGGTTCTGTAATATATATATATATATATATACAATTTGTGATTTCTGAGAACATCATAGTTGGTAAGTTACAATAAAGCATCATGTTATACATATATATATATATATATATATTATGTATGTTATAACACCCTTGCTAGGGCTATATCCGATTTATAAGCACTGAGCAGGGGTGTTATAATGGATTTATATCACATGTAGGAGCCAAACTCTGGGCTTTTGTACGCATGCGCTAATTTATTCCCTACACGCTTCACACTTCACAGTCCTGTAGTGAGTAGTCTGCGCTGATATGGCAGAGAAAAGAGAGCTTAGTGAAGGTATTGAGAATATAGACCCAAATGCTGTAAAGAAGAGAAGGTTGTCTTTATCATTGAAGAAAAAACAGGGCAGTCGTTTTGGGACTACTTCCAAAGAACAACTCGAATCCATGTCTTCGTATACGATGCCAAAAAATTCGGCTGTTAGCAGTACGTGGGCTATCAAAAACCTAAGTGACTGGTGGGAAGAGCACAATGACAAAAATCCGAACAACCTGTGTCCCAAAGAGTTGTTGTCACCGAATTGTTAAAAAGAAGTGTTGAACGAGTGGCTATGTGTCTACATTAGTGAAACAAGGAATCAAAATGGTGAGTCTTATCCACCCAAGACAGTTTATGCTTTATTGTGCAGCATTTTGCATCAGATGCATCATGTCATATAAAACATCTTTAATTTCTTCCATGTCACATCTCATATAGTCTATTTTAACTTCCAACTCATCTTTCCTTTTCTTTTGCTGTGGTGGCTGAAAACCTCTATCTGAATCAATGCTTACACATGCAGAATTAGAAGTCTTTTTTGAGAGATCTGATTTTGGAACAGCAAACACTTCACGTCTTGGTGATTTCCAGAATGTAAGTCCTGTGTACAACAAAGTAATAGCATGTAACATTGCCCCCTTCTAAGAAATGAAAATTGTTTCACAGTGCTGATCATAATTTTCGTACAATTACCTCCATTGATGTGCTTAGTTCTTCTTAAACCAAAAGTTGAATCTGACATTTTTAACTTCAATGAACAAAACACTCACTTTTTGGCATTTTCAGCTTGTGGCATCGAAAAACATCTTTCCTTTGATTTTTGCCTCAATAGTACATGAGGCTTCATCGTTCATTTCATACTCTTTCTGCAGTTCTTCATTCTTTTTTTTAATCCAAAACAGCTGTCGTTTTATATTCACATATATGTGAAATATTATTGTATTTTAGTATATTGACTTTCTGGTGTGCCCACAACCGAGACTTTCTGAAAGTATTTCCCCATGAGACACTGTCATATAAATGTAGATTGAAATATATAGTAATAACAACATATATACACTGTAATTAATAAGTGGTCAAGCAATCATTCTTATTGCCTATTATGTGTAATATAAATTTTAAAAGTGCCACCATTTTTGTAACCATGCACACTTGTAACGATTTGTGTGGAGTTTTGACCTACCAAATATCAAATGAATAACTGTAGTACTTTTGGGTTTATAATGAATTTTATAAAGAAACGGAGGCCATTTTAAAAATGTCTACCTCAAAAATAATGACTATAATTAATACTGATGACTGCTATTTTCCTTCATATTAAGTTATAATGATAGTAATATGGCAAAATACCTGTTAAATGTAGTTTGGAACTAAAAATTACAAAGGTAACAAGAGAACTTGACAAATCTTTATTCAACAGATCCAATTGAAAACATAAATCGAATATGTACTTTCTGACCACACCCACAACGGATTTAAAATTAAATTGAGTACATGAATATAGTCCCATTGTGTTCTCTTACGAAAATTCTTTGCAAATTTACACTTAGAATGTCAGAATGAAATTCTGTCCCAAAAATAAAAATTCCACTGAGGGACACAATATCATAAATTGATGTTTTCTTTGCAATTTTACACATACCAAGTCCAAGTATAATTGTGTCCCTAAAAACAAAAATTCCACTGAGGGACACAATATCATAAATTGATGTTTTCTTAGCAATTTTACACATACCAAGTCAAAGTATAATTGTGTCCCTTGAGGCATTTAATTCCTTAATCACAAAATATTTTTGGAAATAGACATGCTCCGAGCAAAAACATTTTATACAACTTTGCTGTTCCAGAACACCTCCAATATCTATGTTCAGCTGGTATATATGAAAAGGAATGTTGTTGTTGCTGGTGGTTTGTTGGTCTTATATATAGTTCAATCTCTTATGATATGATAGTTGCGATCAAGGACTAAAATAATTTTACAGTAACCTCTGTATTCAACAGTTCCTGAATCAGCAACCAAATACTGAACTACTGAGGAACTAAACCAATATTTCAACTGGGATGTCTACGCAAAGTAAGAACTTGGTTGTGTCTCAAACTTCAACATTTCACAACTGCTGATGATGCCCATCTGTTTCTTCACCACTGATGTTCGCTCTAGGGGTTTTGTCCTCTTCTATTCGCCATGCAGGTGACTGGCTCAATGTTGTGTCCTGTTCAAACCTTGGCTTACATTGGGAGTTTCGTCTCTACTTAGGCTTGGTTTGCAGATGGTTACGGAAGGCTCATCTTGTCCAGTTTGTGGCTGATTGCATGGGTGACCACCTCGTTACCCGTATAGGCAATGGAGACATGAATTATTGGCATGACAGCCTACATGATGTCCTTTTTTCTGCTGCCCAGTCTGCTGCCTTAGCCCCTAAGAAGGAGGCCCCTTCCTTTGTACCTGGTTCCAGTAGGTGTCGTTCTCCTTTGCTGTAAAGTGGACGATCTGCAGCTCGTGATGTTACAGTAGTATCACCTGTCCAATAACTTACTTACCAATAATGCTGCTGTTACTCAAGGCCATGCTCTTTCTGTTGCAGAGAAGCGTAAATGTTGTTTGCATGTTTTTGTGTCATTACAGAATATGGATATGAATTGGTTAAATGTTCTTTGGTATGTGATTTTGTGGGATGGACTCAAATTCTGTAGTAAAAAAAAGAAAATCATGACTAACGCCCAAACACAACTGATCATACCTTATAAAGGCATTGAAATGATTGATTTACCTGGAATACTTAATGAAAGAGATGGAGAAGTGCAGTATCAAATTTTTTGAATAATGTAAATCCTCCTATAGTTGGCTATACTTACTGTAAATCTACTGAGTAATCACAGCAAACTAGTGGAAGAATTAAATTTTGATGTGGGTATAAAGGATACAAAGTGTGAATGTAGCTCATCTTATTTTTGTTATTCTCCAACCGGGCATGTTGTAACAGGCTAAGGGCAAAACATTAATAAACAAAAAAAACATGTATTTTAATTAAAGATTATTTAGAAGACCTCCACAATAAGTTTCTTTTGGTTCCTGCAGATAAAGCAGCTAACAATGTTATAGTAGTATGTAAGAAGTATTATTTGGAAATGGTTCTTGATGAACTTAATGCCACACAAACCTATCTTAACAGATTAGCGTCCGAATTAATTTTGTAAATTTTTGACTGTAATAGCCAAATTAAATCATCAGGAAGTCAAAAATTTCATACTGTTTATAAAACGGGTTATACCTGGCTTCCTGTAATACTTTAGTATTGCAAACATTGCATCATTGTACACGCCTCTTTATGCTGAATCGAACGATACCAAACACAACTTACTCAAGCAAGGGGCAGTGGAAGAAGGTTAGTGTTTTTAGACAAGTATCTATTACTGTAATAAACATGTTAGCATTGCAAGAATATAATAGTGAAGACTGATAAATATATTATTATATGAAAGCTAGGATATCATTCCTTGTTCTTTGTGGTATTTCAGGAAGCAGTCTGATTCTCTTTCTCCAGTATGACAGAGATGCTTTTCACAATCAAAGCAGTACCAGAAGGTTTCTCTTTTTGAAGAGGGTGTGATATGATGACTGCAGTACCAACATCTGCTAGAACCCTTCTTGCTCTTGGTCTTGTGTTTTATAGGGAAGTGTTTTAGAGTGGTGGATACCGGATTTCGATCTGCTGATGTTGAAGGGCGGCCTCGAGTTTTTCTGCTGTTATAGTCTCCGATAAGGCTCTTGGCAAGTTGTAGACGAAAGGTTTTAGTATCACAGATTCTGGTTGTTTGAGGAGAATAGTGGTGAAAGAGAACATATGAGTTGGTAATGGAAACATCAAATAAAAACCAGAAAACATATTTATACAGTTTATGACTTTTGAACCGTACGTAATAATATTGACGTAGTTGGTCACCTCTGTCAACCCCACCCATGTATTTGCTGTATGAGATAATTGCTGATGGACACTGCAGTTCTATTCGAGAACCATCTCTTTGTTTGCGTGTTATTGTACCTGTTTCTGGCTGACAATTAGAGGAGAATAGTGGTGAAAGAGAACATATGAGTTGGTAATGGAAACATCAAATAAAAACCAGAAAACATATTTATACAGTTTATGACTTTTGAACCGTACGTAATAATATTGACGTAGTTGGTCACCTCTGTCAACCCCACCCATGTATTTGCTGTATGAGATAATTGCTGATAGACACTGCAGTTCTATTCGAGAACCATCTCTTTGTTTGCGTGTTATTGTACCTGTTTCTGGCTGACAATTAGAGGAGAATAGTGGTGAAAGAGAACATATGAGTTGGTAATGGAAACATCAAATAAAAACCAGAAAACATATTTATACAGTTTATGACTTTTGAACCGTACGTAATAATATTGACGTAGTTGGTCACCTCTGTCAACCCCACCCATGTATTTGCTGTATGAGATAATTGCTGATGGACACTGCAGTTCTATTCGAGAACCATCTCTTTGTTTGCGTGTTATTGTACCTGTTTCTGGCTGACAATTAGAGGATATAGCTGTTACTGGTTGATTTATCTAACCACATTACAGCATGTACTGGTCCTTGTTGACGGAAGGCAGCATCTCCCCTGTAAGTAAAAAATTTAAATGTTTAGCATGAAGTTTGTACATTGTTTACCTTTTTTCTAATTTTAAGTAATCTCTTATATATTTCTTTGTTTTGTTTTTCAATTCATTAGGCCAGCCACGACGGTCGAACTGTACCACATGCATAGATGCCATCTTCTAGTAAATCGTGTAATAGTTTCGGTGAAGAGAAGAAGTTGTCAAAATAAATATGGTGGAATTTGCCTACAAGATGTCTGGTAAGCCTTTTGACAACCCTCATTCCCAAGCCATCCTGTGATGAAGCAGCAGATTCAGACTGGCCTTCATAAACAGAAAACTCACTAAAGTAGCCATGATGACTGTCAGCCCTAACCCAGACCTTCAAGCCACGTTTTATCGGCTTCATTGGTAAATACTGTTTTATTGCTGATCTACCTTGGAATGGAATCATAGCTTCTTCTATTGCCTGTTGGCAATTCGGTTCATAATTGACAAAAACTTCTGTTTTTAAATCAACATTATTGGACGTATCTTTCCTAAACGGTCGTAGTTTGGCTCTCCTCGTTTTTGTAGCTGTGTGTTGTCCACAAAAGGTTCATCATCTATAGTGCACTCACCATCAGCTGAATCATCCAGAATGTCTAGGACCTCATGCACAGAAAACCCTCTATTTCCAGAAGCCATCAGGAATTATTATTATAATATTATACTGCTTACTTTACTGTTATTACTATTACAATCAATAAAAATAACAATAATGTTTCACGTGAATTTTCTCCGTTTTTTCTTACGTAAACTACCGTTTCTCAGTACATGAAACCTGTTAAGTATTGATCAAGGCTTCTGTAGAAAAAATTGTAACTTCATACTTATTTTGTTTATCGAGTTACAGCCGTTTAAAGAGGGCGTGTCACAACCGTCGCATTTATGCGACGGCGGATTTTATGTTGCATTAATTTACTGTCGCATTTATGCGTCTTTGGACACTAATCTGTTAAAGATAGTGCTAATATTGCATAACATAATATAATATAATATCCAAACATGTGAAGTACGAATAGTATCAAGGTATAACCACATGGAAGACATGCCATCCGCCACCAAATTACACAATAATCCTTATACCGAGAGAGATTTATTGCTGCTTCACATAAATGTACCACTAAGGGATTATATAAACTTCTCACTCATTTTGAAGAATATTGCCATGAATTTATAATAATACCGGTGTTAACTGTTTTTGGATAATTAATAATTCACAAGTCCTTGACAAACTTCAAACAATTAATCATTTTTCTAAAGCAAAACATTTTGATAGCTTTGATTGTTCTACACTGTACACTAGTATTCCACATTTCTCTTTAAAATTAGCACTTACGCTCTTATCCAGGAAGCATATAGAGTTAGAAAAAAACAAGGCCGAAGCAAATCATATGGATTACAGAAGGTCCAACACATGCCCATGACTGAATTTATTTACACTGAGCCATCCCTTTCTTTTTGCTTGTTTGTTGTCGCATTATCTAGTATTTCTTATTTGCAACATAATTGAAGGGCTGAGAAGTAAAGTGGTCTAACACACAAAACAGCAATACACTGAGGTTAACATCAAAATGTGTTTCGGGGGCAGATAAAAATAAAGAAATCCAAAAATATTTCAATTTTGGTAGTGGAATACACCTAATTTTTAATGAATTTTTATGCACTATGGATGATTTCCAGTATTTGATTTTGGGTTAGCCCACTTTACCTCTGAGCCGCCCTTCAATTAATCTTCGAATTTTGGAATATTTGTTTGTAATTTGGTATTTAATTAGTTTTCAGTGTTACAATATTTGTTTAATGTTTGTGCATGTGCAGAAAGTGAAACGTGGAATCCTTAAAGAAATAAAATGAGGGCTGGTGACAGCTCGATTGCGATGGAGTTCTAGGAAGGAAGGTGGTAGGAAGGACAAGGTGTTTGTGTCAGTTTTAAGTGCTTATGCTCCCACTGCGAAGGTAACAGCTGGTGTGAAGCAGAAGTTTTATGCAGATTTACAAGATACTATTGATAATGTGCCAGCTAATGATATCTTGATTCTACTAGGAGATTTCAATGCTCGGGTGGGAGTGCTGGATCACAATAACTTATGGAGTGGTGTTTTGGTAAAATATGGCCTGATTGAGCGAAACATTGCAGGAGAGGAACTGTTGGGGTTTTGTGCCTCGAATGTTCTTTCAATCATGAACACTTGGTTTCAGAAGAGGGAGATACATCAAGGTACCTGGTCGCATCCTGCCACTAAAAAAGTTCATATGATAGATTTTGTAATGATGAGAGCTGATCAAAGAGTAATCTGCAGAGATGTGAGAGTGATGCGAGGAGCCGATTGTTGGTCAGACCATATGCTGGTGAGAGCGAAGCTTAATGTTGTAGTCAAACGTTATCATAAGAGAAAGGACAAGATCGCTAAACCTTTTGCAGTTCATAAGCTTAGTGCTGAAGCTAGCAGGAATGAGTTTTGTGAGTCATTGGCAGAATGGCTGAGGAGTAAGGCCATATGTGAATGATGGTACGGCAGAGGAGAATTGGGAAGCTTGTGTTGTGGCTGCTGCAGAGGAGTCACTGGGTAGAGTAGGAAAGAAGCAACCTGAATGGTTCGAAGCTAATTTGGTGAGTTTGATGCCCCTCATTGACGCAAAGAACAAAGCTCGTGCGAAAGTAATGATGTCTAACACACCTGCTAACAAAAGGGGATTCAGGCAATCACAGAGAGTAGTGAAAAAAGCGGTTTGTGCAGCAAAGGAAAGTTGGATATGTCAAGTTGCTAAGAAAGGAGAAGCTGCAAGGAAGGATGGTCGAACCAGGTGGGACAGTATTAGACGGTTGCAGAGAGTCTATGCAGGATGTAGGCCCATTAGACCCAGTGTTGTTCGGAAAGGGGATGGTTCATTAACACAAGGGCCAGAGGAGTTTATGAAGCGATGGCACCAACACTTTGTAAGAGTGCTCAACATTCCTAGTGAATACAGAGAAGATGTCAACATTGCAACCGGTGATAGAGCTTGACTCGCCACCCTCGCCACCCTCCGAGGAGGAATTGTTTGAAGCTTTCAGCAAGATGAAGATCAAGAAAGCAGGTGGAAAATCTGGAATACTCCCTGAACTTGTGATTCATGGAGGACCTGAGCTGTGGGGTAGCATTTTGAAGTTGATTAAACTTTTCATAATAATTATTACATTTTGCATCATTCTGCACAATGTATTGTGAATTTGGGATACACTGTGCTGATGAGACCCAATAGGTCGAAACAATCTGATCAGTATACATATACTTCAGATTGTCCACAGTTGCCCTTACAATAAATAAGGCTGTAGCATATTTATTACCAAAAAATAAATAATTATTAATTAATTAAAATAATTAAATTAACTAAAATGGGTGTGATAGAGCTGTGTACATATATCTCATTGGTCAATTACACACATGATCATACCTTCGTTGATATATAAAGAGGTGTACGTGGTTTGGAATAACCATGCGTCGTATAACTGGTCTCTTTGTCAAGTTTCTGAGTGTCCTACCACAGTCTACTGGTCTCTCTGAAGGTTTTGGTTTTTGGTTAGTTCCTTGTGTGTTATAGTTACTGTATAGAATCCTAAGTTTTCCAATTGTCTTATGCATACTTATCATAATCTCTCTCTCTCTCTCTCTCTCTCTCGCTGTTAATGCAGTATAACTAACAAAGGAAGGAAGCAAGCAATCTGAAACAATCTCCCTTTGGTAAGTCTCTCTCCTCTCTCTCTCTTTCGTTCTCTGTCATCGTTAGTGGGTATCTCTACAACAGTATATCCTCTCATAGTTACTTTATAGCTATTTTTTGGGTTTTAATTTGTTTTCCTACAACAGTATATCCTCTCATATAGTTACTTTATAGCAATTTTTTGGGTTTTAATTTGTTTTCTAATTTTCTTGTGTATGTATATCATAGTCTGTTTTACTATCTCTCTCTCTCTCTCTCTGTTAATGCAGTATAACTAACAAAGGAAGGAAGCAAGCAATCTGAAACGAAGCAATCTGAAACTTAATCTCCCTTTGGTAAGTCTCTCTCCTCTCTCTCTCTTTCGCTCTCTGTCATCGTTAGTGGGTATCTCTACAACAGTATATCCTCTCATAGTTACTTTATAGCTATTTTTTGGGTTTTAATTTGTTTTCTAATTTTCTTGTATATGCATATCATAGTCTGTTTTACTCTCTCTCTCTCTCTCTCTGTCCTTCCTCAAGCTAGTTTACTGCAATCATCTTCTACCATGATACAAGAAAAGAAGAAAGTAGGAAGAAGTCACTACCACCTATGAAGGAAAAGGAAAATAAACTGCCATGCTTATCTGGTTTGTTTGTATATATATATATATATAAATATATATATATATATATATATATATATATTGTATAGGACTTACTTCGGGAGTACGTTTAGGCCATACCCACCACAATTTTACATTGAAGCTATGAGTAAATAGCAGTACATGTAGATAATCAGAAATAAATGCTTGACATAAACGCTTATATTGTGTTGAATGTGCTATTGTGAATCAGCCCTAACTCTACCTAGATAGCTAATTTAGTTGCCTCCTATTCCAAATTGCTGAATATCGAGTGTCAAAAATATATGTTCACTAAGTTGCATTATCAAAATCCATAATCTCTTTCTCTTACTCGTGCAGATACTGAAATTTCTGATGATCCTGGGATCGCAATACTATATTCTAGTGACGCAGAAATACATCAATGCCTGGGAATGCCAAGTGTGGCACCAATCACTAACCTTCAACAAGGTATGAAGGAAAAGTCATTATTATTAACCCTCACCTGTGTAGACAGAGTGGAGGGTTACTGTAGTAAGCTTTTGTTTTCTTGATTGTGTGTGTGTGTTTAGAAAAAAGAGACAGTGCTTGTCAGATCCTCAGGCCTTCAACTGAACGAACAGGCCGCCCTCGGGGACTGACTCCGAACTGAATGACAGACCTCTCTCTGATCAGGAGGTAACTTCTCCCCTGAAGCTTCAGTGCTACGAGTATCTGACATTTACTTCACTTCATTGATATCTTACAAAGCTAACGTACTAAGCTTAAAAAACTAGACAGGCATAATAGGTCTCTCTTCAGCTCTAATGCTTTTGTTTTGTATTTTCATGTTTTATCCAACTCATCTTGATGGTCTGTTGTTATTATTTTAGCATGCAGGCTTACAGAGTCTATATGCTTTGTTAATTATAGTAAAATGTGGTATAGATTAGCAATTAGCTACTTAACATAAAGCAGTGTCATAAATAGTATTTAACAATCTTAACTTTTAACACATTCACATATGCTTTGATGCTTTGGTGTTATTGGACTCCCGACAGGGATAGTCTGGTCTTGGGAACCAGAACTGGGGGGTAAAAACATCTTTGGTGGGATCCCAACCCTCCCCTCTCTGTCCGTATCTGGAAATGCTTATAGAATCCTGTTTACCAACGCATCAGTATATACATGTAATAATAATTTGCATACAAAACTTTGAAGTTAAATAATGGCCCAATCTTACTGGATTATAAAAGATCCTACTCCCTTGAAAACTTTACCTACCATGCTTATACACATGTGCTCTCCTAATTAACCTTAGGTGGGCGTTTTTAATTAATAATTAAAATTATTGCAATGCTATTGACTTTTACAAAATGTCTGGCCAAACTAACACCATTAGAAGGTAGAATGAGCTACTAGTAGACTTCAAATTATATGTGGATCAAAACTTTTTCTAAACCTTTTGTAGGTAGTTTTAATAGGAATCATTTTGTTGCTATAAAGTGTTTGAGTGTGTAAGCAATCTTAGAACATGTGGTTCAGTAGGTATTTAGTTATATTGTTATATTTTGTATTAAAATACCATGGTACTATATTTCCTAATCTACTCAATACCACACTGAAGGTGCTTAATCACTTAATTTTTCGCTGTAGCTTCCTTGAAATGTTTCCAATAACTAGACTTAGTTATTGCAATAATTTACATGGGATTATGAGTAGTGATGCACCGATGTGATTTTACCAATATTCCTATAAACCAATCCAATATCACACTACCATCTTATATTAAATAATGTAACATATGTAATTGTTTAATTATTTATTTTATGCAGAAAAACCCAAATAACAAAATGCAAAAAGGATAAATATATCATAGAGAACACTAATATATGCAATGTACATGATAGTAAGTGATTAGGGTCTACAGAAGTACATTCACATCCCATACATGAGCATGGTCCTTGCTCTCTTCTAGTATCAACTGTTTACCTTTAAGTCATCGATGGCTGTTTATCTTTTGACTCTACCACCTTTTATTTTTGCTTCTCGAACTCCTTGTGTTCTTCCATGTGCTTATTCTTGAAGTGGCTAACAAGAGTCCATGTGTTGAATAGACCAAATAGGCGAAGGTTTTTGGAAGTACTAGCTATTTTTACACTTACACTAACTAATTGTCGTTAATTAGAATCACATTAAATAAACCATGTGTGCATGGAAATTTGTTAACAGTAAATTTCTACCGATACCGATAGTTGTATTTAGCGCAATTATTTGCCCGATCCGATTATTGGTGTATCACTAATTATGATTATGAGCATGTGCAATGTATAAACCACACCCTCAAATTATTATTAAAGCATAATTACACCTAACACATTTAGCAATGAGTTTGCAATCAATTGCTTTAATTTTCTTTACTGCATTTTAATCATAAGCTGACTTTACTAACACTATTGTTGTTACTTCTTTACATGTAGGTGCAACACCTGCCGCATCAGCACAAAATCTAAAAACATGGATGCGAAATCTAATTGTAAAGTGGTCAGGTGTGCAATGTGAAGTGTACAATGAAAAAAATCAACTTGTCGACGAATTGTTTCAAAGTCTGTTAAAACAAGAACAAGATCAAATATTTCACAAAATTGGCTGTTTTAAGGATTGGGCAGCAGAGTGCCAACAGGCTGGTGTTAGCTGTGGAAACATTTCTTCTATAGCACCAGGAGGGCAAGGATCGTTGAGGATACGAAGTATAAGTATGGGACCATTTCTGTAACGAATTTCATTTCAATTTTTGTAATGAATGATTGAATAACTTCGATGGTATATATCTTTCAAAAGTAGATTAAATTTTTTCTGGACATGTCTCTCTCTATTTTCTAAATATATTGTGGTGTTAGTTACTCATTAATTCGATATTACATTTCAATTGACTAATCTTAATTTAATTCTTATGAATCATTGTTGTATTCTTGCATCATGTAATGAGCTATGAAGAGTACTATATAGTAACATATAGAAGGGTAGTATTAATTATTAATGAGCTATGAAGAGTACTAGTAACATATAGAAGGGTAGTATTAATTATTAATGAGCTATGAAGAGTACTAGTAACATATAGAAGAGTACAATATTAATTATTAATGAGCTATACGAAGAGTACTAGTAACATATAGAAGAGTACAATATTAATTATTAATGAGCTATGAAGAGTACTATTAAACATATAGAAGAGTACAATATTAATTATTAATGAGCTATGAAGAGTACTAGTAACATATAGAAGGGTAGTATTAATTATTAATGAGCTATGAAGAGTACTAAATAGTTATTTGAAACATTAATGTACTTGAATAACGGGCCTCCCTATACCATGGACTGGACCGGACAATTTCGAGTGCTATTTCACGGAACAAACGGAACGGACCGTATAAAACTACAGTAATGACCACACGCGTGAAGCCTCACAAGTAATGGTCTCACATGGCAAAGGTTGTGAAAGTAACGAGTTGTACTCTATCTGTACCACAGATTCTAGAGCTTTTAAATAGTGCTTACATGTGCAGTATAATTATACACTACATCAGAGCAAGTATCAATGAAAGCATTCAAGTACTAGTACCAAAGACTATGAATCTCAAATTAAAAATACTATTGCTGACCAAAGAGAATGTTCTGCATGCCTAGCTATAGCTATATTGCATCACACCTAGGTATTATACTCTAGAAAAATCACTTAATGTATAAGGTAATGAAAATTTGCATGTTTATATAGATGATTGGCGTTCAGATCAATACAGATGGATAAACCAAGGAGTTCGATCACTCCCAAAAAAAGATCCTACTATGAGAAAATCCTACTTTCAGCTACACACACCAGATGGTCCCTCCAAGGAATTTACCAGGCAACTCCGATGTATATCAAAAATCCGATGTTCTACTAATATAAAAGTTCCCTGTATATGTCGAATGCCAGAAAAAGGAATGATAGTACAATGTGAAAATTGCCTCATTTGGTTTCATGAAGACTGTGTTGACATTCCACAGAAAGAAAAGGCAGAAAAAAGGCAACATAAAACTGTCCAATTTGCAGTAATAAATAAATTAATAGAACATAAAACAATACAATTTGGTTAATTATATTCAACATTTAGGCATAACTCTTCTTACAAAATAATAATTGTTATATTCTTAATAATTAATATAGCTCTGGTATTCGTCCTTGTTGACTTTAAACAGGTATACATCAACGCCTTAAAACTGAAATTAACGTTTTATAGCGTCACCATTGGCGTGGCAAATTGTCTGGTCCGTGGAATAGGGAGATCCTACAATAACTATCATCATTGCTAAAGTGCAATGTAAAAGAATCACCCATAATTCATAATCTTATAAATTATATACTACCTCTCATAGGTCTGATCAAGTGCCCAGAATAGAACGTTTCTTGGAGGTCATCATCTAACTCTTCGGGCCGTAGCAGGATGTCAAGCACCTCTCTCACTACTAAAACAGCTCTTACTAGCCCTGCATACCATTGGAATTGTGTCTAATGATGTTTATATTGATATATTATGTTATGATTTTATTTATAAATTTATTTTATAATTTAATTCTAAAACAATGCAATGCAATGTATAATAATCTAGAGCCATATATTTCATAGTTGGGTGTGGCTCATTGTAGCTTACATGACTTTGGGAGTGGAATGTTGTCCAAAGAAAAGTATCTCACGCAAAACGTGTTACAGTGGTTCTTCCTCAGCCAAACACAAAGTTTCAGATTCTCACACCCTGGATACAGCTGTAAAATAGAGCGCTCTTTCATCTTCTTGCACCCGGATGTATTTTATGTGTACCGCGTGCGTTTGCGCGTTTCACGTACACGAATGTAATTTTACGTCTATGCTAATTATATTATATATACCTGTAAAATTTTTTAATGATAAATTTATTATTGTTGTCTATATAATAATATAAATAGTAGTTTGCTGTAACACTGCTGCCATTCTTTTTGAAAATTACCAGCTATCTCTGTCTCACTGTTTTGAAGGTATTAAGGAATTATTATAAGGTATATAATAATGAGCAATATAATATCTATTATTTTATATTTACATGCAGCTTCATGTAGCTGTATTCTTTGTTCATCAATGATTCGTAGCCATTTCTCGAATACTTATAGTAGCTATACTGCTGTTCTTCTCCAATTAAACTGTGGATTAGAGAAGAAGAAAAGTTGGAGCTGCTATTAAAAAAAATGTTCGTCACTGTCCAGACATCAATTTGTTTGATGACATGCATATTATGTTAAAACACTTAAAAGGAGGGCTACAAGAGAGGAGATGTTTAGTTATGAGGGAATTCTAGCAAAGCTACAGGCAATGGTTATACAAAATAAAAGAGATGTGACAATTTTCATCACGAAATTCGAAGTGAAATGGCAGGTTGCCATCACAAGACTCAAAATATATGGAACTTTGCAAGAAATAAAACAAAGTGTATATAAAGAAAAAAACATCCCTATATTTGCTTTGTGATGACTATGTATTAAGCATTACTGATGGCACTAGTGTCTCTACCTTTTTGCCAGGTGTACTCCTGGGGCCTGAAGACGTAAGTGTAAGCCTAATTGCAGTCTAAATACACAGATATCTGATGAACTGACTGAGGTACTCCTTCAAGGTTCTAAATGATGACTTCCTCATGTCTGAAACTCAACAACTTATCATACTTACTTGTTAAAGATTCTTGCATAATATCTATACTGTTTCTCTGCTATATACAACAGTTATTAGCAGTTTTACATCCTTTCTGAATCTTCCTGGCTGGTCTGTAGCTCAAACGCGCGTTCTTTTACGCGCCACGCCCATTAATTGACCGAGCCCCCTGGGAATGACGCAACTTCCTTAACTACGTATACAACGCATAGTCGCGCAGGTGACACAAGAAAAAAAATATATATATATATATATATATATATATATATATATGTATACATTAAACCCGTGGAAAGCAATTATAGGGATGGCCCTACGGGGCATAAAAATACCAAGACACTATTGAGAAACTAGAAAATAACTGTTGTAGTAATAAATGTGATAATTACATTTAATTTATTAGGATTGAGGTGCAAATTGAAAGTAAAGATGTGTGACTCACACCTTAAGTTACCTCTGTTTAACAAGTAAAATATACATGTGAATGTGGCTATGTATTTCATAAATGCAGATCTGTAGGAGGCAGAGTGCAAGAATAGCTCTGATAGAATAGGGTATGTATGATTAGAAAACGAGCTTCAGAATCTCTACAGGAAGTATATAGAAAAGAAAAAGAAAAGAAAAGCTGTGTATGACTAGAAAACAATCACTAGAATCTTTACATGAAGGATCGTATAGAAAAGCAAAAATAAGTTGTATGACTATAAAACGATCTTTAGAATCTCCACAGGAAGCATCATAATAACAGGAAAAAAAGCAGGATACGTTATTATGTGACTAGGAAACGATCATTAGAATCTCCACATGAAGCATCATATAGAAAAGAGTTATTTCCAACAGTGATATCCGTTTAATTTACGCAAAAATGGTAATTGTGAAGGAACTGACAAAATGGAGTCAAGAGACTACAGACATACTATCAGGTAACCAGGTAAATCATCGTTTATAACTTTAAAAAATAGATGATGAAAATTGTTTATATTACAGAATGGTATTGCATGTCTTATTTATGATAATTGTAACTAAGTTGTAAAACTTCATCCGTTTTTTGTAAAACTTCATCCGTTTTCAAAGCAGAAGCCTTAAAGCTTGCAACTGCAGTTAGAATACTAAGCAAAAGGCACATGTCCACATTTGTATGCACAAGGTATTTCACAGAATGTTGCTCTCACACTATTAATTTCGTTATTGTTTTATAATTTATTGCTAACACAGACATGTCAAGTTACAAATTACACATAAGCACCTATCATCAAACAGTCTTTTCCAGCAAATGCAATTACAAAGACCCTCACTAATATCATCATCTCATTTAAGACATCGCTCACCAGTGATAATGCAAAGGTCTACAGATATCTACAACCAAGTAATCCTTACCTACACTAAAATTCTATGGAATCCCCAAGATACACAAACAGTTTAAAGATATACCACCAATATGCCCAATCATATTGCGTTCAAATTCATTGTTGTCTCACAGAGCACAATTCATTGACCACATCCTTCAACCACTGGCTGAATTCTATCCTGACTGTTTACAAAACTCTACTGCCCTTATAAAAGCTCTAGATTCTGTTATTATACCTAAAGATGCCGTCAAACTTTACCCGTCCATTCCACAGACAGGGTCCTTACATATAGTATATGATGAAATGTACAAACACAGAGACCTTATATTTGACCCAAACCTTATAATCCAACTACTTCAATTACGTTGAATTCATCAATGTCATATTCCAACACACAAAAGGTACAGCAATGGGAGCAGCATTCTCCTTCACCATTAGCTATATTGACGACATTTTCCTCATCTGGCCAAAGCAACACAACATAACATTCATCAATGAGTTGGACTCATTCCACCCAAATCTACAGTTTACTTCTTCCAATTCAGAAACATCAGCTGACGTTCTAGACACCACTATCTACAAAGGAGATCATTGGTACAACAACAGCACCTTAGAAATTAAAACATTCCAGAAATCTCAAAATCTGTATCAATATCTACACTACTCTTCTCGTCTTCCCAAAGCAACAAACAAAGGCATCATTATAAGTGATACATCCGAACCAACACCTCCAAACGCAACTGAGTCACAAATAGAGCTATGACTTCCATCTAATACTTAAGTACAAGCCCCTCCTGATTCAACTATTGCTTTACTCTAGATTTTAACACTTATTAATGTTAGTGCCCTTCACAGTGATTCAACAGTATGATTTGTTCGTTTTAGGACAATACTTCTCAAAATGTAGTCATACAAAACAAATCAACACTTTTAGCAATGCTAGTTGTATTTGCTATTGAAAATGCACTTACTGCTTTTCTGCCTAAGGTACAAAATGGCCCAGCATTTGTGTGTACTAGTTGTATGATGTATAACAAATGTGTTGTACTTTAAAGATGTTTGTTCTGATGGTAAACAATGGCTATTTAAAGTGTGATAGTGCATTAACTAGAGGTAACAAGCATGATACTTGAATGTTCTTCACCTGGAGCCATTTTTGCTGTGTAAGTGAAACATTTGTATAATTATAATGATATTGCGTGACGTTTGCACATGTACCCACTCATTCAGTACCATTTATACTGATTCCCAAATTAACTACTAGGATAACCATATTCTTTTAAAATCAATTCTGCTGTTCTCAGCTTTGTGGGAGATGTTTGTATTTGGAGCTAAGAAGTAGAGCGTGGAAGCGAAATATTGGATCACATTAAGTAAGTGATTCTGTTTGAGTTTCAAGAGTACTGGAGAATGGAATTTGATTATAATAAATTGGTTGAGCTGGAGCAAAATCAGGTGCATTCTTATAGAATGTTTGTGGTTGAGTTTGATCAGGAGTATTGAATGAAGAGGGGCCAATCTGAGAATATGACTGACCAGAGAAATAGTCAGTGTCTGAGTTTGTTACTCCATCACTGGATGTATAATCTTGAAATAAATTTTCTAAAAAATCATATTTGGTAAGATTACTACTGACATTTGTTTTTTTTAATGCTGGGATCGATTATCGATTTAAAATTTTGAAGCGACAATCGATTTGAATAGATAAAAGAACAAGGATCATCACCATCACTACTGACATCACCAGTGATTATATCATCATCAACATCAACATCAACATCATGATCGTCACCATCAAATATAGCAGTTGAACAGGAAGACTGTATTTATCAATTGATTGCATGCGTATACATAAGTATATACATGTATATAAATAATACACCTGTTTGGTTAGTTTGCTTTGCAATGCAGCTATTTCTTTTTTTAGCAATTCTATTTCTGTATTATGAAATAACTGTTGTGCAGCCAAATTAGTAGCTGCAACTTTAGCAGCCTTAGTAGATTTAGCTACAATTAATTATAAGGTCAGTTATACAATTACATGTGCTGTTATGGTAAATACTGTATTGACCTTTGTGATCGAGTGTAGCTGTACTCTTTGTTTTCAATCTGGATTCTTAGCATCACAAGGATGGAGTCAGTCTAATTAATTTATGTATAATAATTTGAATTACCTTTACCAGAAGGAAGCTTTTCTTTGCTTTTTCTAATCTTTTTAAGCTCTGTGCACAACGTAGTCAATGAAGTATATATAATATATGCATAAGCACCTTCAGTCTTGTCTTGTGTACTGCAATGTCCCATCAAACACGCCCAGTCTTGGCCACTTCACTTTCACAAAGTTTCCGGTATACTCTAGTATTTGCTTGCTGTTGCTTTTTAGCACAGAGACGCTATCATCTTCACCGTAATGAACCAGCAAATATTCAGCCATCACCAGAAAGATCTTCTTTTTGAAAATGCAGCTGTCAATTGTCTAAGTATAATCCTGCATGCTTAAAACTGTTTGCCAGCTGCTAGCATTTAAACAGTAAGTTCTAGAAAGTACAGTGAGCCACTGAGCCAGTTACTGTTAGTCTGTTAATGAGTTTTGTAAAATGGCGCAATTTGAAAGTGAACTAACGATCAATCTTGCTGTTGATATAACTGAAGAGCCTATGGTTCTAGAGCAGTGTATACCTGGCACCAGAGTGTTTGGAGAGAGAGACATAAAGCAAGCTAAACATCCTCACAGAAGCTCAAGTATTCGATCTAAAGAGGCAGCTACTCCAGAGGTGCAATTGTATTTTTATTCATTGTTCATGTTGTGATAGCTATCATAACTAAAGCTAAATTATATTATTATTGTCCAGTACGTATAAATTATGTATAATATATATAATTATATATATATATATATATATATATATATATATATATATAATATATATAATATATATCATTATATTATAATTATATATAATATATATATTTTTATCTATGGTACCTAATAATAATTATTAATAATATTATAGATGCAAATAGAGACTGATAATTATAGTGAAGACGTTGGAAACTATTTGGATGTTGATGATGATGTTAATGGTGATGATGACAGTATTGATGGTGATTGTGAAGACAACTTCAACGATGAGAGATGCATTGATGACTCTATTCAGTTAGAGCTGGAAACTGTTGAAATAGCTTTCACTGCAAGTACACTAGCAGCAAGCATGATATTCATCATGACATTTGCTATTACACATCGTCTTAGTAGTGCTGCACTAACAGATTTGCTTACATTAATCAACCTACATTGCTTAATAGATATTCCTAGCCTACAATCTTTGTATCGATTTCAGAATTATTTCAACTATAAAGATTCACCTTTGGGAAGTGCTTGTTATCATTGGAGAGTGGAAATGTCACTCGATGTCCAAATAATGCATGTATGCAAGCATTTAATACCACATGCACGCCATCATATTTCCTCGAAATACCTATTGCTCAGCAAATTCAAAATATGTTTGCCAGAAAGGGTTTCTACAATGACTTGCAATATCGGTTTCAGAGAAGAAAAAAACAATTTAATGCACATAGAAGATATATATGATGGAAATGTATACAATGACCACATGAAACCTTCAGGTCTTTTGTCATCCCCTAAAAACATTTCTTTCATGCTTAATATATCTTTGGATAAATGAATTGCCTTTCTAAAAGCGTAATCTTAAAGAAAATACTGTTCTATGTGGGTTATGGTTTGGGGAAGAGAAACCAAATATGTTGAATTTTTTGCAACCACTAACAGATAGTTTAAAAACCATATATAGCCAAGGAATTGAGGTAACTTCTCCCGATATTGCAAGAACATTCATTAGCAAAGGTATACTATTAGGCTCATCATTTGATTTACCAGCAAAGGCTACTGTTCTTAATATGATCCAATATAATGGTGAATATGGTTGTACCCATTGTTTACAGAGTGGACAAAGAGTTGCTACAACTCGTGGTGGTAGTGTACGTGTATTTTCATATCAGTGTAGCTCTCCAATGGGACCACCACGATCTCATACTCATATATTACATGATGCAAAAAAAGCAGTAACAACTGGCAACACTGTCAAATTATGACATTGTGAAATGTACAGTTGTAGATTACATGCATTGTGTACTGCTGGGAGTAACGAAGATGGTTTTAGGGTTATGGTTCAATTCCGAACATTTTGCTGAACTGTGGTATTGTGGCGAAATGGTATCAACTTGTGATGAAAGGCTAGCAAAAATAAAGCCACCTAATTTTATAACAAGAACACCGTGAAGCATAAGCAAGCATAGAAACTATTGGAAAGCTTCTGAGTACAGAAATTGGCTAATATTTTATTCTATACCAATAATGCATGGTATACTTCCAATAGACTACCTCAGTCACCATATATTGCTTGTGCAAGCTATATTTATCTTATTAAGCACATCAATTGGTAGTGAAAGCTTACACCATGCAGAAAAACTAATACAGCACTACTGCTATAAATTTGAACACTATTATGACCAGAGGTATATATCTGCTTACACTTACCAGCAGTTGTGTGAAACCTTGGACCTCTCTTTGTTACTTCCTGCTTTGGATTAGAAACATTGAATGGACAATTGTTGTATCTGATCAAAGGGACACAAAGTATAGGTACACAAGTTGCACATGCTGTTCATACATTACAGGTTCTACCTTTATATGCTACTAAATACATAATGCCTACAACTACAGAAGATATTTTGTATAGACGCCTTTGTGGTAAACTAGATGCCTGAATGTTGGAAGAGTATTGCCTATTCTGGAAACACTACAAATTTAAAACGTCTTCAAAATAATCACCCTGCTGTTTTAACCGGACTCTTTGGTGAGTGTTCTACGGCTCAGTCCCAAGCAACTTACATTGGAATCAACTGGTTTCTCTCCTAAGTCTAAAATGCCATACGGATCGAAACATGCTCGTGAGATTACTGATAAGCTAGTCAGATTTATCGTGAGAGACATCAGACCTTTATCAGTCATTGAAGGTAAAGGCTTTTTGGAGTTTTTTGATGTCCTTAACCCACAGTATCAAGTTCCATCAAGAAAAACCATAATGGAGTGTCTGAAAGATCTCTACTCTGAAGAGAAGTTGCAAGTCAAGAAAAAGATTGATAATGCTTTTGCTGTAGCACTAGACTTCTGGACATCACGTAGTGTAGATTCATACTTGGGTGTGACGGTACATTTCATTACAGAGGATTGGAAATTGTCCAGTTTCATACTCCAGACTGCAGAGGTAAAGGAGTGCCACACTATTACCAACATTGCTTAAAGTCTGTTAGAAAATCTTCTACTATCATCTGTAGGTACTCAGTTCTGTCATTACTGGTAAGTGGGGCAAACACTTCATCCATTATGCTAGGAAGTTTTCCCAGTGAGGGTTTTCTTCCTCAATGAAATCACCAATAAAGAGAGGCAGATATCGTCCCAGACACCACATTTGACTTGCTACACAAGATCAATAATAATAAAGTGTATGCCATAACAATGAATCGCAGACTCACAAGACTGTTTCAAGTGTCCACTCATACTTATATGGTGTACACTTAACACAGACGGCTTGTTAGTGACATCAGGTCCATAATTAAAAGATGAAATTTGATTGTTCAGAACTTGTAGACAGAATAATTTCTTAACATTGATGTACTGATAAAGTAGGCATCTCATACACAATTCAAGGGTACCTACACAAGCAAGAAAGAATAATATACATGTGACACTTTGTGTGCATTATCACAGGTGGACATTAAATGGAAATCAATCAGTCTCAGTCCCATTGTACTTAATAAAAGAGAAGGTACATTGTAGTTACATTTCACAAATGAGCAGGGGGGCTGCAGTGACCCTCGCCACCATGGCATGGTAAACAACATTGTTACCATGGCACCATTACCTTCTAATATGTTGTGCATTATGTCAGGTACAACCCCAGTGACCACATGAAAGTGTTGAAGATCATTAAGTATAGACTTTTTCGAGATACCATAGGTGGTAGATATGTGATCTTTTAACGGTCCATCTAAACCTCTGCAATGCTCATTGTACATTTCCTTTGTTCTGATACTAACATTTCTTACATTAAACTGGAAAAAAAGAAGCATCACAATTTTCCAGTTTGCATGTTATCATCAGTAATCGTACAGTATTGACATTTGCAAAAAGAAGATGCTAAAGCCTTGTAGCCACCTACATACCAAGCAGCTAAATTATCTGCAGAAAAAAAAAACAGTCACTGTCCCTCTGAAAAATACCCTTTCTCCATCAAAACTAAACAACACACCCGGATCCTGGAAATTAAGAAGTAAATTATGAACAAAAAATCATATGCTGCATGCAGATGCATGTACGTACTTGCCTTTTCAAGCTTTTTAACTGCTTCTATGACTGGGTTCAAGATAATCTCAATTCCATATCTTTTAATTAGTGAATGATGTGCAATTCCAAGGAGATGGATGCTCTTTAAGATGGACCGTAGCTTTGGATCTAAATTTCCAAGTGTATAGTAGAGTGTTCCTATTGGTATATACAATGCAATAAATTCCATGCAAAGGAATTATCGTTATACTGAACAGTTACATAGTTTGTGCGTTTTTGCTTTACTCTCGAGAGGGTTACAAACTTCAAGTTCATCATAGAAAAGCTGTATTTGTAGTGCACATAGATCTTGTTGAAAGAGTGCATTTTGAGTAAATAGCTCTCCATCACAATAACTATTCTATTGAATGCAGACTGGCAAACTTTGTGCTCCTCTTTTATCCAATTCAGTTGTATGTAATGGTCCAAATTGCAGCTTATTGTAAAGTTGGAATCGTATTTGTGCACTTCACCGATGTGTCTTAACACAGAGGAGAATGATTGGCCTCAGAAATGGTTACAAATCGAGTAGAAATACACCATGTTGTTCACTGACAAAATGAGGTCACTCATGCAAAGGAAATGCGCATGCGCGTTTCCTTTTTTTTAGCACCTGGCAAATTTAACAGCTGCATACTGATTTACTGACTGAGTGATGATGGAGAAGTTGGAGCAGATGAGTGTTACACAGCTCAGTATATTTCTTAAAACCAAAAGGATTAGCCAAAAAGCTATCGATTGTCTTGCTGATAACATGGTGTCTGGTATAGCTTTGACACTACTGGATACCAGTGAATTAAAGGAGTTGATACCCACAATTGGTGATAGGGCTCAAGTTTGAGAGATCATCCGGACTTCAAAACAGGTAATCCTATCATTGTTCAAGACTAGAAGCTGTCAATTGGAATTGTATGGTTATTTGTTTTACTATCAATATATATTAAATTCGTTTTTGTAACATTAGTATGGCTTTTTCATCTCTATTAAATGTGTTTTTAACTCCGAATGATCTCCGAGTCTATTTTTTTGATGCAATTACCCATTATCTAATTGAATGTAAATATCACATTTATAATCGTAATTATTGTACTATATAGCATTATCAACTATTATGTAATTTTTTTTGTATAGAGGTTGACTGGGTTGAATCCAACTCAGTAACTTTTTTTTTCTATTCACTTAATCAACTTTCAACACTCAACCTACAAACCACATTGTTTAAATAATCAAGTAATCTCAACTTTGAAGATAAATCATGGGTGGCACCACCAAATATGAAAATCCTGGCCTACATAGTACTATTATTATTGTAGGTACTATTAGATTGTATTATCATATTACTGTACTACAGTAATAATTATGATAATACTACATGTATATAGTACAACAATACTAATGTAATAGTATAGTATAAGATACAATACTATAGTTGATATCTGGAAATTATGGAATGTCTCCATTTGATATAGATCTTGTTTTGTTAAAAGTAATTAGCTGATGTTGCCAACACAATGTATAACTTTACCTACCATGCTTATACACATGTGCTCTCCTAATCAACCTTAGGTGGGCGTTTTTAATTAATAATTTAAATTATTACAAAGCTCTATCACAGATGCTGTTGAGTGTGTGTGTGTGTGTTTAGAAAAAAGATAGACAGATCCTCAAGCCATCAACTGAATGAACAGGCGGCCGTACGAGGACTGACTCCCAATCAAATAACAGACCTCTCTCTGTCAGGAGGTAACTTCTCCTCTGAAGCTTCAGTGGTACGAGTATCTGACATTTACTTCACTTCATTGATATCCTATAAAGCTAAAGTACTAAGCTTAAAAAACTAGATAGGCATAGTAGGTCTCTCTTCAGCTCTTGTGCTTTTGTTTTCTATTTTCATGTTTTATTCAACTCATCTTGATGGTCTGTTGTTATTATTTTAGCATGCAGGTTTACAGAGTCTATATGCTGTGTTGATTATAGTAAAATGTGGTATAGATTAGCAATTAGCTACTTAACATAAAGCAGTGTCATAAATATCTTAACTTTTAACACATTCACATATGCTTTGATGCTTTGGTGTTACTAGACTACTGACAGGGATAGTCTGGTCTTGGGAACCAGAACTTGGGGTTAAAGACATCTTTGGTGGGATCCCAACCCTCCCCTCTCTATCCGTATCTGAAAATCCTTATAGAGTCCTGTTTACAAATGCATCAGTAAATACATGTAATAATAACTCACTTACAAAAACTTGATGTTAAATAATGGCCCACTCGTACTGGATTATAAAAGATCCTACTCCCTGAAATCTTTACCTACCATGTGCTTATACACGTGCTCTCCTAATTAACCTTAGGTGGGCATTTTTAATAAAAAATTAATAATTTAAATTATTGCAAGGCTATTACAGATGCTGCTGTGCGTGTGTGTGTGTGTGTGTGTGTGTACGTACGTACGTACGTATGTATGTATGTATGTATGTATATATGTATGTTTGTTTATCTATGTATGTATGTATGTATATGTGCGCATGTATGTGTGTGTGTATGTGTGTTTTAGGTTTTTTTTTTAATTTAAATACACATATGTATGTATTAACTTAGTTTAGAGAGTTGATCTTGTGGCACCAAACTGCCAAAACAATTATTACTATAGGTTTATTCACCCAAATTATATTCCAAAAGATGTGCATGCAGCAGCTGATAATCTAAAAAATATGGACTTTCTTGAATTAATTGGGCTATTTTCAGAACCTCAGCCCTAATATATATATACCCACCCACCCAAAATCTCTGAAATTGACTGAAATTATTTTGAAAATTATTTTAAGTGGCAAGAGAACACAACAAAATGACATATATGTGATTAAATAAAAAGTAAACTTTGGTTGGTAGTTTAATAGGCTGGTGGATAGGTAGCCTGGTAGGCAGTTGTGTTGATAGTAGTGTTGTTAGCAGTATAGGTAGGAAGACAGGTGGTAGGATAAATACTAGAATAGGTACTTGGATACGTACAAGGATATGTACCAGCTTGGTTGATAGTAGTGGTAGAAGATAACATTTGAAGTTGAAGAAGTTTCTGTCTATATTTACTAATACTTCCAGTTTTACGCAAACGTGTTCATTTGTTTTGAAACCATGTCTAAAAGATGACAATAAACTCATGGAATGGTATAAGTTTATACAAATAATAAAATTTTGATCAGTAAATTTAACCCTCACTTGAATGCTATTTGCTCTTATATTCAGTTGTCTGGATAAACGTTCTGTTGTCGATACATCAAGATAATGTGTTGCAGCAAACACAAGCTCCATTTGGAAGGGAGTATATTTGATGCGAGTTCTCTTTGGTTTTTTTTGGATCTGCATCTTTTCTAATGTTTGAGCGTGTCTCACTGTTTTCATCTGCATCTTTTTCTGAACTGGGGCCAAGAGGAGAATGAGACAGTTGTGTCACAACTAAGTGTTCAAAGCAAGGTAAAGGGTTGGGAGATAAAGTATTGATACAAGTAGACATGATTTTATTTGGTAGTGGTTCACAGTAGTAGCTGTGAGGATGTCTTACTGCTCCTTCATCTGAAGGTAACATATATTGCCATCCTGTAGTATGTCCAATTCGTGTTGAACTGAATGTTCCAGCAAAGGCATAGGGATAAGCAATTTTTGAAAAATTATATGTACGCATGCTCAGTTGATCACGACTTTTACACTTATAGTCAGTCACAGATCAGAGCATAAAGACTTGTTTATAATATAATTTAGGAAACAATCATGGATAAGTAACATCCCCAAACCAACAAGAAACTATTACCAATGGATGCTGGGAGCCCAAGGGTACTTCAGATTTAGAATCTGGCATTCCATGTGCTCAGCAGAAACATAACAAGTCTGTTTTGCTTTTCCTGTGATCTCATTATATTGATTTCATCGTTATCTTCCCCATTCGATATCAACTCCGTGGACGATGTCGGTCCTATGCAGCACTCTGTACTCAGCACTCAGTTTTTCGATGAATCAGAACGTCTGCGAATCCAACACATGGAGCAGTTTTCAGACAACAAAATGATAAGGGGAAAACAAGTACTAAGAGGAAATCTGCATTTACCTGCTACACAGCAAGAATGGTTGGATGTGCAACGTTCATGCATTGATGTACGCCGAGCACATATTCATTCTGATACACTTAGAGAAATGCAAAAGCTAAGATTTGACCCCATGAAACTTGTAAATGTACGTATGAATAAATCTGTATTATGTGTTATATAATTATAGTCATTTGTATTGTGCTTCAATCAAAGGTTTGCTTCGTTGGAGAAGAGGCTGTAGACACAGGAGGGCCCAGCAGAGAGTTCTGGAGGCTTATTATGCATGCTATTGGTACCAAGTACTGCTATGGAGAAGAAGGAAAATGGTATTTGATCGCAATACACTAGCCTGCAGGTAAATCAGCTGTATAAAATACATGAAAATCCAATCATGCATACCAGTGTTTATTGAAATATTACATGCAAATAGGGGATTTGATTTTTTTAAATGCTGCATCATTTTTAAGGCTGGGAATTGGTTAATCGATTCAGAACATGGTTTATTATTTTTTTAAGTAATCACAAATGCTAATACACGGGTTTGTGTTTAATTAAGTCTTCATTAATTTACTCAAATTAAATATTTAAATCTAATGGGTATGGTTGGATTAATCAAATAACATTAAAACGATTTTCGTTCTCAACTCTAATTATTTTCAAACTGTACAATTATCTGAATTATGTCTCGGTCCTTACAATTCCAGATGCTTGGCACTCTTGTGTCTATGTCTGCAGTGCAGGGAGGACCAGGATTCCCTGTACTTTTTGTATATACTATATAGAGAAAAAAAGTATCCCTATGATTGCTGTATGGTGTCCAGCATTCAGTAATCCTGGCTGACTTTATCATGCCTGAAACACAACAGCCTATTGTCTACTCTCTTTACCTTTCAAAGGACTTTGTAGAACTTTAGGAATATATTTCAGGCAGAATACCCAGCTATTAGTTCTAGTTTCTATGTAGCTGCAAGCAGCTTTCTTTCTGCTGGTCTGTAGAGCTCGAGCGAGCGTCCTTTTATGCGCCACACCCATTAATTTACTGAGCCCCGGGAATGACATAACTTCCTTAACTACGTATACAACACATACTCGCATAAGTGACACAAACATATATATGTAGTTCGAACCCGTGGAAAAGCAGTCATAGGAATGGCCCTACAGGCCATAAAAATACTGTCAACAATATTTCACAGTATGTATAGGTTTGCAATTTCCTTAGCTAAAACCGATTTTTTTGTTGATTTCACTTAGATCATTTAGTCTTTTGGGATGGCATACACTTAATAAATAATTAGCTGATGGGGTACTCTGCATGCAAAACAATGGAATCAGACTCTGAGGCTACTACTCAGGGTTGTCACTTCATATAAGTATACACTACAAACCACAGAATACATGCTTGAGTGACAAGAAATACCCCCCCTATGTACCTCATGTACTACACATTATTTTAAGTGACAACCATAAATACAACTACAGAAACAGAACAAACATGAAGTCATTATATCTGGTGTATAACTTCTGTGACTATATTATATTTTAAAATTTGTAATAGAAATTTCATTCTGATTGTTTGTTAAATTAGGGAATGTCTGAGACCAAACATGATTGCAAAGTTTATGGGCATAGTAGCAAGCTTTTATTACATACAAGCCAACTGTACCATCTGCAAATAGTTTAAAAAAAAGCTAAGGTTCCAAAATCCTATATCTCACAGTACTCACCATGAGGATGATATTACACAGCCAATTGACAGACAACAAGCTAAATCATGTAATACATGTATGTAGTAATGAAGTCCACAGAAAAACATACATACGTGGATTTCATTACCTAATATTTATCATCATAAATATCATTGTTAGCCTGGGGTCAATTACATTGTATTATAATCTATTACTTTTACTATTACTTCAGAATTTTTCTATTACTATTACTTTACTATTATATTAATCAAATGAGCATGTGTGTTAATTAAATTATAAAATGTGTGCATTGCATTTAATGGTAATGAGTTTCTGAAATGTTGCATCACTCATTGAGCATCTGTCCGGCCTAAATATCATTCCAGCAATACTGAAAAGTCGCTCTACAGGAGCTGATGATGCTGGAATAGATAGGTAATGTTCTGCTAGCATCAAGAGATGAGGAAACCTAGCTTCATTTAACTTCAAGAAGTAATATGAAATTATGTACTAATTTGACACTAATTACAATTACTATTACTATTACTTCCACTTTATAATTGCTATATTACTATTACTATTATAATCTATTACTATTACTATTACAAGCCAACCTGTAATCATTATTATTACTATTACTATGACATATTACTATTACCCCAGGCCTGGTTAGCCTTTTAATTTTCATTACCTATATTCTATCTCACATCTCACATCTCATTATTAACCTTTTTATTATCATTAGCTACTTTATCTTCATAACTATAATATGATGATTATTAGCTGTTTGTTATGTGAATACTGAAAATTATCTGAACCAGGTTTAATGTCATGACTTTTGACCATGACATATATGTTCACCTTGGTTTTGAAGTGGTTTGACAAAACGTAATAATTTTTGGAGTATATGAAGAATAGACTATAGCTAGTTGCCATGGCAATGGAGTCCAATATATATATATAATATTATAAATATATAACATGGCTTCAAGGTGTGTATCAGCAATAGCAGCCCTCGGCTATCTCGGAGTTCAGGTATGATATTACTGATACACAGCTGGAAACCATGCTACATATGTACATTTCCATTTGTAAATAACTCTTTTCAATTTACAACTTCACACTGCATGATGCATGATGCATGATGCAATTTATTATAATATTGGTATAAATAATTTGTATTATAATGTGACGGTATTTCTGATTATCAAGTGTACCTCCTACTTACAAATTAGGCTTAATTTCTGTTTAAGGCAGGTATGTGCAGGTTATGTTCTCATGACATTTAAGATTAATATGTAACAGGAATTTGTGTGTGTGTGATTAATGTTTAATTATAAGTCTTGGTTTTGCTCCATGTATGCATGTATTAGAAATATTAAGTAGTTTGTGCTGGTGTGTATTTACGTGTTGGGTGGAAAGGGCAAGCTAGCTGAACCACTGAGGCAGGTAGTGCACAATTCCAACACCAACAGTGTAAAGTTTCTGTCCTGTCACAAAAACAAAGACAGTGATTCTCTGAGCGTTAGTCAGACGACCCAGTACTTCAATCATGGTTCAGAGCTCTCCCACATTTGAGACTTTATTGGTCAAAAGCGGTGTCAAAAACAGTATTTACCAATCTTAACTTTATTATATTCACATATGCTTTGATGCTTTGATGTAATTGGACAATTTGACACAGACAGTCTGGCCTTGGGAACCAGAACTGGGGGTTAAAGACATCTTTGGTGGGATCCCAACCCTCCCCTCTCCATCCAATTTTAATGTTGATCTTTATTTGTACGTTGTATGCTTAATAATTATCCTATTCATCAAAGCATCAGTTAATAATACATGTATATTATATATAATTCTTTAGTGGATTAATACACATTATCCATACATTATTAGGATGCAACTAGATACACATACCTGGCACATCTTTTAGGCTACCATGTGGACATGTGCATAAAGGTCAGCATGTGCTTCTGCAGTAATGATAAACACTTTGAGGTTAACATGGTGTACCTTAGGTGTTATATATATATATATATATATATATATATAATGTATATATGTATACACCGAAACTATATATACACATGGAAACTAACTGATTATTCTGTAACATTCAGGAAGCTACATAAATCATACAATATATTAGTACATTAAATAAACAGTTTACTCTATACAATAAACAATGTTTTTAGATAGTAGTTGCATGTCTCCTGTTCCTAAATCCAAAAACTCACTGGTGATGTACTGAGTTATATTTTATTTAATAGTTCATTTTAATTATTTTAACAGGTTCAGGCTCGATGTCCCGTAGGGACTTCAATTCCATCGCAAGAATGGCTGCGTCTCCAGTTTTGGCCCAAAACCCCCTCAACAGGATTGTCAATTCATTATACTGGACGTTTCAAAATGAAATTTCAAATTAAACAACGACAGTGGAGGCATTTTCGTATTGATGCTCACTATGTCATTTTTTCAGTGTAGATGACAAACATAAAATTAACGTGGGAGAGCCAGACTGTCCAGTAGCCTGTGCAGAAAGGGGTAGACGAATTCCTGTTCAATCAGACGAAACCTTTGTCGTAGCAGACCATGACTTCACCAAATCTGGTGTCATTCCATCAGTTATCTTTCGTATTGATATCCCAGAAGAAATATCAGGATCATGGTATCACGGTAAGTACTTTGTGGTTTTTAACTCTCCACCACATAGCATGGGAGGGTTTAGGTCATGTGGTTAGTTACAAAAACGAAATTTTCCATTTCATACAATGGTCAATTTTTTTACCCTCAGAGAATCGATAGTTGAAATTTTGTATTTTGGGTCAGCAGTTCACTGAAAGTGGATTCATTCAGTATGAAGTCTGGTAATGACTTTATGCTGTTAGTTTTGTTCAGTATTAATACTGTCAGTGTTATGTCATAAGGATTCTTGAGTAAATCATCCACAATTTTTCCTCTTTTTCATATGGGTCGTGTTTTTGTAGGTTTGAAAGAATAATTGGTTTTTGAGCCATCATCTCCAATGCGACATATGTGTGAGCTATATAGCATTATACAATCTGAGTCTAGTTTAGGTATCATGCTCAAGCCAATCTTATTCATATACTCGAATGGAGGTCCTGATCATCGTCTTACATATGTGTCCGTTCAGCTGTCTTATTCTTGAAACTCAACCTGGATTATTTATGTGCATGTCGAACGGCTCCCTACAATAGTTGGAGGAACCCAGTAGAGAGAATTATGGCAGTGCTAAACTTAGGATTACAGTGTGTGGGATTAGCCAGGACTAAGATGCCTGATAGCTTTGAAGATGAAGTTTCAAAATGCAACACTCTTTCAGAGTTACGAACAATAGTGACAATAGTGACAAAATTTCAAGATTTTTCAGCAAAGGTTCAAAAAGCTTATCACCCGTTAAAAGACTACTTTCTGATGTGTTTTCTCGACTCAAACTTCATGAAGAAACAATTCGTACGTTCTCTTCTGCAACACCAGCAGAAATAAGTGATCTTTGGACAGCACTTAGTGCTACTGATAGTACTTTAAAGGAGGGCATCCAGTACACCAGGAAGAAGTTTGCTGACCATGTTGATGCACTTCGATTTGTGAATCACTGTTGTCGTGCCAGCCACTATTCTTTTGGTGTTTTAAAACGTGGTAGCACTTCTTGCCACATTTGTAAGCCTATGCAACTTTCTGTTGAATGTTTTGCTAAACTACATCACCGTCCACACCCAATCCCTTGAAATGATGACCACTATAAGGCATTTTCTGATGTGTTTGGCAAAGATACGACAGAAAATCATCGTCCCTCTTTCAAAAAGAAACCAGGTGACATCAACAGAAATGCTCTTTCATTTTATGCTTGTGTGCAACATGTAAAAAATGCCAAATTAATGGTACAGTGTGAGGAGTGCTGTATATTCCAAATACAAATTGACAAGTGATCAGCAGGTGAAGCTCCAGAGAGTTTTAGACGATTTCATTTACACATGTGGGTCCTAATTACATGATCTCCACCTTCCTCAAGAATTTGAGAATGTTGAGGTCAAGGACCACTCATGCCATCATCCCATGGAAAAACTCTATTATTCCGCTCTCTCTCTTGCTCCATAGTCGAACAGTAAATCAGCAAATCAGTGAATTAGTAAATCAGTCGGACTATTTTATTACTACTTTCCGGAGGTTTTGGTTAGTTCCTTGTGTGTTATTATATATAGTTACTGTATAGAATCGTCACCTTTTTTTACTTCGATTCTCTTATGCATGCGTATCATAGTGTCTCTCTCTCTCTCCATAGTCTATCATGAGCGAAAAAACTAAATCTGAAGGTACATGATTGTTTTTTTTTGGTTTTTTTTTGGTGAAATATATCAAGTACAGAGTAGCGCTGAAACGAATACTGAAATATTCTTTCGTTGCTTGGTATTTGAATATATGAAAAATGTGTATTCAAATACCAAGAAGCAATATTCATTTCAGCACTAGTGCAGAGCAGAGTGAGCATTAGGTGTATTCCGATTCATGAGAATATAAACTGACATGTTATCTCAACCTTGACATCCCTACATGTATCATTTCCTGATGGCTTCATTATATACAATATACTTGTGATCTATGAGTATAATACTTAGCTAGATGTGTACTCCTCCCTTCTTATACGTGTCTTCCTCAGGAACACACATCCCTCCACCCAAGAGAACTAAAATAACTGGTTGTGATGGTTTAGGGGAACATGATGACTCTGGTTGCATTTTCATTTTAAATTCCGATGCGGAAGTGCACCAAGTGTTGGGGCTACCCGCTGTTGCTAACATATCGCCCTCATTGCAACAGGGTAAGAAAAAAAAAAGACACTTCATTATTACTATCGTGACACTTAAAATGTGCATGTAGGGCTAAGTGGTATTTACTATTTATACCAAAATACACAATGATACCTGCGCCTTGAGCACGTTTAACTTACTTTGCTGGAAAGACAAGTTGGTGAGAGAGACATAGAGATTAGTGTTGCACCTATACAGCAATTTGCCTATATGCCTATATTTCATAATTCAAATTGCCTATATGCGTGCAGATCTGATCCGATATTGTTTGTGTGTGAAATATATAGTTGTATTTATCTAGTTTACAACTATTCACACATGGTATAATGTTAATTATTCTATTGTTCGTGTGCTCTACATTCAGCCCAAAGTACATGTACATGTAGTTACAGGCATATTCAGCCTTGGTTGCACACATCTTCAGATAGTACTGTACTAGTGGGGTTTGACAATAATGTACCTACAAAGCCTGAAAGATATTGTGTAAGCAATGCAGTTGCCTATACCTATGCTCTGCCTATGTATTCAATATACTGAATATACATGTAGGTGCCTATTAAGATCTCTATTCTAGTATGGGCGCAACCCTAATAGAAAAAACTTTATGTTTATCAGCAGAAAGCAAGTACTTGAAAGTATAGTACTGTATATGCTTAAAGAAACGATAATAATTAATAAATTAGTCTAGCATTTGTTATCGAGAGTACAGAAAGAGAGCTACAGTGTAAATGAAAGCTAGTTATTCTAAGCAGGTAAGTCAAGAGCAGTCACTTTTTAGAAAGTTGGGCGTTGGCCATCATCTCCTCCAGACTCTGTCTGCCCTCAGTCCACACTCATGGAAGTACATGTAACACAGTGGTTTGAACATGGTAGGTAGTTAGTAATAAGATTGACAGTGATGTACGGAAAGCTTCAAGTAGCTTAAGAGAACAAACGCCCATCTTGTTTTAACACTGGGCCCAAAGGTCCAGTGCAGTAATAAACGCCTAGGAGTTTCTTTACTGTATACAGTTCCAAGGGTGATGCCCACGTTTGTAATTACCAGTAGAACTTCTACCTTTTAAACTACACAGACCTTTAACTCACTCAGTTAGATGAAAGACCTACTTAGAAGGTCAAAATTAAGTGCAAGGTTATCATCAGCACACCCACTTCACTGACTCCTTATTTTCATATAGGTGCAACACCTGCTCAATCAAGGAATAATTTATACAAATGGCTAGATAACATAGCAGGGACTATATAGGAGGGCAGGAGTGCTTTGTATACAGCTCAGAGAACATCTGACGAAATGGACTCTTCCATCATTTGAAAACAGATACTCATGAACTTTTTATAGCAGAAATTGCCAAACATTTTGCCTGGACATCAGAATGGTATACAAATAATATATCTGCTGGGGCTTACTACTCAGTTAAGCCGGGGGGAATGGGATCCCTGACAATGGTTAATACAAAAATAGGGCCATTCCTTAGTTAAAGGTGAGCTTATTATTAAATAATGTGCTATTGTATATGTAGTCATGTATATTTTTTTATACAAGTCAGGGTTTCATTTTTGTTCATTTGCTCCTTCCTTGCCAGAGCCTTGACCTCTCAACTTCGTATGTACTTCAATAGTATGCAAATTTTTATATTCTTTTCCTGAATCAAATTCACATAGCATTAAATCTGCAACATAGCCACCCACAAATTGGGAAAATGTTGTTTCCACAGTAACAATGACATCATCAAAACTACTCCCTGTATGCTGTAATCACATTTACAGTATTTGTAAATGCAATATCGAGTACAGTACAGTACAGTAACAGTAATTGGTGTACTTGTCAACAGTAGTGAGACAGTAGAACTAAGGTAATTACTGTTACTGTATAGTGACATTTTATTGACTTGTACGAAATTTATTAAATTGTGATTTGAAGCAAACATGGGGCTCAGCACTTGATAAAATTCTGAGCATAATTTAAACACCTTTCTAGCTATATGTATGCAAAAAAAAGTCTCTCCACAGGAGCTGGTATTCCCAAATTTGATTGTGTGCTAATTTTGCATTTCTGAAAACAATCACTTAATTGTGCACATTTAATACTTAAGCAATATACACAAGCAGTTTACCCTTACAGATGCTCAAGAGTAACTTCACTGTAAAACAATATGCTTAAAGCACTTTAAATGTAACACAACCACATGTACATGTAGGGCTGGGTGGTATTTACTATTCATTCATGTGGTTATTTTAGTGTTGATTGACAGTCTAGTCAATCGAGTGTTTGTCCTCCCCTCAAGTGTACAATACAGCATCTTCTGTTAAAAAATAGATACCTACCACTTGTTTCTAACTTAATTGCTGCTACCTAGAAAAACCTAACACTACTAAAATGTCATTTCAGCTGGCCATGTGCTTTAAAGTATGGACATGGCATGTGAATTATGTAATTAACTGAGTATTTCGATATTTTGGTACGCAGTAAATTGACATCGTAAATTATATTTAGTGTATTTGCTGCAACATTGCATTTTTTGTTGTTGTACACTGTAAATTATATTATATTTAGTTTATTTGCTGCAACATTGCATTTTTTGTAGTTCTACTTCCTCCCATAATAAGCAAGTTATGCACACACTCATAGAGGAGGTCATAAAGGACCCAGACAATACTTTTGACAAGTAATCTGTTTCACGTTAGGAGACAATCAATTAATCATTGAACTTTTCGTTGACTTTTGTTATTTTTTCATAGTTGCTGTCAAAAGTAAGTACGAGGCAGAGAAGAATATTGAAGAAAGATGAAAGGGGAGATATCATCCGAGCTCAACGTTTAAAAAAAGCGAAATATGATCAAAGGAAACAAAGAGTAAGAGTACCAAAATTTGCAATAGAGTTTTTTTCAAACCTATAATTGTAGGCATATGAGCGTTGTAAGAGTGTTGTTACAAAACATGAGAAACAGTATTATGACCAACTCAGTAGAGACTACATGTCTGAGGAGTCTGACTCATCTGATTGTACAACAATAGTTGTTCATAAACATCCTTGGCGATCAGACAGTATGTGTTGTAATTAACATGCTTTTTTTTTTTTTAAAGTTTTTTTTAGGATTGAATGAGTGGATTAATGAACTAGACAGTAGATACACAAGGAAACTGCAAAAATCTAGCAGTTGTACACCTCCTAAAGAAAGAAACCTTGGAACTCCAGCTACATCAAACCCTCCACTTCCAATTGTTCAGTGGGCAGTAAACCCTGAGTGGAACATTTCCAGTGGTTAGTCAAAAATGCAGTGTTACATTTCATTTGTATACTAAAGAATTACTGTGCACTGTTCCTTCAAGATGACACTCCAGATGATCAGATTCCACAAGAGGACATGGAAGACAAAGCTGGTAATGAGTAAAAACAAAATTTCAGTGTCTATTTTTTCTTAAAATTTTAGGTCAAATGATCAATGAATGTAGTCTCATGGATCAGTGCTGAAAATGCATGGCTATTGCCAACAGTTATTGTTTAGGTTGTTGACTATAGTACCGGGCCCACCCTAATTAACATTCTAGATCCGCCTTTGCTTATTGAAGCTACTGTTACTTGGTTTTATGTTCTGCTATTATGTTTTTAACATTTGTTACACTAAAGGAACATATAACCTTTTCAATTTCTTGATGTGGTTTTACTTGATTACTGCCATGGAAAGATTACTCCCTTTGTGTCAAATTTAATTTCAATAATCCAGTAACACTCATATTTTGTTATTTGCAATTATAGTGCCATTTTGTTGTTGACTATATAATTTCATTCTGTTTTTCTCCATAATTTTTTTAATGTAATTATTTAATACTGGACATTTGTTTCTATTTTTATCTGTCATTTAGTACCATGTAGTGGTGTATTGAGAGCACCAAATGTGTGGGGGCAAGTCATACCATACTTGGAGTGCCAGACACAACTTTTTTTTGTGTGTTGACCATATCATACAATGTATATGGTGGGCTATCTGCGACTGATATAGCACACCATATTTGGTGTGCTACACCCTCTTTACTTTTTACAGTGTAGGGGAGAATTAGTTTATTTATTGTATTTAAGTGTACTTGAAAAGAAATAAATATAGTTGGCCTTGCTTTTCCTCTTTGAGTGCTCATTAATGTGGCAACTGAAACAGCAAATTTTACTGTTTGGTCTGAATAAAAATGTAGCTATAATTATGTAGCAAATCCCAACAGTGCAGCAAATATCAGCAGAAAACATCTCTTTTAACAAAGTTTTTAACACAACGACACACTATATCATACACTAACTGAATAACAACACATGGTCATCGACCTTTTATTACATAATAATTACATCACATTACATCATACATAATTCAGTCCAAGCTTTAAGATTTGGCTGTCCTTAGCCGATTGTTGCATAAATGTCCTCTCCACTGATTAGGAGCACGGGTAACCAGTGGGGTTGTAACAGGGGAAATAGGATTAGAACCAGTCGTATCGGATGGTACATGTACATCTTGTGGTGGTGAATTCAAATTATCAGATCTTTCATCTTCTTTGGTTTGGATTTCTATTTTTTATCTTTAGGCCAAAATTCATCAGGAATTTCTTCTGGACATCTCCTTAGACGATCCAGGGCAACCAATATTGGTTCATCTTGGGGTTGATCAACCCTCCTTATATGAGCATCATTTGAGGTTATCTCTACAATACCGTAAGGTCCATGGAAAGGTCTGGCCAATTTCCAGCCTTCTTTAGTACGTTCTGCAGGCTTCAGTAAAAACACTCTTTCACCAACTGCAAAATTTGGTGGCCTTGCTTTTCAATCATAATATGTCTTCTTGTGTGGAGCATGGAAATTGTATCACATCCACTCCTACTCGATTAAATGGACCTACAACTGGTATAGGGGTTAGGGGTGAGAGTACAGCTCAACCAGTACAATAGGTGGGACATGTCAAACAGCCACGACTCCACCTAGTGATGTCAGCTCTCATTCCTCTCCACCAGTAGTGCCACTGCAATTCACTGAACACTTTACCATCTCTCAAATGACCACCGAAAACACCACCATGCATTTGCTTGAACAGTTGCTCTCTTGACTTCAGTGGTGGTACAATTCTCAGCGGACCATCTTTTCCACAAGATACAGAATATCGTCTTCTATAACATACTGAGATTCAAGAGTTTGGCTTGTTTCTCATCAGTAGGCTAGACTCCAGTTTCCAGGAATCCTTCAAGTAACTCTTCATCCTGTCTTTGCAGGTCAGCTAGTTCATTAGTTATTTCAATATCAGCAACAATTCCACTGACACCGACGTCTTCTCATGTAACTGTTGGAGGGGGGACCAGAACGGTGAATAATTCGTAAATTCAGTTCTGGAATGGCCATACCCCATCTAGCTAGCTTACCTGAAGGTTGTGGGGTATTAAGTAGTGATTTAAGGGCTTCTTGATCTGCAACACATCACACTGATGACCATGGAGGTAAGGTTTAGCTATTTAGTAGAATGTTGCATACTCAATGCATATATCCTTGTGCATCATCTACATCCCTCAGACCATGACAAAAAGGCAGGAAAAAAAGAGACTTCCATTTAGAATCGAACTAGCAGAACAACTAATAGTGAATTTTCAATCATAAAAAGGAGTGGACGAAGGCACTCTAATGAAAATTCACAAATGGAAAGACTAAATGGTACTCTTGGTCACCGGCCAGTCAGTACAACTGAGAAGTTAGACTGTGTTGTTTGCAGTGAACACCGACAAAAACTTGGACTACCTAGACAAGGAAACCGCCATGAAGCTAGGCAAAAGTGCTCCCATTGTCCATTGTAATGTGCATCTTTGTGTAGACAAGAAAAGGAACTGTTATTGTAGATATCACACATTAGTTGAATATTGGAGATAATTTATAATTTATAATTTTGGGGAAAAATTGTAATCAATGATTTCTTGTTGCTATGGCAACCAAATTTTGGGCACACGCCCACCAATATGTCATCTGTTAGAAAAACAATGGTTGCTAAGGTGTTTCAAGCTTCTATGAAGATCTGGAGCTCAAAAACAGTGCTAAGGTAGGCAAATTCCTGGGAATTCACCAGTGAAGGGGTAACAGATGTGAAAGCACCAGGGAGAGCTACCATAGCACCTTGAAGATGTTACAGTTACAATGTGGAGTTGGTGTTACACTTGATGTGTTACCATAACATCAAAGGGTTGTAGCAACACTTTATCCAGTACACTTTGAGTGCTTGGCCAACACCCCACTTTTTACAGTGTACCTGAAACATGCATCGTTTGTGTGGGCAATTACAAGTGAGCTGTTTTTCTGTCTTGATAGATAGTAATTCCCCATTAAACCAAATAGATTTAGATAGAATTAGAGAATTGCAGTACCTCTCACCAAATTGTGATACCACGTACGAACCTATTACAGTAATATCAGTTGAATTAAATCCTTTTTCCTTGATTGGTGGTAATAATTTTGAGCAGCTGTTTGCTGCTGAAATAGCCAAAGTGTCTGAATGATTTAGAATATGACTATATAATCATCCACAATTGGTAATCACCTTCAACGGATCAAGTCAGTAAGCAGGGTTTTTAACACATCGGCTAACTCGGTATTAGGCCAAGTAGTGGTACAAACCTTTCGTCTACTAATAAATTTCCAAAAAAGTTGTACCTCTACTGCCAGATTATTGGTATGGAATTTCCTAAGCATCCATTCATCCGTTGAAATGCAAATAGCCAGAATGATGTTGCTGGCCCACAGTCCAAAAGGCATTGTTTCAAATGGCAGTGTAAGTATAGGTTCGGGAAACATTTATCTTTTCCAAATTCTTGTTCAAAGATACAGCAATGTTGATGGGTGAGATGATCAGCGAGTTGAATACATTCATATGAAATCGCACGAGAGCAGAGCATTGAACATGCTTGTACAAATATAACCCATAAAGAATACTGATTGCTACTAAGGACTGGTTTAAAACAAACCAATGAATATATTAGAATCCAAATTTTCTATTGATCTGCCTTGAAATTAGCAAAACCTTTCTCAATTTGTTTGGTATGCGCCCTGCTGCTTGTAAATTAGTAAAATCGTGTGCTTCACTTGACATTTCCTTCCAAATCCTTACAAATGTTTTAATGCTTCCAAGAAGCAGATTTTGCATAGTGTCAACCATACAAAAACTTACGGAATCATAATAGAGTAAGGTCAATACAACAGTATAGCTAATTCCACTTTTTCTCTATTTCATTACGTTCATTTACTGTTTTGGCATTTTTATGCTTCATACATACCCACTTCAAAACATTCTTCATGTTTTCTAGGGCTCTAATCATCTTGTCTAAAGCCACTGTAATCAGGTGTTTCACCAAATGATTCTGTGGGAAACACTTTGAGCATTTAAAACAACCTTTGACAGCTGTATGGGATACAAATCCACCAACCTTTCTCATTGCTGGAGAATCAAACAATATACATAGAAGTGCAGCTCATATTTTGATTGTACATGTAGGTAGTGGTATGTCTTTTTCTCTCACTAAAGGTTCAAGAAATGAATTAATAATTAATTGAGTGTTCCGCAGGTTAAAATAAATAGCATGATGACTCTAACTATAGAAGACGCAGCAGTGGTATTTTCAATAGAATCAGAAACATTTTCATCATCCGCATCACCAACGTCTGAGTCATTCCATAGTTCTGGTCCAGATGAGGTATCAAATTCATAATCTAAGGTCTGTAATGTGACAAAGACGGTTTGATACCTTATATAAAGTATCTAAATCTTCCCACAATTGCAGAGAATGCATGCCTACATACTACGCTAATACTCATATATGTTAGTGAAAATGAAAAGAGAGTATCAATTTTGAATCACAATTGAGTACACTGCAGTGTACCCAATTGTGATTCAAAATTGATACTCTCTTTTGAAGGATCAATCCTTATCTTAGGCTAGCTCTATAGCTTAGAGCTAGCCTATCAGCAATCCATTCCATATCTTGAATCGCTGTGTCATTATTATCTCCAAAATCAAATTCATCCTCAAATGATGGCTATATAATTACTTATTATAATAAATTATGTGACTGCCTACTCAAAACGCTAATGTAGTATATATATATATAGTTGCTAGCTACCTTGCAGGAGGAGCTATTATCCTCTTATTATAATAATGGTTGTACCAGATTGATTTGAAAACGGAGCATTTGCAATGATCCTAAGGGATTGATTTTGTCTTCTAGGATGCTCATTCATGACCAAGCATAATCAAACTCACAATAATTATAAGTGATTCTAAACAGAGCATATTTTGGTGCGTGTTGCAGTATTCATGCCAAAGGCGCTCCTATCAAAATTCTACTGCTGACCTTGATGAAAGAATGTTGGGAAGTATAAATGCAAGTTGGATTAATCATTCAGTTAATCCGCTGTTCAGATGTTAATTCTAGTGTAGGTTCTGTAAACTTTTCTGGTTTACCAGATATGTAAACCATGTATTATTTTTATGTTAAATAAATATATTGGTATTATCTTACCGATAGAAAACGTATTATATCTGTTACTATCCCTTCACCTTCTTTTTATGTTATTCACACCAAATACAGTTTAATAATAACTCTCACAGTGCTCTACATCTGTAGCATTTAGTAACAGGAAAGTGTGTTGCACATACATAGACTGTTATCATTTTAAAAATATAATTATAACATTTTTAAAAGTTACAGAAAAGTATGAATTAGGATCTGCTGATTTTATTTTGATATGCAAAATCTTAAGTAATTTTGTATATCAATTTTGTACAATTTTGTACAATATTGTAAACTTCAAGTGTTCTATAAGCACTCTTCCAATTCACTTGAACATCCTGTCTCAGACTTGTCATTTCGATATACTGTTCCTCCTCCTCCTCTCTTGATTGAAGAGTGTCATACAATTCTTTAGCGTCTAAAACTGAAGATAAAAATTGAAATCTCTTAACTTCACACATTTTGTAGGCTTACTACTTCTGCATTATCTGCATAAATTTCGATTAACTTTCGGTTAACTTTTAATTACCTGCTCCAGAGAGGAAATGTACATTTTATGAGTTCATACCAGAAGCAATTGTGAGACGAATGGTGGTATTATGCATTATTTAACAGTATATGTTGGTATTGTACACTTCATTCTCAAAGAAAAAAAAACAACAAAAAAAATAAAAAATGTAAGTGAAACATTCAACTATTGATCAGCACAGTTCTTTCAAAAATATGAGTCTTTCAGTTCTGTGCAAAGAAAATGGTACCAACCATTACAACCGTCACAGCAAATCCATAATCTCTGAGAAGTGTCTCTTCCACCTCTGAGTCTTCACTTTCTTAATCTAGGTTCTTTTCTGCTGTCTTCTTTCTACCACGCTGTTTCTTCTCTATTGTAGCTTTCTTCTTGGCTTCTTTCTCCTTGTCTCTTGTTTTCTTTTTAGCCTTCGTAATTTATGCAAACAGCAATGCTGGAACACCTAGTAAAGGTAGGTGGTGCTGTTATCTTAATTATATTTGCAAGTAGGGAGCATAAATGTCAGAGAATTCCAGAATTATACATATCAATTGTTGTTTTTATAGTACAGCACATGTAAATTAAAATTTGAATGAACATCTCCTTTTACATGTCCATGAATTCCAACAAACTACACAATACACTTACTTGTTGTACTCCCATTTGTGAACATATTTACTGGTGATATGCTAAATTCATAGGTCATATTGGCTTGAACTATAGTGTTCCATTCATTTCCATATAATTACATTAATTGTGTTCATATTGCCAAATATGTTGTGTGTGATTCTGTAAGTCTGAGAGTAGTGTTATCCATATCAGCGATCTGTATAGAAACATCAATTATAGAATGAATATGTGCACATAAATGTTGTAAGAACATACCTGCCACTGAAGTTCAATTGTACACTCATTGCTACTGGTGTTATCAATACTGTAGCTATATACTGTTTATATTAGATGGAACTAAAGAATACATTATATAAAAAGTTAAACAACAGAACTTACTAACAGAAAATAAAAAAAAAATTTATTAGTAAGATCTGCTTTTTACACTAGAGTTACCATTTCTTCCTATATTATCAACACTAACAACATTGAAATAATAACTGCCATACAATTTCTTGTTGATCCGCTGTTCAGATGTTAATTCGAGTGTAGGTTCTGTAAACTTTTCTGGTTTACCAGATATGTAAACCACGTATTATTTTTTTATGTAAATAAATATATTGGTATTATGAAAACGTATTATATCTGTTACTGTCCATTCCTTTTCATTAATTTTTATGTTATTCACACCAAATACAGTGTAATAATAATTCTCACAGTGCTCTACCTACATCTGTGGCATTTAGTAACAGGAAAGTGTGTTGTACATACATAGGAAAGTGTGTTGTACATACATAGACTGTTATCATTTTAAAAATAAAATTATTAAAAAATATTACACAGTGTAATAATACGTAATTACCAAGTGTATAATTATTGATACATTTTCAAAAGTTACAGAAAAATATGAATTAGGATCTTCCGATTTTATTTTGATATGCAAAATCTTAAATAATTTTGTATATCAATTTTGTACAATATTTTAAACTTCAAGTGTTCTATAAGCACTCTTCCAATTCATTTGAACATCCGGTTTCAGACTTGTCATTTCGATATACTCTTGTTCCTCCTCCTCCTCTTCCTCCTCTTCCTCCTCTCTTGATTGAAGAGTGTCATACAATTCATTAGCATCTAATGGTGGTATATCACTTTCCTGATGTGGCTGGTTTTGAGACCATTGACACAACTGTCTGTGTAGCAGTCCTATGTAAACCAATATTAACATATGTGCTTATACGGGATTTTTTTGTCTACATTTGATGGCTTTGTAGACTTAGTTTGAGGATCACTATTACTACTACTACCAGACTTCCTAGCAGATGAATCAGGAGCTTTTAGAGCTGGTAATATCTCAATATACACAGGTCAGGTTGTACAGTGTCAGTTGCTATTCCACGTTTAATCATAGCATTCTTTCTCCATGGTGGTTTCCGCCTTACACTCTGTTTTACATTTCACTATAATGATACTTAATTCTGTAGCTGATTCATGTTCATCTCTCCGACTCTTCTCTGTACTTGTCTTTCTTGTTCTAACAGGCTTATTCTACGTCTATCTCTATGGGATGTTAGCTGGGCTTCTCTCTGTATATTAGTTAGTCTTGTCCATGTCTATATCTATCACATTTTTCATTAATAGCGACTGTACTTTCAAAACTGAAGTGAAATATAATTTATACTGACATTGTTTTACATAATCAATAGTATTATGCACATAATAGTGTTGTAGTTCTAGTACCAAGAACTAGAAATAATTATATATTTTGTTAAAAACTGGAGTTGGTACCAGAACGAACAAGTGTATATATAGAAAAAAAACATCCCTACGATTGCTTTACAAATATTTTGTTAAATTAAATTGTCATGGCTCAAACATCATGCATGTTACTGAGCATGCGCATAAAATTGAGAAATCTGCGAACATGCACTTAGCAAGCACTGCCAAGCAGAAATACAGACAGGCATAGAGCACTAAGAATGGAAACAGCGAAGATTAAGAAGAGTACTACTGCTGAAGCGAAATACAGAGAAGGTGTAGAGCACAAAGGATTGAAACAACAAAGATTAAGACTAGTACTAGTGCAAACTCTAACAGCTTGTGCAAAGGAGAGTAAGTGAATGAAAATTTTAGCTACCAGAAATTCTGCTGGTATTCTCTAATAATTATCATTAAATTGAAACATTTGAAAATAACGAATATATATATTTATGATGTTCTCTCCAGCTCGATTTACTTGTATCTGTATGAAAATAAAACAAAGAATATAATTATATAAAATTACTTATTAACTAATTTTGATTTCTGACCCTGCTTTTTTCAGAGGTGGAGGAGGAGGTAGAGTGTGGAGCTGGAGGTGCCTGAGTTGTTGGCAGTTCTGCTGCTAGCTCCATAAATTCAATATCTTGAAGATCATCAAATTGAGACATTCTATACCTTGGAAGTGCAGAATTTATGCTTTTTTATACTGGCAGGTAGGATCACTTTTGAGGATCAATATCGAATTGACCAATGAAAATAAAGTTTATATTTTATTGCAGTACGATATGAAACATTGTTACCTGCCAATTGTTTACTATATCTACCTCACGGGTGTTTTTACAGCGCAAAAACTCATAATTAAAATAATTATAAATATTATTTATGATATTGCTGCAATTACGGGTCGGATATTGGCACCTTTTCACCACCGGATGTAAACACTCATAAACATATTCATGGTAAAACCACAATAAAAACAACTATTCTTATGAAACCTCTAACTCATGAACACAACATACACATGCACTACGCATGTATAAGTGGCTTTCAAAACAAACTACTGCGCAGCAGCTGTTCAAACTTACTCATTTCAAAGAGGTTGAAGGAGGTCCAGTTCATTGTACTATATCATGTAAAAACTGAGCATGAAAGTTTGCTAAATTTTCACTGTAGAATGTCTTCAATACATCAGCAATTTGTTGATGCTCACTGTAAGGTTTGGGAAGGGTGAATATGATATTCTTAAGTATAGCAAAGTTGCAGAAATATTCGACATCAATCCAGAATCAGATTGTGCATAAGTACATCCCAAATGTCTCTGCAATAGCTGTTTTTTAACAGCAAAACGGTTCTCATTAATGCAGTCTGAAGGAGGTGTCGTTAATACTCAAAAAGTGCCAATAAAATGGTTACCTCATGACAACATTGATTGTCAAGTTTGTATGATGAAAGTACAAGGAGGAAGACCAAAACAAACAACAGCTTGAGGTCGTCCAACAATACTTGAGCAACACATCAAAATGATAGCTGGAACCATTCCAAGCTCACAAATATCCTTCCATGCCATTTTATACATTTCATCATTAACAGTTGTGAATATTATCTGTGGAGCATGTAAAAATATTGTAACACACACCCTACTGTAGTCCTTCCATGTAAGAAGTTAATTTGTAGAAACTGTTTAAATTAAAAACCAGATTTCATCAAATGTCCAGGCTGTGACCAAAATCATCACGCAACTACTTGTGAATCCTTCTCGCAGATTTCACAGGTTGTCGATAACCTCTTGAGAGAGATTTTTGTGAAATGACTGAAATGTATGAGACCAATTGGCTTGTTAGAAAGATGTAGAATGTCACCAACATAATAAAATTTCTGAACTTCAATGTTTTAGTGACTTCTTAACTAACTTCACTGGTGGAAGAAGTATTGCTGAGTCTAAACAGATTTTGGTTGATATTTCAAAGATGATTGCGTTTTGTTCACCTAAACAATTTATGTGGCAGGCATTGCTTGAGCTAAAGCTCTACATTGATAGAGTGCAAGCTGATGGGATAATAACTAAATTGGATCGTCTGTGCAATGCCTTAAATTATCTAATGCTGAAAGTAGAAGAATTTGAGAAGAAAAGAGAAGATATAATAATCATTAAATCTCGAAATCTTCATTTAAAAAGAAAAACCACAGTTAAACATGGAAAGGCAAGCAAGGGAGGATATATTCAGTAATACTAAGCTACTGTCAGACATTCAGGAAATAGTTGAGAGAGCACAACATACCTCAGTTGCAGACGAAGAAGCAACAAAGGTTGCCACATATTTATTCATTTGCCTGACATAAAAATGTTCAGCGATCATCTCCTGCCATCAATTTAACTCTAGATGAGGCAAATGATCAAAAGCAAGGGGAGAATGACTTGGCAGTGTATTTAACAAATACTTACAGTTTATTTGCAAAACTATCCCAACTTCAACAAATGTCAACAATGCCCTTATTACAGGCAAAGGTAAAGAGTTCACGCAATACATTTACCATATTCGAACCCTATGCAAAGAGTATGGAATTTTAAATGTTCCGAACCCAACGGCATGCAGAAAGGAAGCAGCCACTCTTGCTGTGTCATCATTGCCAAAGGAGCAATTGGAAAACGTGTCTCTTCATATGGGACATTCTTCATCAACCTCTGAGAAATATTATCGGAGTAGAAAACGACCACATGAAGTCACATCTGCCTTCACAGCAATGGCTAAAATAATTGGCAAGTAATTATTTAATGTTAGACTGTGTAACACACACACAATTTAACATAAATATTTACTTTCTTGCAACTTCATACGTTCTCATATCATTTAACACAATTCTTGTTTTGGCATCATTTACTACTATTCTCTGATAATAACACAGTGTACTTATAATATCTATAATTATTGCAATAAAACAAATATATTGATTAAAATGCTGCAAAAAGTTATCCAATAATACACATTAAAAAAAATAATAAATTTCAATTTGGTTTGAGGTTTTTCAATAACAAAAAAATATTTAAAGACATATTGTATAACAACTATGTATGTCCCCTTGTATATGCCAACTGAAAAAAATCAAAAAGGACGAGGTTTTTCAATAACAAAAATAATATTTAAAAAATATTATGTAACAATTATGTCTCCTTGTATATGTCTACTGAAAAAAATCAAAAAGGACGAGGTTTTTCAATAACAAAAATAATATTTAAAAATAATTTATATAAATTATGTCTCTTTGTATGTCTAGTAAAAGAAAATAAAAAAGGACATATATGTCTCCATGAAAGGTTTTTCAATAATGAAAAAAATATTTAAAAACATTATATAAAATATATGTCTCCTGAAAAAATCAAAAATGTCTCCCACTAACAATCAGCCCCCAGAAGCAGAACCAACAACTCTTGAAAAACAGGCTGTTAGTAATGGCGTCACTCGATAATGTCTTAGGACTTCATACAGGGTAAGAGTTGGTTATACACTTAATTAAAATTTCATAAACTTACATGTACTAAATAGCCGATAAGTTTAATTAACGTGACATCTCCTAGTGTACCATCTTCTGCATCCAATAAAGACACTAGGAGTAATGAAATGTTCAAAATAAGGGGCACAGTTGAAGTATGAATTGAAGAGTTTGACATCTGTTGAAAGAGAAGAATTAATGAAGGAAGCCAACTTTCATGTCAGTATACCACCCGAACAAGGCTTAGCCATGAAAGCTGACTTGTGCATACCCTGGAAATGTAATTTAAATAAACTTTCAGATGGTTCAAGTCTCGCTAGTGAAAAATGTCAACGAGCCTTAACGAAGACTCAACTATGTCAAATTGAAACCAGTAGTGAAAGTGTACCATTTAGCCTTAATACGAAAAATGGTGGTCAAGAGTTGAGACAAGTCTGAAGACTATGATATTTCATCTCCTAGATGAGAAACAAAGGTACATGTACCTGTACATAAAATGATTTATACATCACTACACACTATAATAGATTAGGACAGCTCACCTAGCATGATGGTATTATTCCATCCAATGAGATCTGGGTTAAATTTGCTGGAGACAAGGGTGGTTCCTCATTTAAAACTTCCCATACAGGTAGTAAATGTTCTTAAGCCAAATTCTGTCAGAGTGTATTTGCTGTCTTCGAAGCTCCAGATACACCAGTCAATCTGCATATTGCACTCGATAGGTACCACGATGAGATATCCGATCTTAAATTAACCAAATGAAGTAAATTTGCAGAAATCAGTTTTTTTCAAGGATTATAACCTTCGAATTTTCATGTCTGGTGACTATGAATTTCTCTGCCATATGTATAGGCTTTCTGGAGCCTCTGGTAGGTCAAATGACAACGTATATTACACTACAAATGAACACAAAATACAATACAACTATAGGTCACCACTGCTGCCTATGGTGTAACATTACATCAGAACAATTAAAAATTCCAAGGTATCAACGGAGTTCTTGTGATCTGAGAACTTTGGAGAGTCTTAAATCAAAACACCAACTCTTCCTCCAGAATGGAGGGAACTTTAAAAAGGCAAAGTTCTATGACAATGTCTTTTGATGTACCTCTAAATCAGGTAATTATCTTTTAGGTCTGTGCACCCAAGTCTTCATATTACGCTTGGAATTTTTCAGTGACTCTTCACAGTATTTGAAGACGAATGCCATCAGTTAGACAGACAAATTAAAAAGCATCCATCATGATTCAACTTTTGATCAGTATTTGACCGCAAAATCTAAAATAGCACAACTGGAAGAGAAAAAACAATCTTTATCCTCCTCAACAACTGCTAATTACTCTTCTTCTCACCATCTTGAATCCACTTCAGAGTAGTCGAGTTCTTTCCTTATCGACCTTGATCAATACTAATACAAAAACAACAGAAGAAATAGTGAGTTGACTATAGTAGTGAGAATTATTGTTATAATAATTATTATATAAACAAGATTATAATTTATAGGACTCGGGTTTCAGAGTATATTACTCATTGACTGCATCTTTAGTTTTTCTTTTTTTAAGTAGAGGTGGTTGCAGTGACGTGTTGTTGGTGGTGATTTTGAAGAACCATCGAGAGCCTATCTACTTTATGTTTCATATTACTATATGCTTTCTCAGTAATGTTGAAGTTTACATGCAATGATTGTGCACCTTGTTCTCCCATACAGCCGAAACCAACTTTCCATTGTTTAACCCATGGTATCACATGATCCTCTAGCATGTGCATTTTGTAAAGAAATGTTGCAGATACAAATGTACTATGAACTTTACGTAAACTTGTAGTCTCTGATAGTAATGAGCTACTAATAGCCTACTATCATAGATTTTGTGGCACTCTGAAAACAATAAAAATGCTTTTGTGATGTTTTCTCAGCTTTTGGAACCAAAGTTTGGTCGTATTCATCTGCAATGTTTGTGGCTGTCCTACATAGTGTGTGGAGATGTTTTGAGGCTATAGGGATTCATAATTATTTGTATCTATATAGAAAGAAGTTTCAACTTACTTTAAGTGACCGGTGGACATGGTTACCTACAAAAGTACCTCCATAATACGCCTGTCTCTGAACATTAAATGAAGCCAAAGCTCTGTCTAAAGAGTGGACAAAGATACCTTCATCTTTCCAAATCTCTTGTTGAGGGTGAGTTGTTGTTGGCTAATCAATCTATCCTATACATATATGTGTATAAACAACAACACTTCAATTCACTGAGTAGTAAAGGATAATTAAATTAACATGTCATAATAACATACCTCGTACTCGCCAAACAAAAAACTGTAAGTTCCCATTTGTAGAAAGCTGCATCTTCGACCTTTTTAAAGAACAGCACAAACTAAGCTCTAAAAACTTCCATCTATCACAGTGACCTTTTTAGTCATCTTTCCCAGCAGTTTAAGAAATGTCCGTATCTCTGTAACCGTTTGAGATATAAGCGGATCTGTAGTTCATAGAGTGCTCTTGCAAATGATTGTGTGGCTGTGACATTTAGGGACTTCCCCTGTGCTTTCTATGACTGACAATTTAAAATTTTCTTAAACGTAAAATGACGTATATTATACCTAAAATGAATATTCATCCTTTGATGTGATGAGGTGTCTAAATGACGAATACACCTGGTATCACATGACATGTCGACTAGGAGGTAGATACCTGGGATCACGCGACACGAGGTATATAATTTTTTGTTATTCACCTAGCCACAACAAGGCAAAAAGGAGGGTTTAGTTGTGATATTGTGGTACAAAAATAACAACATCAAAAAAGTATGGAATTACCGACACAGCAAAAGAAAAAATACTTCAACTATTGAAGCCCAGCAGAATGTTATTATTATAACGCTCTGACACCTGCAGCATAATTTTCATTCTTGGCGTACTAATAGTACTGTAGTATAGAAAGACAGCAAGGCGAGTATGAAGACAACGTTCTCACTTTACTCACCTGCATAACTTCCATATTTTAAACAGCACAGACTTTTAACTCACTTATTTTCACACAAGAGCTTCCAACAAAGCCATAAATATCAAAATTATGCTTCGTTAGTTGTAGGAAAGCACCAAGGCGAGTGTTTCAGTGCTTCAGCCATAGCCGTCACTTTCTTTCCATACGCAAATTAGAAATTGCGCAATATAAATTTGGCACCAAGAAAAACCACATCCTTGTTTTGTGGGTTTCTTCTGCTTTGTAGATTAGGTATAAGACAGTTATAGGTCTTCAGGTCAGGATATTAGTGTTTTAGTGCCCTCGCTTCGCTTGGGCTCTAAAACAACTAATATCCCTCCCCTCGACCTATAACCTATACTTAATGTGCAAATTTCTAACAAATGAACACCCATGACCTAGTATTTTACCTGTTTATTATGTACTAATTAGCAGCCTGTTTATGTATTGCCTTATTCATGTAATATTAATTATCAATAAACAACAGTTTAAAATTTTTCTAATATATTAACTATAGAAAGTTATGAATGTTTCCTCAATCATTCTTTTAAAATACATAATCTGACTATAATTACAAGGAAAAGTATTATTATCAATCATACATTAAGTGCCATTACACAAACCATTTATCTTCCAAATTTTGAAATCTTCGAAGGACCTTTAGCCTTCTACATAATTAAAAGTAGAAGTTACCAGCCTGGACCACGAGGAGATGTCCCTTAAGCCAGGCCACCCACTTTATGAACAGAAAGTAAGGATCCACCATCACCAATTGGGACAGGGATCAAAGTGTGTTACAAACAGTGAATGTAAGCAGGGGACCCTAGTGGGTGAACAACCAATCAGTATACACCACCCACAATAGAATAGTACATGTATAATAATAATTATTAATATAAGGCTCAATAATTAAATACAACATTAAAAAAGTCCAGCTTTGATAACACACATAGTAACACAATACTAAACAACTCTGATTAATGCAACCTAACTGTAGCACCATTAGTGGGGAAGTTTTCTTAAACATTATTATTATTAATTTAAACTCAATTTTATTTTGCCTGAAATTTGTGGGCTGACAAGGGTCCGCAGGCTTAAGCAAAAGACGCTTGTCTTTGCCTGCAAGCCTGTCAATTTGTAGGATGGGGATTAATTGGAACTTACATATTAAGACTTGAATATACATAGAAAGGTATCTTGTTACAAAATGAAATTGTTACGTGAATGGGAGAAATATGTACACCAAGCTAGTAATATATCAAGAGGACTTACCTGTACACTGGAACTAATCATTTTAAATGTTTAAGAGAGTGAACACAAACTACACTTAAAGTACTCTTAGTACCTAGTGAACAACCATATTATCACCAGGCTCCAGACCACACCGCTCGTGGAGATGTACTTCCTCAACCTTCTGAATTACAAAATGAAGTCACTACTTGGAAGGTTCACATAGGGGAACTAGATCTTAGTGATAATGAGAAAAGAGCTTGCTTTTCACTTTCACTTTTCCTGCTAACAGCAACATGTACCATCCTAACATTTGCACAATTCTTTCACTTTTACTCATCCTTCAAGTTGATTCCTGTTTTTGTGAACGAACAAACAAGAGACTGGATGCCCTTGCACTTGGGTACATTAACAAAGAATGCTGTGTTTCTCCAAATGATAGGTCTGGCCATCAACGCGTTTCTGATGTAATACATTTAATTGACCACACCCTCTACGAACATTTAATTAGACACACAAAAGTTACAGTGCAGCTTTATAAAATCCTAGTTACGCCTTCAGTACCGAGTTTACCAATATCATAGCTAGGGGGGACTTTGTTTATTATCACTGGACTCATAATAAGCATAGTTTAGATATGTCACATGTCAGGAACAACTTTGGACATTTAGGCAGAAATATCTGGATGTCATGTGTTTTCAAACTCTGCTTCCAAACGGACATTTTGATGAATTAATGTGCGATGCTTATGGAACTAAACTTTCCCTTATATGTTGGCTTAACATTTACTATAATGAACAATTCAGAGTTTGGTAACCAACATTTTTGTGCTAAATTGGTGCTAGAATCTTTTACCTGCTCAACGGTTTTATTGATAGGTAAAGGAAGAAAGAAAATTACATGTACCCTTGCAAGCTTTAAGTGAATTATAAATTGACACCTTAGTGGATACACTGCTGTCTGATAACATTTAGCATATTGAATAAGTTGCATACTCAATGGATCTAATTTACTTATTTCTGTTGGTATACTTATATTCTGTAAGCCATTGATAACACAACATGGGTGCAGAATATCTTTTTGGATCAAAGGCTTAAAGTAATTACAAATGTACAAGGTGCTAGGTACATGTATATTATTTTGGGTTATAAAAGTGATTAACCTATGCCACACATCACTGCTGAGCTTATCAGAGAGTTTAATTTTTGTTACACACTTTCTCTGATGGAAACGCTCACAACTGCAGCATATGTGTTCTGGGAAATCTTTAATAGTTTTTGTATGCGGTATCAGGAGGTGTGACTGAAGATTAGGATTCAAAGCATATTGTCAGCTGCTATTAATGTCAGTAGGATGCTCGTTTCTTGACTCATAATTTAACAGGCTATCAAAAACTTTTATTTGGTAATTTCCATGAAGGAATGAAAGTCATCAGCACATAAGACATTGTCTATTACTGATTAATATATAAAGCTAGCCTCTTTATGGTAATCTAAAAAGCAGTCAGAATTGAGTTCTCTTGTATGACAAATATGTTTCCCACAATCATAACAGTACCAGCACCTATTTAAATTAAGTATTTTCATTATTAACCCAAATTTAATTTTAAAAACATTTGTGTGAGTGGAGCCCTTAATAAGTACAGCCTTCATATACTGAAAATTCCAAAAAATAACCACTCACCTCTCAAACCCGTTTAATTGGCTTCATTGGCATATATTGTTTTATAGATGATCTGCCTTGAAAAGATATCATAGCCTAATCAATAGCTTGTTCACAGTATACCATAATTTGGCAAACATAACCTAAACAATCATAGTTAGTCTCTCCCCTTTTAGGGACCTGGCATATAGGTTGGATTGGTTGTGAGTATATCTATAAGGTTGGGCCTACATTGCCTATAAATGATAAAATAGTTACTGGATCTAAAACAGAAAACCATGTTGTTGATGTTTGGTGAGATACTGAAGATGTGGGTATTTGTGATGTGCTCACTGTCACTTAAAATGTCCTCTAACTCATTATCACTTCCATCCATGATTGGTCCAGAATATCATGGATTTTTTCAGGACCGAAAGTACTACCTCCAGATAGATAGCCTAATATTGCTATATAAATCATATTGTTATTACTACTACATGTGACTATAATAACATCTACTTTATTATTGTTTTGGAAATTCCCATTACTCAGTACATAAAACTTTGTGTTGAAGAATTCCCAGATCCACACTTGGCTTTCTCGCCAAGTTATGATTGTTTAAGGTAGGCGTTACCGAACCGCATTGAGGTGCCATTGGTGGTTAGTCTACTTTACAAACAGCTCGACTAATAGCCCTTGGCATTCTTTTAGCTAAGTCAGGATGCTGTTTCTTATAATTCTTTATTAATTGCACCAATCATGTAACAGACTATTACACCCCAATCAAACTGAGAACCATTCTGTTGAAACATTCCAGAACTCTTCCAGAGAACAGTTCCAGCACGAGTTCACAGTGAAATAATATTAAATCTGTTCTGCTGTTGTATTTAATCAAAATTGTATGTTACGCAATGTGTTAAAATAGTGTTATGTAGAATGGCTATGCTTCAACTCTAAGAAATGAAAGAGAGTCAAAGAAGAGTGAGGCTGATGAAGCAAAGTTTGAATAATAGAATTATTCTTATGGTAATGATGGCCATATTATTCAGCCAAGTTGCCACTACGCCTATCCCTAGAAGAGAGAAAGTTTTGTGTAGTTAGTTATTAGTTAGATGGGTTGTAGGGTAAAGTCCCTACTATACGGACCATTTCTAGTATACAAATGCCGCCTGGTTATTAGCTTTGTAGCAGCAGCTTGCTGACAGTCAAGGCCATGTGTTTTTGTTTTAAGAAGCTGCTATGAGAGAAGGACCTCCAAAGAATTCTTGTTTCTACCAGGGTAGGTGCTACTTGACTTTCACTAGAAGTGGAAGCGCATCCTCCCTTAAGTGTATATGTGGATGTAAGAAATATATGAACTTTAAGCTGTGGATTGTGGATGTTTGGATGTTACTCAGGTAAGTGCTTTTAATTAGGCCTGGGCAAAAGTGAAAAAATAACATTCACGATACTTCTCATTTTTAATTTCATGATAGTAGGTTACTTTAAAGTTAACATAAATGAATATATTAAAAAATGTCCATAAACCACACATACATGTATATATAGTATTATACTCATATTAAACACAAATTAAAATGTCACAGGATGTTTTCTGCTAAAAACACTAGTTTGTTCACATTCTCCGGAAGCAAACACAACCTTTTTTCTGAAATGATATGACCAGCAGTGATGTAGCAGGTACAGCGAGATATTGTCTTGCAAGTTGTAAGAGGAGTGGATATCTAAATTGATTCTTTGCCCACCATTCAATCAGTGATTCGGATGTTGGTTCCTCACCTTCATAGTGAGATATTTCAATGCTGAATCGATCTTCCATTGGTGGTAGGTCTCCATCATCATTTGCCTCACTTATTCCTTCTAAAATGTGCATTACTTTTTTCTCCCCTTTAAGTTGTTTTGCTGGGGGTTGCTCAGGCTCAGCCTGACCACTAGCAGGATTGTGAAACAACTCCATCACGATCTTCACAGGAAAGTAATTTCAAGCCTTTAAAACGAGGATCAAGCATTGTAGTCTTAGTAAGGAATAAAAGTATGTCATTTGTGTATCTATACTGCAACACATATTTGAAGGTCTTAACTTGTGCAGTGTCATCAGAAGATGGAACAAAACTGGATTGAAGTGATTTGTGTAAAATCAGTCTGATTGTGGAAATAGTAATCCACTTTTCCCTACCAACAGTTTCATTACAGAAACAGATGGCATTAATTGTGAATAGCTAACAAAGTGGCACAAATCAGCTGCTGCTGCTCCAGGATGCGTTCAGTGATGCAAATGAGTGACAATGAACTTACAACATGCTACTCCTTTAACCACTGCAGGTAATTTCCAATCTTTCGCTACTCCAAGCTGTAGTGTGTGGGAAACACATCGTACATGAATATTGTCTAACATGCGAACTGCTGAAGTGATGTTGGCTCCGTTCATTGCTGTAATCATGTTAATGTCTCATTCTTTTAGGACACATTCCACTTCGTCGGTTATGTTGGTACTAGAGTGAGTGGTGGGGAACTCTCTTGTTTCAAGCAGATAGTGATGGAGCTCAAGAATGCACAGTGACCCCAGTATATGCCTTATGTCCATGGACATATGTCACTTGTCAAAGCAAACGAGCTTGCAGTTTGAGTGAGCGATTTAATTCGAGCCACTTCAGAATCATAAAGTTGAGGTAGCTGCTTTGTTGAGATTGTCTTTCGAGAAGGTGTGTCTTTCAAGAAAGTGGATTGTATCTAAGTTAAAAAATGTGAATCATGTGACGAAAGCCTTTGTCATCTATAGTATCCAAAGGCTGCATATCTTTTACAATAAAGTACATGATTGCATCAGTCAGCTTATTCCATTTTGCTGAAAAAGTGAATTGGTTGAGTGGCAGAAATGACCTGTGGTAGTGTGGACTGGTCCTTGCTTAGTTGAACCCTAGTTTGTGGGCTGCTGTCAGAGCATGGCAGGGAGTTAAAAACAGATCTGTGATGTTCTCTTAAATGAAATCTCAAATCATTGTATTGCATACAATGTACTTTGTCCCTTTTTTTCTTTTCGACTATAATTTTCCCATCCTTTGATGGGAAGCCAAAGTTGCTTCCAGACAAGAGTGGGCTGCAATTGCCATGAATGTTTTTACAAATCAGAGATAAAAAGATACCACAAACCACACAGTTCAAACTTCAAACCACGTTACAGCTGCATGCACTTTATACTGAATTGCACATGTGCAAAACCATGCGTTATATTTGCAAAAGTCCAATTAATTGCTATTGTGATTGCGATAGTGATAATACCGAAACTTTTGCCCAGGCCTACTTTTAATGACATAAACATAATTTGATAAACATGATTTTTACCCAACCTCACAGATACTTTATTCCCTTTATACAGGCTCTTAAACGAGATACAAAATGGAACTGGACAGCAAATGAGGAAGAAGCATTTACGGAATCCAAGGAGTTGTTGATATCGTCAGAAGTACTCACACACTTTGACCCCAAACTAGATTTAGTATTGTCATGTGATGATGCTTCAGCTTATGGCATTGGAGCAGTTTTAGCCCACAAATTATCTGATGGAACAGAAAAGCCAATTGGATAAGTGTCCCGCACACTCACAGAATCCAAGAAAAACTATTCCCAGTTGGAAAAAGAAGGATTAGCGTGTATATATGGAGTAAAAAAGTTTCATTCCTATTTATTTGGACACCCATTCACAACCACGCCTCATTTCTAACGTGACATTATTAAGAGTGGATATGCCCTGTTTTCAAAACAGTTCCAACTATTATTTTGTGCTGTGATGTAAATGCTTCTGTTTTCCAGTATAAGATACGCCATTGAGGTTACACAGGGACATGTCTCAACGAGAGAAGGAAAGGAACAGCTGGTGAGTAGAATAATAAGTGTGTTGGATGGTCAGAATCAGGGCTGTCAAGTTAAAACTACCTGTCCCAACAGAACTAGTAGTCCTAATGAAGACATTAGAAAGTTCTCCCATTCAATAGGAGATTTTGTCATTTGCTGAGGTTTTCCAAAGCATTACCGTATTTTCTATTTATGTGAATTTCCAGTGAATTCAACAAACCTCCAAAAAGAACAATTTGGATAGGATGAAGGAGCTGGAAAATAGAATGGTGGCTACTGTGCAGAGGAATTAGAGCACCTTTGTCTTGGAAGAAAAAACAGTTATTTGAGAGGTTAGTTGATGGAAGAATTAAAAAATATATTATATAAAAAATATATATAATTAATTATTATATCCACAAAGCTGTAAGAGAAAAATCAAAGGTTGTTGATGTCGATGGTTCATATCTGTGTCATAAGCAGCGGCAGCTTATTGATTTTGGGGTAACTGTTTACACTGCCAATTACTGGTTGGAATTCAGTGACGCAAGGCAATGTAGCCCAGATTGCCTCAGGTAAAAACAAATATTGTGTATATTGTAATGTGTTACTTAATGCTTAGTATTATAATAGGTGTAGTATATGCTGCTGGAAGGAGTAAAGCCCAAGGAAGTTTCCAAGCACTTACTCAAGGTTTTATCCATTGGCAGTCTGGAAGAATTGAAAACTAGAAGTAAATACAAAATCATCCCCTTTACTGCCATGTACGATCAACAATGAAGCCATCAATGGTGTTCTCCTGGGACGAGAAGATATGTCTGCGTCATGTGACGGTGCTGCAGGGTGAGTGAATATCACTTGTTTCAATGTTCGATATCATGTAAATAATATTAGTCTATTTATCCCAGGATGTCAGCTAGTTGTACTTATGCGTCAGCTTTATTGCAGGCCCTTGTTGCAATGACACCTGTTCAATTTCAGTTAAGACCTAGTAATCCGCCATCACTGTCTCTGGAAGAAGACAACTTACCTGTAACATCCTATCTATGTCAATTAAAGCCTCCTAGAAAAAGAAAAGAGGAAAGAGGGCATTCTTCTAATGCTGCAGCACACTTCCACGAACACACATATGGCAAACCAAAAAAGAGAGTAGTGAAGCAAGTGGAAGATTTTGATCCAAGACCTAATGAATACAAGAGGACTGCTAGCTATCATCTCCCTGGTCTACTTGACAGGATTCACGGTGAATACCTTTCTATTTCACTTCTTCTCGCCATTAGGATGAAACAGATTTAATAGATCTGTGAGCCTTTGTAAGGTGTTATCAGCTTTAGTTGCTAGTTGAATCTCCTCTAAAGACATAGCTTTCGGTAAAGCATGAATGATGAGGAAGTTGACATAGTCCTCTGCTAGTAAATCCAGCTTTTCATTTTCCTTTGGGTTTGGATGTCTCGATAAAAAATCAGATGGATTCTGACTTCCTTTCGTATGTACGACAGTGAAATTATATCCTTGCAGATGTAAATTCCATCGCTCAATTCTGGCAGGTGGTTTCGATTTTGGATTGTCAACAATCAGTTGGACTGGTTTACCGTCTGTGTATAAAGTAAAATGATTACCAAATAAGTAGAGATGAAGCCTTTCAATTGCCCAAACTATAGCCAATGCTTCTTTCTCAGTTTGTGAGTAACGGCTTTCTACATCAGATAACGATCGGCTTGCATATGCAACAACTTTCCTGTCCTCTCGTCCCGGAGTTTTCTGTATCAGAATAGCAGATAGACCAAATGGTGAGGCATCTGTGATTAGCTCGGATTCTTTGCTTTGATCAAAGTAAGCTATGACTTTATCACCAGTTAACTGTTCTTTGATCATTTTGAATGAATGATCATGCTCTTGCGTCCTGCGTCCATTTGAACTGAGTATCTTTCTTCGTTAGTTTTCGAAGTGGCTGTGAAATCTCGCTGAAGTTTGGGATGAACTTTGCACAGTATGTGGCCATTCCTGAGAAACTTCTGACACTGCTGATCGAATCTGGTGGACTAGCCTCATGAATTGCTTGAACTTTCTTTGGGTCAGGAGAAATTCCGTTAGCTGAGAACACAAAACCAAAAAATGTCAATGAGCTTTTGTTGAACTCACACTTCTGTTTATTCAGAGTCAGACCAACCTTAGAGAATTTCTGTAAAACTGCTTGAAGGGCTTTATCATGATTAGCTTGAGTTGTGCCAAATACAATGACATCATCACTGATATTCAACGAACCAGGAATATCTTGAGTCTGTTCGTTGATGACTTTCTGAAATGTTTCACTTGCTGAGTTTGTACCAAAATTCAATCTGGCATATCGTCGTAGACCTTTGTGAGTGGTAAATGTCGTGATATATCGGCTCTCTTCTGCTAACGTTAGTTGATGGTAACCAGCACGTAAATCCAGTTTCGAAAATACTGTGGCTCCATTCAGGATGTGGATCAAATCATCAACAGTCGGACTTGGATGTCTTTCACGCTTTATTGCTTTATTAGCCATTCGCATATCGACACAGAGTCGAACATCACCATTTTTCTTAGGGATGACGACTAATGGAGAAACCCAGGGAGTTGGTCCTTCCACTTTCTCTAATTCTTTAGAAACTTTCTTTCTCATGTGGAACGGAATGCAGCGAGCTGACTGGGCTACCGGAGGAACAGTCTCATCAATGTGTAGCTTGATGTCAACATTCTTTAACTTTCCAATCCCTTTGAACACATTTGGATATTGCTGCACCAACCTTTCAGAGGTGAGTGACTGCTCGTCAATTCAATGAAGATTTACATCAATGATACCAAGGTTAGAAGCTGTTTTGTAACTTAGTAGTGATCCATGGTTTCCTTGTAACACATGAACAGTAGAGGTATGACAATTGTTCTTGAATTCTATCTCGGTGTCAAACTTTCCAAGTACATGGAGCTGTGACTTAGAACCATAAGCAAAAATACATTTAGTAGGAGTTTGTAGCTTGATATTCTTTAGATGTTTTATTTTGGTGAATGTCCAATATATCTGTGGAGGCACCTGTGTCAACAATCATCTTAATAGAAACACCATTGACTTTGACACATACTTCTGGGGTTTTGGCATCTGTTGGGTCATTATTCAATGTGTAAATAACACGCGAAGGTTACTAATCGCTTGGACAATGACATCATTGCTATAGCAACGAAAGCTAAGTAATGACGCATTTGCATAACCCTGGAGACGCTCCATGGTAACTAACTAGATAACAACATTAATAAAAATGGCTACCAGTAGAGAAGCAGCAATAGCTCACTCATTGAACCATGAAAACCTTTCAGGAGATGACCAAGAAGGTGTTTTAAGTCTGCTTGAAGACTACTTCTTTGACAACAAAGAAACAGAAGAAGGTAGGGAAAATATTACATTGATTTATAGTTGCAATGAATACAATTATTAAAATAATGAATAATGGAAAATCATGATTATGGTTATGATGAAACACTTGATGATGATGATGATGAATCTGAGGAACACCTTTCAGAAAGTATATATCATAAGTAGTTAAAATTGGCAGTTATGTCACATCGTTCTTTGTAGATTCTGAACCACTCATTGCTCCTCCTATCCTGCCGCTCCCTCATAGTACTGACATCACAATTGACAATGATAAAAGAGATATAGATATTAGGGAAGAAAAGGAATGTGAAACCTTTCTTAAAGACGGTTGTGGATGTCATGCCCAATGTTTCAAACACTTCTCTGAATTCTATATTCGAAGGATCAGGGATGATGTTCTTGAGTTGTCGAAAGATGAAAGGGATCTGTTAGTAATGGGACAGCTGATGGCTACTATACACTGTGGGGAAAAAACATCAAACTTTAAAAAAATACCCACTGAAAGAACCAGCCCATCTACTCTATATATGCACCATGGAATGAACGTAAAACCATAACATAAAATGGAATTAGTGTGCAATAATGTCTTACTAGGTATGTCAAAGAACATTTTTGTTCCTGAATGGAATTGGAAAGTTCCACTTAAATGCCAAGCTAACTTGAAATGTTGATCTTAAATTTCAAGGAGACATGGAAATACTGGAAAACAACCTTCACATGCTTTTAGTGCTGAGGAGGAAACGCAAATTGTTTCCTTTATGCAGAGGCTAACGCAATTTTGTTGCCTGGAAGAATCCCTGGGTACAAACGCTACAACATGCAGATGTTACCATCAAGTGTATCCAAACGTAGTGTCTATCTGCAATATATGAAAGCCAAGGGCACATTAACTTACAGACTAGCTCCAGAGACTACCTTTTATAAAATTTGGAGAAAGTACCTTCCACATGTTATTATAACGAAACCTATGACTGATTTATGCTGGAAATGCCAGCATAACAGTGCTGCGATTGTTAGAAGCTTGAATTCTACTATGCAGAATCAATCCACAGTAAGTGATTGTCTAATGTAGAGTCCAGAATTGTTTCAGCACAAACTCTCATAGGTATTAGAGAGAGCAAAAGACCACATAGACATGGTGAGAAGAGAACGGAATAGTTTCAGAAGTGTTTTGAAGGAAACAAGTGATGTGTTGAAACAGATGTTCACTAGCGATGATAATTTTCTTCCCCCTCTAACCTGGCCCATTACTACATTAGATATAACAGCACATTATAGCTTTGACTATGCACAACAGGTAAAAGTGTCTACTTATGTATGATGTTATTTCATTCCTACACTTGATAGGTACATTTTCCCAGCAACCCACTACAGCCAGGTCCACTGTATTTCCTAACTCCACACAAATGTGGAATATTCCGGATATGTTGTGAATCTATTCCACAAGTCAATTTTTTAATTGATGAATATTTTGGCACAGGAAAGGGGGCAAATACTGTCATAAGTATGCTCCATTTTTATTTGCAAGAACATGGACTAAATGCTTCATGCTTAAGCCTGAATGCAGACACCTGTTCGGGCCAAAATAAAAACAATACCATGATACAGGTATGCACATGTAATGCCAAAAAAAAACATAGCATACTTTTGTTTTTTTTTTTAGTACCTTATGTGGAGAGTCTTGACTAAACAAATCAAGTCGATCACCATGTCCTTCTTACCAGCTGGGAACACCAAATTTTCCCCAGACTGGTGCTTCGGCCTAGTCAAACAAAAATTTCGTAAAACAGAAGTTGGCTGTTTGAACGAAATTGCCAAAGTTGTCGAAGAATCTGCATCTGTAAACATAGCACAGTTGGTGGGAACCCAAGATGGAGAAGTAATCATCCCTACATATAGCTGAACAGGGTGCTGAAAGTATCCATGCATCATTTAATTCAATCGAAAGATCGTATGTTTCTATTCCTAACAAGGTTGATCGATTGCTTAGAGTTATGCAAGAGCATCTCCTTCGAATTGATCCGGAGAACCAATACTTAGCACCACAACTACCAAAAAAAAAAGCAGTTGTAAACTATAATTTTTAAATTATCATTAAACATTGCACACTTTACATTCACAACACACAGTAACACACAGTAACTTTGCCCTCGATTTTAGTGAGAAAAGAAAAAACGTGGCATCATAGCTACACAAAAACATTTTAGTATTAACAAAATACCATACCTATTTTACTTGAAAAAACTTCTGCAACTCCAGTAAAGTGTCCTCTGTGATTGTCATTCTCAATTACTTCCGTGTCTATAACTCCAGAAAGGAAAATCACATAGACGTACAACAAAGTTTGAGCGAACGTTCCAGACGTGACCTCTTGAAAGATGGTCAGAAAGGCAACATGGCTATAATCATATTCATGATATAAACCAGTTTTGTTGTTGCTATGAAGCATTACAATCGCGTTACCATGGATAATTATGACATCATTACGTAACTAAGTTTCACATTTCAATTACGGAAAACAACCGTGTTCGGTGTATTAAAATGGGCGTAAATATGCCCGCCGGAAGTGGGCGTGGTCAAATTGCATACACTTCCAATTCAAACCAGGATCACTTCTACCACTACATCTGTCACTACTGCCAGTAGTTCCAGCAGTACAGCAAGTATGTCTAACTTGGCTACCCAGCTGCAGCCACTAGTGTCAACTTATCCTGTCAAAAGAAAACGAAGTGTTCTTTGGACATACTTCACAAAGCTGGATCAAAAAGAGGCTCGATGTGACCTGTGTGCTATGAAAATTGTTACTGCAGGAAATACAATCAATATGATGAAGGTGTAGGCAATCATTATGCACGCTATGTGTATATATTATATAGCATTTGGAATGATATCATAAGGATGAATACAAAGAAGTTTTGGAGCATCTGGAGAATTAGAAGTCCGCAAAAAAGTCACAACAACAGACCAAAAAACAACTCTCCATTCATTACAGTCAACTATTGAAAGATCTCAGGGATATAGCAGTAAGTATTCTAGATAGAAATAAAATTAAACTAACAATACTCTTAATTAATTGTAGAGGATGAGACTGTAGAGGATTCTCATCATCAGGCAGTAATAGACCGTTTCATTTAAGAGAGCAAGTTATGCAATTATTATAAATGAACCCTTACGTCACTTCCGGGGTACGTTTCTGCGCCATCTTGTTTTCGTTTTGCATTGAAGTCAATGGAAATATAGTCTACACTCTTGCAGTTATAATTCAGCAGTAAAACCGAATATCCTAATAAAACGAACGTCAGTGAAAATTTCATTTTTGGGCTACAGAACAGTGAAGGTCTGGTGTGAAAAACGTGTTTTTTGTGCGAGATATCATTCTGCAAAGATTAATTAATATTTTAGTGAGGTGAGCAGAAAATTTAGACATAAACATGTATAATAATACAATGCATCTTAGGGTAGTTAGTAAGAATAAAATAAATAGTTAGTCCTACAATTTTATGCCTCAGGATGGCAGAAATTCAAGGGAATGATGATCAAGGCACAGGTTTGTTGCCATCCTTGGTGTTAACAGAAGAGGATATTCCTGGAGCAGCCTTAAATGAACCTTTGCAAAAGCATACAATGCCTGCATTAAGATGGTGGCTCCTCTGTCATGGCATTCAAGTACCAACTTCATGCAAGAAGCCTAATCTGATTGAAAAGTTAGCTGTTACATAGTGTATACATGTATTTGTAATTATGTATCAAGTACATATGTATACATATATCATACCATATCATAAAATATATACATTTTACTACTTAATTTTTATTTTTAGTGTGTAATCTTTCAAATTTTTAGTTCTCTCACTTTTATTTGTGTAGGATCAGAGAGGCAAAGAAAGCTAGCACTGCTGTGATAGATGTAGATGGATCATACCTTTTTCGAAAGTATGAACAATGTGGAGATTCCAATATGTTGCCTGTTCCAAATGCACCCCTTGCTGGATGGGATATTGTGAGTCAAGAAAATTACAGTAATATTGCCAAAAATATTCCAACTGTTACACATGGTAAGAGTCGAGTAGTATTTGGTACAAATTTGTCATTACTTATCACTACTTTGTGTCATTTAGGCTTGCTGTATACTTACCTGGCTGAAGGCACAGGTAACAGTAGTGATAAGGGAGGAGCGTTTAGAGCTTTACAACGTGGATTTGTTCACTGGTCTTCAGGACGACTTCAACACCTAGAAGTCAACTACAAAAATCCATTGTACTGTCATGTTAGGTGCCAGATGACTCCATCAATGAAACTTGGACAGTATTCAGTATATGTATTACTTAGTCGTGATGGACCCTTTGCATCCATTCAATGTGCCTCGTGTCAATGTGCTGCTGGGTAAGTTATATACCATCACTAAAATCTTTTAAAAAGTGACTGTTGTTTTTTATCTTTACAGAAAATCAGGCTCATGTACACATGTGTCTGCCTTACTTCATGCATTGGTGGCAATGTGCTCAAGTGGCTTCTATGGTAGTACATCCAGCACAAGCCAACAAGAAGGAGAACCATTACCCATTACATCATTTGCCTGTCAATGGAGACCTCCTTGTAAACGTAAGCAGAGTACCATGCAAATGTCAGAGGCAACATTTCAGAAACATGTATATGGTCATGAGCGGAAACGACAACATAAATCTTTAGAAGACTTTGACCCTAGGCCACCTGAGTACAAGAAAACTGGTGAAAGCAGGCTAACAAATCTTTTAGAAAAGGTACGTGGGAAGTAAAAATGGAATATGACTACCACTTTGGCAACATTTATGTAGGTATGAGAAACTATTTATACTAGAGTATTGTGGTGCTTGATAAGTCTCTGCTCCATGAGACTGAAACTAAACTATTTTTGGGCAGTTGCTTGTCCTAAAAAGGTATTTCTATAGGTTGGAAAAAATGGCTACTGTGTGGTTGTAGTGGGGTCTACTTTGGCAACACTTGCTTGTTCTTCTTATAGCTTACTGCCCTAAAGACAGTGTAGGATACATGCTATACTATCTATGCAGTAATCAAGAAAGGGGATATATGCATTATAATTATAATAATAACTATTGCTACTTAGCCAATTTACACCAATTATCACTTACTTCAGTACAGCTATCCCTCATTGTATAGTAGAATAACTAAATAAACATAATAATAAGTTATAGTACTACTTAGCCAATCTGTACATATTATCACTTACTTCGCAACACAGCTCAAACTCGATTCAGCAACTCAACTGTCAACACCACATACTCCTGCGGTTGGAAATTGTCATTGCGAACAAGGTAGTGAGCAACTGCGCATGTGTTATAACAAAAATGACGTGAGTTGCAGATGAAGAATGTTCATAATCAAAGATTCATTTAGGAAAGTACACATTTTAGTTTCAGATAATGACATTTTAGCATCCCTTCCTACCTTAAAGATTACAAAATAAGATTCAAAATTTTCTAAGTCACGTGATCGAGTGAATCCCTTGATAAAATACAGAAACAACGTTTTTTAAAATTTTGTCACTATAACCAGCTGTCTAGTTCATAATTTTGAGCGTAAAGTTGAAGTGAAGCAAGAAACACTATCAAATTCATCGTTTTTTTTGTTACCATTTCAGCAATTTTTCTAGGTAATTCCAGAAGATAAATGTTCTTTCTTACTACTGTAAAAGAAATGGATTTGGATTTGTGCTGTTAAGGTTAGTACTAATTCTTTATTCATAGTATGACTTATGACTTATGACTGTTTCCTGTAAAGGGAAATCTTTTGAACATTGGGTGGCTTTAAAAAAACCGTTTCAAAAGAATGAAATCTTTTGTTGGCAAGATAGTTGGGCAAGTGTGTTTGTTGTGCACAGTTAGTCCACAATGGCCACACTTCATAGCTCATCTTCTGATACTGTATCTGAATCCATTACAGATGTACTGGGTGGAGGAACTGTAAGAGATGGATTTGATGGTTTTGAATCTTTACAGTCATCTGAACAAAACTGCCGAATCGTGTCATGTAAATACCACTGTCTATCTACACTTAATCCCTTTGTTTGAATAATTTCTGTTAAGTTTGTTGATATACACATACATGTACTTTTTAATACGTCAACTGTTGTTTCTGGGAGTTAGAATAACTGTGTTGTTTTTAATTGGTGGAATTGTTTTATAGATGGGATTCATTTGAAGAAGGGAGCTAGTAAACCTTGCCAGTTGTATGTTGGCACAATGATCTCACCAGACCAGTTTCTCCAATTTGCTGTGCATAATTTACATGGGGTCATTTCTCCACTTCGACTATATCTTGCATACAGTCCACTTTTGATCTCCATAGCTTCTGCTTTAGCAAGCCAAATCACTAGTCTGGTAAGAACTTTGTATGACCAACTGGTGGAATGATGTAACCCCTTCTGAACTCTCCACATAAAGTACTAAAGTATATGAAATAAGCTAAGCTGTAAATAATTATGTTGTTACTTAGAAGTGTACATACTTGTTTTTATTCTGCCCACAGCAGTTATGAGCATGCAAATCCGTCCCCTATAGTACAGTAGTATAATGCAAAGTTGGACAAAAATGGCCGGTACTAATTTTGATCTTTTAGCTTTGGAAGGTGCAAAAAGTAAAGTATGGCGTTACTTTGGCTTTCCAGCCAGGGAAGGTGAATATATTGAGCCCGTCAAAAAACTGCAAAAGTATGTTTACTGTAAAATATGCCGAAAGAAACTGAATTATGTGGGAAATACTACAAACCTTGCTGTTCATTTAAAGCACCATCCCATCCCACAGGATTTAATTTTGTATGTGAATGCATATACATGTTGATGATCATGAAAACTAACCTTTCAACTCTGTTCACTGGAGATTCACTAATTTGAATTTTTGGATCATGTGTGAGAGTTAACCAACGACCATGGGTGTTTTTTTTTTCTATCAATTCTTAGATTTTTTTTGTCATTGTTTTTCAAAGCTGTAATGCATTTGATAATTATACGTGTATTAATTAAATCACCAACAAGAAAAAAAAACTTCCTTTAAGGGTTAACTGTCCTGTTCTAGCTATTTACTAAGTAAACTGCTTATGTCAAAATCACCACTGCTCTCGCTAATATTTCCTTCATCATGAACACTAATATCAGTATTAGCTCCAATTTCTATGTCATTGATATCATCTTCCTCTCTACTAGATCTATGTATTTTAAAAAATGCATCTGGACAAGCAATAAGTCTCTTTTTTGCATATCCATGGTGATTTTCTTTTTCGTTTGTGACGCTCATCTAATGGAATGTGTCAAATCTGTAGTCATACATAAAATGTATATGCCATAATTGCAATCGTTATCAGGATGATGGTAATAATTATTCTGTAAGCATACATTATGCATACACATAATTACCATCAGCTATTGTGCCATCCTCTATATCACTCTCATCAGTCATATATCCTACTGTCACTAGCTTCCATAACTCAGCTTCATTTGCCTTCACATATTTTGATCTTCGGTCAAAAGATTATAAGACAGAAACATTCATGCATACGTATACATTTTCTTTCAAACATTTCTGCTTAATTACACACAATCTACAACCATGCATGCATATATAAAAAGTTCCAAGTTCAGTAAATATTAAAATATTATACTGACTTTGAATTCACTGTCGAATTATATACATAACAAATTATGCTATAGATGAACCAACGTAATTACACACCAAAATAATATTTCTTTTTACAATGTTATGTTAAAACCCTATTATCCTCTTGATAAGTTTTTTTTTTTGAATTCAAAATGCCTGCGAAACCTCAGTTATGTGCAAATCATGATTTTATGCATAGTTAACCCTTTACCAACCAAAGTTGCATATATGCAACTTTTAAACAATGCACGAATTAGCCAAGGTTGCAGATTTGCAACCTAAGTAACAAAGTGCAAATTCATGCTAAACCCTTTAAAAATAGAACAAACTAACAAGCATACAACACGAAGACGACATTTACCTAGTTTATAGTAGTGAAAAAGTGGAGTTACATGCCAAACGAAAGTGATAAAGACGCTAAATATGGGCGTCGCCGCTGACTACTATAGTTTTAAACACTCGTCTTGCTGCTTTCCTGCAGCTAACAAACCATGTTTTTGGTATCAATGGCTTTCTAAGAATGTCTTCTGTCTAACTGAGTGAGTTAAAGGTCACTGCTGTTTAAAATTCAGGTGCTACACAGACAAAAAAAGTGGGCGTTGCCCGTGGACTACTGTACTTACAAGCGCTCGCCTTGGTCTCTTCCTGTGGATAGCAAAGTGTAAATTTTACATCAATTTGTTTCTTAAACACTCTTCTTCGCAACAAAGTAAGTTAGAATCTTTAGTCTTATAAAATAGGATAGTAATAAGAATTAGATATTAAGCGATCCGCCCACACAAAATTTCGTTAATTAAATTTTAATTATAGACGGGAAAGAGTTAATTATAATAACTTACGGTGCACATCGTGCTTCTCAAATTGTAGAGGGAAAAGTTCTTTTTTGATCTTGTCAAAACTTTAGAGTTGAATCAGATCTATAAAATTAATATATAATATTTTTAAATTTAATAGATCTGATTCAACTCAAAATTGTTAGATCCACTCTTGAAACCAATCAAACCAATAAATCCAACACTTTTCTCCTGACATGAAGAGATCAGCCAAACCACTAGCAAACACTATCATTCGTGGTGCAATCACTTCTCAAGACGAAATTCTATTTTATTTGATGGTACCCTTGCAGATGAAACATTGAAGATCAGAATAGTTGGATTTGATGCACAGCAGCAAAAGAAGATAAACAACTACCATCAAAAGAATATGCCTATACAATTGATTGTGAGGTAAAGCCTTTTCGTCAAAGCCAGGCATACAAAGTAATGCTGAAAAGCGTCACACAAATAAGGGAATCATCAAACAAACCTGACATGTCTGCGTTGATTGAAGAGAGTGCCTAAAAGCATAACTATGGATGATTTTGAAAAGGTTACAGTGAATGTCAAAGCTATTGCAGTCAAAGATCCTACTCAGATTGGTGACGAAACTGAACAAGATATTCTAATTGTCGACAAAACTGGAACTGCAAATGTCAGCTTGTGGGAAGACAATGTCCAAATGAATACCGTCGGGACGGGACCCTCGCCTACGTGGCAAGGTAATACAAACTATAATTTCGAAATATAATATGCCAAAAGATTATAATTATCATTGCTCGTTTGTATGGTCATATAATAATGAGAATGTTTACTTCAGATTGTTTAGTTTGTGTATAAAACATATTAGGTTATAAAACCGTACTGGCATGTTAGTTTTTATAATAATATTATAATAGATATAGATATATATATATAATATATATAAACTAACATGTCACTACTTATTACTTAGTATGATTATACTAGTCTCTTCCTTGTCTATACTATAAGTCTTACATTTTAGTCTCTGTATTATCTGAAAGAAGAAAGAAAGATCCTCAATTCGTCTTGTGAAATATTCCACAAAGACAGCATAGACAGGTCCTCAAAACTGCTGACGTTCGAGTAACGTGCACAGCACATGACTTGAAATTGAAATAGGCGGAGTTTGAAAGTAATGGAGAATGCTTGGAGCCAGTACTCGATGTTGTAGCAACCACTACCCAAATTTTGTTTGCTTTTATGTAGTGCTTTGCTAGCGATAGTCATGATACAGGAGTAGTTATGTTTTGATGTGTCCAGATGCCTCCACGAGTCTTCTCAAGTCTGGAAACAGTAATCGTGAGTTATAAACATTGTGATAACTTTATAACCGAAAGGTTTAAGAAGAATTCCTACGTTATTTTTTTTCCTTGTATAATTTGAAGTCTACCAGTACCTCTTTTGAAATGTCAATGTTTTTATTTTTCCAGAAAAATTGCTAACACACACACAGACACACAGACACACAGACACACAGACAAAACGATTACCGTACCCTTCCGCCTACGCTACGCGGCGAGGGTAACAAGGAACGGATTTTCATTTGTATTGATAATATTGGAGATGTTCACAAGTGCATCACTGATGAAGAAAACCAATATACTACTGTTAAAAACTTCCAAATAATTGCCTCTCCTAGACAAGTATAATAAAACGTGCCTACAATGTAAGGCTTGAGTTTAGCCAATGACGCTCTCCAAGAACTGAATGCATGATGATGCAACTGTATGATGAAAATATTAAAACAAAAACACTCCAATGTCATGCCTTTGGTGAAGTGGTCCACAACATTGCCAATCTTCGCCAAGACGAACTGGTGACTGTGGAAGCTCTTCTGAGAGCACCAAAATTGGAGTCACTCACTTATTTGTGACAAAACAAAATTATCAAAGAAGTCAAATCCTAAGTGTACATTCATTCTTAACAGTTTACATGGTTAGACAAAGGAAATGGATTTATATGAGTTTGTGGCAGTGTTGGTTATAAACTGTAGGGAGTTTTTAGTTGTGTGCTAGTTGGATTTGTGGTTAACGTTGTAACTATAGAGAATTTATTGTGGAAAGAGTTGTAATTATTATACCTCTAACCAAAGAGTGTTCACGTTGTTGTAGTGTGGTAAATGTTAGAAAATCAAAATGTAGTAAGCCTGCTTTAACCATCAAAACCACATATTCATTTTGTTTGAACAAACTATAAAATAATATTTAATATAATGGTCAACGCCAAGGGTTTGGCACTACTGTACGTGTCATTTGTACAACAAATGAATTCAAAGTCTGAAGTGAGGAAAGAGAAGAGAGAGGTACAATCTGCTGAGGCCAGAAGAATTTGACCACTCCTATCACCATCTCACCATCTCACCATGTTGAGTGAAAAAGGGTTGTATCTCCCCATACAAAGTCATGATTTCTCCCTTTCTCTGAGAAATGGCTGGCAAATCTCCCCTCAAGGTGTGTGTGTGGAAAGTCATTCAGTGTAGACCATGCTCTGAATTGTCCCACAGGTGGATTCCCTACAATCCGCCATAATCAGTTACGTGACTTTACTGCTAAACCATGACGTGTATGTGGAACTTCTACTTCAAACACACTCTAGTGAGCATCTACCTTATGCTACAGCAAACATGGATGTCAAAGTGAGAGGTTTCTGGGGAATACCACAACAATGTGCCTACTTTGATGTCAGAGTTTTTAACCCAAATGCAGTTTCTCACCGGGATCTTAAATTGGCCACCTGTTATAGAAATTGTGAAGGAGTGAAACGCCGTGCTTAAGAACACCGAGTACATAAAAACAGGGATTTGTTTATACTTATTTAAAAACTTAAAAATTAAATAAGCAACAAATGTTGTGGAGTGTTGAACTGATGATGCATAGGGAATGATTGATGATCAGATGTCTCATGAAGAAAACAAATCTTGGAGGATCCACAGCCAGGAGAGGAATTAATGAAGAGACTACCAACAATGAGAATGATATTGGTACATGTATAGTCAACTAAACAAGTGTATATAGAGAAAAAAACGATTGCTTTTTGTGTTAAATTAAATTGTCATGGTTATATATAAGTATGTTGATGTATTTACAAATAAGTTGCAGTATTTATAAGTATGTCGATGTATTTACAAATAAGTAGCAGTATTTATAAGTACGTTGCAGTATATATAAGTATGTTGATGTATTTACAAATAAGTAGCAGTATTTATAAGTATGTTGCAGTATATATAAGTACGTTGATGTATTTACAAATAAGTTGCAGTATTTATAAGTATGTCGATGTATTTACAAATAAGTAGCAGTATTTATAAGTATGTTGCAGTATATATAAGTACGTTGATGTATTTACAAATAAGTAGCAGTATGTATAAGTATGTTGCAGTATATATAAGTACGTTGATTTATATATTCACCACATAACGCAGACATTTTAAATCCTATTTTGACCCTAATGGCACTCCATATTTTTCTCCATTGATTTCAATACAAAAGTACCCCAAGATGGCGCAAGAATGTACCCTGGAAGTGATGTCACGTATTAATTATCACAGTGCTACATTCCAGCGCTTTACGTGAAAACCACTGCCCTCTCCACCACCCGTAGGGTGTGTTTAGCTTTGTTTCTGAAAATAAACTATCGGTGAAAACATTTAGGCCCAATAATTATACACCCAGGTGGGTATGGCTTCCAAAAAATACAGAATTGAACCAGATTGTATGCGGCAAGAAGCTGGCAAGACGAGACACTGATTGGAGTTTCATCTACCCCTCCTCCTAGTACAGCCTTGATACTTTTGGGACAAACCTGTACATTTGTAAACTTCATAGAAATTCCAAAGAAGAACATCTGTTAGTAATGTGGAAAAAGAGAAATATTGGAAGCACTTCAATGTCTATTATCATAGAACACAAACTACCTTGGCGATCTAAAAGTATGCTAGCTAACTGCCACACATGTATATAACATTATAATATATTTTTTCTTCGGAATGTTAGTCACACAGGTATCATTATGTATAGACAACAACATTTGACTATGATAAAAAATTAATTATAATCATAGTGAATAATAATTGTGGTATAAAAATCATACATAACTATGACTACATTATATTATAATATTAAAACTCGTGCATTAATATAATTCATTTTATATAATTGTACTTATACATTAATAATTTAATATTATAATATATAACCTCCCTAGAATTGGATGATTTGCTGGAAGGCTGTTTAGAGAAGGAGCAACATCAAAACTATTGGATTAGTGGCAAAGAAGGAGCGAGTTTCAGGTTCTCCTTCAGCATCTCTCCCGCCACAAAATGCTCCCTCTTGGGCTGTTATCAGTGAAGAAGGTAATTTACAGAAGTATATTATATTCTGTAATTCATTTGATTGCATCACTCCTTTTCAGCTCGAACAGCACCAATAGAAGGGTCTAACTAACAGTTGTCTATTTCTAAACAAGTAAGTAGTATAATAATTACAAATGTGTGAATGTTTTATATGTTACTGCATATTATTTGCATTAAATAATGATTATAATCGAATATTTTGAATTTGGAGAGCTAATAGATTTCTAGTCTGTAAACTTGAATTCCTGCATATTCATATACAAAACTATCACTTTTTGTGCTAATGACATGATATATATATTAGTTATTAGTGTTACTGATCATTCATTTTTGTAATCTTGTTTCTCTTCACAGAGAACTTCCACTGAGTACAAGAAAAGAGACATGACTTGAAATTTTTAATTTTGTTCAATTATTTATGCATTCATAAAAAAATTAAAAAATAAATTATATTCCTAGTCATTTAGAATACTAAGCAGTATACAAGTGGTATACAATTTGATGTATACTTGGTTCATCTACAACAGTATACATATGTACAATGCCAAGTATAACGTGTATACTATAGTATACATGCAAGTATACAATATGTATTCTTGAATGTTTGGAGCTGTGTTACGTATTGTTTTATGGCAGGTACTACACTTTTCATCACTATGTTGTCTGTGCTCATGCACTCTATAAGTATCTCTGATGATTTTTCTAATATTACTATAGCCACTTACAGTATTAAGGAATTGTAGGGTATGTCTAACTCTTGTTCAAAGGTATGAAGGTAAGATAAGCAACATTAGTCTGGTGGAAGACTATACTAGCTTTTGTCAAGTACCACCAGATTTTGGGTGAGCGATAAGTGGGTGGAAACACCGTTAATGAAATTCATAAACCACACGTTTATTTAGGTAACCACATGTTTGTTTAGAGGCGAGAAAACGTGTGGTTTATAAATTTCATTAACGGTGTTTCCACCCACTTATCGCTCACACAAAATTCCACCAGTTGGTCCAAGGTCATACAAAGTTCTTACCAGACTAGTTGCTAAAGCAGAAGCTATGGAGATCTAAAGTGGACTGTATGCAAGACATAGTCGAAGTGGTGGAGAAATCACCCCATGTAAATTATGCACAGCAAATTGGAGAAACTGGTCTGGTGAGATTATTGTGCCAACATACAACTGGCAAGGGTTACTAGCTCCCTTCTTCATAAGAATCCCATCTATAAAAAAATTCCACCAATTTAAAATAACACAGTTATTCTAACTCCCAGAAACAACAGTTGGCGCATTAAGAAGTACATGTACGTGTATACATGTACTTCTTACCAGAAATTATTCAACCAAAGGGATTAAGTCTAGATAGACAGTGGTATTTACGTGACAAGATTCGGCAGTTTTGTTCAGATGACTGTAAAGATTCAAAACCATCAAATCCATCCACCCGGTACATCTGTAATGGATTCATAAATAGTATCAGAAGATGAGCTATGAAGTGTGGCCACTGTGGACTAACTGAAAACATTGTTTCTGTATTTTAACAAGGGATTCACTCAATCACGTGATCTTAGAAAATTTTTAATTTTATTTTGTAATCTTTAAGGTAGGAAGGGATGCTAAAATGTGTACTTTCATAAATGAATCTTTGATTATGAACATTCCTCATCTGCAACTCACGTCATTTTTGTTATAACGCATGCGCAGTTGCTCACTATCTTGTTCGCAATGACAATTTCCAACCGCAGGAGCATGTGGTGTTGAAAGTTGAGTGTTTGAGCTGTGTTGCGAAATAAGTGATAATATGTACAGATTGGCTAAGTAGTACTATAACTTATTGCTGATCATGTGACCCGTGGCCAATCAGAGTCCAGATATTGCGTCACGTGATTGACCATTAAATCACTTATTGCACAGTGCTTTTGCGTGCAATAAATAGTTATTGCACACTTTGCTCACCTCTACTAACGAAGCTACTTCAACAACAGTGGTAGTTCACCAGATCGTCAATAAATCACTTAGAACACACTTGACAGTGCATCGTGTGTTTCAATGTAGCACTTGGGCGGTCAATAAAGGTCTCATTTACATAACGCACTCGCCTTTGGCTCGTGCATTATGTAAACTCCACCTTTATTGACCCGCCCTCGTGCTACATTAAAACACGTAATCACGGTAAAGTGTGTTCTAACTATTACTTATTATTATGTTTATTTAGTTATTCTACTATACTAGAGGGATAGCTGTACTGAAGTAAGTGATAATTGGTGTAAATTGGCTAAGTAGCAATAGTTATTATTATAATTATAATGCGTATCCCCTTTCTTGATTACTGCATAGATAGTATAGCATGTATCCTACACTGTCTTTAGGGCAGTAAGCTATAAGAAGAACAAGCAATTGTTGCCAAAGTAGACCCCACTACAACCACACAGTAGCCATTTTTTCCAACCTATAGAAATACCTTTTTAGGACAAGCAACTGCCCAAAAATAGTTTAGTCTCAGTCTCATGGAGCAGAGACTTATCAAGCACACAATAAATAGTTTCAACCATACATACTGACACCTGAGTTCTGTTAAAAAATCACAATACTCTTACATTCTATAAAGATGATGGCACTTGACACTGTTTTTGTACTCCAAAGACAAATTCCACAATCTTCTCTTTTATTAGTTGCTGTAGTTACAACGCCTTATTTCAAAATATCCTGGATTCAGTCCTGCTACCCTGTAGGTGGAAAGGTATGGTAATCGTGTGTGTCTGTGTGTTCATAAAATCTGCCTAGTTGAAACGGGATAGAAGCAACCAATCGATACTGATTTATGTCAATTATATTACATGTGCTGACCAGGTGGTATCTGCAATTAGTAGAGTATGGATGAGAACATGATTATTTTCTTTGTGTTGTGAAGGAGTGTTTCAGCCTGCCACCTTACAATTAATAGCTTAGGGGGATGCTGCAAACATGTCAAAACAGGAGGTATTTTTAATCTGATACCTTTTGTAAATGGATAACAAGACAGCACAGGACTTGCTGATACTGTGAACTGCATTAGCTTCTGTAATGTATGTATATGTTCTAATACAACTAATTTTGAGATTTCTAAAGTGCTTATAAACTATTGTAAATTCGTTTTTCAACATTTTCGGCATGACAGACAGATAGATGGATGGACAGAACTGATCACTTAACCCCTCGCACAAACACATACAATTTGCTGGTTAAAAATAAAAATGGGTTGCTGGCAATACTTGTTAGTCCTGAGGAGAATATGTTTAGCATTATTGGAAATATCACAGTAGAATATTCAAAGCATATTTGGTAATTAATTTCATCTACCCACCTAAAGGACTAATGAACCTTTTTCCAATAGACAGTCAAGATTACCTAGAAGTCTCATTTGTGCTACAATTCAATCGACATTTATCATTTATTTAGTACTTTGCGAGTTATCTTTCTCTTCAGTGGCCTCATTGATCATGAGTACTTGTAAGTTCTTGTTTACATCAATGAATCGGAAACTAGAGTATAATTTAGGAAAAATCAGAGCATACCAGCATAATTGTTATTATTTCAAGCACTTGAGAAAGAATAAATGTAACATTTTTGAGCATAATGCCTTTAATTGTCTTCAAGACTTGTTCAAGTTGATAGCTATATAGCTTGTGTATAACCCCTCTATTTACAAGTATCCCCTTTTTTAAGGTGTAATCATACATGTGCACAATGGAGGACCCTACATCATCACAGAGGTAAAGTGATTGAAAGTTAGTGATTTAGTGCTATATGTGTGTAATGCATGTAGGTTAGCCAAGGTGAAAAAACGAAGCACCTGGAAGGACGTACTTCTACAATGGAATCTGTTTTCTATTTCCCAACCATAAAGTCCATGTAGACGTTTTATTGGAGGACTAAGAGCAAAACTCGCCATTAGGCTCTAAACACTGTATTGAGTGAGTATATATAAGGCCTTCTTGTATGTGTGAGAAATTCATAATTATTTATTACTGTATTATTTATACTTATATTTTTTCAGCTGTGAAGACCCTCAGAAAGCACATAATCTTCTATCCTTACTTTAAAAATGTGGACTGGAAGGTCCTCAAAGTGAAAGATGTGCCAAATGATGTAGTAAGTAAGGGTTATTATTTGTTTTATAATCAATTCTTTTTATGGTGTTTGTGTAGCCACTCACTCTCAAGAACCTTGCAACCACAACAAGATCTGCTTATATACATCGCTTTGACAATACAAGCATTCAAGCTTTTGTTGTAGCAAAAAAACTATTTTTTGTGCAACCCACATTCTCAACATGTTTTAATGTAAGTGGTGTCATTACACATACTTCCTGTAACTGTTTTATAATCTCAAGTGTTCATCCCAAGACTACATCTGATCTGGGGGCGGTCGAAGTGGAAGTGGACCTACTTTACTGCAAATATTTATATTTCTGCCATTTTGATACATGAAATTGTGATCAACTAACTGAACAACTAGACAATAATGGGTGTGGCTATGGATTATTACATTGTTTTGTAATGATTTCATAGCATTCTTACATATCAGTGTTGCACCTATACTGATGTTATGCATGCATATGTGCACATGCACAGTGTGTTAGCACATGGAAAAAAATATGTAGAGAAAAAAGTATCCCTATGATTGCTTTGTGGTGTCCACCATTCTGTAATCATGGCCAGAGGCGTAGTGAAGGTGTGGCTGTAGCCACACCTAGCCTGGCTAGCCAGGCCACACCCATGTTGACAATGCACGTGTTTTTGTGAACTGGAAAATTATGCAGCCTAGCTTGAGTATGTATTTCTCTAGTCAGTCTAGTGTCTGTTCAAGGCATAAACATAGTGATTATAGCGAAAGTACTACGTCAATAGCTACAAGCCATTCATCAGATACTGCACCTATTCCAGGATTTGTAAATCCTGCGGATCCAGCTGATGGTCCTTCACACTCTACAGTTTCAATAGAAGTAAAAAGACACCTTGCATGATCAATGAAAAGGGTGTCTATAAATACCCAAGTAGCCAGGGTTGTAGAACAGTAGTGGGCTCCAGATTGAAGTGCAGTGCTAGTGCAGATCGTTGGGTCCAGAAATTGTAGATACGGTACATGTCAAAAGTAATGTGGCAGCAGGTCGGGAACGGTCCTTTCAGTGCTGGCCTTAAAACGACTTTTTCATCTGGTGAAGGGTGATTGCGTACGGTTTGATCGCAATAATGAGTATACATATATTTAGTGTCAAGGCTTTAAGGGTATACGTAAGTGTTTTGCCGACCTCGTCAACCACAGTGGAAATGTCAGTTTGCTTCGTTAAATTTTTTGATAACAAATTGCCTCTGGACGGAGAGATAAGAAACATAGAGAAGGCAGTTTGTCTTGGACAAACAAAGTTGTAGGACAAACGCTACAATAGGCGATACAGTTTTAGTACCATACGACAGATATCGTCTGAAAGCGAAAATAGTGTGCCAGAATGGCACACTATTTCGTCCATTCTCTTCTGCAAATCGTAGGCCCTGGTTTTCTTGTTTCTGGTCCATCGGTCAAAGGTCAGAACCACATGAGCAGTAAAATCGTTTTGAAAGCTCAGCATTAATTGCAAGAAGACACTCCCATCTGCATCAAATCTCTATGCACAGAAGCAGGTAACCATACTGAACTGAACTGGAGTTTGCAAACATTAAGTGATTTTGTCTTCTGTTGTGCATCACTACCACTATTGATGGTCCTAATCACCTTTGCCTCCTTCTGTTACTACAACATCGGTGGATGGTTCAACTACTAATGTCTTAACTGCAGTGGACGCGATTCAAAGGTCCAAACAGGAAAAGATGTCCCAGCAAGAAAAAAATTGATTCAATTGTCGACACCTGTAAGGAAAATTATTATTATTATTATTATTATTATTATTATGAAATTATATAATTATATATAATTATACGTATTATAATTGTAAAATTTATATTTTGCGTTCAGTTCGATATTTACTTCTGGCATACTAGAGTCTGATCTGCCTTTCTAGGTTCAGAAGATGAGTTAGAATCACACCTGCAACAAGACTGTGACAATCCAAATCCTCCAAAGAAACCCAAGAAAGCCACCAATAGAGAAAAGAAAGGTTAGTCCAATGATTTAGCTGTCTCGGATTGCGCGCTCAGGTGTGCTGTAATGTAAAATGTTATTGTAATTTACAAGTTTCTATTTGTTCGTCCATTCTCTTCTGGAAATCGTAGGCCCTGGTTTTCTTGTTTCTGGTCCATCGGTCAAATGTCAGAACCACATGAGCAGTAAAATCGTTTTGAAAGCTCAGCATTAATTGCAAGAAGACACTCCCATCTGCATCAAATCTCTATGCACAGAAGCAGGTAACCATACTGAACTGAACTGGAGTTTGCAAACATTAAGTGATTTTGTCTTCTGTTGTGCATCACTACCACTATTGATGGTCCTAATCACCTCCCATAGAGGGGGGTGGTAAGTGATATTGATTCATAGACAATCACCTGTGATCAGGCATGTGCATTGGCCAATTTCCTATAGTGTAGCAATACATGTCTATTGAGAGGTGATTTTGAAGTGGTCATACTACAGCATATGTTTATAGTGGTATTTGTGGTTTGCAGCTGTCCAGGGACAGTTGGACAAGAATGCATGACCATATACCATTATCGGAATACAGTTGATGTTTTATAAACAGTTGCAAACTTGCAATCATCATCAGTTGGTATTTGGTTGTCTGTATCAAAGGCAGGATTGTGGTTAGTTAGTGTAAGCAAATGTGGTTGAGGACACCTAACCTTGGCTTCAACTTTCACTTAGTTAATTATAATTACGAAATATCATATTTAACAGTTCTTATTATCATACATTGTATTAATTATTATACTCCATGTCGACAAACATTTTGCTAACAAGTATTGGTGAAGCAGGCATCAAACAGTCTGGTTAGCGTTATTTCTTTGTGAATATAAATGTGCTAGTTATAAGTATATAATAATCATAGGCTTAGGAAAGAGGGGCTGGAGTCCGCCCTAGAGCCCCCTCCCAATATCTGACTCATTTATAACTATGTATGTACTAGTGTTGTTTTAGTTAACTAAAATGAAACCCTCTTTTAGTAAGGAATTATGACTTTTTTAAACTATAACTCTACTGCAATGACATTAACTAACTAAAATGAAACTTGGCCTATAATGGGCACTTTTAGTTATTTAACTAAAACTAAAACCCTTTTAGTAAGCCTAATATTATTTTAGTTAAATAATGCCAAGTATATATAGCTATAACTAAAAGTGGTCAATATTGTACGCCTATGATAATCTATATTCATAACTTCAATTCTGTTGGGCAAAAAATGCGTATTACTGGCCAATTCTCAAGCATTCCTATAACCTATAATGTTTAGATATTGCTAAAAATTAAAATATCTAAATAATGTTACACAAAAGCTAGCATCATTTCAGTTATGGACACTAACTTTTTACTTTTTGTATTGTTTCCAGATTCTTTGCATATGTCAGAAGATAAATATCTCCTTACTAACACTGATTTGACTGAAAATGTTTTGCAGTATTCAGGTGATGGATGCCTCCCTGACAAAGATTTACAAAACAGTCCAGGTATAGATTGTCTGACACCTACCATGCAATGAACTGAACATGACACTGAATAGGCTATATAGCTTATTATACTGTACTTACCCTATCCTGACCAATCACGTTGTAGAATTCAAGGCAAATGCAAATAGAACTAACCAATCATTTCCAGTTAACAATTAAGCAGCACCGTGCTCAGCAACAGTGTTACCTCAACATTGACTTCTACGATGTTAGTTTCTGTTTAGAAACAAAGAGTTAGAAATCAGTTTTGACTGTATAGCTGTATAGCGCAATTTGTTAGAATGTCAGTTGCTTTCTATCATCCTCCTGATTTCATGACAGCATGGAATGAAGCCAAGGATGTGCCAGTGAACTTGAAAACCCAAGAAAGCTACAAGTTAATTGATATAAGTTTAGATATCTACCTGGGACTTCATGGCTTCACTCAAGCACTGCTCTTCCCTGCAATAAATTAGTTCTAATGCACAAACAGTGCTTTTATTGATCTTTTTCAGATTCTTTGCGTAGGGACAGAAAATGAAGCTCTGGTTACTAACACTGATTTTACTGAAAGTGCTTTGCAGTTATCAGGTGATGGAGGCCTCCCTGACAAAGGTTTACAAGTCAATTCAGGTAGAATTATATTGCAGTTAGTTATTGATTGTCTGACACCCTACTATGCAATAGTCTCGTCCCTATCCACTTACTAATGTCTAAAATCATCATATTTGAAATAAATGCATTTGAGGTGCAGAACCCTTGCCGCCACACTGACATGATTGGACTGAAAACAATTTCCTCTAAAATCAGCTAGTTTAATTACTAATAAGAAATATTATAGCTAACTTATCACCTACCCAGTAATCAGTTAGAGAAACCATGGACAATAGTAGAAACTCTATAATTATAGACTATTGTCTGTGGCTTGACTCACAAGCATGCAATTAAAATAGGTGGAGCTCCATGGCAGAAAGCTTAGTCTGTGCTCAATATTGTAGCAGTCACTACCTGAATTATACTTGATTTCAAGCAGTTATTCAACAGCGATAGGCTTCAACAAGAGCACTTATTTCCATGTACTATTTTGCTGCTAGAAGTCTTGTGAAACAGCAACAGTGAGTTACAGAAATTGTCATAACTTTACAACCGAAAGGTTCTAGAAATAGTCTATTGTTATTTTTTTTCCTTGTATAATTTGAAGTCTGCCAGTAGTTCGTTTGAAGTTTCAAAATTTTAGAAAAGGAGAAGTTGTACTCTGATCATGAAGCATTTGAATAGTAAATCATATCCGAAGTATTGAAGTGAAAACTGACCAGCTAATTTCCCTTAAGAACAGTACAGAAGTATCTACACCATCTATACCCTTCAATTAGCACTCCTTTAATCAGGTATGACCTCCGGAGGTCATACCTGATTAAAGGAGTGCTAATAGAGTGATTAAGGTCCTGTGTTTATACAAGTTATTAGCACATATGTACATATTTACCTATAAAATAATAAATATTATTATATAATAAATAATAATAATTGTGATTAAGAATAGTGATTAACTTTTTTTTTTTGGGTGATTAAGAATGTGATTAATAATAGTGATTAATGAAATATTTATTATGTGATTAAGAATGTGATTAAGAATAGTGATTAAGCATTTTAAAGTATTGTAATGTATTATATATATTTTTAAAAAACAAAAAAACTTTAATCATATTCTTAATCACTACATTGTTATATATATATATTTATATATATATATATTATTATTATTATTATTATATATATATATATTATTATTATATATGTATAAAGTAATATATATATAAAAAGTAATATATATATAATGTAATATATATATATAATGTAATATATATATATATGTATGTAATATAATAATAATAATGAGTAATAAATGTGATTAAGAAAGTGATTAACATATTTTATTTTTTTTTATCCTTAAAGAAAATGGCTACTAAAAAAGGGTTGACTACTAAAGCTTTAGCTAAAGCTACTAAACGTCTTTTAGAAGATATTCCTAGTGGTATTCCAAAGAAAAAACCTAAAGATGATAGTGTTTTGTCTAAGAGTGCTGCTAATAAACTTATTGTCCTCCACGAACAAGCTATGAAGGATAATAAATCTTTATCAAAGAAAGTTGCTAATCTACAGAAAGTTGTTGATGAACAAAAGATAAAGATTACAACTAGTGGGTTTGATAGGAGTGTTGAAGATAAAGTAATAACTAAAAGAACAGTTCCTGAAGAAGAAGAAGTAGAAGATACTCCAGTTAATATTCCTAAGTCCTATGCCTTGTTTAGTGGAATGAGTGGTGATGGGATTATAGATTATAGACCTGAAATGATGGAAATTGAAGAAGATGATGGTGTATTAGAGTCAGTTGACGAATTTATAGGTAAAAACAATATCACAATACAACAAGATGCAATGGAATCTAATTTTACAGTAGATTTGTCTTTCTTTGGTGACAAACCTCAGCCTTTAAATAAGCAGAAGTTTAGAAATTATATGGAGAAGTTTGAAGTTATAGATTACCAAATACCTGATTTACCTGCTTCAAGTAAAGTTTTAAATGGCAAAACTGTTTTAACAGTTCCAATGCTCACTCATTTCAAAGTTACAAATTCAGTTGTTCACAAAGCTAACTTTCAAATGCATAATATAGATAGCTTGGTTAATTATGGTTTCCATGAAACTTTATCAAGTCTTAGTATATGTTATTCAACACAAATAGTTTTTTCTACACAGCCTATTGAATTAGGTGATTTAGCAATTTTCGAAGACGAAAGGGGTGATGAAATAATTAATAGAGAGAAGCCTACATCCTCATTTGAATTCGAAGAAAGATGCTCTTTGATTCCTCAAAGGAAAGATTCTTTTATTTATTATTCCCAAACTCTTACTAGAGTTAGTAATATATATGACAGGAAAGTAGATGTGAATAAAATTCAAACTTTTACACTTAGGTACTATCCTTAATACGAAATAGTACAACATTTCCAAACTGGTTTCGAGCATATGGCTATGCAATCTTTCATTCCAGGCGAAAATATACATGGTTTGGTTAGGCTTTCATATCAAAAATCATCTATGCTTGATATCAAAGATGTTAAAGATGCTAGTGCTTTGGTTGCTTTGTGGTATGATGTAGACATGCCTAAAATAGAAGTTGAAATGATATATCATGAGAGTTTAATGCCTATTGATAAATATTATAACAACGAGCTTTGGGATTCAGAAATAATAGCTGAAAGAGGTAGAACAGGTGTGCTAACTATATCAGGAATGGGGTTTGATAAAGATCATGATAGTGGAATTGTTTCTAATAAACAACACAAAAATAATGATAATATTGCTACTGATAGAGATAGGGTCAATTTGCTGATTAATGGTGCTGTTAAAAAAAGAGGTGTATGTTGTTTTATTGGAAGAGAAATCAGAGGAGTTAAGAAAAGGAAAAATACTTTCTTGATAGATATTTCGAATTACATCTCCACAAGATTAAAATTAATATTAATGATATATTAAGCTTTGGCAAAGATATTGCTGGAGCTGCTAGTATGTTTTTACCTTTTGTCTTGGCTGAATCTAATGGTCTACATCATAGAGTAGTTTCAACTGATGATGGTGAAGCTATTATATTACCAAATATACCTACAGTATGTCTAACAGATGAAAATTCTAAAGTTAATAGTTGTGTTGCTGTGGGAACAAAAAATCCTTTACCTTCTATAATCAGCTTTCTTAATAAAGATGATAAAGTAACTTTCGTTAAAGAAGATGAAAGTAGTTTACCTACAAAAGAAGAAAAAAAAGAAGAAGATGAAGATGAAGATGAACATCATCATGATGAAGAACATCATGATGATGAACATCATCATGACAATGAACAACAAGTACATTTCAATTTATAATTTTAATAATTTAATTTTAATAAGAGGTTTAACTTAAAAATGTCGTTCACATCAGTTTACTCAGCTGGCCCTGATGATCGTGAAGCACAGAAAAGATATGAGAGCAGAATTGAAGAAGCTTATGATGATTGGTTATATAACAAAGAAATTCATTTGGTCGAAAAGCCTTCAATGGGTTTAGACTACAAAGAATTGACTAAACCAATGATAGTTCAATTTATGTCTAGTCATCCCCAATATTTAAAAATCACATTTACTGTTGGATGGAAGAAGACGAATATGAAGAGAACTCAGGTGTGGTCTAATAAGAAGAGGGTAGATGGAAGGTTTATTTTATGTTTGTATCGTGTGAATTGTACTATATGAAAGTACAGCATTTCCAAAAGCCACAATTCATTTTGTCTAAACCTAAAAATGGCAGAAAAGGAAGGGTTATAGTTATGCCAATGTCAGGTGGAAAAGGCAATAGGAAAACTATAATGGGTAATGTAGATATTGAGAAAATAGCTGAAGAAGATGAATATACAGAAGAATCAGATCAAGAGGTTATTTCAAGATATTTCTTAGATATAGTAGAAGAAGTATGGAAAGCTTCATTTAATGAAAAACCTACTATAGATTTGAGGTTATTAGAAAGAAGCTACAAACAATACTTAGACTATAAGTATGAACTAACACAATTTCGTAAAATTATGAAAGAAAAAGGTGATACTAAAAGCCAAACTTTAGGTACTTTACCTTCAAATGAAACAGAGTCTACTCCTCCAGCTAGTCCAAATGTAGGTGGTGAAGGTGATAGTGGTGATTATTCTTCCCAATCAGAGATGGAAGATAGTAATAATCTTTACAAAGATTTAGAAGATAAAAATAGAGTTTTAGGGTTGATTAGGGCTGAGGTTTTCGATCAATTAACCAAAAAAGGAATTGAAGATCAAGATATGAACTATGTAACTGATGTGCCAATTACTTTAGCTACTTTATTGCATAGTGTTAGGAGTAATTCTATGTCTCCTGAAGCTTGTAATGAACAACTAGATGTCTGTTATATTCATTTAATTGATATAGCCAAATCAAGAGAATTGAAAATAGAAAGTACAATGATAACTGATTATGATAGATTAGGCAAAAGATTTTTTGAAGATAGTGAAAGAAAGCATCATGAATGACTGTGTATTTTCATGACTTGTGTTTAATTTTTTTTTTAAATAAAGATTACATAAATCAAATTATAAATCAATCAAAATACATCAAAATAATCAAAATAGTCTAACAGGTTTAATTTTAAGTGTTAAATGAGCAAATCCTAAAAAAAAAAAAAAATTAGAAATCCCATATATCAAATTTATCATCATCATCATCACTAATGACTTCATTCATTATGTGCTCACTTATAGAATTGAAATCAATATCATCATCTTTAGCTTGTAGAATTCCTCTTGCTACTTCACATTTATTACAGAAATAGCCTAGGAATGCTACTCCTAGCCTTCTCAAAACAAAATCATTAAATATCAGTGCATTATATCTTTTAGCTCTATGCCTATCAGCTAAACAACTAGATCCTATGATGATTTTAACAAAATCTTCAAAGTCTGTTGAATTAGCAATAGTATGTAACCATTTAAAGCAATCTATAATCTCAACTCCATTAACAAAGTTAATTCCTTTGATTGCATATTGATTTGGAACACATGCTACAAATTTTTCAATAAAGAAAGCCAAAGGATAACGCATTTCATTATATTCTTCAAAATTTCTAGGAGAAGGAACTAAAGCTAATGCATATGATGATTGTTTGAACACATCATGACCTAATTGTAAATTTAAAGGGATATTATCCCAGCATGAATAATCAATAGACAATATTTTCATATATTTGCTTCCATTTTTCTTGACATATTCATTCATATATTGTTTAGGATCAATTGCAACTATTTTATCTTTAAATTCATAAAGATAATTAGGCTCTTCTTCCTCATCTTCCTTACTTTTTTTAGCTGGTTGTTCTTGTTGTTGTTCTTCTAATTTCCTCTTCATTCCAGTCTCTGGAGTTAAGACTTGTTTCGGTGTTTCAAGGTTTGTAGTTGATGTCTGGCAATCTGTCTGGATAGGGGCATGCTCCTTCTGGGATTTCGAAATGGTTTGCGAATTCGATGACAACTCTTTCGCATGTTTCTCCCCACTTGCAATTTGGCTGGTGTCCTCCCCAATGTCTTTTGTGACATGCTGTACAGGATTTGATTCTTGATGTTGGGAAGCATTTGTGAATTTCACCATTGATTTTGCCTTCCCTTTGAGCAATGAAGTCTTCATATTTGATTTGTAAGACATCGTTCACTCCAATTATTATACTTGAGTATAGATATATAGTTAAAGCGTCTTTTCCTCTCCAAAATCTAACTTTCAAATTGTTCGGTGTACAAAAGTCAATGTCAAATATTTTGTATTGACTAAAAGCGAACTGACTTATAACTTTGAGTTCTAAATCTTTGCCGTTAATTTCACAGTTGAAATAATTTTGCATTATTAAAATAAATGAAATAAATTCTTCTTATATAGTCATAGATAGGCGTGTCTTGTGGTTTTAATTTATTATAAAATGATGACCTTTATTTAATTTGTTTATTTCAAAATGAGTAAAAGACAGAGCGAACAACCTTCTTCAAGTAAATACCCAAGGGTTGAAGAAGATGATGATCTGTCTGATTACGATGTTGAGTTCGACCATATTAAAACGTTGTCTATCAGGCAGAGAGAGTTTGCTGATCAGTTCTTGAATAAAGATGTTGAACAAACCCTACCAGAAGATTATGTAGAACCTCACATAATGTTGAATTGGGGTTTAGAAAGAATTCATGAAGAAGAAATAGAAGAATCAATTCAAGCAGAAAAAGACCAAGAAGATGAAGAAAGAGAAGAACATGAAATAGTAGAAGAAATCGAAGAAGAGCAAGAAGAAGAAGAGGAAGAAGAACAAGAAGAAGAAGAAGAAGAAGAAGAAGAAGGAGAACAAACAGAAGAGAGGGCTAATAGTGATGGTGAGCTTTCACAAAGTACACAAGAAATTTTAGAAATAGTTTATGGAGAGCATACAATAATATCAACATTATCACTGTATTCTTATTTCTTCTAAAGAATGGCAACCTCAAAGGTTTAGGGGTGCTTTTAACAAATATTTTGGCTGTGAAGATGAGTTTATAAAAAAAAATGTTAGGAAATTTTTTTTTCGTAAAATGGCATTTGCAAGTATCTCTGGGAATATGTCACCGTGGTGTGGAATGACTAATTACATTGCTGTTGGGGCATTAGCTAGACCTGATTATGCTTCAGGCTATAATAACAAACTCAACCCTTTGTGCAAAAAAGATATTATGTGCTACAAGAAAGGTAACGATTCTTTATATAGTTGCATATTTTACGAACATCCTGAATGGTATATTGCTTTTAAGCATAGGCTTACAAAAAACCATATAAATTGCTTTCAACAAAGAACAGTTATAACATCACATTCTACATCTCCTTTTATGAAGATATATTCATTCTTCCAAAAATATGGCTGTATAGATGCTAGTAGTGTTCATATAAAATTGAGTAAGAAAGACTATGAACAGTTTAGTGCAGGAGGTATGGCTAAACAGTGGAATAGGGCTTTGGAGAGATGGGTTCATGACAAAATAACTCAATGGGATTGGAGGAATTTCCATAACACTTTAGCTCCTAAATCAAATACAGATTATGCATCAAGTGAAGATTCAATTAAATTTCTCTTTGGTTTACTTAGGTTCCAGCAATTTTCTGAAGATGATATTAGATACTTTTGTTGAGCAATTTATGAAGTAGTAAATAAAACATCAGGGAAAAGAAATTGCATTTACATATATGGTGCAAGTTCTAGTGGTAAAACTCTCATAATAAATATCATTAAAAGGCTACTTGTTCGTTTCGGTTCGTACACTGAACAAGGAGGGCAGTTTGCTTTTAGTGAAGCTTCATATCGTACTTGCTTTCTGTTTGAAGATGTTTCAACAATACCAGTCCATTCTTTGTCTACAATTAAAAAATTATGGGAAGGTGAAACTACAAGTATAAATATCAAATATAAAGCTCCAATTGAAGTTAAAAGAACACCTTGTTTCGTTACTTCTAATTACCCTCTTGATCAAGTATTTAGTAGAGAACAATCTCATAGTGAGATGACTACTTTAAATAATCGTGTATTCATATTCCATTTTCCTAATTCATTTCAATTTGTTAAAAAACCTATTGTTATTTCACCTATTAATTTTATAAGGTTTATTGATGATAATAGGGAAAAGAATTACATTCATTGCATATTCATCAGTAACACCTCTTTGAACACAAACTACATACCTGTAGTTACCAATTGGAGTATCTATACTAAGATAAAATCACCCTCAACACCACCACTATCATCATTTTTGTGTAATTGAAAATCAAGAAATTCTTTAATGCTACCCTTAATCCTAAGAACCTCACATTGTGATTGTTTCCCATCTCTATCTGTTTTTGACCTATAATACTCAACTCCAGCTTTGATTGTTGTCTCAGAATCTAAGTCTATAGGAGCTCCATCTGTACCTTCAACTTCTGACCCAAAAGTTTGTTTTGCATAGTTTGGCCATAGTTTATCTTGCAAACCGAAAATCAAGTTAGAGAATTCAGCATTATAAGTGTAAGAGAAAGATTCGAACCAAGTATTATGGTAGAGGTTTCTATTATTGAAATAAAGCTCGTACACTACACTTTGTATATGTTTACATCCACCTTGTATGGCCATCTCTCTAAGTCGTCTAGGTATAGCCATATATGATAGTTTCATTAGAGTGCTAGTACGTTTATCTCCAAGTTGTTTTTCTAAAGGATCACCACTTATATCACGTACAGCTTTGTCAAACAAACACATCACAAACTCAGGCACAAAAGAAATGCCATATGCTTGCAAATATGCAATGAAAACAGCAATATGAATAACTGGAGTAAAGGTAGAAGTAAAATTACTCATGATTTCAACGAATGATCCTAAGTAATCGAACAACACTTGAAGAGATGTATTTATTCCTGGTAAAGGTTCGATAGGTATAGGTTCTTCATCAGTAGATGATTGTTTCGAATAACTTCTAGCTAAACTAGCTGCTGGAAGTGATTTAGTTACTTCCATTTCTTCTTGCTTGCTCATCTTTCTAAAGCTATTAAGCTAATGAAATATACTGAAATATACTGAAATATACTAAGAATACTTTAAAATGCTTAATCACTATTCTTAATCACATTCTTAATCACAATAAATATGCTTAATCACTATTCTTAATCACATTCTTAATCACATAATAAATATTTCTTTAATCACTATTAAAAAAAATAAATGTTAATCACTATTCTTAATCACAATTATTACTATTATAATATGTACATATGTACTAATAACTTGTATAAACACAGTACCTTAATCACTCTATTAGCACTCCTTTAATCAGGTATGACCTCGAGGTCATACCTGATTAAAGGAGTGCTAATAGAGTGATTAAGGTACTTAATCACATAATAAATATTTCATTAATCACTATTATTAATCACATTCTTAATCACCAAAAAAAAAAAAAGTTAATCACTATTCTTAATCACAATTATTATTATTTATTATATAATAATATTTATTATTTTATAGGTAAATATGTACATATGTGCTAATAACTTGTATAAACACAGGACCTTAATCACTCTATTAGCACTCCTTTAATCAGGTATGACCTCCGGAGGTCATACCTGATTAAAGGAGTGCTAATAGAGTGATTAAGGTCCAGAAGTATCTACACCATCTATACCCTTCAAATCACCTCCTTCAAGTCTTCAGGTTTCTGCTGACACTTTTGTATCACCACCACTACCAGTTCACAGCCATTTTCCCATTGATAATGAGATTGCCAGTAATAATCTCCGATTTAACAGACGAATCATTTCTCTCTATTCATGATAACAAAAGGGATAGTGGTTGCCCATCCCATCCATCAGAAAAACCGGTGGCTCTATTTACACAGGAGAGAAGGGATAGTGGTTGCCAACCCCTTTTCTTCCCTTCAGAAAATCTCACAGCACAAATTGAGGCAGGGCCTAGCTGTCTACAGACCCCATCTAATTACCAACAAGACTTTAACTCACCTGATGTCTCTATGACAACACAATTACCAATCCAAGCCATCTCACCATCTAAGTTCAAAAGTGTTCATGAAGTCATACTACAAAAACCAAATTTAATATTGGTCGATTGGCAATTCAGTTAGCAGTACATACATACTTTGGAGAAGGGGTATTGAAATCTTCTACCATTTCTGGTCGACTGAAAGGATATCACCAATTTAATCCAGAAAAGTTGTCGCAGTTAAGAAGTGCAGTGAAGAATATTGTTCAATCAAAAAATAAAGTTTCTGACCAGATGTTTGAAGATATGTGGAAAAACACTTGTTTAGTATCAATTTCCAATAAATGTAAAAAATTAAGGCAATATACATGTAAGTGATATTGTGGTTGCCACTTTTTTTCTTGGTATTCAGTTAAGTACACTTTTTTCTTTGCATTCTTGGTGGTTGCTCCCAGTATGCTAATTTAATAGTATTCCATTTGTATATAATTTGTGTTTCAACATTGATGAGTGCCATGTTTATGTATATAAAATTATAGTGATTTCCTTTTTTTCCTGACTATTATGATCACAATTCAAAAATTATCTTTCAAGTAATTATCTTTCTCTGCTCTATGCATGAGGGTTAGTTAGTACATTAATGTTTGGCAAAGATGATGTGTTTGAAAGACTGCAACTAGCGTGCTAACATCTATATCAGAAGACATCTAACAACTTAATAATAAAATTGGGATGTGTTGTCACCTTGCATTAAGGACCAGTTGGAAATCATGGGAGGGTTATTTCTTTTGAAGTACAATTTACAGTGTACATAATATATAATTATAGTATATATAATAATAATAAATTATTATTGTCATTGTATGAAACACGAACAAGATCAGAGCCTGAAGAGATGTCAGAGTGTACTAACTGTGAGTTTAATACATGATGTTTGGTTTTACTTTATGCTAAGCGCAAAAGTTTCGTGTATAGTTAAATGAGATGGCAACATCAAACTGACATCTGCATGAAAATGTCAAATGACTAAAATGACAACATCAGACTGACAGCATGAAGCCACGAATTCCAATGAGTTAAACAACAACATCACACTGATAGAATAAAAATGACAACAACATCACACTGAGACACTAAAACATAATTTGTCGAATGCTTACCATCTTGCTGTTTGCAATTTTTTTTGTGGAAGTTCCTAATCTCCTTTTTCTTCTGTTTGTTCCCACGACCCATCACAAGTTGTAACTAGTTTCTTCAATGAAAGCCTTGTGACTATGGCTGGAAAAAGATTACTCTACTCAATGTGTCTATAGATAGCTAGCATTATATTTACTAAAAATGAAAAAGACATACAACCCCAAACCTGAATTCTGTTGTTCAGAGAAGTTTACCTGAACAACAGAATTCAGGTTTGGGGTTGGACAACAGTGAAAGCCGCTCCTCCTATGATAGAACAACTGGAACATTATATGTCACAGAAGCACATATACCGAGCATATACACTGCATTCAAATGATATCACGCTCGATACGAATATAGTTCCTGTTATTTTTAGTTCTAAAAGCTAAAACATTGTCCAAGTAACGTGATACCAAGACTAAATCGTGGCTGAAATTAAATGTAGCATTTATAGGTATGCTAGAATGTAGTACAATTGACACTTCACCTTGTTGGATGAATTATTTCTGATGGTGGGGAAAATGATTGCTTTATCTATTCTTCATGGAGGTCCTGGACCTGTGTTCTTTGCACGTAGTGTTATTGATTACATTTTTGGAGGGATTGCAAATGTGGGTGCTCGAGATATCCCTGATTTACAAATCTAGTGATTGATCCAAAGGGTATGTACATCTACATGTATTATGTATATTTATGCCCCCCCCATAGGCACCACAAAACAATCAGGGATACTTTTTTTCTCTATATATCTTTATTTATTTTTCACTTATTTTATTTGTCTGTAGCTTGCTACTGTAGATGAAGAGAAAGTGTTCCAGGCAGACAATGCACATGTACATGTACATACATGATCAAAAATGGAGTAAATAAGACGATTTTTCGTTTACTTTTCATATACTGGGCGTGGCTAAAATTATAAGCACGTGTTTTAATTATTATTGTATGGAAAATGGTAGCATACTCGCCTCCTTCGTTTTCATCAACATCGACCAGCCCCGGGCCTAGTGAAACAGACAGAGAATCGAAGGTCTGTGTTAAGTACAACATGTTTTTTATACTTCCTGAAACAAGGCCTACCATTTCATCGAAGTGTTTAGCAAGATGACTTGATATCTGATAAACAATGATTATTACAAAAATACATGTTTTTATCAATTTAAAAAGTAGATGTATATACAAGAAATTTTTCTGGGTCATACAGGTTGTATATAATAATTTTTATTACAATACAAGTACATACATGTAAATGAGAGCATTCACTAGATGTGCAATGTCTGGTTCCAGGAAATGCTGGATAGTGATGAATATGAATTCCGATACGAATGTGGGGTTGCCAAGCCTTCTTGTCGAATCTCCTTGTCAGAAAAGAAGAAAGTCATAGATGCTTTTTGTCTGCATTACTCAGTGTTGGCAAGTCTTGCAGAGCTAGAACAACTACGTCGTGGGTTTTCAATACATAAATTCGATTCTTTGTTGCAAAACTACCCAGAAATCATGTAGGAGGCTTTTCAGCCATCAGATTACCAACTTACAAGTAGATATATTCAAGACTTATTTAAGCCATTATTTTCTTCTAAAGGAAGTAATAACCGTGAATTAGAAGAAGCAATTGTGATGACTTGGATTCTCTACCTACAAAATCAAGAAGGTATGTATAACAACTTTATTGTTCGTACATTAATTATTTATAATTATTATTACGTGTATTTTATGTGCTAATTTCATGTACAACTGCAGATGGAAATGGTCCAGCAACACTAAAAGATGTAATGCTTTTTCTCACTGGATGTGACTGTGTCCCACCTTTAGGATTTGGTGATGTTGATCCATGCATCCTATTTTCAAAAGACGTGGTACTTCCAACTGTATCCACATGTTCTCTTACTCTTAAAGATAAAATGGATTTATCAATATTAGGATCACAAGACAGGTGTAAAACCAACAATTTCTTCAAAAGCAAGAATATAATGTAATGCGTTCATTATTCTAACAATAATACAAGTATATAACTATCAGATTTGAAATTAAAAAAATACATACATACATTAACCATTCATGTTTTGTAATTTGAGTTTGAAGATGTGATAAACTTATTGTTTGTACTGTTTGTACCATTGCATTGACTGTATATATGTACCTCGCAACGCAAAATGCAACTTTTGGTATAAAAATGCAAGAGTACATTCATATATATCAATTCCATAATCATTGCTGCGGGACAATGGCTGGATTGTAGAGCGAAGCTCCTCGATATCATATGAAGAAGATAGAGGGCATTCGGTTTCAGGAACAGTCACACCCCCATCGTCTTCACTCTCATTAGATGAAATGGATCCTTCCCAATCAATACCATAACTTAACTCTTTAACGGCCAATGACGTCTACAGACATCATGAACATTAAACCGTTAAAAGCCAATGACGTCTACAGACGTCATGAGTACTAATGGTCGTATTTTTGAATTGCTTCATTATTTTTCAACCACATTTTTTCAGAAGACAGTGCACTAAATATACTTTAAGCAGTGCAAAACTTGAAGCTATACGAGTAACCAATCCAAAGTTATAAGTGATCGAATTCCCAAAGACGCTAAGTGCGGGTATTGGCACTGACCACTGCACTTTCAAACACTCATCTTGCTACTTTCTTCCAACTAACGAAGCATGTATTTGGTATCCACGGCTTTGTTAGAAGCTCCTCTGTCTATGTAAGTAAGTCATAAGTCTGTGTTGTTTAAAATGTGGAAGTTATACAGGTAAGTAAAGGTGTGGGCGTTGTCCTTTCGAATACTAAATATTCAAGCAATCGCCTTGCTATCTTCCTGCCAATAGCGAAGCATAAATTTTACATCTATAGCTTTCTCAACAACTCTTCTTTCCAGCAAAGTAAGTTAGAAACTCTAGTTTCATAATACGGGAGAGTTATAGTGGTATAAATCATAGTTACTATACGCTCCGCCCACACATTTTCCTAGATAATTAAATTCGGAATCTATGAAAAAAGTCCAGTTTAATTATCGCCGCTAAAGAGTTAATTCATTTCTTGAACCTTTAGTAGAGGAAAAAACATACCACTACCTACATGTACAATCAAAATACGAGCTGCACTTCTATGTATAAGCAGCAGTGGATATGTTTGTTATTCCAGCTGGAGTTGGGTGCATACAAAAAAAATTGAGAATGGTTTTGCTAATTTCAAGGCAGATCAATGGAAAAATTGGTTTGTTTTAAACCAGTCCATAGTAGCAGTCAGTATTCTTTATGGGTTATATTTGTACAAGCATGTTCAATGCTCTGCTCTCGTGCAATTTCATATGAATCGTCTTGCCCATCAATATTGCTTTATCGTTGAACAAGAATTTGGAAAAGATAAAGTGTCCTGAACCTACACTTACACTGCCATTTCAAACAACGCCTTTTGGACTATGGGCCAGCAACATCATTCTGGCTATTTGCATTTCAACAGATGAATGGATGCTTAGGAAATTTTCATACCAATAATGTGGCAGTAGTCTGCTTACTGGCTTGAATTAGGTGAAGGATATTACCAATTGTGGATGATTATATAGTCATATCCTAAATCATTCAGACCCTTTGGCTATTTCAGCAGTAAATAGTTGCTCAAAATCATTGCCACAAATCAAGAAAAAAGGATTTAATTCAACCGATATTACTGTAATAGGTTTGTATGTGGCATCACAATTTGGTGAGAGGTACTGCAAGACTCTAATTCTATCTAAATTTATGGTGTTCAATGGGGAATTATATGGATCGTATCTATCAAGACAGAAAAACATCTCACTTGTAATTGCCCACACAAAGAATGCATGTTTCAAGTACACTGTAAAAAGTGGGGTGTTGGCCAACCACTCAAAGTGTACTGGATGAAGTGTTGCTACAACCCTTTGATGTTATGGTAACACATCAAGTGTAACACCAACACCACATTGTAACTGTAACATCTTCAAGGTGCTATGGTAACTCTCCCGTGGTGCATTCACATCTGTTAACCCCTTCACCGGTGAATTCCCAGGGAATATCTAAATTTGCTTACCTTAGCACTGTTTTTGAGCTCCAAATCTTCATAGAAGCTTGAACACTTTAGCAACCATTTTTTTTTGATAGCTGACATATTGGTGGGCGCGTTTCCAAAATTGTGTTGCTATAGCAACAAGTAATCATTAATTATAAATTTTTCCAAAAAAATTATCAACTAATGTGTGATATTTACAATAACAGTTCCTTTCCTTGTCCACACAAAGATGCACATTACAATGGTAGCACTTTTGCCTAGTTTCATGGCGGTTTCCTTGTCTAGGTAGTCCATGTTTTTGTCGGCATTCACTGCAAACAACAGGCCAGTGACCAAGAGTAGCATTTAGTCTTTCCATTTGTGAATTCCATTTGTGCCTTCGTCCACTCCTTTTTCACGATTGAAAATTGACGATTAGTTGTTGTGCTAGCTCGGTTCTAAATGAAAGATAGTCTCTTTTTTTCCTGCCTTTTTGGTCATGTTCAGATGGATGTAAATGATGCTCAAGGATATATGCATTGAGTATGGCAAAATTCTACTATACAGCTAAATACCCTCTTCCATCACTTTTTTGAGCGTCTGCCAAAATTGTACTATCCAATCATTTGATCCCCTCTATCAACGCCCCCGCATATATGCTTGATAGTCAGGGGAGGGCAGTCCACTGATATTCGAGTACCATCTCCTTTTTTTCTCAAGATGGTAGTACAACTCGCCTCTGCTGTATGAATGGTTGTGAGAAAATAAACAAATCTTTTGTCTACCCAGAATGTTGCTAGTTTCGCAGGCCAATCCCTTCGCCAGAGGAGGAAGAGTCTGGTGACATGCAATAGACATACTCGTGAAGCTGGAATGCGGAAGTTCGTCCTGGTCATGTGATACCCATAGCAACGAATGGTAACGCCTACACCCATGTAAGTTAGGATGGCTATGGATCTCTGTTTAGGCTGTGGGATAGCTACTAAAAGTGGAGCAAGGCGACACTAGAAAAAAAGTGCAGTATTTTCCTTGCTTAAAAATATCATCAAGTTAAGCCTTGCCGAAGCTCTGGTTACAGGTATTGTCACTTATTCATTCTCCTATTCCTCTGCTGAGACATTTATGTGAAGACCTTGTTTTGGGAAATACCAACGGGTGATTGTCATTTATTCTGGTATGGTTGTAGGAGTAAGATGTTAATGAATTTTAGTAATGTATATTTTAGTAATGTATAATAATTACGATTAGTCGATTATATTGTATAATTTCAATGCTATATAATTAACAAAAAGAAACCTTTACAAACACTTGGGAATTCTAATTGTAGAAACTATAAACTATAACAGAAACTGCTGTAAATTGGATGTACATTTAATCACCAAATTATGTGTGTAACAGCTGAAGTCTCTAAACAGAAAATCTCTCCTACACACATCAGTAACTTCACAATATTCCAGAACGCTTTTATCACTATATCTATTAAGTTACTTCTAACTTCTTTCATTCTATTTACAAAAGGCATAAACGACAGTTCAAGAGTCACATGATTTTTCACTGCCAATACTATATTTCCTTTGTCAGGTGACTGGTCTACTAACACTAGATTTTTCATTCCAAGGATTTTCTGAAGACAGCCTTAATGTATCTGTTGTAATTGCTGTTAATACCATAATATTCACATTCTGGGTTACAATACTTCGTAGCTCCCCTAACTTCTTGAACTCAGGCCTAAAATCATCACCCTGATAATTATCACTATTCAACATATCTCTCCACATCTTTTTCCCTATTGGTATCTCTGGACTAATAAAAACCACTGATAAAAACCACAAATAACTGAATTATAAACTCTTCTGGACTCTTCATCACCACAAATTCTACTTGGTCTTCCATCAAGCCCTTTAAAAACAGCATTTCTATTGATATCAAACACAATGTAACATACCCTCTTGTCAAAGACAAATGAACATGTCTCTTCCACACATAAACGCATCTATTACCTTCCTTTGCTCTGCTTTTAGGTCTTTAAAACCCAGAGATTCTTTAACTCTATCACCAGCATCCATTGTTACGTGTGACTTTTTACCGCTGTGCAATTTCATTGTACCGCAGTATTTCTAACTTTTATCAGGAGCTGTTTTATTCCATGTCACCAGATCGACCCTTCCTCCTCTAGTGAAGGGGCTGGCCTGCGAGACTAAATGATGCTAGCAGTGGTCCACATGACCTGTAACCCCTTTCAAACTGTTCTCGTTTGAAATGTATCAATTCCTTTGGGAAGCTCCTTCTGTTCGTCCTAACTGCTTCAACTGTTCCACAAGCATTGATACCTAACTTGTACAAAGTATGATAAAATTCAGGGCTTGTGTAATAGTTATCTGTGAACAGTTGATACCCTTGTGTATTGAGTCCAGACATGAGATCCAGTACCACTCTTGAACCACTCTTGAACATAATCCTACAGTTGGAGTTCCTTGATATTTTTTCCAGTGGACATTTGAAAACGATAAACATAACCATTCGTGGCATCGCTCAATGTAAATACTTTGATACCCCACTTCGTTGGCATATATTGTTTGAAACCCAATCTTCCTTTTGAAGGGTATCATAGCTTCATCAATGGTCACTTGTTTGTGTAGGGTATACTCTGTTACAATGTCTAGAAGAGTCTATCATAGCCAGGTTGTCCAGCTGGGACTTGGAGGGTTGAGCCCTTAATGCATACCTTTTTCTGCTTTTCTTTATGCATTAAAATTGATATATATATATTTTAAAAAGAGATGTACAAACCTGCTCCAATTATAGGTTCACTTCCAGGAAGTGTACTACTGTCTAAATTAAAAAAACACTGATACAGCTAGTGACGTAGTGATAATCAATATGTGATATTCTTGAAGTTGCCCATCACTGAGGCTAATCTCTTAAAGTACATATGTTTAGCCTCAAAACGGGCCAAACCTATATATAATATGCAATAAAAGCTTAAATCAATGTCAATACCTGCATGATGTATGTGTATATGCGATCCTTACTTAGGAGTTAATCTTGAATTATGTTATGCATCTTCAGGGTTAGTTTTGTATGAGGGTGAAAACTCCATGTGGTGATCAGCTATCAATGCCCTCCACATATCTGCACATCTCCTTACAAAATTTACGTGAGAATGTTAATTTCCATAATATTTAGTAGAAGAAAACTTTTCCAATCTTTGTCCTCTTAACGCAACTATCACAGCAAGAGGAAGAAATCCGCCTAAGTTCCACATTTGCATTGCTAATATACATATTAGAAATTAAGTAAAACTTTCAAAATAGAGCATGAAAATTAAAATATATTCGATAGCAAGATATATTACACTGTATATATGAGGTGAATAAAAGTACCCCCTATGAATGTCAACAAAATATATCTAAACACAATATAGCTTCTGACCTTTTAATAGTAGTTTGCAAGTAGTATTCACACCTACAGCATGTATAACAGTAAACTGCTTTTTCAGAATTTGTCATACACTGTAGCTAGACGAGATGTGTTTACTTACGTGTCATGCCTATTAACTGACCAAACTCCCTTCCCCCTTCCCCAAATGATGCAACCTCCTTAACTGTATGACACAGGATTTAATATATGTAATAGTTAAAGCACCCTTTCGAGTGCATTAACTGATTTATAGTGATGCATGGGTGTAATCAAAGGCACACGACAGACAAAAGCAGTTTTATCTCCTGTGTTTCTTTGGACAGACGAAAGCAGTTCAACAGTTTCACCTCCTGTGTTACTTTGGTTTTCTTAAATTATGGAACCACAAAATAAGAAAAGGCGACTGTCATTGTCGCTGCGATCCCGTAGAAAGTTACCTCTTCAGGACAGCAACAATCGGTTTGCACAGCCAACATCAGAAGAAAATTTTTTGAAGGCAGCTGAAAGTGTTGAAGTTCATTATACAAATCATTGTCTACGTGCCACAGGCATTTCTCAGATGTTCACAAGTGGCATTTCTGAAACATCTTGTCATCGATCACTTACTGCTTTAAGAGCTTATGAAAAGACCTCTGAGCATCAACAACAAGAAGCAGGCAGAGCCATAGCTGCTTTAGAACAGAGCACATTTGATAATGAGGAAAAGCATGAAATGGGGAGTCGTGATGCTGATAAAAATCCTGAAATAACAGCTCAAAGTTTTCCTGGAGCAGAGTTAAACAACTTTACAATAAGTAATTCAGGTTGATTTCTGATTGTTGTTATATATTATAATATATTCATTTTTCTGTTATTTAATCATTTATTAGCAAGCCATAAAACAATAGACTGATAAAACCTCTAGAATACACTCTGACCACACAATCACAACTGATATGCCCCTAAAAGTGTATTCATGTTACGGTGCTGTATGAATTTTCATACAGCACGTGTGCTCAATATGGCATATAAAGCACTGTTGGTGCCTTTGATTACACCCACACACCGTACTTTAAATATTTATATTACAGTGGAACCAATATACTGTCATTGAAATGTGTTCGATTACAATAGCTGACTAATTCTAATAAGTGTTAAGTTAACACATGCTTATAATTAGTGTAGTGTTAAGTTAACACATGGTTATAATTAGTCTAGTGTTAAGTTAACACATGCTTATAATTAATCCTTAATTTCTTGAAGCTCAAGTGTGTTTCACATAATTATGTGTGGCTTTATATACTGACAAATGTGAATTCTGTGCACTTTAATTGAAGTGGCTGGATTGCAGGAATCAGATATTGGACATGCAATCATAATTATAGTGAGACCAAAAAACACCATAGGGAGAAATTTAATGCCAAACAGTAGCTAAAAGTTATACACTATATAGCAAAGGGTAAGGATTGGAATAAAAGTACAACAAATTACCGTGTTGTTTGCATGAATATACACACTGCACTAAAGAAAAAATCAAACCTGTCCAACACCTTGCTTACCGTCGCACACTTGTTGAGCTTACACGGTCTGTAAGAGCCTCTGTGAGTGGTCGTTCAGGTAGAAGATCTCGTCAGTTTGGAACGACTTCAACCCAACCCTCATTTCCTCGGATATGGAGATAAGTGTGTTGACTGTGTAGTCTGTAGCAAACGAATTGATGGTGAATGGCACTTGACTTTCCACCATTGCATTACTTGTTCTGAGCACCCTCCCTTATGCCCAACAGACTGTTTCAAAACCTATCATACAAAAAAGGATGACAATTCATCCTGTTCGAAGATACAATGTATACATATGTGACCGAGAATGAGAAAACGTGACTTGTGACACTAAAATTCAAAATTGAGTTTTTGCTATCAGTGAATTCTCCATGTTTCAAGCTACTTCCTGATGGTTTCGATTTTGCAATCTGACGTTGTGTTGCTGAGTTACACACCCTCAAAGCTTTGACAGCAATTAAAATTAAAAGGCCGTTGCTATTGACACCGACGTCTCGGTGGCAGTTGTGGTCACAAGTTGGCTACTGGCACTGATCGGTGGTACTTGGTGCCATTACAATGCTACTGCCACCTTTAAGTGGCACACCCGTTAATAAACAACACGTGTAACAATGATGGAGGAAAAGGAAGATGTTCAGATTCTCAATTGTAACGATCGGCACTGGATTTGTGCAACAACTGTTGCCTGTAAACACAATGTTATCAAAATATGATAGCATGAGAACAGGAGATGTTCCAATGAATGTGAAGGAATCCATAGCCACAATTATGAACTCTTCCAATAAGTAAATAATGTTTCAGTTTCCGGAAGTTCAACAGCAGACTGATGGTTCCAGTTGCAGTTTATTCTCTTTGGCATTTGCATTTGAAATTTGTGATGGAAATGATCCTTCTTTAAGAGAATATTGCCAAGATAATTTTCGTAAACATTTCCACTCCTGCTTAATACAACAGTCAGTTTCATCTTTCGCATGTGGTAGTATTGCATTCAAGCCAAATTCTCTTCTTCGACTGAAAATATTTTGTCAGTGTAGGCTACCTGACTCTGGTGATGATGATATGGTGAAGTGCTCTACTTGTCGCAGTTGGTACCACTATACGTGCGTTGGAATACAGTTGAAAACTAAAATACCAGGAATATGGAACTGTATTAACTGTTCAAAAAAATGAAGATTGTGAATTCTGCTGAATTTTGTCAATCAATATAATTATCAATAATTATAATTATATCAATTATAATATCAATTTTAACAGATTAACAGCTAAATTCAATTTTTGCTAATTACACTGTAAACGCGGAATTAAATCAACAGGAAGTGGTAATTTCCATACAGGTTTACCAAACCGGTTATAACTGGTTTTCTGTGCTATTTTTGTATTGCAATGATGACATCATCAGTGACTAAAACGAAACACAATAAGGTGAGACTTTGTTTACTTTGTTTTTATTTTTTAATTACAAATACAAAAAACCAGTTATTCACTTCATGTTGTAATATACTTAATATGTTTCTTGAATCTTTATCATTAACTATACTGATTAATATACGAAGCTAAGATATCATTCCTTCCTCTTTGTGGTAATCTAAAAAGCAGTCAGAATTGAGTTCTCCTGTATGACAAAGATGTTTCCCACAATCATAACAGTATCAACATTTCTCCTTTTTTCTTCGAGGGTCTCTTCTGTTTCTACAGTACCAGCACCTCCTTAAACCTTTCTTACTCTCTGTTTTGTTTTTAATAAGATAATGCTTTAATGGGAGACGTTTTGGATCTCTATTATGTAAAAGAGAGATGTTCATCATCAAAATTTACTTATTGTTATTACATAATTATGACTATAATAACATTAAATATTCCACGTGGATTTTCTCCTTTTTGTTTATGGAAACCCCCGTTACTCAGTACATGAAAGTTGAAGAACAGGTATGGGACTCTATGTTGAAGAATTCCCTGATCCAGACTTGCCTTTCTCGGCGAGTTATGATCGTTTAAAGTAGGCGTTACCAAATCGTCGGCTTGAGGCGACGTTGGCGTTTACAGTGTATAATTTTACCGTCGCCTATAGGCGACGTTGGCGGTTAATCTGATAATTATATTGTCAATAATTATTATTATAATTTATATTATATTTCTATCAATTTTTTCCCATTGAAACAACGCGGTAAACATTTCGAATGAAGATTTTATTGATTATACCACATATAGTTCAATCAGATCAGCTCTTTCCAAAAAAACATTTCGTTCGTGGTGGTTACAGCAGGTTAGTGGTTCATTACGCCACCGCTCACTGGCACTGTGACAGTTCAAACCACCGGTATGTCAGTGGCAATAGCCATTGCGAAATTAACTCTTTCAGTTTTGCAACAGAGACATATTTGAAATTATTATAATCACACCCACCTTGATCAAGCATATAATGTGTGAGGTGTGGCTCAGCATCACAAATGCAGCTTCTTTGCAACTTTCTGGACTTTCTGGAGCAATCTAACACTCACTCAACCTTGCTTACCAATTACTGCAAGCACAGCATCCACTCAAGTCTGCAAGCGAACGGTATTTTTCACTTATTCCCCCAACATCCCTTTCTCTCTCACTAGAACCAGCTAGAAAGCAAGTCTATACATCACACATACATCAACATCCCATTCTGATCTCACTACTAGCACAGCATATCTGAATTTCATTGAAAACATATTTAACTACTTTATTGCATTTACATTGATTATACATTGGAAAAATATTGTCAATTGTCTGAAAGTAGTATAAATTTAAATGTCTGAAGAACATTTGAAATTTAGTGCAATTCTATCTCACCTTAGTCTGATATTATGTATTACATTTTTACTGATGCAATTAATAATAATTACATCACAATTATTAACTACTGTGCCGATATTGCCATCACTTTAAATACAACATGTTAGAAGGTTAAACTTTCATTTGAAAATAAAAAAGACATATTAAATCTATGAAACATGAATTTAATAACACAACTAAATTTATAATTAAGACAAATTATTACACATGAAAAAATTAATTATAAGTATATAAATGTTAACCCAACTATAGCACAAACATTATAAAATGATATGCAGCAGTAACACATAACAGTATATACCAAACACAACTATAACTAAATATGTTACATGTCAATTTTTTACTTTGGCTTTGGTTGCCTTTTACCATTCACAACTGTTTCTATGAAAATGTCTTTTGTCGGTGGTATTCCTAATACATAACCTCCATTTGGTACATTTTCAACTAATTTGTCAATTTTCCAAAGAAAAGTATCACCTTTCTAGAGAAACTGACATGTGAATATTGTTATTAATCGACAAGTGTAACTAACCTCCAGGTGGTGAAAATGTGTTTTTGATTCAGTTATCTTTTCAGGTAACTCTAGATCTATTTCAAATTCATGATCAGGGACAAGATGATCTTTAAGCATCACTTCACCGTACATGTCTGTAATTCAAGGCAGTAAGATATGCAGATTTGGTAATATTTTAAGAACACATAATTATCTACCATTTCTTAGTTTTGCGAAGGTGCCTGTAGCCAGTGGCTGGCCTTTATGTATGACAACAACTGGTTGTCTACAAAACATTACTTACTATATTAATTAGGATTGAAATAGTATCAATAAACATACCCAGTCTTAAACTTTAATCTAGACTCTTTATTCTATAAAAAGGAAATTCAAATGGTCGCTACATGTAACGTAAATATTTTACCTTTGATTTAATGCTTGTCTTGCCCTACTGGTCATGGGAGTGATGAGTAATGATGAGACATACAGAACCACATGGTAATATTATGATAACCTTGGATTTTTATAAATGTCCAGTAGATGGTCCTGCTTCCTCTTCAATATCCTACAGTAGAGTACAATAAAGAGACTATGCTTAGTAATTATGATTATGTTACCTTTTGCTTTTGCTTCATTTGATACTTGCCCTATGTTAGCAGAAATTACAATGAGCTGAACTGTTAATAGAAAATATAATTTTAGTAGCCTTATATCTATGAATGTGTAAATTACTATCACGAGCTCTGCTCTGTAAACAGAATATTAAATTTAAGTGCAGTAATGGTGATATCAATACCAAACTACAACATCACCTTCATTGTTTTCTTTTGAGTAGTTTTCTACAAGAATAAATGAAAAAGTTTTTGACACATTAAAAACTATTATAATATAATATAAATAACAATAATAATAATTCTAAACAGTAATTTAGAATACCTTGGTCTCACGTTCTGTTTCATCACTACTACATGTATTTGACTGAGTTGTTTCTTGCCTTGTGCTTCTACCGAGACAAATTTGATTTGTACAGTAGTACTATAATTGGATGACTTTTAAGATAATAAAAGAATTCACCTTAACCTTTGTCTTTTCATGCTTCTTCTAAATTATTGATGTGTATAGTTATTATTAGTCATTATAAATAAGAAGATATTGTGATACACATGTACCTTAAGCTTGCTGTACTCATTTGTACACTTTCCTTGTTTCTAAAGGTAAGAAATTATAATCATTTACACATCACATATACCATTTTCTGTTCACACAGCACTTAGTTACCCATCTTTCCCTGCCCAGGCAAAAAACAATGCTCTATCGATCCCTGTATTGGATCTTCAACAGCATCATAACACATACCTTTCTTTCATAGTGTTTTGCTTCAATTAAGGATTTAGACAGTATTGCATCTATTTCCAACTCATGTCTTTTTAGAACTGGGCACTGGCTATAGATCTGTCAGAAAAGGAACCAATATTTATTTTAGTAATGTTTACCTTTATTTATACCAATCCTATCATGGATATGCTTTAGATGAGATGGGTGAAGGTCTTTAATTGTTCCCTTTCCCCAGATTTCTGCTTCTGAAGCAGCTTTTTTGAGCATGTGCTACAAAATTAATTATAATTATGTTTTATATATTTAGTATTTTTTTTAGTTAACTACAGTATAACTATGACTAAAACACCAATGTATTGTGACTTTTCCTTAACTAAACTATAATAACTAAATTACAAGTATGCAATAACTATAACTAACTAAAATTCAATCTTAGTTTGTTATTTATTAAAACTATATTCCACAATATCTTCCTTTTACTAAAACTAAATTATGATCACCTTTGAAAACTATTACAAAAGCATTTAATTTCTCATGTTACACTAAAACTAATCTGAGTCTACTTCAACATTGACTAAAACAACACTCATTAATATACATGTTTATATATACGATATCATTTTTGTGTAAATTGCTAGTTTTTGTAATTATTTTCACTAATTAACGAAATATCTTACCCTGAATCGTCGTTTAGCAGGTGTACTTTTTCTACGTCTGTCCAAGTATTGCTCTGCAGTAAATTCTGAGTATCAAGATCAGGTGCATTGTTCACATCTAAACTTAACACTTCTGTGGAAAATGAATACATAATATTATTATGAATTACATACATCAATCATAGATAAATCTAATCTACCTGAACTACTACCAAGAACATAAGCCTGAACTTCATTAGCTACAGCAGCTGTATTAGTAGTACCTGCTCCTGCAAGAATGAAGAAAAAAATATATGAACTCATGAGTACTATATGTATTGGATGATATATACCTGAACTACTATAAGGCAGAGAACCTTCAGTTCCTATATCCACTGAAGATGTAGCACTAGGAGCCTTGCACTGAAAGCGAACGATCTGGAAAGAGGAAAAGAAAATCAACCACTGTTAAGAAAAAACTGAGTAAGGTGCTGAAGTGAACCAAGGCATATATAGTCAGGTGGGGTAATTCCAGACGCGTTTTTCAATACGCTCTTTCTCGAATGATGATGGCTCTGTAAATTGCTATTTGAGTAGTTATACACTTACAAAAAAAATACTGGCAAAATCACCAACCTTTGCTCATCTCAGCGGTGTAAGTAACAAGATATATAGAGAAAAAAAACATCCCTATGATTGCTTTACAAGTTTAAGTGAAGATAAAAGTATCCTTATGACTGCTTTGTGGTGTCCAGCATTCAGTAATCATGGGTGACTTCATCAAGCACATGATGGAAGACAATAGCTTATTATAGTTATTATTTTGATTATCTACTCTCCTGACCTTTTAAAGGATCTTGTAGAACTTTAGGAATATATTTCAGGCAGAATAGCTAGCTATTACTTCCAGTTTCTACGTAAGCTACACATCTTTCTTTCTGCTGGTGTGTAGAGCTTGATCGCACGTGTTCAAAGGTCACGCATGATACTGAGCATGCGCATGAAGTAGAGCACTAGAATGTTGAAGAAATCTGCGATAAGCAAGCACTGGCAAGCTGAAATACAGAACACTGAGAACAGGCATAGAGCACAAAGGATTGAAACACCACAGATTAAGAAGATTACTACTGCTCAAGCAGAAATACAGAGAAGGATTAGAGCACAAAGGATAGAAACAACAAAGATTAATTTAGACTACTACTACTGCAAGGCAGAGATCACTCTGTAGCATGTCAGACAATCTAATGCAAGCTTAAACAGCACATGCAGAGGAGAGTAAGTGAAAGTTTTAGCTACTGGAATTTCTGCTGATATTTGCTAATAATATTATATATAATTTAAATGAAACTTTTAAAATAATATTATATATATATATATATATAATTATGTAATTTAATAATAATATTAAAATGTTTTTTTTATAATAACACCACCATTTTTGGTTACTTGAATCTGTATAAAGAATAATTATAATAATTATTATTATTATAAAATTACTTATTAACTAACAGTTATGATGGGCTTTGACTCCCCCCTCCCCTTTTGTTTCCTCCTTCTTTTTCTCCCTTTCTTTTTTGGTGGAGGTGGAGGTGGAGGAGGAGCTCCAACTGGAGGTGGAGGTGGAGGTGGAGGTGGAGGTGGAGGAGGACCTCCAACTGGAGGTGGAGGTCTAACAGGAGACAGTGGACTCTGCCTTGGCGTTACCTCAATATCCATGACGTCTTGGACGTCGTCTTCAAATTCAGACATTCTATAGTCTATACCTTGAAGGGCAGAAATTATGCTGTTTTTATACTGGAAGGTAGGATCACTTTTGAGGATAGAGTACAATGTGTTTTTTTTCTTAGTAAATATAAACTATTGTAGCATATATATGTGTATATATATATATATATATATATTATGGAATATATGTGCATGTGTTTGGTAAAAGTATTGGACACTAATTACAACTATTGCATACATAGTTAAGGTCTGTAATCTTTTCTTGGTTTAGATTTTCAAACCCAACATATTTTGAGTGGAACCATCCACCACATAATGAGCAATCCAGCCATAGCTCAATTTCCTCTGTTTCTTCCTCCCATCCTTCAGCGCATATTCTACAAATTTCTGGAACTCTTTCTAAGGTCATTACAATCCATATTTTTTCGATCTTCCTGTCTTTTTTTTCTTCTCCTCTTGTTTTTGTTTTTCTCATGTCTTTTCTAATCTTACACGCTTCCTTTCCTCCTTTTCTATCAATTTTTTCTTCTATTCATCTTCATTTTTTTCCTCTTTATCTAGGGCCTCTTCAGCAGTCAGGCTTTCACCAAAGGATGCAAGTCTTCTACTTCTCCTATTTTGAACCCGTTTTGGTGTTTTGGATTCTAAAAAGGAAAGGAAAAAGTCTCGAAGACCAGAAGAATCTGCTGAAACAGCAGTAGGTGTGAGTGTTAGTGAGGTTGAAACAGTGGATATTGAAATAGTATGTGTGGGCATTGGTGAAGTGGAAACAGTAGTAGGTGTAACTATTGGTGAGATTGAAACAGTAGTTGGTGTGGCTGTTGGTATATCGGTGGATGGGTCAATAAATGGTGATATGTTATCAGATTGTATAATAGTTGGATGGTGGAGTGGTTGTAGGTGAGAGTGGATTAATGAATGGTAGTTTAATGGATGGTATATCTGGACTAAATTGTAGGGAAATAGATGGTGTGGTATCTTGATTGATTGGAATTGGTTAAATTATTGGAATATTGGATTCAGTTATGTCTTCTACATTTTCCCCAAGCAGGTTTGTCATTGATTGCCCATCAAGATCAGTATTACCATCACCATCATCACTAGTGGAATCATTGACAACAGAAGAGTTAATGATTAATGGATTAGATGGAGCCAATGACTCTACACCAATAACTCTGTGACATAGTGGTACAATGCCTGCCTTTCTGAATCAGACTCTGGCCGAAAGGTTTTCCAGGTATCAGAAACTAACCCAGGGAAGTCACGTTTAGTGACGTAGCTTCTTTCTGAGAGAAAGAAATTGTGGGGTTCCTTCAGAGGCTTAATCACAGCGAGATCAAGTGGCTGTAACAGGTGTGTTGTATGAGGAGGTATTTTTGCTATCTCTATATTATGTTTAACGGCAAGTTGCCGTACTTCATACTTAACATGCGATTCATGCCCATCCAAGATGAGTAGTATTGGTCTTTTGTCAGGTAGGAATGGTATGAAATGATTGCGAAACCAATCCAAAAAATTAACTTCGGTCATCCATCCCTTTTGCGAGACACCATTATTTAGCACCAGCTGGACCTCTCTGGGTGTAATGGAACATGAGACGTTGCCCTGAGTAAAGAATATAGGGAAGCAGAAAGTGACCAGTCGCTGAAACACAACACTGTGTCATGATGTTTTCTCTCCCTGTACCACCTATGACACACTGGGGAGATTTAGCCCCCTTACAAGCAATCACCTTCTGTGGTCTTCCAGTGAGGCAGAAGCTGGTTTCATCCGCATTATAAATCTGATCCGGATGATTAATCAAACCAGTTTTATGAAGTAATGGTTCCAAAATCTTGAAAAACCAATGATCAATGGTCTCAGGGCAAGCTGCTTTAGCCCTCGATAGTTGCAAACTTTGTGGTTTTCGAAGAGCTAATTGAGGATGGCGTTTTATAAAACCTCTCCACCACTCCTCTCCAGGTGTGCCATTTGGAAAAAGATGATCTTTTTTGTTGTGCTTACAATAGTCTCTAACTACACTTATCACATCCTTTTTTCCCAACCCATTCAGAAAATATTAAACAAGTTTCTACTATCTCGGATTCCTCATTTTAGAAAGTCTAGGAGGTCTTCTGGCTTTAGTACTTTCAGGTAGATGTTTGTTTAACCTGTCGTGTAATGTTTGGCGAGGTATGTTGTGTAACTTCGATGAATTCGAGGTGTATGTTTTGGTCTATGCACAGATGGAGTTAATCCATTTTCAAATGTCAATACAGCATGTGGCTTATTATGTTGAATGTGCTAAACTTTCCCCTTGATATACGTGCTAAGACCAAATCCTTACTATTGGTTGGTATTATTCCTGGCCAAAAAGAACCAAAAAACTTAGATCCATATTTGAATATTTTGATTGATGACATTTCTGGTCACACACTTCTGCATTCTTTCAAGGATGAACACTTCACTCTGAAGGCTAATATTTTATTGCACATTTTGGATTATCCAGGACAAAATAAAGTCTTTCACTGTAATGGTTAGTTGTTAACTATCTATCAATTTTGGTATATACTCTAGCAATACAACTATCCTTGTTTTGGGTATATGCATGTACATGTACATAAATGTGTGCTTATATGCAGGGTTGTGGCTGATTACGATTTTAATTGATTGTTATCGATTACACTTTTTGTGTAATCATAATCATGCCTTTGTAATCGGCCCCAATCCTGTATTTAATTTGTATTTCTAATAATATTTGCTAGATAAAAGTTCTGTGATGATGCATGTGTCAAACACACTAAAACAAACGATATTAATACATATTCACTGTCTTAATTGTAATAGCAATTGCCAATGGGGAAATATATCCCGCACTATTTACTTTCCAAATTACATGTAGGTATTAGCTGTTTGCTAACAAATAGTTAACTACATGTATAAGTATAAATGTATTAGAATACATGTACACTTATAATTAAATAATTATAATCCATATACATGTACATGTAGATATTATAGTGTATTATGTAAAGTAATAAACATAATATATAATTACATTTTATTACTTGTATATAGGTGCAGGGGCTTATTCTGGTTGTGTTTATTGCAAGATCAAGGGCGAGTACTATAGTTCATTAAGAAAGATGGTCTACTTGGAACACCGATGATATATCAATCCTGGGGATCTACTTCATGAAGACACAGAAAATTTTCCTCATTCAAAAGACAAATGTTATCCTCCAATGCCAAAGGACATGCAGTACCTTGATCGCTAAAATAAAAGAGAGGGAAAAGAAAAGAATTTCAAAAAAATCTGGATGCAAATGTAGCTACATTTTAATGTGATTGAAGGTGTGAAACTTTTACATGTGGTTGGTCAAGCGATTCATTCCCGAAGCAAAGACGTTGAGACATTTTTTACATAGTATTCAGATATCTGAAAAAAATTCCAATACTATTTACTTTCCACCAGTTACATTATAGTTTTCAGATATTTGCACAAGTAAAAGAATTTGCAAGTCCAATAAACTCAGATATTTTTCAGATTTGTCTGAAAAAATCAGATTGTGTCAAGATAACATTCAGATATTACATTGCAGTAGTGTCTCCTTTTACTTTTTTTTAATTATTTTTTTTTAAGTACCCTAAGCTAACTTCAAAGTAACATCAAAGGGCGGACACATCCAACAAAGCGTGGGCGTTTTTGATAATAGAATGCCGACACCACATTGGCATACTCTCGTAATCTACAGTAATTTGGGGGGTGGTACATCCAAGATCCCGTGAATTGCAGTTTGAATTCAGTATTCTATTAAGTTGGATACACTTCCTCTCTGACAGGATGTTGTAAAATTACAACATAAAAAAACTGAAAGGGTTAAAATGCTAGAAAGGCCATTTATAAAATGTTCACGTTTTTCCGTAAACTATCCATTTACGCAAGCATTTGAGAGAGAAACAAGCTTTTGGAGGTTTGTAAATGCCTGTTTTTTTTACTGTTAATAGCCAATTTTGTCATTCATTTGGAATGTTAAACTTCACCCTTAGTTTAGAGTGTCTTGTTCTGCAATCCAAGACCCAGATTGATGGAGGAAATCTCATAAATGGTGAGTATGATTATTGTAGATAAAATCTATTGTTTACCTTCTTGGAATGCATTTGTTGTACTTGATAAAACTGGGATGTTATTAACTGTAACAGTTTTATCTTGTATGCGTGCAGAGTTATGTTAACTCAGTTGGTTTTAGTTAAATATTTGAGTCATTTCCTTTTGTTTACATTTGAAGGTCTGAGAACCAGAGTGGCCTAACCCACATAGAACTTGATGCAAGATTAAACCGTTTAAAGTTATCATGTTATAATAAATTCCAGATACCACATCAATACTAAAGAAGTATTTATAGGTTATCTATTATGACATAAAAGTTTTCCCAATCATGTTTCATAATGAAATTCATAGTACCAATATTTTTTACAACAAACAAAAAAAAACACTACTATTGTAAATCACTACAATATAAACAAACTTAAGCGAATGGTATTATAGTATTGTTAATCATCTGGCTCAGAATCACTCTCCGAACTAGTGTGTGCAGTGGGTGATGACGTAAGGGCATTGTAAAAGTCGTGGTGGACTGGAGGGATATAGGCCAAGAGCTGCTGAAGATCTTGTAATTTATTCACATTTAAAGAAAGTGGACCTGTGTAGAGAGGAGAAAGAGACTCAACAGGACGGCCAGGTTGTTTTCTCTTGATGTCTAATACTTTCCATGTCTCAAGTGTGTTGTGACTGTACCTGCAACAGAATAATGACATAACCCTTATTGAAGTACATCTATTGCATTGAAAATGAGGAGGGGAGGGAGAGAGTGAGTGAGGGAGAAAGGGGAGGGGGAAGGGAAGGAGAAGAGAGAGGTTTAGTGTGTTAACATACCTGTAGCGAAGTTGGAATGGTGTGTCATTATTAAATTGCATCCATCGTATCTTCAACCACTCCACTTTCTCTTTTGCAGTGTTTACTTTACGATAAACAATATGTGTTCTATGGTTAGATGTGGAGACAAAATCCTTGGTGTCCATCCTTGTAACATTGAAAGGATTTTTTCTTCGACAACTTTCAACTAGCTTACACCACTCCTCGGGGATATAGACATGTTGTTTCCTGTTTGCCTTTTCAATACTCCCAAAATCCCGGTCATTTGGTAGATAACTATGTCCCGATACCATAAACTTATGGTTGACTGTGGTATAAGAGTACTTGGGGGTGCACACTACATGTATCCAGTAAAAGGCAACGTTTATGTTGCGGTTTTGACCACCACATGCATCACTGAAGACAATGAGTTCAGTGGCACTTGATGGCTTCTGTAAGTGTTTGTTCAAACACGAGATAACTTCCTTTGACCCCCTCGATGCAATTGATTCCAGCCACATATACATAGATCCCATATCATTCGAACAGTCATGCACTCCAAAGTTGTAAGTCCACATCTGGCGCTTATAGAACACAATATTGGTTGATTGCTGTAAATCAAATGTAATCATATCCACAGTGTCCTTAGTTTTACACATAGCAGCATCCTCTTGAGTTGTTGATATGCTCGTTCTGCTCGACATTGATGTAGCATTAGTTCACCCTCTAAACTGGTCTTTTCTTCAGTAGTAGCAGCAGCAATGCGAGTTTGTAGGGAATCGCATGTTTTGCATGTATCGCTTTTTGGGCTGTGAAAACGTGAGCAAGAGAGAGAGGGAAGGTAAGAGTGAGAGAGGGGAGTACATGATAAACTTACACAAAAACCACATGAACATGCAAACATGCAAACTCACACACACACACACACACAACTACTGGCTACACTCAAGAATGAACATACATATAATACACAAAAACTAAGTCAAAAACACTACAAAAAGATATGCATGAATAGCACTTTTTTACCATACCTTCCAAAACAAAGATTATACTCTGTATTGAATATCCTTCGATACACCCATTCACTAACAGGCTCAACTTCAGCTTCAGAACACTTTATTCTATACAGTTCAAACATCTTTGCTATGCTTAGAGTAGGTGATAGGTAACTACGGTTAGGGTTGTCTTTTCTTGAATAGTGGCTTCGATATTTCGGAAAACTTTCGATGTGCTCTCTCACGAATCCTTTACGTTGATCACTAATTTTGTTCTGGGGTTCATGGTGACCTCTGCGATCAGTGTGTGGGGCACCTGAAGTCTCACTTTGAGCTTTTAAGGCTTTATTGATTCTGCCATCTGAAACAGCAAAAATGGACCAGAATGCTGCTTTACACACTTTCACTGACTCATTGCCGTTGTTTACATAGTACTCTCGAGTATAACCTCTTCGTGAATCTTTTGCCTTTTCTGTTTATCTTTGCTTTACTTGAGAAACTTTATTGCAACCACACAGGTATGTGTTTTGGACATTAAAGTCAGCAGTATTCCAAAAACCAACATAAAGAGCCCTCCTTGTTACAGCCCCAGAGAGTTAGGGTATATGTATATATCTTAGCAGCAACTAGAACTGATCATTATGAAAACAGGATGAATTTATATATACACTTAAAAATCATATTGTCTGGAAATACAATGACTAAACAATAGTGGCTACATAATTACAATAAAGTATGAACATGACTATTGTTTATGGAGACAATGTTCTGGAGTCTTGAAAGATATCACATTTTCCTCCCTCACCATGAAGGTTCATACCTATCGGGTGGTTTACGGATAAGAGTAGATCTCCTGATTTGTGGAGACATTTGTTTATCATTAGGAGAGGGTGAAGGTTGCTCGGCCGATGGAATAGAGGTAGAGAAATCCAGGTCATCAAAATTATCAAACCGTGGATCAGCATTAGATTCCCGAGAGATTATGTGGTCTATATGACAACGCACTATTCTTCCATCAGTTAACTTCAGTTCATAAGTCAATGGTCCAGTTTTGTTTTTAATTACTGCAGGAACCCAAGTGGGTTTAGTTGATGAGAAATGTCTACAGTAGACGGGATTATCTGGTTGAAAATTTCTTAGACCTTGGACACTTGAACGAGACTTCTGCTGAAGAATTTGTTTAGCTTGAACTCCTTTTGATACGTCAGGATACAGAAGATCAAAACGTGACCTTAGACGTCTGTTGAACATCAGTTCTGCAGGAGAAACTCCAGTAGTACTTTGCGGTGTTATCCGGTAATTGAAAAGGAACCTTGACAACCGAGTCTCCAAAGATCCTGTTAGTTTTTTCATTGCTCTCTTCAATGTCTGGACAGTTCTTTCTGCCAGTCCATTTGAGGCTGGGTGGTATGGTGATATTCTTTGATGTATAATACCATTGAGACAGGAATGCCTGAAATTCATCGCTAATAAATGCAGGTCCATTGTCTCATACCAATACTTTGGGTAGACCTAAGGTGGCAAAAGTGTTGCGCAGTTTCTCAATAGTGACCTTTGATGTTGCTGATGTTGTCATGTGTACATCTACCCATTTAATGTGAGCATCAATAATCACGAGAAAATAATGACCCATAAATGGTCCTGCATAATCCACATGAATGCGAGACCAGGGTTGTAATGGCCACTGCCAAGAGTGGATGGGGGCTTGTGGGGGACTGTTTCTTGGAGACTGACAAATGTGGCACTTCTTGACTTCTGTTTCTATGTCTGAGTCCATATTCGGCCACCACATGTATCCTCTGGCAAGACTCTTCATTCGAGTGGTTCCTGGATGACCATCGTGGAGTTCCCTGATAAGGATTGGTCGACCAAGTGGAGGAATTACGACTCGAGATCCCCACAGAATGCAGCCGTTCATGATGCTGAGTTCGTCCTTCCTTCGAAGAAATGGAGAAATATCAACATCTGCTTGGGTAATTGGACATCCTTGTTGAACGTACAGTTTTGACCTTGGAGAGTAAAGGATCTCTGGCAGTCCAGTTTTTGATTTGTACAGCATTAACAGGGGTGGTTGCTAATGTTTGCAATGACAGAAGTATGTCTCCAGGAACTGGAATGGTTTCCAGCGAAGTAGGGAGTGGTAATCTCGATAGGGCATCTGCATTACTGTTGTCTTTACCAGGTTTAAACCGAATAGTATAACTGTATGCACTAAGAGTGAGGTTCCAGCGTTGGATTCTGGATGCAGCCATCTGCGGAATTGAATGAGTAGGGTTAAATAAATGTACTAAAGGTTTGTGATCTGTCAAAAGTGTGAAATTTCTTCCATATAGGTATTGGTGAAATCTAGTGACACCGAAAACTATTGCCAGGGCCTCTTTATCCAACTGGGAATACTTCTTTTCCGCCGGCGTTAATGATCGAGAGGCAAAACAGATCGGGTGCTCGGAACCATCATCCATCTCATGGGAAAGAACAGGGCCTAATCCATTAGGTGAGGCATCACATGCTACGACTAGTTTCTTCCGAGCATCATAGTGAAGTCCAAATTCATCAATGAGGTGTCCTAAGTATTCCACCTGTGGACATAAAAATTTACACTTCTCTTTCTTGAGGCGAACACCAGCTTTACTCAGACGAAATCTAAGTTTTCCAAATGCTCTTCCTTACTCGAACCTGTCACCAAGATGTCATCAATATAGGTTGTTACATGTTTCAAATCTTTTAGCAGATTATCCATTGTTCTTTGGAAAACTGCTGGCGCCAACGACAATCCGAATGGAAGACGGTTATATTGGAAAAGACCACGGTGTGTATTAATGGTGGTCAGACTTTTTGTCTCTTCCCCTAGCTGGAGCTGTAAATATGCATGCGAAAGGTCTAGTTTCGTAAATCTTTTTTCTCCAGAGAGAGCTGTGAAGAGATCTTCAACACGAGGAAGAGGGTAAGAGTCAATCAGAGATGCTTGATTAACGGTAAGACGATAGTCCCATCATCTTTTACCACAGGAACTATCGGAGCTGCCCACTTGGCTGTTTTCACTGGTTGGATAATCCCTTCAGAGGTGAGACGATCTAGTTCTCGTTCAATCTTTTCTCTTGAAACGAAAGGCACAGATCTTCCCTTGCAGAACCTTGGTGTGACATCAGGTTTAAGTGTAAATCAACCTTGATATCTTTGAAAGTACCCAGTTCGAATACGCCTGCATAACTTTCGAGTAGAGACTGTAATTTTAAAGGTTTTGAGTGCAGAAAATGTATCTCCTTCCAGTTCAGCTTAATGTGTTCTAGCCAGTTACGACCAAACAGTGAAGGTCCATCTCCTTCAACAGTTAACTAACAAAGGTAAGTCCCAGAATTGGCCATTGTACGACACTTTTGGAGTGATACTTCCAAGGACATCAATCTTCTCACCAGAATATGTTTTCAAATCAATGTTTGTCACCTGCATAGGAGGAGGAATAGACCAAATAGATAAATATGTAGAATGACTTATGATTGAGATTGATGCCCCAGTATCTACTTGAAACTTAAGAGGGCTGCTGTTGAGAGACACTTCCACCATCCAAGGAGCAGAAATGACAGATAGCGTCGATAAATCTACAATTTGTGGCTAAATGCGAGTTCCCACATCTGTAACACACAGGGCCGTTAGTTGGAGGGGTAGCTGAGCGATTAGGTTTCTTCTGAAGTACATTAACTTGGGTGGGCTGGACATCAATGTTGCTGGAAGTCATCACCTCCCGAGCGTCTTTATCAACTGTTTCTAATGCTTGAGCCAGCTCAAAAGCCTTCTTAGGAGTTAATTCTGGTTCAGAAAGCAGACGTCTTTGTATCAGAGAATCATTTATTCCACAGACTAACCGATCTCAAAGCATCTCATTCAATTTGTCCCCAAATTCACAAAACTCAGAGAGCTGTCTGAGTTGAACCATGAAAGCAGCAACAGATTCACCAGGTAGACGTGTCCTAGTGTGAAACTTAAGTCTTTGGACTATGACAGAGGGCTTTGGGTTAAAGTGGTCTCGAACCAAATCTATTATTTCTTTGTAAGTTCTTGAACCAGGAGGATGAGGTGAAGTGAGATTTCTTATCAGTTTATAGGTAGAGGCTCCAACAGAGCTAAGGAGAACAGCACGTTTCTTCTCCTGGGATCCTACCTCATTCGCAGTACTGCTCCAGACATTCAGTATACGAGTTCCAGTCATCTAATGATGAGTCAAATTCACCAATAGCACCAAATGTAAAAACTGCCATGAGTTTACTCCGAGTTTTATCCTCGTCGCCAAATTATGTTACAGCCCCAGAGAGTTAGGGTATATGTATATATCTTAGCAGCAACTAGAACTGATCATTATGAAAACAGGATGAATTTATATATACACTTAAAAATCATATTGTCTGGAAATACAATGACTAAACAATAGTGGCTACATAATTACAATAAAGTATGAACATGACTATTGTTTATGGAGACAATGTTCTGGAGTCTTGAAAGATATCACACTTCTATCCTCTGGAATCTGAGAAAAACACTTCTTCGCACAACCACATTCTATTGTACCAGGACTCTTAGCTGGCATCTGGAGTGTGGGTTCAAATCAAATGCCTGCATGTTGACTTACCATTTTGTTTACTGATGAAATGTACTTCCTTCCCGAATTTCTTCTTCTTTTCCTTATTGTTTTTTTCCACCTATCAGACTGTCTTTTTCGTTTTCTCGTTGATCGTGTTTGTAGTAATGGTCTATCAGAAACCGGTGACTGGTTATTCTCTTCCACTGGAGTATCACTGCTTGAGTCTTCTTTTCTCTGTTCATCACTAATTTCACTTGTCCAGTCTTCGTCACTTCGTTCAGCTGTTGAGTCTTCGTCTTCACTCTGTTGCCCATCAACTTCTTCAAAAAGATCTGGTCTACTGCCTTCCTTTGAAAACACTTCAACTTCCATTTCTTTATTTGAGTTATCTAACATCTCATCGCTATTTTCCGTTGAAAAATCGCTGCCTTCCTCACTACAATCTGAGTCACAAAGAGCCTTGACAATACTTGCTGCAGTCAGTTTGGACGCCATTTTATTGTAATGATTAGTTACACATGATCAAAATATTATCATCTGATTGGTCAGTTTGGGGATAGGCCACTATGGCTCTTGAGAATTTGCAATAAAATATGTGCATTAAACTCGCACTCATGTAGTAGTAATAATAAATGATTTTAGCATGTCGTGTTAACTCTTTACCAACCATAATCGTTTTCGTTATTAACCCCAAATTTAATTAAGAAATTTTGTGTGGGCGGAGCGCTTAATATCTAATCAGCATTTTCAGCACTATAGTAATGGATACTAGAATCATTGCAGCATCAATTACATAATCACTTGTGTGTATTTGATCAATTGGATGCACTTGAGTTGAGAGTGAAGCAAGAAGGTCTTCCAAATCTTCGTCTGTACTAATAATTATTTCCTTACTTTTTTGTAAAATCGCAAGATGTGATTTGTAACATGTATAGCATACCTTGTCATTAGGTTGAATTGTGTACCCTCAAATCCTGCATTATTTATTAAGTATTGCGTAATTTCATTTGGATGTGGACATTTTCTTGATTGCACTTTCTTTAGCGAGGCATTACATGTTACACAATTTGTCTGAAGAGGAACTTTAGTTTTATACACTAGGTAATAGTGATGTTTACAGAAAGGGGTTGGAATGGGAATTACGGTTCTTGAACATTTCAAGCCTACACTCTCAAATATACTTAGCATTTCTGCACTACTTTTTGCAACTTTACTTGATGCAAATGCTGCACTCTCACAATCACTAACACAACAACTACTCTTTTCTTTCTTCTTCTCCCATCTAGGTATGTAACTATCATTGGACAATACCCTGGTTACATCATTTCTACAAAGACGACAAACTAAACACTCTGATTCTTCTATTAAAGAGTCAACAAAGGCACAAGCATCTTCGTTCTTCCACTCAGCTGGTTTTGACATTTGTTGGTGACAATTCATACATAAGCTGCATACCTGTGTATCTTCGAAAGATAACCTTCGTTTACTCCTTCTGTTTAATGCCATGGATCATGCAAAACTACCATCAACTGCTATCTGAAATTTACAATACATTATATTGTCATTATGTTACTAAGTAAATACAACTAACCTGAATTTTGATAATAAACCAAACTGAACCACGTGGTTTTCAACTCACCATATTTTTAAAACTAAACAGTGTTTATCCACCCATTTGCACTGTTGGCAAATAATGTGTTTGGTATGGCCCCCTCTTTACAATTTTCAGGTACACATTTCTTGCGTGGATACACTATCATTGGAGATAAGGAGTATCCAGATGCTGAAACACATGAAACCACAGTGTGCGTTTTCCCTCTCTCAGCAGATGTTATTGCATATACATTACGGCGACCAAGTTGAGCTATGACTTTACCGGGTTTGTGAACAATGGTCATGCCAGTTTCGTCACAATTATACACCTGCATAGGCTTCGAAATGAGGTTTAATCTACCATATATGGAACCAAGCTTACCGAAAAAATCATTAATAGTGTCCATGTTTGAACATAGAGCTCTACAGTATGATAGAGGCTGAGGGAAACGAATAGTTAATCTGGGATGGCGTCTTCGAAAACCATCAAACCAAGCACGGCCTGCCTTCCCATCTTTGAAGGGGTGTTTTCGCTGGGTTTTATCAACAATAGTGAAAGCTAGGTGCATAACTGTGTCTCGACTCAAACCATAGCCCATTTCTGACATTTGTATCAAATATGTGGCCAACTGATCTTCCTCTTCTTCGGTAAGTATTGTAGCTGTCCTGGCTTACATCCGTCCTTTACACTACCAGTGATGCGTCTCCTCAGTGTTTCAAAAGGCACATTATATAATCTTGATGCCTCCCTCAAACCTCTGTTTTCATGAAGGACACTATTAGTTGCTGCTACCATGCTCTCTTCAGACCACACCTTACACCTTTTGTACAAACTTGTCCATGTTGGAAGCCATAATGTGTACCTAAAAACAGATTGTGCTGTTTAATAGCTTAAAGTTTTGCAAAAATGTATAGTTATGAATGTGCTAGAGACAAGCGTGATGTTTATTAAAGTGTCAACCCAAAAAGTGGTCAGGATATGTATAAATAAACCCATGCAATGACTAGGGCATAAACATTATGTTTTAATGTAAGTACTATATTGAAGGTCAGCCCAAAAATTTGACTATAACCATTTAATTAGTCACACCCTCAAACTCCCACACTCATTAGTTAAGAATGTAAACCATCACTGCAGACTCAACACTCAAGTGTTATGTGGTGGGATTAGCATAATTAATCATCACATAGGCATACCAGTCAAGCATTGAGGTGCTAAGTAGCAACATTAACACACCACAAACCAACACATACCTGTACCCAGCAAGTGCTAAGACTTGTACAGAGAACTAAGTAGCTGTATCCACCAACGGGGAATATCATCGATGTCCATGCGGTCAGTCCAATTGCGTATGCGCGTTGGATTTTAATTTGTTATATTTGCATGTGAACTTTGAACCACAAGTCAAAAACATAGTAAGATGAATTAAATTTGTTGTGTTGACGTATTGACCAGCCTAGATGTTTATGTGGCAAATTGATAATCACTGGTAGTAATGACTCATAATACCATCTGACTCACAATACCAGCATGTACCCTATAACTTACTTAAAATAGGTCATTATACTTCATAATCATGTAGAAGTTAGAAATCAGCCAAAAAATATATTTTAAAAGTCACCAGCACCAGGTTCTTCAGAGCGGTCCCTTTCAGCAAAAAATCGCCATTGATGACGTCACACTGCAAATAAAACTCACGTGAGCTTCCACTGGCGAAATGACTGAGACAGACAGTCAAGACCACAATGCCCAACATAGAATATCAGCATGCCCAATATAACTATAACATAAAAACTTTTATTAATTAAGGCAAATAGTAAAGAAGACAAACCAACATGGTGTCCTGCTGAATTGAAGTTGTACATAAAAACTTACAGTTCTCCTGGTTTTCTAATTTAACGAATGAGCAAAGAAAGTTTGAATAATTAATTGGCTACTGCAGTAACTATAATTATGCAATTTGCAAGTCCTTCATGGCATTACTTTTGCACCAACACTGGGAGTGTACAATGAGTTGACAAGTATGCACACTGTCAGTTCTACAAATATGAGAATGGTTTGGCAACATGCAGTGGACAAAACTGAAAACTGTTGCCCACCATCATATTTCTAGCTGTGATAAGTAAGACTGAAAGATCATATCAGATAATTGTGTTAATTTTAATTGGGAATAAACAATGACAGGTATGCTGTTGCATTTTGTATGGCCCATCTGGTAGAGAAAGAACTGAATGAATTTAAAGATAGCTGGAACAATCATAGGATAAGAGCTAATGACAAAACTGCTCTTCCTTCTGGAATACCCAATGATCTGTACTGGATGCCAAGTGTTTATGGCAAGTTATTAGGTGTTGATGATCATATTCAACCTGTCAGTACCAACCTTTGGATATTGGGAATGGAAAATGAAAGTTGTCCGGTACCACAGTTTTACCCTTTATCCTATAAAGTTCGGGCAAATCAACTTTTAAAGGATAAACTTCATATGAAACGTGAACAAATAACAATTGAGAATATGGAAAATGTATACAATATTTTGGTGTCCAATTATTTAACAATGATTATTGTTAATCAGAAATCTGTTTTAACACTGTGGGCAATTTATTGCCACAGGGCAAGAACCTATAACAATAATTATAGTATAATGCTGATAATTAGTACTGTAAAACCCAACCTCTCCAGCATTTGGTCTTTTACTGTATCTTGAAAGACATTTGTTGACTACTGTTCTGAAGATTTCACGGAGTGTTTCATCAACTGCTTCAGGTGCTCGTGGATCTGCAAGAGTCTGACATTGAAATAAGGGAAGAAACAATTTCTTCTCTATCTTGTGCAACTTCTTCGTCACTCATTTTCAGTCTTCACACATGCACAGTACACGTGACACTGACCATCTTGATATAAAAGGGCGTGGTATTACGTGGTATGTCAACTGTTCTCGGAACCAATCGGTCTTTTAATTAACTCGGACATAGCTCGGAAGTGATCGGGGCGATAATCGGAACGAAAAACGGAGTGTCCTTCTGGGCCACCATATATAGCTGTATTACAACTGCCGAAGTTTTCCAGAGTTTTAACTTATTCTGGTTTTGAAGTCTAAGGATGTATTTAGTTGTTGATGTGGTCTGTTAGTAACTTAGAATTTTTTTTACTGTATTGTTTTCGTGATACATGTAATAAATAATAAACAACAATTAGTTTTCTACCCTCTGCTTCTTTTTTCTTCTTGAAATGTTAGTAGGTAGAATTTGTTGGTGAGTGTTCTGTAGCACTGAAGTTAAACGATCCACTCTGTGTTTCATGTTAGTATATGCCCTTTCTGCACTGTTGAAGTTGGCATGCAAAGACTCACCACCTTGCTCTCCCATACAGCCAAATCCAACCTTCCATTGTTTTAGCCATGGTATCCTTCCAACATGTGCATTTTTGGCAGAATTGTTGCTGAAGGAAAGAAACTCTGGTAGTTATTCAGAAATTTATCGATATTCACAGCTGGTAAAGAATACATTCAAAAACCATAATACTAAGGTGATGTATTATTACCCAAAAATGGTGATTTGATCTGATGATAATAGTGAACTACTATCGAATATCTTGTGGCACTCAGAAAAAAGTATAAATACAGTTGTGAACTTCTCTGCTATATCTGGAGCATGCTCAGTAGCAACAGAAATTGGTGAGTTACAGAGGGTGGTAATATTTTCGGGCTATAATTGAGTAATTCATATTATAGGTTTATAGAAATTTGAACTTACCTATGAACGTGATTATCTACAAATGTTCCTTCATAGTATGCCTGTCGTTGAACATGAAATGATGCCAATGCCTTATCTATTGAGTTTACAAAAATTCCATCAGATTTATTAAATCCTTTCTTTAGTGTACTGATCAATCTGTCCTATAGTATATAATTATATATACATTCATCTTTGCTATGGTGCAGTAGTCTGGTGACAACGTTAACAGCTGCTTGTTTTTCAAGTTTGGTTGGTTGACTTAATATGTTGTTCAAGATCTGTTGGTCGACCACTTGATGATATTTTTTTGGCCTCCCTCCCTGTATCTTAACAGTACAAACTATACAGTCACTGTCTGTGTGAGGAACCCAGTTGAAGATAACGCTGTTAGTCGTAGTGAATCCTCCCTTCTCTTCTGTAGACTTGAGGTGTTTGGCAGTTAAGTAGCAACTGTTACAAAAAAACTGGGGATGTATATCTATGCTATCTTGAAAAGGGTCAATGCCATACACTTTTACAATTTCTTTATACTTTTGTACACTGTATTTTGACTTCCCTAGCCTTTTAGCACACATTCTGCAGTGCATATCAAGAAATCTCTTGTGAAGTAACGACATACTGTTGAAGAAATAAGCAGAATTTTGGGATCAATTTTATGTGTTTTATAAAATTCTAAGTTAAGGTTGTAGTCTTTTCCGTGGGCGGATGCCAATCCAATCAGTTTCTAGTCTTGCCAGCTTCTTGCTGCATACAATCTGGTTCAATTCTGTATCTTTTGGAAGCCACACCCACCCGGGCCTAAATGTTTTCACTGATAGTTTATTTTCAGAAACAAAGCTAAACACGGCCCATGTGTGGTGGAGGGGCGGTGGGTGACAAACAATGGCGGGGTAACTGTAGTTGCTCTCTGAGAAAGATCGGAGTTTGATAGTGTCTAGAAAGGTAAATTTTATGGTTTCAGTGAAAAGCTACAGAATTCAGCTTTCTTCAGCCTCTTGTAACTATAAATGTAAAATGAATTTGCAGAAAACGGCTTCGTAACTTTTCTCAAAATATATTGTACTTGGTGCACGCTATGTATGGTGGGCGTGGCTTTTGTGGTTTTGTACTTATGTTAATTGGAAATTTGGAGATTTTATATACGTTTTATCAATTCCAGGACACTATAAAGGTGATTACAAGATATGAAGGTTGGTATTACATCCAATTTTACTCATATTATATTATATTGTATTTTGAAAGTGATTGGAGTCGCATCCGCCCACTCCCTATTACCACCAAGTTTATTAATAAGAGATCTGTCAACCACAAGCACTACATCAACTGCTAACACTAGCTCTTCTACTACAACACACAATACCATCACTGTTTCTTCCAATCCTAGCATGAGAGATGTCACTAAAACAGGAATATCTTCTGCACATTTTTTTTCATTGAGTGGAGCTCCAAATGTAGTTGGACAGATTATAAATATGGCCAACCCACCAAGCCAGCAACAACAAAACAAAGGTGTATGCATGAAAGAATTCTCAATTACACCTTACACTTATAGATTTTTTATCATGTAGTATTAATTGATAATGTATTACTTGAAGCACTAAAGACAGAACTACCAGAATTTAATCCAGAAAATGATCAACCCCATACAAAGGTATTTCATACTATTACAATTATACTCAAATATATAATTGTGGTCATCAATTATAGAAAAAAATTCATCTATTTTTATGTTTAGTACACCCTTAGGAAAAATGAGTTCTTTCTCAACATCAATCTGCCAGTCTATTGTTGGCTACATTGGCGAAAACTTTGTGGCCTGCCTGATCTGAAGAAGGTGGATAACTTTTGTGTGGTAACAGACGATGTATTTGATGAGTTTGATAGAATCCTGTAGGTAGAGGTCATGATATTATTGTTCCAGATTTACAGCTGTTCCACCTTTACTGCGAGGAACGAAAGACAAACACTATTGCAGATAAATGGAATGGAATGCCAGTGTTGTTGTTTGATGAAACAGCAGCTCAGGACATCATAGATTGGTTAAAATCAAAGATGCCATAGTGTGTGAACACCTACAGTTTGACATTCAATAATACTTCTTATTAGTGTGTATCACTCAAGTATCGGATCACTTAATTATCTAATAAAATGACTTGTATCGTTATTATTTTACACAAATCATGACTGTAATTTTGTAGTCTGCATGCATTTATTATATCATTAATGATTGTCAATTGTAATTCAATTTCACACTTTGTTAAGAAAAAAATGAATCAACCATTAATGTACAAACTAATACCATAATCTGAATGATGAAATTGGCAAATGAGTGGCTTTCAGATAGCAGAACTCGACAATATATCGTTTCAAGCATTGGAAGGATGATTCGATCTGAAATTAAGAGGTTATGTAGTATGCAGTCCCCATTATGTAGCCAGCTGTCTGATGATCTGAAAAATTTCCAATGGAACATCATTTATGATGAAATGACACAAAAAGCACCCCTTCTTTAAAAGTTTTTGATGTCAGCTACTAAGACCAGGACTCCTCGTAAAAAATCGAGTTGCTGTTATTTGTGTTTGTACTGCTGTACTCTTGAAATATCGGTGTAAGAAGTTTAACTTGTTTCAAAAGGTGTTATCATTAGTATTATATGCTAGTCAGTGTTCCAAAAAGGTATCTTTAATTGAACTTCTAACAGTGATGAAGATGCATCAATTCCATATTCACCAATTACCGATTCTGATAAAGAGACTGGAAGCAGCTTTACTGATACCGAAAATGATTCTGAAATGGAAGGGTCAACTACAGATAGATACACACATGTATCTGACACGTCAACTGATAATTTAGCATCTCCATTGAAGACAAAGACTTTATCTTATAAAATTGTAGGGGATAACATTGACTTCAACATTGTACCTCGATACATGAGAATTGATCATAAACTTAACTCCTTGCATTACTTCCACAGTTATGCAGTTTGTGACAGGATTGGTGTTGAAAATCTGCCATATCAAAAGCCACCGTCATGTCTACCTTCCTCTAAGCACATAGCTAAGATGCTACTGCCTACACCCTGATGATGGTGCTATGATCAACAATATTAAGATTATTTTTAGTCGTATTCTGTGTGAAACACTGCCCTTTTTTAACCAAGTATTCTTTATCAAAGGAGGTACTCAGAGATGTCTGCAAAATCCATTATAGTAAGTGATCAGTAGAAGCTTTATCACAATACTTGTATTATCTTGGTTATTATTAGGTTCCTCTAGGTGTTCTACCAAAAAATGAAAATAGGTTGAAAGAAATGGTAGACATACTCACTCATATGTTCCTCAGGTGGAGTACCAAGAACAACATACAATACCTGATAGTACTGATTCTGTACTGGTATGTAAAGCAAAAACCCATAAAATAATGTTCGGTGGTGACCAACTTACTGTAGTGAGGGCAAGAGCAGCCGTTAATATTAAGTACAACTCTATACAACCAACTCGGAGTTTGAAAGGATTTACACTGACAATTGAAGACTGGCATGCAAAACAAAGTCTGCTTGAAGTGAGAATTTAATAGCGTATATGTAAAGTACATTCATATGAAGTTTAATTTTAGGTAATTTGGAAGTATTACATCAGTAAGAAGTCCTCATCAGAGCATGGTACAGCATATCAAATAAGAAACTTGATTGGCCGCTCTAATGTTGTTAGCAAACCTAAAAACAACATGAATGCTTGTAAGGATTATTTAATTGTGCTGTTAAAGAGCTATATAACAGCAGCAGCAATGCAAGTATTAGGTATAGAATCAGTGGATGAACATCCTTCGTCCATTTCACATGATTTGTGGACTTGTGATAAACATGTCCGACAGAAGGAGGTGGATATCATCTTATCAGATATCGTAGATAAATTTGTGGACATTACATTCAATGATCAACACGCTCACGTATCTCACACTAATGAAGACAAGGTCCTTGTCTATGCCAAGCAACTGCTTAGCATAGGATGTCTTTACTTGGAATTTGCAGATGCTGTAAAGGAGGGTGATGGGGATAGACTCATTCGTTGCTGGAGGTGTTTACTAATAATATTTTGTAACTCTAACCGAAAGAATTATGCTAAGGAAGCTATCCTCCTTTTATATCAGTTTGGTTATGTACTTTCTCCACAACAAACTGAGCAGCTTCTCTATAATCGATTTATTAATATGAGTGGGGTACCTGGCAGGAATATCTTGTCGGATTTATATATGGAACATCTTAACAGACAACTCAAGAACAGTATTGGTGCCCTGGGTTCTGGAAAGACTGAAAATAGCATCATACGTTGTGGAAAGGCAATCGGAACAATAGCACCAGTGTTAGAACAATTTGACAAAATAAACAATGTAACAGAACATCATACACTGCATAAAGCAACTGAGATGAAAAAAGACCTTGTTCGAATTGTCAATCATATGAACAAATGCAAAATATTTACTATGACTGAAGGACGAAGATACCCTACATTTCCTAACCCAAGATGTTTATTACATAAACAAACAGAAAATGAACTAATCAGTTGGACCAAAATGAATATGTTATATTTGATCATAAGTACCATAATTATTATTTTGGGTTGAAATGTAATATGACAACATACATAATATTAATAGGTATCATAAATTATTATACAATGTACATGTGTAATTATGTACATGTATGTCCACATATGAATACTGTTTGCTTGTTGTTTGTTGGAACTTGACTTGGCAAACATCACAACAATCTTTTGGAGGTACACTATGTTTATCTGGACAGTATCCTTCCATTTCAATAAATAAAACAAACCTGCGGCATTGAGTATTGTTGTTGCAATAAAATTTCATATTATCACTGAAGCAAGTTTTTTTCAACAAAATGGCTTCAGATTGTAAGCCATCCCTGCCAGCACGGCCCGTCTCCTGTATATAGGAGTCAATATCATCAGGAGGCCCGAGATGTACTACTGTGCGTATGTCTGTGCAATTTACACCCATTCCAAAAGCTATTGTGCCACATACGATTCTGAGGTTACTTGGCTTTGTGAACAAGGTTATAATTTCCTCTTTAACATCACTGTCCATACAACTGCTAAACATTTCAACTAACCTAAACCTTGGGAGAGATGGTGCTTTTGGAGGTTCTGTGAAATCTTGTCCTAAATGTACAAATTCACACAATCTTCCATGCGTTGACAATATAAGATAGTCCTTGGAAAATTAACTCTGTCACTCCTTAACTTTTGTAACATAGGGGTAAACTGATCATCCATATTGGTATATTCCGAAACCGTGTATCTCAAATTTTGCTTACAGGGTGGTAATATGACCATTGTTGGTGTCTTCATCCCAATAATGCGTCCTAGCTCTGAGCATACAGAACGAGAGGCAGTAGCCATCAGTGCCATCACTGGGGTGTTTTCAGGAAGCAGGCTTCTAATCTCTCCAATCTTTAATATAGATTCACGAAATGTTATACTCCTAAGGTCATATGACAAAAGAAAAGAACATTATTGAATTTATGAGTGTTTTTTTTTGGAAATACACGTTTGCGATGATTATAGGAAAATATTGCATAAGGCAGTTATAATATTGGCTATGCAATACTTCACACGATACAATAAATATTATTAATAACCATTTCTTAATAGTATGAGCTTCATCAATCACTAAACCTCTAATTCTCTTCTGGTAATTATCTGAACAAATCACTTCTGAATTATAATGACAATGAAAGCGTAGTATCAGTCCTAAACACTAGGGCAGCAAAAGACAAACAGTTGGTACATCTATCGTGCTGCCTGTTCTTCTTTGCTGCCATGCACCAGTTCACTTTTGTCGCTAAAAACATTGCTAGCAAAAAGAATGGGGCAGCAGATGCACTGTCACGTAACCAATTGAACACATTCTTTTCGCTTATCCCACAGGCACTACCAGAACCATCATTCGTTCCTCAAGCACTAGTCAAGCTACTCTGGGAGCATCCAACAGAATGGACATCACCTCTTTGGAGGCAACTGTTCAAAAATTCTATACATGCGGTATTGCAAAATCAACAGACAGAACCTACACATCAGCTAAAAAACGTTTCCTCAAGTTCTGTTTGACCTATAACATTACCCCGTTCCCGGCATCAGAGACAACACTCTGTCTCTTTGTGTCATACCTTGCCAAGGAAGGGCTGCGTTACCAATCCATCCGTGCCTACTTATCAGCACTCAGACATCTCTATATCTCTCAGGGCCAGCCTGACCCCTTCACACAAAACAAGTTCCCACGGCTACAATACGTTTTGAAGGGAGTCCATAGGTGTGAAGGACCTGCAGAAACACGAGTAAGGCTGCCAATTACTCCCAATCCTAGCTGACCTCAGAGAGGCTTGGTCCCAACAAGGTGATTCCTTTGAGCATTGCATGCTCTGGGCAGCATGCTGTCTTGGTTTTTTTTTTGCCTTCCTAAGGGCAGGGGAATTCACCGCCTCAACGGGACAAGACTATACTGAAACCAGAAGACATTACAGTGGATAACAGAGAATCTCCGTCTTTTCTACGAGTGTTTCTCAAAAAAAGTAAAACAGACCCATTTGGCAACGGAATGGCCTTGTTTGTGGGTAGAACATATCACCCAATCTGTCCAGTATCAGCAATCCTAGCAAGACGCCAACAAGGTCAGGGGCCACTTTTTATCCATGAAGATGGCTCTCCATTGACAAAAAACCAGTTAGTGAGGCAAGTGAGACTAGCTCTCAGGCACAAAGGTGTAGAAGTCAGTAGATATTCAGGACATAGCTTTAGGATAGGAGCAGCTACTACTGCTGCAGCAGTTGGTATCCCAGAGTCTACTATAAAAATGTTAGGCCGCTGGGAGTCTACAGCCTATCTGAGATATATAAGGACACCAAGGGAGCAATTAATACCCATATCAGCATCTCTAATATCTGGAACGTATAGACATACAACCCAGTAATCACACAGGCCAGTGGTACCACCACACAGAGATATTCCTCTTAGTGAACCACATGCTATACAAGGATTATTATACATGTGTAACTGATTTAACTTGGTAACTGCACTCAATTACATATCATTACCTTGATTATACTTAACAAACATCATACATAATCATAATATACATACACACATACACATACACTACTTTATTGGGTAGAGCTCCCCCTTTCGGAATGGGCTGTGTGGGGCTCTGCCCTCCTTTTACTCGCTCCACCCAGGGAGTGATTAGGGTACAACCAGGGTGACCTATTAAGGAGGAGGTGTGGTTAGCTCAGCAGCCTTACACTATTTACCAACTCACTTACCTACCTCGGCAGTTAGGTAAGTTTCCCGGGAGTCAACCAGTCATATATTACGAGGATTATTGCCACACTCATGATCAGTGTTAAATGTGGTTTAGAGTGAACTTTAAACCGAGTTAACATAGTGAGTGTGGGAGCATGTGCACTAGATCAAGTGCACGTGCAGGAAAAGAAAATTGTTAGTAGGAAGAGAATAAGTGTTTCTTACCACCAACCCCTCCTCTACCACTCAATCAACAGGGTTAACAGTCATAGTTACACAAAATAACAAAATTTTTGTAATCATTATAATTTAGAATTATTAACATGTAGTTTATTGTTACTTTGTTATGTATGTTATGTCTAAGAATATTCAGGTTTCTCTGCCTTCGGGCATGAAAGTGTTGGGCTGTCTGGGGCTCTGCCCTCCTTTTACTCGCTCCACCCAGGGAGTGATTAGGGTACAACCAGGGTGACCTATTAAGGAGGAGGTGTGGTTAGCTCAGCAGCCTTACACTATTTACCAACTCACTTACCTACCTCGGCAGTTAGGTAAGTTTCCCGGGAGTCAACCAGTCATATATTACGAGGATTATTGCCACACTCATGATCAGTGTTAATGATATCAGTGAAAACATTTAGGCCCAATAATTATTCCCCCGGGTGGGTGTGGCTTCCAAAAAATACAGAATGGAACCAGATTGTATGCAGCAAGAAGCTGGCAAGACTAGAAACTGATTGGAGTAGCATCCGCCTACGAAAAACACTACAACCTTAATGATAATCATAGTCATAACAAGAATTATATCAAGTTACTATATACTTGTGGACATAGTTTCTGGTAAGTTAAATGTAATATAGTGTACGTGTATTACCTGAACATAACCCATTATACATCATAGCCATACTTTCAGAAAGAAGAATTTAATGGAAAGAAAGAGACTCAGAACAGAAGATGCAACTGCAACAAAAGAAAAGTTGGCAAAGACTGATCTAATATGGTTAATTGGATGCATGTGTGATCCTAGAAAATATTTACTCTGGGGGTGGCCAGCTGGTGGTTGAGTGTGCATATTATATAATATTATAATTTATAGAATATTATAATTATGTGACCAGATCTGCAAAAACTTGCCTTATGGATGAAAACTTAATTTTGAGATATGCCTGAAAATAGACACTTTTTATGCGTCACACAAGTGATCACTCTTTTTTTTTTAACATAGTATGCATTATTAATGCTAAGATACAGCTTGCATGGCTTTATTTGACTAACCTCATTGATTTGAAGCCATCTCTTAAATGCATTTTTCTCAAACAGAAGGATTGTTACTTTAACAATACTTGCTTACTGCCTGGGATGTATTATATATCATTCTAGAGCTAGTTAATACAAAGTAATACAAAAAAATCAATTTTGAAAATTTTTAATCCATAAGGCAGGTTTTTGCAGATCGGGTCACATATTATAGTTATAGAATATTATGATTTTAGTGTAGTAAGTATATCTCTGTGTAGAAAGAATGGCACTTCGTTATTATTCATAACAACACCCCTCATTCTTAGACGATACCAATTATGGTTTTTAATCTGAGTGCCGTTCATCATTCTACATGTTCCCTGAACTCAATCAAACTATTACCGAGACATAGACTTAATAGTAGTACATAATTTCACAAAGTTCAGTTGCTATGGTAACATAGCCTCAATAATTACATACCGTTATTGTTGCATACGTGATTAGTTAATGATATTCATAGTCATAATGATTATAATTATTCATTATTATATTATAGCCCCATATGCTATGATATTTTCAGAGCTGTGCAAGTTACTACTTGTGGACATAGTTTCTGGTAAGTTAAATGTAATATAGTGTACGTGTATTACCTGAACATAACCCACCTCATAGCCATACTTTCTTCATGATGTCATGATATGAAATATAATTCTTGGGCATGAAGGTGCATGGTATGCTCGAGTGCAGTATATTAAAATGCATGCAGACCATGTGCACATAGTGTACTTACTCACAAAGTACACTGTAGTGCTATGGAAGTACAATGATAGTATGTAAACTTAATAATGTAAGGTACTGTATGATGCATAGCAACAATATGGTGACGGGCTATAATGTTTTTAAAAGACTTGTAGTTCTAAAGTTACCACATAATTTTATTTGAAATTTCTTCTATTTTAATACAGCCACGATTGCATTGACAAGTGTTTGAAACACACTCCAAAATGTCCTGTGTGCGGACAGTCTCTACCTGTGAATGTCAAAAGATTTGCTCCAAACTTTACATGTAAATTTACACTAACATACATAGATAATGTTAATTGTTATAAGTGGATGCAAAACGCCATGTTATACACACCAATGAAATTTCGTTATGAGGGGTGTGCCTAATAAACATTAACATGGTACCACTTGCACCTCTTGTACAACTTGTACCCCTGTTATACCCACCTCTTGTACCTCTTGTACCTGTTGTACAAATTGTACCCCTTGTATAATTGTGCCCCTTGTACCTCTTTTACAAGGGGTACAAGAGGTGCAAGGGGTACAATTTGTACAATGCGTACAACATTTTGTGTCACTTGTACCTGTTGTACCCCTTGAGTAGTACAAGGGGTATAAAAGGTTGAAGAGGTACAAGAGATACAAAGGGTACAACTGGTGCATCAGGTAGGTACAAGTTGTACAAGGTGTATAAGTACAACAAGTACAAGGGGTACAACTGGTACAATAGGTAATAGGTACATAGTCGAACAACTTCAAGTTAATCAATAGTAATGAGTACATAAATTCATACATTCATTAAAGTTATTATGCTAGATTGAAGCAGTTTGACACATTTGAACCCCTTGTACCTCTTGTACCCCTTGTGCCCCCTAGGGGTACAAGAGATACAAGGAGTACAACAGGTACAAAGGGTAAAATGGCTACAAGGCGTTTTACCTGTTGCCTGCTGTGGCCCCTTGTACCTATTGTACCTATTGTACCAGTTGTACCCATTGTACTTGTTGTACCTGTCGTACTTGTTGTGCCTTGTATGTACCTCTTGTACCTCAGGTACAGGGGGTACAACTGTTATATACCCCTTGTACCCCATGTACCTCTTGTACTCCTTGTATGAGGGTTGCAAAAGGTACGAGTTGTACCCCTTGTATCTCTTGTACCAGTTGTACCCCTTGGACCTGTTGTATACAAGGGGTATCTCAGGTACAAGGGGTACAAGGGGTACAAGAGGTACAAAGGGTACAACTGGTACATCAGGTAGGTACAAGTGGTAAGTTCGAAATCATCTGAAAGTGAAAGTGAAAATGATGGTGTTTGTCCTATGGACTAGTAACTATTAACTATTAAAGTTCTTTTGACTTTTTAACCCTTTCCTGACCAAATCAAAAAAATGTTAAATTTATCATGTATGTATGTACGTATGTAACTTTTCACAACTCTATCAAATCACTAGAACGACAAGAAATATGAGCAAATTATTATAATTCGTACATGGGCCTAACGCTAACCCTACCCCTAACCCTAGCCGCAACTCAAGCCCCTGTAGTAGTACCTCTTGTACCTGTTGTGCTGCCAGTTGTACTCCCTGTACTGCTGTACCCCTTGTAGCCGTTTGTACCTGTTGTATCCCTTGTACAAAGGGTATAAGAGGAGATACATGGGCTACAAAGGGCACAAGGGGAACAAAGGGTGCAACTGGTAAATCAAGTACAAGGGGTACTAGAGGTGCAAGGGGTACAAATGGTACCTGCTGTGGCCCCTTGTACCTGTTGTACCTATTGTACCAGTTGTAGCCCTTGTACTTGTTGTACCTGTCGTACTTGTTGTGCCGCCTTGTATGTACCTCTTGTACCTCAGGTACAGGGGGTACAACTGTTATATACCCCTTGTACCCCATGTACCTCTTGATGGAAAGTAAGGATCTTAGGTAATAAAGCTAGGATCTTTGATAGTTTCTACATAATTATTCTAATCAACCCTAACTTCATTAGCCTTGTTGATAACATGTATAATAGTATTTAATAAATAAGGATCTTTAGTAATTTAACTTATGAATCCAAAAAGGGTGCATTATACTATTTAATTGTATGTTTCTCCAAAATGATTCTTGTATTATTTCAGACAAGTCAGGATTCGTTGTAGAGCTGTGTGGATATCCAAATCTTCTTTTCCCTTCTCTAATACTGCGTAGCTTGACTCAGTTATTTTTAGTGTCAATAAACAAGGTCCACAAATATTCGTTGATTATTATGCCATATATTTTAAATACTTCTATTATTTTTCCCGTTGCATCATTTGTGATAAACTCCTTCGCCATCTCACCAGCAATTTTTTCCATATTGCCCAAGAGTTAGGCCAAAGGTCTATTATTAACAGGATCTATTTTATTTGGGCTATGTACTCTTTTTGCTCTGTTTCCTCTGTTTCCATATCCTCTTCCTCTTTATATTGGCAAACTACCCCTGTTCAGGGGTTATTCTTTCGAAACATCATAAGGTCAGGCTTCGAACCTGAAAACATGGAAATTGCTCGTGTATCATGAGAAACCTTGGTTGTATTTGTAAATACATAAAAATCATTAAAATCCACAGTTTTTTGTATATACTGCTGAAGTTGAAGACTAAGAACATCATTCAACATTTGTTCTGGAATAGATATCTCGGTTTAAAATGGTCACCATTACTATGGTCATATCCAAATCTAGTATGCTTTCCATGAAACTTTGAGGAGGCAAAATGTTGTCAGTTGTTGATGGAATGATTCGAACAAAATTGAAATGAGTATTCATGTCTGCATCAGTGGCTGCAACTGGCTTATCGAATACATAAAAAATATGTAGGTGGATCACGTCTCATGGAGGTCCAATGACCATCAATGTTATATGACACTAATTTACAAAATGCACCTAGCTTAACGTGAGCTTGTGATCCTTCAAACACTGCTAGATAGTTTAGATGAATAATGTAGCCAATCCTACAGAATGCAGAGTTCACATCAATTAGTGACTGCAAATGGAAGTAAAAGGGTATAAGCACTCACCTTTGTCATCTGGAATGACTTCTTTTGTTTTTCTCTTCTTTTGAACTATGTACCTCTCGTACCCCTTGCACCTCTTATACCCCATGCACAGTACAAGCTGTACCTCCAGTACCCCTTGCACCTGATTTACCAGTTGTACATGTTGTACCTGTCGGGGTGCAGTGGTTACAAGGACTACAAGATGTACAAAGGGTAAAACAGGTACAAGAGGTACTACTTGATGCTCACTGATGTCTGGAGTCAGGACAGATCTAAGAGATCTTTAGTATATTTTAAAGCCTGCTTATTTATAGCGATTTCTTGGAAGATCACTTTGCAATAGACCAATAAAATTTTAGCAAACAATAGGTGTTATAACATAAGTGATACGTCGAAGTGATTAGAAATAGACCAAGGTGAAAAAGATCGACCAATCATTTGCTTCAATTAATTATATCATTATAATTATAACCTTTTATTTGAGATTTTGAGTAGCTTTCTTTTCAGTAGTATAGCAAACTAAGTCCACCATAAAATATTTTCTTTTTCAGGAAAATAAAACATTACATTTCTACCTGTTTCTTATTAACAAGCTGTATTCTACTCATCACGACATCTACATTTGGCCAAGGTCAACTAACAAAACGTTTACTACGAGCAAGAAGGGATATTCGAGTCACAAACATCTACTTTATCCATATGCGAACTTCAGTGAGTACCGAACGTATTCATACCTATGTTAAAGAGTTTGAGGAAATGAATAAAGAATCAATACTGGGTTATCGTATGACAGCTCACGGTATAGTCGTAGAGGCAGCACATGGATTCTCTGCTAAACTATCAAAAGTAGCTCTCAATATTGTGAGTTGGAGTAATTATATATATGTATTATATATATGAATTTTGAAACATCAACTGTTTAACATAATCAATATTAATGGTATCACCTCTAGTACAGTACTATTTTACAAATTACATATTCTCACTGGACATCCTGTGTGTGTGTGTGTGTGTGCATGTATGTGTGCTAGTACATCCTTATTATTAATATGTGCAAGCTAAATTAAGAAATTATTAACTGAATTCTTTAGTGCAAATATGAATGAATGTTTATACTCCACAAGTAATTATGTTTTGAAATAATTATGATAATGATATTCATAAACATACAGATATTAAACAACAAAGTTGAAGTTAAGAATGTTGAAGAAGATCATTATATGAAAGCTGGAGGAGTTCCCGGTAGAATAGTCTTTACATGGGGACTAGATAGATTAGACCAGAGTACCAACCAGTATGATAGTATGTACACACCTCCTTGTAATTTGACAGGAGAAAGGTCTGATGTATATGTACTAGATTCAGGTCTTTGGTATTCACATCAACAGTTCAGTGGGAGGGCTGTGTATCCTGGTTGTGATCCAGTCGATACCTTATTTGGAAGTAATTGCAGTGGATTGGACTGCACTGGACATGGATCTCATAGGGGGAGATAGTTTTGGGGTTGCTCCTGGTTCTACATTATTCAGTGTCCGTGTACTGGACTGTTCTAGTTTTGGTACAGCAAATACAAAGAGAGAAAGAGACCAGCTGTCGTTAACTTATCCATATATGGAAAAAAGAATTTACTTATTAAAAGAGCCATTGATACTCTTCTTAGAGTTGGAATATCTGTTGTTAGTATTGCAGGAAATAATGAGTATAAACTAAGAGACTCATATAAAGTAGCACCAGGATCTATTCATGGAGTTATCACCGTTTCTACAAGTACTAAAAGTGATCAAGCATTCAAAAATTCAAATGCTGGTGTATGTGTGGACCTGTTTGCATCTGGTAGAGATATTTTCAGTGTAACACCTGTCTATCAAAAAAAAGTGGCTCGTCAACAGCTGCACCTTTTGTAACAGGTGCTATCTCACTCATGTTACAGAAATGTCCTTCGATGACCCCCTGGATGGTGCGTTACACATTACTATCACAGATGGTTTTGCCTAATAGACTTGATTTTTCAACATTGCCATCCAGGTTTCGTTTAAATACTCCAAATCTTTTATTACATACATCTTCTCTACAATGTGGTATGCAATGTAATTAAAACTGTTTTGTATGCTTTGTAACAAACTAAAATAAACATCACAAATGGGTGTTACCTATGTAAATTCTCTCCTGATGGTCGATTTCTTTTAGCATTTTCACAAGACCAGAATAAATGTAATTTTGTTTTGTTCTTAAAAAGTTCTATCCAACAGAACTCTTTTTCACCAAACAAACTTAATACTCGTAAATGCTTGGCAGTAAAAACAAATAGAGTTCTACACATAAGAACTAATTAGAACTGTAGCAATTAGATCTATATATTTCTCAATAAAGAATAAGTGTAATTGTGTTTTGTTCTTAATAAGTTCTATCCAACAGAACTCTTTTTCACCAAACAAAACTTAATACTCGTAAATGTTTGGCATTGTTCAGTGTAAAATAAATAGAGTTCTACACTTCAGAACTGATTAGAACTATAGCAATTAGATCTTTATGTCACTGAATAAAGAATAAAAGTGACTGTGTTTTGTTCTTAAACAGTTCTATTACACAGAACTCAGTTATACAAAACAAAATTCAATACTCGTAAATGTTTGGCAGTAAGTTCTACACTTCAGAACTGATTAGAACTGTAGCAATTAGATCTTTATGTCACTGAATAAAGAATAAAAGTGATTGTGTTTTGTTCTTAAACAGTTCTATTACACAGAACACAGTTTTAACCAAACAAAACTTAATACTCGTAAATGCTTGGCAGTAAAACAAATAGAGTTCTACACATCAGAACTAATTAGAACTGTAGCAATTACATTTATATATTTCTCAAAGAATAAGTGTAATTGTGTTTTGTTCTTAATAAGTTCTATCCAACAGAACTCTTTTTCACCAAACAAAACTTAATACTCGTAAATGTTTGGCATTGTTCAGTGTAAAATAAATAGAGTTCTACACTTCAGAACTGATTAGAACTGTAGCAATTAGATCTTTATGTCACTGAATAAAGAATAAAAGTGACTGTGTTTTGTTCTTAAACAGTTCTATTACACAGAACTCAGTTATACAAAACAAAATTCAATACTCGTAAATGTTTGGCAGTAAGTTCTACACTTCAGAACTGATTAGAACTGTAGCAATTAGATCTTTATGTCACTGAATAAAGAATAAAAGTGATTGTGTTTTGTTCTTAAACAGTTCTATTACGCAGAACACAGTTTTAACCAAACAAAACTTAATACTCGTAAATGCTTGGCAGTAAAACAAATAGAGTTCTACACATCAGAACTAATTAGAACTGTAGCAATTACATTTATATATTTCTCAAAGAATAAGTGTAATTGTGTTTTGTTCTGAATAAGTTCTATCCAACAGAACTCTTTTTCACCAAACAAAACTTAATACTCGTAAATGTTTGGCATTGTTCAGTGTAAAATAAATGAGTTCTACACTTCAGAACTGATTAGAACTGTAGCAATTAGATCTTTATGTCGCTGAATAAAAAATAAATGTGATTGTGTTTTGTTCTTAAAGAGTTCTATAACACAGAACTCAGTTTTACAAAACAAAATTCAATACTCGTAAATGTTATTTACCATTATCACATGTTTTAGTTGTCCTCTTGTGACGTCATGTAAACCATGCCTCGAAATTGCAGGAAACAGGAAATGTTAAAATCAAAGATGGTGGATCAACTAAAGCAGCAATGTTTAAAAATTGGATAACTCGTGTTTTTGAAGTTTAATAGCTGATTCCTTCATGAACTATGTATTTTTGATGTATTACTATGCAATCATGCAATAATCTCAATAAATTATTGTGCTTGTCAGTTACCCTTTAAATTTCTGGGATGTAAATAGACTCAAGCTGCCGGCAGTCTGGCAATCAGGACAAAACCACTCTCCATCTTTAAACAGTCCATTATGAAAAGTGAACACAAATCGCTGGCACATGCAAGAAATATTATGGGTATTGATTATTTTGAAGAAACCAAACCTTTTTAATTATGAATCATAAAAAATGCATATTGAAAAAGATGTCATCACATATACATAATTATAGCGAATATATATTCATTAAAATCTGTCAGTCCATTTTCTACTCATAATTATGCAGTGTTGTTTTGATATACCAAACGTAAAATTGAAGTAAGAAATAAAAGCTTTCTGTACAGTAAAATTAAACCAAAGCAGTTACAACATAGTCCTACAAAAACCACGTTCCAACTAGAACAATATGCAAGTAGTAAATAACAATACCAATGATCTTCTCCTTCATCTATTTTCTCGCCTATTAGGAATGGCAATATTCGAATTAACAGTAGCATTTGTGCAGACGATGACCGTAGTGATTTTTTTGGATCATGTAAAGCATTACTTAGGATAGGAATTGGCTTGTCACCTTCAGAGTATCCAAAATTGAAATTAAGAAGCTGGCTATTAAAATCTGCTAATAAGAAAACTGAATTCAAATTTGAAATGAATGGCTCCAAAACGCTGTCTAGACTATGCTTTTCAATAACAGGAACAGTGGCTGCAATTGCCAGGTTTATGTTCTTGAGCTGGGAACGATGTTTGAGGTGAATATTTGCTAAAGTATAAAAAACAATTCCTAACTTATGTTGCTTGAAATGAGAACCTAAGGGGGTTACACAATTCAAGTTCATCATTGTAGGCAACCACTTGTAAAGTGTATGGGTCCTTTGAAAACAACGAATGGTTTTTGAAAACAGTACCATCACAGAAATCCTCAATGAAATCGTGAGTACGTATTCGCTCATGAGAATGATCAATTTCTTCTAAAATTGTATCATCATTCAGTAACTGTTTCAAGCTTGATAATAACGAAACATATTGAAAAGTATCCCATCTCTCAACATAGCGACGCTTCGAACCTGAAAATTGATGAAGATACTCTGATTCTCCTATTTTAATGGTTTGTGGTTTCTATAAAAATAATTATAACAATCACATGCTTATTGTTGTGAAATACATATTACTAAAGAAGTATAAATCATACAATTCAAAACACACTAATCTGTACATTAAATATATATTCAAGCCACACCCACACACAACTAAATGCTATATGTAGTTAATTAGCTATGTATACATGATGAACATTCTTATACCACAAGTCCAAGTTTCTCAAGAAAGCACTTCTCCTGGAGAAAACAAGTTTGCAAACCCACAAATGGGTGACTGATATCTTCGAACAAAGTGGTATCAAGTCCATCGACTAAAGAAAGATCCACACCACCTTCAGCAAATTTAGATCTAACTCCTGCTCCTGCACGTTCAACAGTCATAAAAAAAAGCCGTTTGGCATTTTCAACAATATCATGATATACGTCGATGCTCCTTCATCTTAAGTATGAAAAGAGCACTTTCACGCTGAATATCCTCTACATGTTGTTTCAATAGGTATCGAATATCAGCTTAAGCCTACATAGTAGCAAAAAAACATGTAATCAAGGATCATTTATTAATGTACACCACGTGTAAATTCAACTTTTCTTATTTACACAATGTATCGCATTGTTATTCTTGTCGTTTGCTTTCCTCACTTTCTTCAAGTAGAGATGGATTTTATCATCTAGCTCTGCACCCAGTAGCAATCTCCTACCCGTCTTCTTCTCATGTAACATAGTTACCTCTCCTGTTCCTTTTATATGCATTACGAATAGAACAAACGAAAGTTTGGGTGACTTTTGTTTGCAGCTTACAAGAAAAATACCGTGCAGCTAGCTGCTGCTACTCCATGATGACATGCATACTGACCAATAGCTGCACGAAGATTTGGATCATACCTATTTATGAATAATAGAGTATATATGAACCATAAAAAATAATAATGATTGTCACAAAATATAACACAATACTGACTCAGTGAAGAAAGACACTTAGTAGGATTTTGTAAATTTAGTAGTTTTATTTATTCAAGTTTTGGAAAAATTTTCATGTTTCCAAAATTTCGTTGTTTTGTCAGCCCACGAAACTTCCCGGAATTACAGTATTTCACAAAGGAAAATCATATGTTCAACTTTGATAACATATTTTGGTCTACCACGCCCACCACCATGATGCCTTTCTGCTCGCAGTCCCTTGTATGGATTATTAGGATCAACACCTACCTCAATGTTTATCCATCGAGATATGATGTCTTCTATATCTTTCACCACGTCATACAAAACTGGAACTAGTTCTCTTAACTCAGAATCATTCTCCTGGCTATTCTGCAATGTATATATGATAGCATATAGTACATGGATGTAATTCTCTATTTTAACCACAGTTTGTTCTGCCATGGCTTGAGAAGCAGTCAATATTATGATGCAAAATCTAGGGAAACATTAAGTTTACAATGGATCGATGGATTGATTGTTTTTTGGATCGATGACAAATACCGATTCATTTGGGATCGAATTTTGCCCAGATTTTGCACCACATTTGTATCGATATATCGCCCACCCCTACCATTAATTGTAACCACGCCCATATGTTACACATACACTTTGTACTTTACAAAATTACGAATTCGATCTATTATGGCTACAAGTTGAGGAGTTTGATTTTGTAAAATCTGTTTCTGGTGAGAAAAAGCTTTTTGTGACAATTGATAATTTTTTCATTAAATAATGGAAAATGGGTGTGGTTATCATTGATACAAGTGATGTTTGATGGAAAAAAATCATTATCGTATCGTTTCAATTTTATCAGTATCGCCCATCACTATTACATGGTTCTATATAATTATAATTTTTATATATGTTATTGTGTTACAATTTTCCACCACATTGTTTACTTGACCTTTTAGATAATGTCAGGGTTTTCAATTTCTGTGAATATCTTTTCCTGTCTGCTCTTGCTGTTCCGCATTCATAATTATTGCAGAAGTTATCGAAGTATACATGACGCCTTTTTCCTTAGAGGTCAGATGTTAAATCTTGTATATAAATCTCAAATTTACTAAAGTATCCGTTCCTGATATCTCCTAACACCCACACCTTTATTCCCTTTTGATGGGTTTCACAGGTAAATATTGTTTGATTACTGATCGTCCTGAGATTTTCACCATTGCTTTATCTACTGCTACTTCTTTACTGGGTGTATACATGTCCGTAAATTTTCTCCACAAGTACTGAATTAGTGGTCTTACTTTACCTAGTTTATCTATAATATAGTTCCTCTCTGATGTAAAGTCTGGTTGTCAACAAAGTGTAATTAAAGAAATAATTCGCAAAATCTGTCCTAATGAAAATGTTGGGTCAACTGTCATAATTGAAACTTCAAAAGATGTACAAAAACAAGGAAGGTTTTGAAGTTGAGAACTGGTGGCTACTACAACAGCTGGCTCAGGAGCAGCATTCTACGGAAGCCCCATGCGACATTCGCTTTCATGTTCACGTTCTTGTTCACGTTCTCATTCCTATCCTCAGTCTCCATGTTGAATATTCTGTGATCAAGTGTAGATTGGTGCTTGTAGATTGATGGATGTAAAGTTTCTAAAGGAGTTAGAAGGTGTGAATCATACCGAGGAGACCCTCGATGTCATGATGGATGAAATGATATTAAGCAAGGGTGTGTTTCTTTCTCTTCAGCGAGATCATTTTATGAAACTTCTTCCAAAATTAAAAGTAGGTCAGCATGCTGTCCTACTAAAATATTGGGAGGATGAGCAATATTCTAAAGCTGAACAATCAAAGGTTGGTTGTTTAATTTTGTCTTGTAGTATAATAATCAAACTTATTATATACGGATCATAATATTGTACAGGATTTACTAAGCAACTACAGTTGCAACAGTTCTGAGGAGAGATTCTCTCGTAGTAGTTCTAGCAGTGGTTCTGTTCGTAGCAGATCTCCAAATTGTAGTCATTCAACTTCTCCAGACGAGCATACCACTCCAGGTAAGTCGTGCATGACTGCATGGTTAAATTAATTAGTTAATTAAATACATCTTTATAGATCATGGTGGGAAGAATTTACTCTCCTCCAGTAAGTTATTCTCATAGGTTATAATAAGTATTTAAAATAAATTAATTATTGTTTAGAGAAAGATATTAAAGAACTGGCACAGCTATACAAAGCTAATGCAATATCCAGGTTTGGTAAAGGAGCTCAGGCTAATAAAGTTTGTAAATTGGTCACTGAAGACTGTACTACTACAAAGGTAAATAAATAAATTTTGCCTGTCTTTTTGGTAGTATATATATTATGCATGAATTTTTAATTATTTATAGGTATTACTTGGAGGGATGGTGTATGACAATAGTAAAAACAAAGGAGTTAGGCGAAAGTTTCTACCAGAACCCAACCCAACAAAAGTTGAAATGGATAAGAAATCTACTATATGTAATGTTTATGAAAAAAGTATTGACCTGTATTACAAGCAATTTTCAACAATTTCTGTGAATGATGTAATGTTAGCAGATTCAGCTGGAAATATTATTGAGATCAAATCCTACAGAATGGATTTTGGGAGATTATTACAACCAAAATCACTTTCTCCCTAGTAGACACAAATTGTATACTGTTGTTTATTTGTCAAAGGTTAGTTCATTATGCTTTCTAGCACTGTGTATATTTATGTAATTCAGAATAAAGACTACCAAGATGGCAAACGTGAAGATGATAATGAAGTGGTAATTGAGGAAATGCATGGAAATATGGGTATTCTATTATGTATAATATTTGGAAAATGGTTTCATTTATTTTTTTGCATGCATATATAGTGTATACCGAACCTGTGATGCAACAATGCACAATGTGCAACAGAGAGTATAGAACCTATATACCTGACACCATTTGTAGACTTCCTGATGGAGGGTGTACTATGTATCAAGACCCACAACTCACTTGTCCAATCCCAGAACTACACCAGAAGCAAGTCGAAGAATTAAAGCATGCATGAATACATACCATGCATGTAATGAACTGTCAGTACTATATTATGGTTGAGTTAAATCAATGTATAATATCACTGTTCATTAATTCAGTCAGTATCATGAATAGTATGAATCGATTAAATGCACAGTTCAAGAGCAGTATTAAAATTATTTGATGATGGGAGATCATAATGTAATTTTAGAGAATCTGCCAAATTCTTGAATGATGTAGGAACAAGTGAAGGACATTTCTGATAAGGTTGAAGTTGGACTAAGGTTTCATTGTCTACAGGACATAGGTAGTCATAAACTCCCAAAAGTAAAAAAGTAAAGGAGTAAAAAACTAAACAAAATAATTGTGTGATTAACTGTAACCTTCCAGTTCTGGAAAGTCAAATAATACGTTTGGAATACCAGGTGGTGCTTACTGTAGATTGGGAAATTTTCGCTGGTAAAATTTTTTGCCGGTTAAATTTTCACGTGGTTTTATTTTCGTCACTATGATCACTCGACGAAAATTAGTGTAAGGTGAAATTTTGCATACGTATGTAAACGTAATTGTAATTATGCGTAAATATTTCAATTTTTCTTCCCACGTTTCACGAAGAGTTACTTGTCAAAAGAGTGTGGAGACGTTTCAGAAGGAGTCCTGTGTCAGAGGGTATCACATATACAGAGAGCTTTTCGATGCAGTTGTTGGAGAGGAGCTGGAGTGTCAACGGGAGCATGGTAATGCAACAGACATGTATGCTGTAGCGGTAATCAAAGACTCTACTATCGGCTGGGCAGATATAGAAGACGTGAGTGGTCCCTTGGGATCTGGAAGACAATCAACAGGCTTCATATATCGTAGTAGAGCCATCTTCTCAAACAGTAGCTAGCACTGGACACTACTTGCTGACACGTACGTACACGTGTGAATAAACTTACTCTAATTATTCGTTGAAGAAAATATTTTGCTTGTTTAATTTTCGTCGTTGAAGGTGATCAGCGAAAATTTTTTCAGGACGAAAATTTCCCGATATACAGTATATTCTATTTGAATTAAGTGTCCAAATGCATATCTCACTGCATCTCTAATTACCATCAGCATAAAAATAATTGGTATATTTTAAAATTACAGTTGCTTACATATGAAATGGAATTGAAGGATTAAAATGCCCTTCAAAGATCATTTCCTATCATGATACATATGTACATTTTATATTCAAATCTTTAAATACATACCTTAAAAAAATCTATCCACCATTCGATGTGATGGCGTCTTAACTGAGACCAAAATGATTCAATTCTCTAGGCAATGATCGTGAAGTACTTGCATAATTCCAACTTTTATTTTCTCACTTGATTTGATGTGGATTTTCCATAGCGATGACTTTTATTACCACTATGACTATCACTGTGATGGTGGCGTAGTATAGGCTGTAAAAAAGCTATGTTACTGTTTTCAGTCCCTAAATCTGTTCAAACAACTCTAGCACAGCCTGAATATGGAATGGATTTATAAAATACAAACTACAATGCACAAGTTCCCTATAATCCAGACAACAATGGGACCAATCCGAAGTGCCTGTTAATTGGGTTTTCTTGATTGCATCTTACCTCCTACATTTTCTACACACCTTAGAAAATAGTGTGCTATGTACATAGGATTACTGGTAGAATCTGCAATTTCAAGTCACAATATTTTTCGGGAGTAACTGCATGTACAGAAATCATAAATAATTATTATACAAATACTATGTCTGAAACTGCACGTACCCATCAAGTTTATCATAGCCATCACAATGCCAAACACAATTAGGCCCATCATTAATAATAACAAATAACAATCATTATGCATGTCAATTATCGTGCATATATGGAGCTTTCTTTGCTTCTATAAATTCTCCTTTTTAGCCTCCTTGATTTTCTTTGTGCTGTACTGTCTGAGTCGAGTAAAGCTAATAAGATCATTACTGTTTTCCTGCAAAAATAGCTAAGATAATAATAGCATGCAAGTATAATTATGTATCCTTTCACATATATGTATGTAGTTGTTTTTTCTACCTCTTGACACTCAAGTTGTATGTCTATTCCACATCCCTCGATAACCTAATAAGGACCCAGGCCCTTCCAATTCATTCTATGGGTATAGAAAACAAAATTGCGTGCACAACTAGATAATAACATTACATAGACAATTAGAATTTATTATACTTCTATATATACACATACCAAAATAGATAACTCAATTTCCAGCAACGGACTCTCTTGAGGCGGTTTCCTATTAAGCCTGTATTTCTTCAATATTCTTTGAATCCACCGTAGACTGTGTAATTTATATATTAGGTGTCAATTTTTTTAACTTTGCAATTACCGGCATATAATTACAATAATGTGTATTATAATAATAATTATATTGCAATTCATATATAATTATAATTAATAATAATTTAGAAACAGCAATTTACCAAATCATTATTACAAAGCATAATAAATTTTTATTATCAACACACCTCAGTTTCACACCAATGTGGTGTTCCAGTAAATTCTGTACTTCTTTACTAGTACAGCCTTTTGCACCGAGGGAACATATTAAATCGTTTCTCACAAGATTGCTCATACTTACTATACAAGAACGTGAACATGAACACCAGTAATGCGCCAGAACGAAGGCAGTTACGGCCAACGCCTTTCGATTGTGCGCGTGAACTGGAACACGAACGTGAAAGTGAATGTCGCGTGGGGCTTCCGTAGCATTCACTGCATGAACAAACCTGTGCAATGGGTCATCACTATAGGCCTGCTGCATTACTGTGAACTGGTCATCTACAGATGAATTATATCGTGTAGATGGTTGACGCCCATGATTCAAATAAAGCTTTTTTCTTGAAGTTGGAAATTTGTCTCTCATTTCGTGAAAGCTCTCCTCCACCAGTTGAATCTGCCACTTCCATATCATCTGTAAGATCCAAGCTGGGTAAGATAAACAACATCTTTGTCGCAGTCCATGTTAAAATTAGCATGCACACATGCTTCTGGGTGTTTAATCATTTTTTATGAACTTAATAATTGACATGTTGGCTAATTGTGGGCGTGGTTTGTTGTGATAGATAATTATACATTACCTCCATTATCATACCCAACTAGCATTTGGTGCGCACATAACACACTTTATCCAGCCCTGTTATTGTGGGGGTTGATTTTTGAAATCAGCTTGGCATCTTGTGCAGCACTATAACAAAACACGAATTCCCGACATTTCCGAGATTCCCAAGTCTTGTTACCCAATTATGGGACCAGTCAATTCTTTCCCATCACATTAAAAATGGCTTTAGAAAAGGGAGGCAATTCATTCCATTCAACTAACAAAATCTCTTCCTTTACAGTATACTTTCTGACCCACAACCTACTTGTGCATCTGACAACTTGGTTGGAACATGTACTGTCAATAAATCTGTAACTCCAATTCGTTTTGAATTAAGATGCTACTTTTCTCAGCTAAGAACGGAGAGAAGCAATCACCCACTACTGACTGACGTAAAGTGAAGCCTAGGTTTTACGGAGAAGCACTCACGCTAGATGACATATTCAAGAGGCTTTTAAAGGAAAAAGAAAAAAAGATGAAACTAAAAAGTCAGCTAAAGGAAAATACTGGTAAAAGAAGTCCAAAATATCTTTACTGTCTAGCAGCAGTGACTATGAACATTTTTGCAAGGAATGCCATGTCAAATAGCAAGATGGTGATGAGGTGTGATGCTTGCCCAAGATGGTACCATTATGAATGTGTTGGACTTGCAATATTCCCGATGATTTTTGCTTGATTACCAATTAGCCATACCCCCCTCCCCCCCCAATTTAATTTCATTGAATAGCGTTTAGCTATCACGACAGATATAATGCAGCTACATTTGCAAGAAGTTCTGTTACCTTCAAATTGTTGATACCTTTGTTACTGTTTGCTATTTGTTGTGTGTGGTACACGTTATATGCTACTAATTGAATTTGTGCCCAAATTGCCCTGCCTTACCTTATACATCAACAAAGATGAGTACTTTGTAGGCTAACAAGATCTTTTTAAAACCAGAAGTACTATCCTGAATTACTATTAATTCTGTTTAATTTAATTTTTTCTTTACTTAGGGTATAACATGTGACAAGAAGCAATGACTGCCTGATGGGATAAATTAATTATATTCTTATTTTAAACAAATTCTCTCATAATTGAATTATTAATTAAGTATTTACATGTTCATGAAGATCTTTATAAAGCACATATTTGATGGGAAATGTCACAGCACAATGCAAATACGGTTTGAGTTACGGATTTAAAATTTTGGATATTTTTTTTGTCGCATTTTATTCAAAATGAAAGATTTGTGGCTTTGTCTTTATCTTGAGTGGAATATATCATATATCATTTTAGAGCTGAAAGGTGAGACAAAAATAGATTTTCAAAGTCTAATACATAAGGCAGGTTTTCTCAGAGTCGGTCACATTATATATATATATATAGTCAACTGGGTGTATCCCGTTCCATTTGGTGCTTATGATAAATTAATATTCATAAGCACATATTTTCTTGTACGTGTATTTTTTGTAAAATTGTATAAACCGTGGCTATTTATCAAAATTATGGAGGATTTAAACATTGATGAATTACCATATCGTTGTATAGTCTGGCATAGCCAGACCCACCGTTGAAAGGAGGGGTGTCTGGTGAAACGCATATACTAAAGTTGTTCTACTGCAGCCTACAGTGCAGCGATTGTGGTCACAATGAATATTATTATTTGTTTATGAATATTATTATAAAATTAGAGAAGAGAAATGGAACATTTGACGGGCATAACAGATGTAGTAAGGGCTTCAACGACTGCTGCAAAGAGATCCTAGTACCCAAAGGTGTACCCTTGCTAGCACTTACTGCTACTGCTACCATAACTTTGAGAAAGGAGATATGTGCAATTTTAGGTATGAAAAAACCAACAATAATTGCAATCTTTCCATGCAAGGAAAATATAATGTATGCAATGTCAGAGTTCTCAGATATTGCTGAGACATTTGCTCCACTATTGAATCGGCTTCAAATAGAAGGACATCTCTGCCACACATTAGTATTTATTGTTAGCATTTTGAAGAATGTTCAAGACTAGTACTGTACATGTACTTTCAAAATGGTCTTGGTGATGGTTTTACATATCCAATTGATGCCCCAGACCTCTCTCGTATCCGATTTGTTGAGATGTTCTCTAGTTGTACAGAGAGTAGAATTCATACAGAGATTTCAAAGTCATTCTCAGATGTTGCAGCTCCTCTTAGGATAGTGTGTGCTACTATTTCATTTGGAATGGGCATTGACTGCCCTGATGTTAGACAGGTTATTCATTTGGGCATTCCTGAAGACATAGAATCATATATCCAGCAGACGACAGGCAGAGCAGGTCGAGATGAAAATCCCAAGTATAGTATTTTTACTGCAAATAAAGATATGATTTGTAAATGTTTGTGTTGTGACATCTGTTCAAAAACCTGTACTTGTAAACAGTGTTGTAAAAACCAAGTTTTATTCACATTTTTGTAAATAATTATAATATATAACAATAATTGTATATCATAACAAAGTATCTGATTGTTATAATCAACCAATTATATTACACCATATTACAGCTAACTAAATGGTCAGTTATGCATTTTTGAAGTTGTTGAATGTATAAAGTGTGAAGTATGTCTTTTGGGTTTTTGAAAGTGGAATGGCTATGATGTCCAATACTTTGAAAAACATTCAAATGACTAAGTTCACCTAATATTAAATTCCTGTCTTTTGCTAGATTTCTTGTGCTTGCCTGATGTCTCTTTAACCCCATTGTCCTGATCAAATTTACTAATAACAGGTGCAATTGTTCCTACTCTGGTTATTGCAGCATCAGTTTTATTCGCACGAAGGCCGCAATCCTTGCTAACACGGTTCAAGTGCTCCATGTGTAAGTCTTTAGAAATATTGTGACCTTGTATACCATGCACATTAACAAATCTACTCCATAGAAGCTCCTCTATTACATTTATTCTTTACTGAGAGATATAAAAATCTAATTGCTACAGTTCTAATCAGTTCTGAAATCCAGAACTCCATTTGTTTTACTGCCAAACATTTACGAGTATTGAATTTTGTTTTGTATAACTGAGTTCTGTGTAATAGAACTTTTTAAGAACAAAACGCAATCACATTTATTCTTTATTCAGCGACATAAAGATCTAATTGCTACAGTTCGAATCAGTTCTGAAGTGTAGAACTCTATTTATTTTACACTGAACAATGCCAAACATTTACGAGTATTAAGTTTTGTTTGGTGAAAAAGAGTTCTGTTGGATAGAACTTTTTAAGAACTAAACACAATTACATTTATTCTTTACTGAGAGATATAAAGATCTAATTGCTACAGTTCTAATCAGTTCTGAAATCCAGAACTCCATTTGTTTTACTGCCAAACATTTACGAGTATTGAATTTTGTTTTGTAAAACTGAGTTCTGTGGTGTAATAGAACTCTTTAAGAACAAAACACAATCACATTTATTCTTTATTCAGTGACATAAAGATCTAATTGCTACAGTTCTAATCAGTTCTGAAGTGTAGAACTCTATTTATTTTACACCGAACAATGCCAAACATTTACGAGTATTAAGTTTTGTTTGGTGAAAACGTTCTGTTGGATAGAACTTATTAAGAACAAAACACAATTACACTTATTCTTTATTGAGAAATATATAGATCTAATTGCTACGCGCAATGTTTATATACCTATGTGTGTATGTAGTAGTTAGAGCCCTAAGCATTTCACCGAAAATACACCGAAGACAATAAAAAATAAAAGGAAAAAAACTGTAAGTAATGTACGCTCAATGTTTTGTATACCCATGTGTATGTAGTAGTTAGAGCCCTAAGCAAGTTTATTACTTTTTGTTGTAAGTCCATTGCAAATAACAGAGTACTGTGTATGTAGTAGTAGTAGTTAGAGCCTTTTTGTTTTGTTTTTGTTCCCTCTTGTACATAGCAGTCAGAGGAAGGGGATCTACATGAAAATAAAAGGAGAAAAACTGTAAGTATCGTGAAATCGATGTGTATTGATACGGCGATACGAAACTGAAGATAGAGAAACTGACAAAAGAGAACATTGACCTTGAAAAAAGAATGAAGATTATTGAAGAGGAGAACAAACGTATCAACCAAGAAAGTTTACAAAAGGTGGTCACCATGGAGACTATGATGAAGGAGAATCAATCCCAGTAAAAAGAGAGTTTTAGAAGAAATTGATCATTCTCATGAGCGAATACGTACTGACGATTTCATTGAGGATTTCTGTGATGGTACTGTTTTCAAAAACCATTCGTTGTTTTCAAAGGACCCATACACTTTACAAGTGGTTGCCTACAAGGATGAACTTGAATTGTGTAACCCCCTTAGGTTCTCATGTCAAGCAACATAAGTTAGGAATTGTTTTTTAAACTTTAGCAAATATTCACCCCAAACATCGTTCCCAGCTCAAGAACATAAACCTGGCAATTGCAGCCACTGTTCCTGTTATTGAAAAGCATGGTCTAGACAGCGTTTTGGAGCCATTCATTTCAAATTTGAATTCAGTTTTCTTATTAGCAGATTTTAATAGCCAGCTTCTTAATTTCAATTTTGGATACTCTGAAGGTGACAAGCCAATTCCTATCCTAAGTAATGCTTTACATGATCCAAAAAAATCACTACGGTCATCGTCTGCACAAATGCTACTGTTAATTCGAATATTGCCATTCCTAATAGGAGAGAAAATAGATGAAGGAGAAGATCATTGGTATTGTTATTTACTACTTGCATATTGTTCTAGTTGGAACGTGGTTTTTGTAGGACTATGTTGTAACTGCTTTGGTTTAATTTTACTGTACAGAAAGCTTTTATTTCTTACTTCAATTTTACATTTGGTATATCAAAACAACACTGCATAATTATGAGTAGAAAATGGACTGACAGATTTTAAGGAATATATATTCACTATAATTATGTATATGTGATGACATCTTTTTCAATATGCATTTTTTATCACTTCATTGATTCATAATTAAAAAGGTTTGGTTTCTTCAAAATAATCAATACCCATAATATTTCTTGCATGTGCCAGCGATTTGTGTTCACTTTTCATAATGGACTGTTTAAAGATGGAGAGTGGTTTTGTCCTGATTGCCAGACTGCCGGCAGTTTGAGTCTATTTACATCCCAGAAATTTAAAGGGTAATAATTTATTGAGATTATTGCATGATTGCATAGTAATACATCAAAAATACATAGTTCATGAAGGAATCAGCTATTAAACTTCAAAAACACGAATTATCCAATTTTTAAACATTGCTGCTTTAGTTGATCCACCATCTTTGATTTTAACATTTCCTGTTTCCTGCAATTTCGAGGCATGATTTACATGACGTCACAAGAGGACAACTAAAACATGTGATAATGGTAAATAAGTAGAATAATTATTTTATTATAGCAGTTGAAACTGGGAAACTGACTAAATAATTTGGGAATAGGAAGAAAAAAGCCTTAAAGTTGCTAAAAAACGTGTTAAGAGTACAGTACCGCTTCCATATAGGAATCTTCATATGTACATGCGAGTTTGTTTGTTGAGTGTGCAAACGTTTGCATGCCAACATTTGCAAGAAGACTAAACGTCCACTTAAATCCTCCATCTGGTGGATTGTGTGGCGATGGAATCATCATCTGTGATGGATGTCTGATACCTCGCCTGCCTTAGCTCAGTAACATTCAGTACAAAATCTTGAAGTTGCCACAGAATCACGAATCATCATGGGCCGCTTTTATCAGTATCGATGAAGTATACGGAAATGACTCAAACTTATATTTTTGGGTGTACTACTATTTGAACAGTGTATACTAGTACCATAGCTACTTTCTTCATTCTGTTACAGATATAAAGGATTATAAGGACATGGAGAGCTCCAAGATGCACCCATGGAGGGTAAGTGTTTATTGTAATGATTATTACACATCAAACTTGATCAATAGCTTGTAGAAACTATAACTAATAGTTGTTGTAGCTGAACAGCATTACAAGATGTAATAGTATCCCTTTATGATTACTTTGTGATGACCTATAATCATTGCTGATGGCATTGTCATGTTTCAATTAACTACACGTGTGTATATATAACTACCCCTTTTTTGGCAAGGCACCGTGACTTAGTTAACTAATGTCTATAACTATGCAACTAAATTGAAAATTGTCCAATTTTATTTTTAGTTAGTTAACTAAAACTAAAATCTAATTAAATAAAACTTATAACTAGATGTACTGCATTTAAAAGTGGTCATTTTTGTCACACTAAAGCAACACTATCCAACAACGTATAGATATTTCTTTTTTCATTCTTTTTAATGGCCTTTTTGTGGCCCGCAGGGGCATCCTTTACATGAGGTTGAATCTATACACTTAATTATTTCATTTATACAAGAATATTCGTATGATTGTTTTCCTTGAGGTTGAATTATAATAATAATAGTAATATACAGTAGGAAGAACTTGGCTTGTGGAAACTGCAATTAAGTGCTGAAAACAATGCAAGAGTTATAACATGATATAATCAGTGTTCTGCCCACACTGGTCGGGAATAACCACCTTTTAACCACCTCTCAGATTATACATATATAGGCTACTGAGACAGAATTAACTATATACTGGATAAACAGCACTAAATTCATGTCCCACCACTCTAAATATCCTGGGCAGAACACTGTATAATTATGGAAAAAAAAGGTTTCACCAGAAGTATCTACCACATGTCAAAAACATACTGGATTGTTGTAATTTAGTATAACAAGATGAAGGGTATAAATTTATTTATTTCTTAATATGATGACAGCAGTGAAACCTTGCTGTAAAAAAAAATTATATTCACAAATAAAAAAATTATGCCAATAAAGCCATACATTATTTAAACTCATTTTCCACTTGAATGTTTACTGACTTCATTTTTAGATTCCAAAGTAACAAGTTTCAAAGGACAAGATTTGCAACCCAGTTCCTATCATAGAGAATGACTCCCAACACATTTCATCTGGAGGTTTGTTTGTGCTATAATTATGATGATTATTATACAAGTTTGATTATCTGTTTGTGTGAAGTATTTAGCTTGTTAAACTGTCCATAGACACATCTGCAAATGTGATTAATGACATATGTATATTTCATTCATTTTTTGTATTGAAGTGGTTGAGACTGGTCACAAAATTACAACTAATACTATAGAGGATGAGAATGATTTCTCTGTACAAAAATGAAAAGACAAGCGCGCCAGTATTTCTTCTGTAATCGAAAGCAGCAGTGAAGGTAACCAGCTTGTGCAAGAAAAAAGACTGACATTTCTTCTATTGTTCTAAGTGGAACTGAAAGTCAGTCAATCAAATCGTTTGGTTGTATTATATACTACCAAATTCGTATATTACTGTATAATTATTGTTGCCTTATATTGATAGACCCTTAACAAAAAAATAGTGCAAATGATGGCAGCAGAACTAGACACACTGGAGAAACATCAAAATGAGAAAGAAGGTATATTTATGATGTTGGTGTACAGTTTTTTTTAAATAACTCCAATGACAGGTGATTTGTTTAACATGACTGATGTATTTTTGATGCTATTATTGATTCATATGTTCAGATGTACTACATGGAGCTTTAATTGCTGGACCTGTTTTCTCATAGAAGGAGACAAACACCAGCTCTTTCAATGGAAGGAATGTGGTTTCTGTCTTCGTGTTTTTCAAGGCCCTCTAGATACATCTGAAGTGAGAGTGAGTGCTCTCATTGGAGGAAATATCATCATACCAAACAGCCAGTGCTGTTAATGCCATTGTGTTTTCCAAGCCAGTTCTAAAAGATGTGGTTATAGTGTTTCAGCATTGCAAAGAGCTAGATGAACACATTCCAAAACAAGCAGTTGTTTTTGCTTCAGCTCATTCAATTTCATCAGGTGTAGGTTACAAGTTTAACCCGATAAATGATGGAGTTTTAATACTCAAAGTTGATGGTAGTGATTGTGAAGATGATGGTATTTGTATTGATGTTGGTGTTGATAATGAATGGCAAAGGTGATTGTAGTGATGGTGGTGATGATTGGTTGTTGATGATGGTACTATTTGCACTATTTGTACACCTGATGTTGTGTCAATCAAACTTTGAGACTTCTTTCCTGACCTGCTGAAGTCAAAAACCCCTACAAGGAACAGTAAAACTCAAGTTCGGAAAAGATTGACTTCAAATGAAGCTATGAAAGAGTGAGAACAAAAAGGAAGAAAAAGAAAAACTGGGGAAAAAAATAAACAAAAAGTGATAGTGATAAGTAAACCCCTCAGCCCATGCGCTCTGGTGGCACCTCACGCATTTCCCTTGCTGTAAAACCTGAAATCGTGTGTGTTGCAGTGGGATCATTTTGTTACCCCCAGTTTTTGTCAAAAGAAGGAGAGCACTGCATTTGATTTAATCCTATGAAATGCTTGGGGACTTTCGAGTCCCAGTAAGCAAGTTGATAAGATGTACCACCAAAGAGTAGTGCACCATGTTGGAAAAGGAGCCGAGTTTGGGGTAGAGAAAGTGAATGGTGGCCAAGATATATGCAATAGAGTTGCCAGTGTTGAAAAACAAGTTCAGTCCTCTAAGAGTTAAATTTTACAGTAATGACCAAATGCAATATGCATTACCATTATGAAATACACACCTCCCTTTCAATGCCACACCAAAAACTAAAGAGTGATTTATAATTCAGCATGACTTCATAGCATCCATGAACATCATATAACATACATGCGTTATTAAACATCATGAACTGAAGCCCGCCCATCATGAGTATGAAAAAACATGGCGGATAATAGCGTAGATAGTGAAGATTTAGCTATGGCGATTATTCTTGGCATTCTACATAACAGAAGACGACGCAGACATGTGAGAAGTATCTGGATACATCCTATATTTACTAGGAGGAGGCAACAAGAAGATACTCAACATTTAGCCATACTTGTCAAACTCAACTTTCAGCTGTATGTGATACTCACTACAAGCAAGTCTTAAAATGCTTATCATTACTTGTATATTTTGACAGGTTTATTCTTGTTCATATTGGGAGGGCTTTTGTCAAACTCAACATTTGGCACTAGATGATGGTGCACTTTCCATCCTAAAACCTTCCCCACTGCCTGGCACAAGTTCACCTGATTATCCCTATGTTATTGTTTGTGATGAAGCATTTCCTCTGAAAGTGAACTTGTTGCGTCCTTATCCAGGAAGATATTTAACCGGTAATATAAAATATACTTATTGCCTAATGTAATGAATATTTGGTTTACACAGAGGACAAGCTGTATTCAATTACAGATTAAGCAGGGCAAGGCGTATCATAGAAAATGTGGAATCATGGCTGCAAGATGGCAAATATTTCAACGACCTATAATTGCTGAACCAGATATGGTTGAAGTGTGTACTAAAACTGCTATTGCATTTTACATTAACCTGAAAGCAACAGAGTCCTCTATATACTGCACCAAGTTTTATGGATGGAGAGTATAGTGGTGGGAACATTGTAGAAGGTAGTTGGATTATGGAAGGAGGCCCTTCTGGGTTGATGCCTATCTCTCATGTTGGCAGCAACAGGTTAAGTTGTGTATATAGTTTCGATATTAATTTTAAATATTTGCGATTGGACATGGTTACAAGTCATAGTTAAATAGTGCTAGAGAAGCTTATTGGCAATACAATTATGTTCGACGAACAGATTTCTAATTAATTACACAAGAAATATCAATAATCAGAATTTGGATTTTAATAATTAATTGGTGTACAATAGTTCATGGGTTATTTGGGGTAGGGCTTCAACATCGACAAGAACGTGCTGTATCTTCAACTTTGCAATGGCCTTTTGTCAAGTGATATAGTGTTTCCTATATAGCCTTCTTGTTTTCCTGTAGTGAGTTGAGGCTTTTCACAAGGAGCTCATCTATCTCTTCTGCTTTGGCCTTTCTTTGGTGGTACTCCTTTGGAAGAACTAGAAAGAGGTACTGAAAAAGAGAAATGAGACATAGTGGATGATGCACGAGAAGATAAATTTGAGATTGACATCGAGAATCTGCCTTCAGGAGATGAAGGACCAGAGTGACTTGATGTTACACTGTTAAGCAGGAAATAATAAAAAAACAACTTACTATAAGTATGTTGAAAACAACATACTTTCTATATCATCACTTCCAATTTTGTCATTAGTCACATCACCAATACCATTGGGCTGAAAGCACTAGTGCTAGGAGAAAAGGTAGAAGTGAAATTATTTGAAGTCCTATACCAAAACAACAGATAAACTTTTACATGTAGTTTATAAGTACACTCACGATCTGTGTTTGATTGTATCTGAGACATACAACAAAATAAGGCCAACATGATACCTTTCTATTTTCTAGCACAATCATATCAGCACAGGCTTCTTCTCCAACCCATTGTTGTGTTTTTTGTTTCATTAGTGTAGTCAATCATTAGTTACAGTAATTGCTCACCTTTGAAGCAACTTCTTTCTAGGTGTTTTCTTCAGCCCTCAAGTCCTTGCAAGCATGGGAAGACACTTGCCAAAGGCATGGAAACAGTTTCAATATGTTTCTCCTCCATTTGTGACATTGCTGATCTGATTGGTCTGACGCTAAACAGCCAACGCTGGAAAAGAAATCTAGTCTATTCCAGTATAACGATGATAACGTACGTTGGAATATACGATGCTCGTTCATAGTATGATGTCAGTGCTATGCAAAACGCAACACTGACGCAACGCAACGTTCAGCTAACGTAACATTATAAACTAGGCTTAAGGAAAGCCCTTCCTTCATATCTTCACTAAATTAATTTCACAGAACTAATAAAAGATTCTCAACAGATATTTAAAAAAAATCAAAACAGAAATAAGGTACTGAGTGGAAATTCAAAAAAATCACTTGATTTGGTTTGTCAAACCAAATCAAGTACTACAAACATATGCAAAGTCATCAATGCCAACACAGCTGCCCTAGAAATCAAAAAAAAACTACACTCAGAAGAAGTAATCAGATACACAGAAAACATCCTCATCGAAACTCAATTCCACCACTACAACTGAAAAATGACTGTACATGAATAACTGTAGCAAAATAGAAAATAACCAAAGTATGTGTTGCGAATCCTACAACCTTTGGTTTTACAAATCTCCTAATCTTGAGCCGTAGTTTTCTGCTACTTCAGTATGAGGCCGAGATGAATCAGTTATAATAAAAATTTGAACACTTCTTTTACTGACTTTTCTAATAATTTTTAATGATTTTTAATGATTCTTAATAATTCTTAATAATGATAGTAGAATTCAACATTGTTTTCGTTTCAATTATGACCATGATGACTGTGGCAAACAGCACATATCAAATTCAGTGGAATATTATTTTGATCGATGTTAACACATGTATAGTGGTACCACTCTAACAGTAATCACACGATATCATTAAGTAGTCATACTTTTCGGGCATTCTGCAGTAACAAATACTTCTATCTTGTGATAAACTTTTGTAGGACGGGGCAATATTTTTTGTTATTGAAAGGTAGTCAATTTCCTAGCACCAAAACAACTCGGAAGATGATCCCTCATTTTTGTCTGATCGTATTTAACATGTTCTGGATTATTGCCTTCACATATTTCAGTAGCATTTGCTGTTGCAAAAAGGCCACAGTCAAATGCTCCTTTCTGCTGCTGCACTCAAAGCATCTGTATTTCTAAAAAAGATTTGCTATTTGTAAAATTGTCAACTCTTTTAAACCCTTTGAACGTGTTAGTTTATTAATGTTACTATGCAGAAATGGCGGATAGTGTAATAATGATTTATTCATAACTTTATTAGTTGTTATGAAATAAGAACAGGAAGTTGTGATAAAAAACCACAACATTATCAGATGGCTTCTTCTCAATTCCTTCGTGATTTTTACCATTTTTGTTGTTGCTCAAGATTTGCCTTTTGTATCTACACAGTTGTATGCACGCCCTAAATGAAGTGATTCTACAGAAGTTAGAAGTCTTCTCCAGCTACAGTGTAAGTTATAGCTAGTAGCTATTCCCAGCAGGTAAGTCAGGACAAGCATTCACTTTATAGAAAGTTGGGCGTCGACCGTCTCCTTCTTTGAGTCTGTCTGCTCACAGTCTTTCATGGAAGTAACATGGTAGTTTAAACTTTGTAGGTACGTAAGTTATAAGCCAGATACAGACGTATGGAAAGTTTTAAACAGTTCTAAGATAGTTTAAGGGTTGTTTGTAATTGCTAAATATTATAGGCATATATATATGCCCGCTGCGTATACGGGAAGCTGTGTAGGCATATAAATATGCCCAACGCGTTAAAAGGGTTAAGGGACATACTATCCTTAAGTACATTTACAACTCCAGTGCATGTTCTTTGTCACAGGTACACAACGAATCTCCTACAAAAAGAAATATAATTAACAGATTAGCGTCCAAATTAATTTTGTAAATTTTTGACCGTAATAGCCAAATTAAATCATCAGGAAGTAAAAAATTTCATACCGTTTATAAAACGAGTTATATCTGGCTTCCTGTAATACTTCAGTATTGCAAACATTGCATCATTGTACACACCTCTTTATGCTGAATCGAACGATACCAAACACAACTTACTCGAGCAAGGGCTAGTGGAAGAAGGTTAGTGTTTGTAGACAAGTATCTATTACTGTAATAAAACATGTTAGAATTGCAAGAATATAATAGTAAAGACTGATAAATATATTATTATATAATATTTTAAAACTTGGATATCCTTTGTGGTATTTCAGGAAGCAGTAGTATACTTGTAGTTGGTGCCTGTACAATTGATGACTATGTATTCATTGGGTGTACAGTAGTACATGTCTACTTGTAGTTGGTGTCTGTACAATTGATGACTGTGTATTTGTTGGGAGTTACAATTGAAATTGGCAAAGGCAGTGGTGTGGGGGATGGTGTATGCCGAATGCCGATTCTCTGTGTCTATAAAACTGTCATATTCTTCAAATAAAATATCATCATCGTCACTTCCTTCCATCACAGGTTCATCATCTACAGTGCACTCACCATCAGCTGAATCATCCAGAAAGTCTAGGACCTCATGAACAGAAAACCGTCTATTTCCAGAAGCCATCAGGAATTATTATTATAATATTATACTACTGTTATTACTATTATAATGAATAAAAAAACAATAATGTTTCACGTGGGTTTTCTCCGTTTTTTCTTACGTAAACTACCGTTTCTCAGTACATGAAACCTCTAAAGTATTGATCAAGGCAGCTATAGAAAAAATTTTAGCTTATTTTGTTTATCGAGTTATAGCCGTTTGAAGAGGGCGTGTCACAACTGTCGCATTTATGCGACCGCGGATTTTATGTTGCATTAATTTACTGTCGCATTTATGCGTCTGTGGACGCTAATCTGTTAATATAGAAGCCCCAAATTCATGTCTTCATAAAAAATATATAATATAAATATATACCTGTGAGAAGTATCTGACAGAGGGAGTATCATTTGAAACTGATCTAAACTTAAGAGTTTGTCCTAATAATGTGTTCTAAAACCCAGATATATGAGGATATTGATGACTCAAATTGATTGGGCTGCATTGACAACAGTATCACTAAGTTCCTTTCCTCTTTCAATGTTGATCTGGTCAGCTTGGTAAAGATGAAGACTTTTAATGTACCATTTGTGAGTTGCTATCTGCAACAATCATAATACATACATTAATGTTTCCTGAATGGAATTAAAATGTACAAATGTTCAACAAATGTTAAGGTTGTGAAAATATAAACAGGATCTAACTTCAACTGTCAACACAAAATGGCTCACTTTGACAATGTATACAAGCAATATGTAAACAGTTACACACTACACAAAGGCAGTCTCATAGACTCTCATTATTCTTTCATTTTCTAAAAGCAAAGACCCATCCGTATCCAAGCTGTGTAACCTAATACCATCATCAGTATCAATAGATTCTGTAATTGTGTATATTATTAAGCCTTCATCTGCTGTAGGCGCTCGCCCCACCCACTACTACATATACTGCTGGTGGCGCTTGGGCAATAAATATGAATATTCATTACCTGATATTAATTGTTGTAATGTTTCAGTTTAGCAATTTATTTTGTACATTTTATGTATTTCAACAACTTCTAACTACACACTAAATTGCAATTCAATCTATAATGAGAGTAGTCGCTCGCTTATTATCAAAGTGTAAGGTACATTTTTCTCTGTCTATGTAGTAGATAATAAAATGAAATTTGCTTTCCCTACTCACCTCAGCACGATCAGAAAACGTACAGAGCAGATTTCGAATACTACTTCTAGATCACCAGATTTTCAATACCATCATGTTTTCATCGCTTTAAATCAGTACAGAAAGATTGGAGGTGAAAACGGTTCTGTACGATTCTAGAGGCACACCTCCTGAGCGACTGTTTGAAATATCAAAGCTGTATGAATAATAAGAGCAGAGAAAAATGTACCAAAAGAGGCATGCCTAGCCTATCTAATTAGTCATCTGCAAGTTTTACCACAAAACATGTCAAGTATTTTAATTATTTCTTGAGCCACACCCCATATTTCGGCAAAATCTTTGGGAAATATGAAAAAAACCGTTTGGAACTCAAAAAAAGAGAACTGAAACTGTGGATCAGCAGTCACTACTAATTTCAAGACTGAAATCCTCACGAATAGGCAATCAATATATTATTATAGATATACCAACGTTTCGGCTCTATCGTGGGATCCATTCAGTTCACCTATGAAGTGGAAGAGAACGGGTGCCTACCTTTTTTGGATGTACTGGTTCAAAGAGATGACAATGGATGTTTGTCTACTTCTGCATATCGGAAGAAGACGCACACGGTTCAGTACCTTGGCTTTCATTCCCATCACCCTTCTAGTCACAAAGCTGCAGTTGTTTCCACCCTATTAAAGAGAGCAGAGAGATTATCTTCATCTCTAGTTCAGCAATCAAAAGAACAGCAATGGGTGGTTGAGACCTTGATGAAGAATGGATATCCCAGAAAAATTCATCAACCGATATTATTATCAACGACGTTCCACCATAGTTGAAAAGGAACCAGATCCTACTGCTATTTTGATCCTCCCTTACATACAAGGTCTGTCAGATTCCATCAAGAGGATACTGTCAAAGAACCTTGGTATCAGGACTGTATTCAAGCCCACCAATTCTCTTAGACGCATCCTTTCTCATCCCAAAGACCCATTACTATCTTCACTTCACTGTGGAGTTGTTTACAGGATTCCCTGTATGGATTGTAGTAAGTCTTATGTTGGACAGACCCTTAGAACACTGGACCGAAGACTTAAAGAACACAAGCGAGCAGTCGTCATGGGTGACACTGTATCCAGTGCTCTAGCTGAACACTCGTGGTCATCACACCACAGGATAGCCTGGGATGATACTGCAGTCCTGTGTCAACACCAGAGCCTGTTTCAACGATGTCTTCTTGAGTCGTGGTTCATCCACCGTCTCCCTGACCTCGTAAACCGTGAGAGTGGTTCGCTTCCCGAGTGTTATGCTCAATTAATTGAGACCACGTCCAGTTCAGCCCCACCCAACACTGCAGACACCTAGGTGTCGGACAGCAACGACAGGTGCCACCTGTAGGTGCCACCAGTCTGAAGACTCTTTATATAATCTCATGTTTTTGTTTTTGTATTCTTTACATTTATACCCTGAAGAAGGCTGTTGATTAAAACAGCCGAAACGTTGGTATATCTATAATAATATATTGATTGGTGAAAAAGAAAAGATAAATAAACTATGAGTCATCCCAGTCATTATGGTTTATTCAATATACATGTGAGTGTTTAAGTGAAAATGTCTTGGTATCATGGTTGTAGTTCATGAAAAAGGAGTTTGGTTTGAGGTCTTTCTTAGTGCACAGGTCAAATAGAGTAGTGTCTTCTGCTCTTGAAGGACATTTTCTTTCTAAAAGGCCACGGGGATCGTACACCAATCTCAGGGGAAGCTCCTAGCCAACAATCATTTTGATTGATGTTGAATCCTGTTATTTCTACCTTAATGCATACCTCATACCCTTTGTATTTACTTTCTTCCCATACAGTAACCTCTTTGTTAGTGGTGCAAGTTTTGTTGCTTCCTTTCTCTTACACACATCTCCGAAGTTTGAAGCTATCAACCTTCCATGACATTGGCTCTCCCATTCTCGACTGTCATCATCAGATTGTTTGGATGTTCTTCTGGAGATAGCTTTGAAGGCGACTAAGATACTCTCCACACAATCTCCTCAACTCTACATTATCCACATCAGGCTCGGCTGGATTTTCTCCATATGAGTTGTCTTTCTGTGGATCAGGTAATTGAAGTTGTCATTCTTTGTCGCTTGTATTTCTCTGTTATTTTCCTTGAGCAATCTTTCTCCCATTTTCTCTTATGAGATTTCATAAATTTTAGTTGGTATTCTCCAGATTCTTTGATATTCTTTCTCTAAAACTCAGATATCCAGCCAGGACCTATTTGCAATCGGAGTGCTGCCGCCATACATCTTTTTTGGAATGATCCAGACTGAATCCGATTATAAAACTTCCCACCGTCCATTTTTGACATGTAGTTTTCTGAAAGATTAGTGGTATGATCTCATGATCTCCCATTAATTGGTTAGACTTTGACACAATTTAGTCTCCAGCAGATTCAACTATTTGAAGAAGTCCAGGAGGGAGTGTCTCTAATGTTGAACCCACCAATGAGAGATTTGATGAAGTACAAGTAGTGGAATTTACTGTTGGGTAACATTGGCATCTGTATGAATAAAGATAGTGTATTGTACAATGTTTATAATTTTTCGAACAAACTTACCTGAGTACTTTGTTTTACATGCTTACAGAAACTTGATCACCAAAGCAGTGTCTGTGTCCATTTCTTAGATCATGCCTCAGATCACCAACATCACCATTTTTATGATACTTTTTTCATTATTGTATTACAATCCATTCTACCTGTGATTGTGTTAGATGTGCCCAATCTAGCTCTTGCAAATTGTTGTTTTCTACTCTTGGAAGATTTCCCATAATAATTATTGTAATTTACATTGAATTTACGGCGCTAAACGAGCAATTGTGAAATTTGCATAGTGAAAAACAACAAATATATAACTGAGGTCATGAATAACAATGTGAATATCATTAACCGCGGAGTACTTAATATCTAATTACTTGCAGCTCTATAACTCTCACATTTTATAAGACTTAAGGTAGATGCTGAAATTATGAGACAATCTCAAACAGCGATCTCTTGCTTACTAGTCCTAGATAGAAAACAAGTTGCTTTGCCTGCGGTTATCAGGAAAAAGTAATTTTAATAATAAAGTTTAATTAACACGTCATCACATGATCAAATTAACACGGCTGTCAGACAATACGACGGACATATCCAAGGAAAAAAAGAGATGCCTGTGGTCTCTAGATGCTATGACGTGCAGTTACAGCTGTAGAAGAGGGAAACAAACTTAGAGAACCTGCAAGGATGTTTAATGTTCCTGTGGAATCCTTAAGGAGGAGGGTTAATGGTAATATTGCCATTGAGTGTAGACCGGGGCCAAAACTTATTTTAACTGTGGATGAAGAAGCAGCAATTGCCAGGTATTGCGTGAAAATGGCTGAAATGGGTTTTGGGTTAGGTAAGGATGATGTTCTTCGAGTGGGCTTCAGAGTAGCAGAGAGAGAAATCAGGTCGACCACACCCTTGGGATCCAGACAGTGGTGTTGCTGGCAGAGCTTGGTTTGAGGGTTTCATGAGTCGCCATCCCACCCTGAAGTTAAAAGCTCCACAACCATTATCTCATGCCAGTGCCAAAAATACAGATGATGAACAAATTAAGGATTTTTTCCAGAAACTAGGTGGGATTTATGCCCGTTTAAACTTACTAAACAAGCCTATGCAAATTTATAACCTTGATGAATGTGGAATTAGTACAGTACACAAGCCTGGACGTGTCATTACCAAGTTGAATCACAAGAGTGTTAATGTTTGACTGAGAAGTTAATGGAAGGAGCTCACCCAGGTACTTTGTTTACTTGTACTGATAATGGTTGGGTAACTCAAGAAAAATATTTAGAACGGTTTAAATTCTTCCTGAAGAATATTACGCCTACTATGCCAGTTTTAGTAATAGAAGATGGCCATTCTTCACATTTCTTTGGAAGTAATAAAATTAGCACAAGATAACGATGTTCACTTACTATGTTTACCATCGCATACAACACACATTTTGCAACCTTTGAACATAGCGGTTTTCAAACCATTTAAATCTTTCTTCAATAAAGCATGCAAAAATTTTCTCTTTTCTAATCCTGGTCAGGTAATTAGATCTAAAAATCTTGCACATCTTTTATCAGAGTCCTGGCCAAAAGCTGTGTTTCCTATGAATATGAGTGGTTTTCTAAAGGCTGGTATTTACCCATTGAATCCAGGTCAAATTACAGACCGACTAACTGCTCCATCCAAACTGTATTCTTGTCAAGATGATGACAAACATGTGTAGTACATTTTCTGATGCATTAAGTGATAGTACATCTGCCAGTAGCACTGTTACTCATGTGGGAAATTGTACTGGCGATCTTAGTAGTATTGCATCAGGAACCAATTCTACAAGTCGAACCTCAGATGATGGCAATCTTGATGATATCCTGTTGATTCCAAGTGTAAAATCAACATCACGAGCAAAGAGTGTTAATAGTACTGCCAGGTGTATTACTAATGATTCTTTTGTGCAAGAAATTGAAGATAAGGAAGAAAGAAGAGGAAATGATTGCTAAGAGATAGGAGCAAGCAAGAAAGAAGAAAGAAAGGGAACTGGAGAAACAGAAAGAAGAAGAGTAAGAGCAAAAAGCAGCAGAAGGGAAAGAAAGTGAATGATGTTGAGACAGTTGAGAGTGATTCTAATAACAAAGTTGGTGCTCAGTGTGTGGAACTAATTTTTATGATGACTCATCGAATTTGGAATGGTAGGGTGTGATGGTTGGTATCAATGGTGGCTACAGGAAAGCAGCAAGGCGAGTGTTTGAAAGTGTAGTAGTCAGTGGCAATGCCCACAATTAGCATCTCTATTGCTTTTGTTAGGCATGTAGCTTCGATTTTTGGGCTCCATTAAACTAAATAAACATCTTCATGCTGTATGCATATCGGTTTCTTCTTTATTCCACAAACGGATTATATTGCAACTATTACCTTCCTCCTTCTTGCCTCTCAATCTAGTACGTGTAGTAGGAGCTTCGTCCAAACAGTGTAATCATCATCAGTATCAATAGATTCTGTAATTGTGTATATTATATTAAATTAAACAGAAATACATGTAACTATTACCTTTCTCCTTCTTGCCTCTCAATCTAGTAGGAAATTTGTCCAAACAGTGTAATTCAATATGGGTCATCAGCAGGGTCCTGGATTTTCCATATTTTAAATTTGCATTTTCAGATTTTTAAAAAAGGTTTTTCCATTTTTTGGCGTGAATCAAAATAAGAAATTCCATGAAAATTTGTTACAACTAAATAATCACATTAAAAACATTACATGCACAAAAAAGTTATGTTTTTATTTAGTTAAATCACCATTCCACTTTAATGTAAATAAAGTATGTACACTTTCTTCTGATAACACTTCACGATCATGCGATTTTTGTTCATCCATGTGCTTACTCCACAAATTGTTTGTAAATTTGTTTAATTTTCTTTCAATTCACGGATTCCGTGAATTTCGTTGAAATAACGTGGTAACGGAAAATCCGTGAGTCTGGTCATCAGTATCAATAGATTCTGTAATTAAACAGAGTAACTATTACCTTTTCTCCTTTTTGCCTCTCAATCTAGTACATATAGTAGGAGCTTCATCCAAAACAGTGTAAGTCAATATCATCGTCAGTATCAGTAGATTCTGTAATTGTGTTTAAATAACATTACTGAATTGAACAGAAATAACTACTCCACCGTTTTATTGCCATTTAGATTTCACATGTTTGGAAATATTAAAAGGGTACCAGTAACAAATCCAGGTGTTCAGTTCACAGATAATTATGCGGATTATTAGGTATCTGTTCCAGCCCTAATTTGTAAGATTTGTGCCACAAATGTTAGTAAAAGAGGCACTAAAATAGGCAAGGTAATGAATTGCATTGAGATTGTTGTCTATAAATGTGACAGTGATGTGTAGGTTGGTATATGTTTGGCAGTCTTTGTCTCTATCTGCATATCTATCCTACCTGGAGAATTATATATACCATTGTCAAGTAAGTATTTCACTAGAATGTCGAAGTATCTATTTAACACATCTAGATCTGTTGCCATGTTTTTGGTATGAGGATAGCCGATCTTACATGTCAAAGGTGAGATAGGGATCTGGCCCTGACCTTACATTGAAACCAGTATTTCCTGTTACTTTATTATGAAGGGTAGACTTGGGAATATCAAACATTTCAGATGCATGCCTTATAGACTCACCTAATTCTACAGCCTTTAGCATTTGCATCCTAACACTGTCCCATCTACGATACCCACCATGGAATCCAAAGAGTTGGCTGTGATTGAATCTTTGAATGTATAATTCGCTTCACAAGTGGTGATGAGATTGAGAAGACATATACATAATATTGTGTACCTGCAATAAAATTATTACTTAATCACAAGTCACATTCATTAGGACTGGGTTACTAATTCATTATGATATAATTTTATTATTCTGGAAGTCCTATTATTAGTCAGATACATCCCACATCATTTAACACATGTCAAAGTACTAGTTGTACAGAATATGATACTATGAAGCAATGTACAAAGCAAAATAATCACTCAAAGTCTATGATACAGCATTGGCGTAGTTAGTAATGGGCCAACTGATGAACAGGCGATGCAGCTGGTAAGTAATGATATCAGGACCAGCAATGATGGTTTTAACAGTTGCATGTACAAGTGTAACAAGAGTTCTTAGCGGAGTTCCTGATGATATCGCAGTATCACCAGAACTGTCCGTTTATTGACTTCTTGGTTGCATTATTCATTTCATTATTATTATTAATTGACACGCCCATCATGAATAAATAATTAGAAAATTTTTTGGTGTGCTTCATGCGCTGATTTCAGGCCTGGTTATAAATTAGGCCCTGGCTACGCCACTGTGATACAGCATACAAATAGCCAAATTAAGACAGATAGTCTGTACAGGTAAATTAACTCACCAGCTTCTTCGTATCAGTTATACGTACAGCAGAATTAATGTGGATGATGTATCATTTTTAGACATCTCTTGATATGGTAGTGAAGGTTTCAGTTTCTTGTTATCAATGACTGATCTATTGGGCGGGTAAATTCCTGAGGCCCTGAAGGCATTTATAATAGTCCCATAGTGCGATACGAAATACTCTAGCAAATGTTTGCTTACTTATAAGTTCTCCTGTTTCATGCTGGAATTCAGCCACAGCATGTTGCCAGCATTTCTTTAATGGGGAAAACAACTCAACATCAAGTGGCTGTGTGACGTGTGATGAATGTGGTGGAAGACAATACAGTAGAATACCATTAGCTTCACAAAATTTGGAGGTATCTCAGTCTATATGGGATGAGTGACCATCTACTATCAAACATACAGGACGCTCAGGAGATATGTGTCGAACAAAATGATTAGTGATCCAACCATTAAACAGCTCTTGGGTCATCCATCCATTAATGGATTTCCCAAAGTATACCCCTTCTACACCATTTGCAAGAGGGTTGTATGAGAACCTTTCTCCTGCAAAAATATGCATTGGTGGAATAGTTGATCCAGCAGCACTTGCACACACCAATGTAGTTATCTGAAGCCTGCTGCTACTGCTAATGTGGTGGACATATCTAACCCCTTGAGATGCTAGCACTCTTCCAGATTTAGGGCATAAAGAGAAGCCAGACTCATCACAATTCCATATTTGTGAAGGACAATTGTGCAAATTGTGTAGCAATAAAAATTTCTCAAAATTTGAGTACCAGTGATCTAACACTTCAGGAGTGGTTGCACTGGCTTGACATGCCTGAAATGTTCGCATAGATAGCTGTGGATGGCGTTTCATAAATGCTTGCCACCATTCTCACCCTGGTCTGTTATCTGGAAAGGGGCTCTTTTTTCCTGCTTTATCTAACATTTTTTTAACAATTTCGCAAACTTGTACATGTGTTTGGCCATATCCAATTTCGCTCATCTTAATGACCCATTCTACTAATTGTGCTTCAATGTCTTTTCCAAGTACAGGATCTGGCCCTGGTCTTGTGCCTATTTCTACCTTGTGTGTAAGGTAATCGTACAATGTGCTCTTTGGGATGCCATACTTCTCAGCTGCTTTTCATACCGATGAATGTCTGTCCTGTACTTCTTCAATTGCTTTTATTAAGTCTTCCTCCTTCCACCTGTAATTGCTTACAGCCATATTCTGTACAAAAAAATTATTATATAATTTGGGCATGTTTATATTTTTTATGCAGTTACAACTGTGAATAATAAATAATATTTTATTGCCAGTTTTATATTCTAAGACTTACAATTCTTGTTGTTGTTGCTGTTTCACTTCTTGTTGCTTTTTAGCTTTAAAATTATCACTTAGTGCTAAAGCTACAATCTGACAAATTTGAATTTCCCGCTTATTTGGCCAGCGAAATAGCTGTAAAAATTTGTCCGGGAACTACCTCAAGACTGACCTTAACTTTTCATTGTCTCCATCCAACGGCTTTTGATTCTATTGATTGTTCATAAAATTTGCTACAGATTGATGTATTCTTTGATTGTGTATAATATTGTTTTGAAAATCCAAAATTCTTTACAGGTGTTGGGAAAAAATGAACGGCAGAGTATACATGAAGTTGCTTCATAGTATATATTTTCATTTATTGAGAGACACCAAACTTGCAGTATGCATACCATATAGATATAGGTATGTGCTTTTTAAAGTTGAAAGCTAGAAATACAACATGAGCAGAGAAAGTGCTATACAAATCTGAAGTGTCCGATAACTACCTCCGTCCGGAAACTGCCACACCTCCTCTATATTGGATTTATATGCACCTTGCCCTCGGGCTCGGTTCATATAAATCCAATATAGCACTCATAGGGTGTTATAAATATTACATATATTTATATAGTATGATGGTGACATCATCCCTTTGATGTGGTGAGTCCTATATTTTGTATATAGACCTTCATTTGCGCACTATGCAGGAGATGTCACCATGATACAATATATTGTATATAGTATGCTAATAGGTCCTATATACTGAATATAGGACCCTCGTTTTGTGTCTTTGGATGTGATATAGCACTTGCAGGCTTGGGCTATATCACATCCTTGGACACAAAACTCAGGTCCTATATTTTGTATATAGGACGTATTAGCATACTATATATATTACATATAAATATTATATATACACACATTTATTTATATATTTATGTATTTTTCATAATAGCTATAATATAATAATATAATTATGTTATGTATGTATACATGTATACTAATTATATAATTATATACATCAATTACATTTTGCAGATGATTGAAGATGTAGATGGTATCAAAATGGAATAAAGAATATTCCCAGAAAAAATCCCGTGATCAAGAAAACAGATTTTATCCTGAAAACTCCTACCTGAGCTTCAAACAATTTCTAACGACATGTGTATCAGCTACTAAACGCAGCTAAACATTTTGTACTCATTCATTACCTTGGTAACCATGAGTATGCAATTCAATACCCTCATAAAAATTTAAAGATCCCCACATTCGAACTTGCCCTTCAGTACTTGAAAAGATAGCAGATGATAAAGAATATTCTTCTACTTTATATCAGGAGGTAGCAAATACCAAATGGATATGTTCACTCTGCGTCTAAATCTCATAATTATATATATAATATATATATATATATATATATACATATATATCTATATATATATATATATATCTACTATACTTTTGGGTTAATACATAGATAGTACTATCTATGGTTAATATCACTCATAATTATGTTACTATATTTATATAATTATTATGTCTAGTCATGTTATATAATTATTATGTAGAATCATCATTATGACGATGATAATTATAAAATAGTATAATAAGAACACAGTACCTTCTGCTACTGCTAGATTTTCAGTAATGCAGTACTCGTAGTGTGGTCTGCGCTGGACTTTCATGGTTCGTGCTGTGGTCCGCTTATGTTCCGTGGTCTGTGTGATCTGGTCCGTATTTTAGTAATGTAGTCCACATCTGGTCCATGGTCTGTGGTCCAGTCTGTGTTTTAATCAATCCCATTTTTAGTGACTTCAGCACCCCATGCAGCATGATTATGCATATAGTAATCAATTTTGGTCAACGAGTACAATTATTTGCACAAACCTCTCATCATGAACCCAATGTTTCATTACCATCCTCCTCCCACTGTTGTGAAAGAAGATTCTTAACTGTTCGCTCTACTAATCTTTTTAAAATATGCTTGAAGTTATACACAATTATGTATTGCTGCCCACAAATTATTACTATTTGTAGAGGGTAGAGGGCAGAGGTTTAGTAGTGATAGTCTTTTTAGATCCTACTAATTTGCTGTGTAGCATTTTTCATGCATCTTAATATATGGAAGTGAAAGTTTACTTTTGAGTTTTTACCATGTGTTGAAACAATCATGTGAGAACAATTCAGGGGACATCATCTATACAACATGAATTATACACAAGTACACAGGCTTCATAATAATAATATAATTTGTACGCTATACCTTGCTAGTTATAGCTTCATAAAATATTATGTGTGCTTCTTCAAAACATTTCCCATTTCTACAGAGGTTACCTATAGATTATTGATGTAAATTCACTTCCTTTTCTGCAGAATGTTGATGACTATATACCTGTGAATCATTCCAACCGCTCTCTGAGTTTACAAAAGTAATATAGACTAGAGCAGCTTATTATTATAGGATTATATATAAAAAGGAAGATTGCATGTGCATAAAAATAAATTATACACAAACCTAACGTTAGAATGCATGAGCATGAGTTGTTCTTCACACCTAGCATCACAAAAATTAATGTCTTGCCTATTTTGTGATACCTTTAGTGAGTCTTAGAGACATCTCTGTGCTTTGCTAGCCACTACTAAATATATTTTTAATCATTACTTGATAAAAACAGCGATTTTCTCCAAATGAAGTATTTGTGACTACAATGGTTTAATCGTTTGCTGTAGCTTTGTCTTTTACATGATTGGGATGTATAATATATATCATTTTAAGGCCTGTCCACACTACACATTAATTTGAAGCGCTTCGAAGCGCTTCAAGGGCGCGTGGGTGTGGCACTTGAAGTGATGCGCATTAATCGTGTCCACACACAGTAAATTGCAACACTATCACGTGCATAACATTACTATGGTTTGCAATAGTAACCATGTAAAGTACACAATTATTATAGAGATGGAAGTGTTTATGATTTTATTGCTAATCACAATGTACAAAAAGCAAATAGCAAAAAAAAATAGAATGAGGAGAGAGGAACTGAGAAAAACATTTTTGAGGAAGTTACAAATTCAGAGAAGAAAAAGATTAACAAATAGGCAACGACTAGTACAATTACTCATTACATCTACCAAACGATCATGCTGGTGTATTCATCGTAGTAGACAATGGTGGCAAGCAGCTTCAAATGGATTATTTGGTAATAAATGGTGGAAAGAGAACTTGAGGATGTCATACGAAACATTCAATCTGCTGGTAAAAGAATTGAAACCATCAGTGGAGAGGAGAGATACAACATCGAGAAGAGCTGTCCCAGTGGAAGAACGTGTGGCTATTACGTTGGCAACTAATGTTGAGTATAGGACCCTGGCAGCATTGTTTGGGCTAGGAAGATCAACAGTTCGTGAAATCGTAATAGATACATGTAAAGCAATTTCAGACAACTTGTTTTCAAAATTTGTCCGTATTCCTAGTGGTAATCAATTACAAGCTATAGTGGAAGGATTTGAAACTCTAATGCTCTATTCAGGTAAGACAAAAAGATCAATTTAAAAATCTTAATCCATAATATAGCAAATTTTCAAACATACTTGAGGCATGGAAAATACAAAACACTTTAATATTAATGTACCTGGTTGGTACTTTGCAGTTAAACACCAAAATATGACTATAACAATTACGTATATAAACACTCTTTAAAATTATCTGATGATACAATTGTGGAACAATAGAACATATTAATTACCTTTGAATATCTACTTGCAGATCACTGGTTACATTATGGGTTTTATTACACATGATACTAAAATTTCTAATACAAATGCATAACTATAATGAATGCACTAGTAGTGTAGAATCTTTTCCACAAGTGTGATTAGGAAACAAGGAAGATTGTTGACAAAAAAATAATGGCAGACAGTACTTCACTATATTAATATTAATAATTATTATTCTGAGATTGTTATTATTATAATATAATTATCTGCACGTGTTACAACTTACACTTCTGTCCTACCAAGAGTACATGATTCCTAGTATTAAAATCAATTAGAAAACACGTTTGTGGCTTCAATCACAAGCAAGAAATGGAGTTAGAATGGGACCGTTATGGCAGAAAGCTTGAAGCAATGCAGGCTCAATGTTGTAGCAGCCATTATTTCAACTGTACTTGATTTCATGCATTCCATTGTTGATTCTTGTACGATTTGAAGTCTGTTTTAAGCTCGATCTAAGTCCCAAAATGTAAGTTTTCCACACATTTTAGAAAGACAGAAACAACGATTGTCCTACACGGGCAAGGATTAACTATAGCTGCAAAACAAAACTTGTAAAAGTAACTTCCAAGTTGAATATTGCTTCTGAACTGCTAATTATAGAACTTCATTAATTATTTATACATAATGCATTTAATTTACATTTGTACTTTAAATATTCATTTAGTTGGGCCAAAATCCCAATTATAAATTTATGGTCATTTTCTTCAATTCTATAATTTTTGTGACATTTTCATTGTCTCACACAAAGATAGAATTGCAAATTCCATGGATAAATTGCAGTTTGGTATTTCTGCTATATACAAGTAGCTTATTCATAAAACACAAACAAAAAAATATTCTAAAGTATTATAAATTACCATAAACTGATTCACCTTGGATTGCATGATCATGTCACATGTCTCCATTTAAGTCTCTCCACATGTTCCTTCAGTAACTGATTAACAAAGGAGTGTATTGTATTCCTTGAATGATGGAAAACAGGTATTTTCCAGCAACATAATGACCCATGTGACTCCACGTGCTTATGGGGTGTGCGCGCGAGTGTCACGCGTGCACGAACATTTTTAGAAAGATAATTAGAAATTACGGTCTGATACTGAAGCGCATTAAATTAATTAGAGTAGATGTAGGCTTGTTAGTGATGGGCGATACCAAAAATTATCAATCGATTCCGATTCTGAATACTTTTGGAGCAGGAATCGATGGAATCGAATACTGATTCTGAATACTTACTGTCTGCGCTAAACAGACAGTAAAGATAGTGAACTGAGTGAAGTCAGTGAACTACAGAGTACAGATACGGAAGAAGTAGTCAAGTAACTGTGAGACTAGTTGCTATAGCAGCAAGACACCAAACATGATTCAATTCTGACCAATGAAATCACTGTAACACTGTTACTAATCAAGCAAGTACAGCTGCATATGTGTTCTATCTTGTTCATGTTAAAGTTATTGTGAAAAAATAAATATAATAATACATGTTCAATTGTTCATTACATGCATGCACTATGCTGCCGCAGCCTACAGGAATATTAACTTATTTAATAACTACTGATTTATTAACTATTATTAATTTTAAAGGGCGTGGTTTAATTCGGAATCGCTTCTATCGATATGATACGAGTACAATTCCAGACGGAATCGAAGAATCGAATACTCAGGAATCGGAATCGCCCATCACTAAGGTTTGTAGCTGACGCTTCATTGGGAGGAAGAAGTCCTAGTGAATTGAACATTTCTGAAGTAAGGGGATAGTTGAAGTGTAGAGCTGTATCAACACAGGGATTGAAAGCCAACCTCATTGCATTAATAGATCATGCTAGATCGAACGGTCTACCACTAACCATCACTTATTGAGTGGCAGCTGTCTAAGTTGTCAATGATGTTTCTGTCTGGTAGGAAATATTTGCAGTACTGTCATGAACTAGATAGCAGTGTCGAGAAGCGGTACGAGGAGAAACTCAAGCATATCGGGAAGAATATCACGTTTGGTCTTGTTCCTGGTGTTATTGATTTTATGCCAGAAGTTGAGTACCCAGACATCTACAACTTTCTCATCAATGGTCCCAGTCCTTATACCAAGGACGAGTTGGTATTCCTCCTTCACCTTTTGTTTTTTACTTGGAGGTAAGAGTGGGTGGGTGGGTGGTTCTTTACATTTGAAACTCTTCTTATCCGAAGCCATCGAGTCTATTAATGTATGATGCACGTTTGATAATATAATCAAAATCTTCAGAGAGCAAAAACCAAGAAAGAGACGGGTTTCAAAACTTTCAATACGATACAGGTGCTCTGCCGGAGATTATAAACCAAAAACCAAGAAAGAGACAGGTTTCAAAACTTTCAATACGATATAGGTGCGTGGTAATACATGGTATACAGTGGTAATACGTGGTACTACATCGTAATACATGGATGGTACTACATGGTAATACATGGTACTACATGGTACTACATGGTACTACATGGTATTCAATGATAATACATGATATTCAATGGTAGTACATGGTATTCAATGGTAATGCATGGTAGTACATGGTATTCATTGTGTACTACATGGTAGTACGTGGTACTACATGCTATTCTAAGGTACTACATAGTAATATGTGATACTGCATGGTATCCAATGGTAATGCATGGTACTATAGGGTATTCATTGTGTACTACATGGTACTACATGGTAGTACGTGGTACTACATGATATTCAATGGTAAAACATTGTTTACTGCATGCTATTCGATGGTATTACATGGTAATACCCAATGATAATACATGGTATTCAATGGTACTACATAGTAATATGTTGTACTACATGGTACTACATGGTATTCAATGATAAGACATGGTATTCAATGGTATTACGTGGTAATACATGGATTTTGTGTATAGTAGTTCTCAAGACATGAGAGTTCGCAGAAATGAAATACATCTCAACTGCTATATCAATACATTGCACCATTAGGTATCAATGCTATGCTTACCACAAATAATGCTACCTAATCGGTTAATTCTAGGAAAAGGACATAAAGAAGGACAAGGCTTGGTTTCTTTGATTTCCTATCTGCCTCCTGTGATCATTTGGAATCCTTCACAGCAATATCTTATTTACTTTCAAAGAGGTATAGAGTGTCCCATGTGTGAAGAAAATTGTATATCGGGAGTTGGAATACAGGCAAAGACATATCAACACAATATTCCATGATATTGACTGTGTGGTGCTTCTTGTAGGCTGCACTACTCGTGTTAAAATAAGCACAACATTATCTCTTATGATCCTTGTGTATACTATGTCTAATATTAGATAAAACTGAGATTCCTTTTTCCCTGAGCTATCAAACTGGTTCTACAAAGAAGTTTCTGAGATTGTTAGTAGCTCAAATTGAGCAAGGGTATGATTTCTCAAAAGTGATAACTACAGTTGAAAACTGCTGTTCACAATTGAATACACAGACTTTGGTATACAGTGGTCACTTAACTATCCCTTGCCACCAAGGTTTACACTTACATCACTATTTTTACAACTCTTCTCAAGCAAAGAGGAAGAATATTTCAGTGATAAGATGAGATCACTAAGTTGCAATGGCGTGTGTAGTGCAGCCTACAAGAAGCACCATACAGTCAATATCATGTAATATTGTGTTGATATGTCTTTGCCTGTATTCCAACTCCCGATATACAATCTTCTTCACAAATGGGACACTTTATACCTCTTCGAAAGCAAATAAGATATTGCTGTGAAGGATTCCAAATGATCACAGGAGGCAGATAGGAATCAAAGAATCCAAGCCGCCTTGTCCTTCTTCATTTCCTTTTCCTAGAATTAACCGACTAGGTAGCATAATCATAGCATTGGGTTTTGTGTATAGTAGTTCTCAAGCCATGAGAGATACTTTTTTTCCAATGATCTGGAAGTGTTACACTGTCACAGAACTGAAATACTCCAACATCGTTTTAACTGCTATATCAATACATTGCATAATCTAACATTAAGTACCTGTGTAGTACCATTGGATACCATGCAGTACCACGTATTACCATGTAATATCATGTATTACCACTGAATACCATGTATTACCATGCTGTACCATGTATTACCACGTAATACCATTGAATACCATGTAATACCATTGAATACCATGTATTACTACTGAATAACATGTATTACTATGCTTACCACTGAATACCTTGTATTACCTTCTAGTACCACGTATTACCACTGAATACCATGTATTACCATTGAATACCATGCATTACCCATGTAGTACCACGTATTACCACTGAATACCATGTATTACTACTGAATACCATGTATTACTATGCTTACCACTGAATACCATGTATATTACTACTGAATAACATGTATTACTATGCTTACCACTGAATACCATGTAGTACCATTGAATACCAATTATTACCATTGAATACAATGTATTACCATTGAATACCATGTAGTACCATGTATTACCATGTAGTACCACGTATTACTGCTGAATACCATGTATTACCATTAAATACCAGGTATTACCACTGAATACCATGTATTACCATGTAGTACCAATTACAATGTAGTAACCAATTATTACCAGTGAATACCATGTAGTACCATTGAATACCAGGTATTACCATTGAATACCATGTATTACCATTGAATACCAGGTATTACCACTGAATACCATGTATTACCATGTAGTACCATTGAATACCAGGTATTACCACTGAATACCATGTATTACCATGTAGTACCATTGAATATCATTGAATACCATGTATTACCATGTAATGCCACTGAATACCATGCAGTATACTATGTATTACCATACAGTACTATTGAGTACCATGTGATACCATTGAATACCATGTAGTACCATTGAATACTATGTATTACCATGTAGTACCACGTATTACCATGTATTACCATTAAATACTACGTATTACCACTGAATCCATGTATTACCGTGGATTACTATTGAATACCATGTACTACTATGCATTACTATGTAATACCATTGAATACCATGTAATACCATGTATTAGCATGTAGTACCATTGGATACTAAGTAGAACCATGGAATACTAACTATTGAATATGATGTACTTATATATAATAGTATAGTATTATGCCGTAATTCCTTATTATGAGTATATTTCATTAAGCTTAAATGAAGCATGAGCCCCAGACTAGATACCGACAGACCTGGTCCTCAGAAAAGCAAACCACCAGCATTCTCCAAAAGAAAATGCAAAGGGAACACTGTCTGTGTTTGCAATTCACTTCATTGTAATTATAGTATATAGTAACTGAATATAAACAGAAATATACAATTACAATGAAGTGAATTATGGGCTCCTGGTCCTACGAATATTAATGTTATGTAAGTATCATTGTGATAATTATAAAACTTAATAATTTTGTACAGCAGCTATGGAACAACCAACATAAATTGGTCAACATTCACAAAAGCATACCAGAGAAAAAAAGAATACAAAAAACAAATAATTGTATCTATTTGAGCATGCATGAAATGTACTATTTCATGCATGCTCAAATAGATACAATTATTTGTTTTTGGTATTCTTTTTTTCTCTGGTATGCTTTTGTGAATGACTTGCTGAGTTGCATGTAGTTTACTTCAATTTTTTAAGACATTCTTGAGGTTGATCATGAATAAATATTTACAACATTATATAGTCAAATAGACTGTGGTCTGTAATGGTACCCTTCCTTGCAACGCTTGACCAATTTATGTTGGTTGTTCCATAGCTGCTCTACAAAATTATTAAGTTTTATAATTATCACAATGATACTTACATAATATTAATATTCGTAGAACCAGGAGCCCATAATGATGTTGATGCTTTCTGGTCAATGTCATTATGGGCTTCGAGTAGAATACTATATAAGCTTACAGCAAAACTTGAATATGTAGGATCTGTCCTTCAGTGTGCACAAATATTATGGTGAACTTCTTTGCTGATGTATATTACAAGACATTGTAAATTACTATAATTATAATTATTATATTAATTATGTATATTAATTACTATAATTATATATATCGTACCTAGTATACACTAGGTATGATATATATAATTATAGTTGTAATAGTTATGATAATTATCAGGGTCTCCCCCTTGATAAATATTCAGGTTGGGGTGAGTGTATCAGTGGTACATAACATTTGTTCAACAATGTTCAAAGATGAGAAAAGTGCCATGGTACCACCCTTCACTGATAATATTGCAGTAAACTGTTTCTGGACAGAAAATATTAATGAAACAGAATAGTCATCACATTTGATCCTGAACATACAATAGAATGAACTAGTCTTATGTAGCCTGCCCCTCGCCTCTGGTTAAGAGGGGAAGGGTGAAAAACCATACAGAAGATTGGGGTAGTTTCTTTATTGATGTAACCATTGCTACTATAAACAGAAACAATCTTCTATAAATAAAAAAACTGCACCCAACCATTATATAATAATGATATAACTGTAGAATAATCCCAGTAGCAGTTACATCAAGAAAGAGCCAAGATTGTAATGGTACCTTAGCAACAAAATTGAACCTCACTTCCACATAACAAAGCTACATAAGTATGTATATACGGCTAGAGTGAAAGCAAAACAGAAAGAAGTGATACTTATGTAGGGCTATTATGTGGAAGTGAGGTTTCATTTTGTTGCTAAGGTACCATCCTTGTGGTTTTGATATCCCCCTACACACTCTTTCATTTTTAAAAATGTTTTTTTATTATTCTTGCAGTTATTATGATAGGTTAATTCTATATTGTGTAACACAGACATGCAAGGAAGTACTGGGCTTAGTTCAGTTCCGAATTTTCATGCTATTGTGATCAATATCTTAGGTAGTACTGATCCAATTTCCAAATCTTACATGTATGGTGAATGTTAATACTATGTCTATTGATTGATTGTCTCGCTTCTAATTGCAGCTCCATTTAAAATATTGATTGACGCTCCATATAAATAATGTCATGGTATTATAAAAAATAAAACTTTTATAATAAGCAAAGCAATTATGTTGCACTATGAGCAATAAGTACTTTGTACACTTGGTTTTACAAATCTAATAACACATACATAGAACATTAATCTTACACTATTGAAATTTAAGAGACACATTAACATTTGAGTATCCAGTAGACATACGATCTTCAATAAAAGGGCGGAGGTTTTCCCAAAATTTTGAAAGAGGAACTGTTATAGAGATATCAAATTCATTAGGATTTCTTTCATTGTGTAGATGAGAACCAGCTTCAGAGTGCTTTAAATGTTCATGTAATTCACACAGAAGATCATCTCGCATACAACTATGCAATGCATTTGCTAATACTGCATAATTCACATCATGTGGAGCTACTAAACGTTTCCACTTCTTTAACATTTGATAAGCCTGTTCATTTGAGGCATATCCAGTTGAGATCTCAAGTAGGTGAGAATCACTTACGAGTAGATAACGACCCAACATCTTCCAATTATGAAGCTTATGTGATAAGGCCCTGAATATTATCTTTGTATCATGTATTTGCTTGGCAGGAAATGCTTCCTGGCTACCTGCATTTCTTATAAGTGGACATGCGGTTCCAGGAGGAGTACTGTATGTAGTTGGAATGTGTTTTATAACAGATGGTGTTGCATCTCCTTGAAAGTCTCCCTTCTGCACTTGGCTGTCACTGGTTTGCTTTTGTTTGACTTTATTTTCATGATCCGATCCGCTTTTTGAAAGAATAACAGTAGAATCAGAACGACTGGAGTAAGTCTTTTGATCCTTTTTGTTTGTTAAAGATGGAGATGGTAGTTCATCTTGCTTCTTCTTCATTGCTTGTGATTTGAACTTTGGACTAACAGAAGAGGAACCATACCCAGGTGATGTTTTTAACAAAAGACTTCCTTGTTTGGTGGTAGAAGATCCCCGGGTCAAACTGGAGGAATGGGTTTTAACTGCAGTTAAACCACGAGACATTTCTCTACCTTTAGATGTTGAAGGTGCACACGATTTTACTACTGAAACAGAAGTATTCTTCAAAGGTCTAGGTTTCAAACGTGGGGAAGATTCAGGTTTAAAAGATGGCTTGGTTGTTTGTTTTTGCAAAACCCTAGATTGTGATGGTGGTTGCATTTTCTTGGAATCTTCATTTTTAGTTCTAGATACAGGTGTTTTAGGAGACAGAGGAATCCCATTAACACGAGCACCTGTAGTGTAAACCAAGCGAAATTTCAAAAACTACTGTTGGCTTTGACTTCAAAGGAATATGTAACTTAGTATGAAAATACTAAATGGACAATTATATCACTATTGGTATAAATAATAACTATGTACTGCTAATTATGCATATAGTCTGTAAATGGAAATTTACAACACATTGTGTATGTAATCATAGTAATTTTCACAAAGCAGTTCAAGCTTGAAGAGGTTAGATATTCCACCTATCTAAACAGTTGCTGTTTCTTAGTATTCTCTGCAATAAGGGGTACACAGAAGTGAAACACTAATTGTAGCATCACAGTACTTTGAATTACGATTGAGAAAAGACTATGAGTGAGTAAAAATAATGAATTCTTCTTTCTAAATAAATCAAGGGGGAGGTACACTAACAGTGGATGTTATATAAGTGATAACAGTATATTTTACCTATAAGGGGTATAGTGTATAGTACCCTATAAATGATCACAGCGAGAATGTTGACCATTACCCTTATGAAGTGGTTGTACATAGTGAATAGTATTAATGATCTCACATGAAAAGTTTAGGATGAGCTGCTAAATGGATCTGGATATACAACTCAATTAAGTTTATATATCTTTTTTTATCTGTCTAAACAGGGAAAGAAATGTTTTTGAGGCTCTCTATTGATTGACATAATTATAACAATATACAAAGTGAAGAAATATTCTTTTATCTACTGCTTTGAAGTTTACACCTTGGCCTCAAAGCTCAAGGGGAATTGCAAATCATTAACTACATAATGTTTGCTTTCCATAGTATTTATATTTATATCTAGTACTAGATAGGCATTATATGTGATAATTATAGTCAGTACTTATTCGGTATTACCTGTATGAATTCTCTTCTGAATGTCATTTTTACTTCTTAGAGGTGCTTGAGTTTTCATTTGGTGATGCTGAACCACAGGAGGTTTCAGTTTATGATCTGATATATCTGAGTCACTAGTGTCATCATGCACGCTAATCTGCTCATCTAAATGGAATAAGAACTCTTCTGATACTTAATGTACAGAGACCTGAAAGTATTTTATACATACAGCAGCTATACAGGCAATGTTTAATTAGTAACATACTGTGTATCAAAAGATATACATACCAGTTGTTTTAAGTGAAGAAAATGTTTTGTGAGTGTCACTCCTCAAAGGATTGTCTGAATCACTACTGGTTGATATTGATAGAAATGGTGTGGATACAGGAGGAAGCGAAGTAGTTGTTGTTGTTGAAATGCCAATAGGAGATACTGTTCCATTTGTTGGGACAGGTATATGTTGTACAGTATCCACAGTAGATGCTGTACATGTAGTTATACTGGAGGTAGAAGTCATTGTCTGAGACTTTAATACATCAGGTGTTTGAATTGATACAGGGACTCTTTCAGTTGAACGTGAGAAACCTGAAACATTATTTATGTCATGACTTTCAAGTATTCTTGCCGGTATGTTTCGTACACTTCGATGTGTGAAAGACAAATGAACGGTTGCTTCATCAGGGGTATCAAGATCATTCATGACATCTCTCTCACCTTGATCTTTTTGAAAAAAATTTATGAACACCAACAACTTAGTAAACATAACAAGTGTATATAGAGAAAAAAGTATCCCTATGATTGCTTTGTGGTGTAGGATTACTGAATCATGGCTGACTTTATCATGCCTGAAACACAACAGCCTATTATAGTTATTATTTTCATTATCTACTCTCCTTACCTTTCAAAGGACCTTGTAAAACTTTAATAGCTAGCTATTAGTTCCAGTTTCTACATAAGCAACTTATCTTTCTTCCTGCTGGTCTCGAGCGCGCGTTCTTTTACGCGCCACGCCCTTCAATTGACCGAGCCCCCGGGAATGACGCAACTTCCTTAACTACGTATACAACGCATACTCGCGCAAGTGGACACAAGAATATAAATATATATACATTAAACCCTGTGGAAAGCAATCATAGGGATGGCCCTACGGGCCATAAAAACACCAATTAAAAGTAGGGTTGGAATGGATATGTCTTTTACTATCTGGGTATCTGTTCACAATAACGGTCAGGTACCCGAATAATTGCTCTAAAAAATCATGACTTGTTTGCACTGTAAAACTGGTAAGATGGAGCAAGACACTAATCAACTGCCATTTTATTGCAATTTTGATTTTATATGTTTAGGTGTCTGCGCATGTGCAAACATTAAACGAGTACCTGGATATAAGGTGTTCAGTTCATGGATAATTATCCGAATAATCGGGTATCCATTCCAGCCTTAAATATTAGTTTGTATAGTTGTTATATACCATTCAAGTAAAACTACAATCAATGTAAAATGTATAGTTATGGCTCTAGCTCCTTCATTTTACATAAAAATACTCACTGCATTCAATTAGACAATGATGCAACAAAAATGCCTCTAAATTTCAAGATGATAGAAAACCGACCTGTTAGTATAGTGTTTCATTTGGGGGAGAAGACACACATGAAGAACATTTCAGGGGGCAATAGTACCGCACAACATATATTAGGGTCTGTTATTGAAACACTTGCTAGTCACACGTTTCAACATGACAAGAAGCAAACTCACAAAATCACCAATTGTGGTTTTATCAACATTTTTGGTAACTATTGTGGTATTTATTATGTAGTTTTCATGTACATAATAAATATTGAAAATTGTAATTACACAAAATGTTGATGAATGTTAAGGTAGTACTCAGGGAATTAGCATATTAATCACCATATAGATTTTTTTAGGTAACTTGTTCTTATTTATCCACACACTCCCATGCTCTGAAATTTCGAAAGCCAGTAGCTAACAGACTGAAGTGTTTGGCAACGGTCTAATTTTTCTTTCATAACTATTTGTTTTGAGTCACAGTACATAACGGAATGCTCCTTTCAGAGATTGTAAAAGCTGCATTTGCAAAAGGAGACTGTTGCAGTGTAGACTAAGGTACACTTTAAGAGTGATACACGTTTTATAACTGCAGCTGTGGTAGATGTGTCAAATAAGTTACCTCTAGCTGAGAGAAACAGCATAGAATTGCTGTGAAATGGAAAGCTATCAACACAAGATCATTTGTGTATTTAGAGGTCACCTGCAGTAAGACTATCAAGATTAACCAAGACTTTCTTCTGTGAGCTGAGTTTTGAAGTGAAAAACAAGTTGTCATCATGAATATGCTAATTACCTGAGTGCTACCTTAATGGGACTTAACAAAATGCTTTCTATTCTATATACATGTAGTCATCATAATTATGTTTCGGAGTTTAAAAATACACACATACATGTCAGGGCTTTATGCAGAATGTATTTGTTAGGGGAGAAAAATTGATCATGTGAAGCACACTGCTCCTGGTAGTTTGGTGGTATGATCCCCAAGACTGGCTCAATGTTGTACATAAACACAAAAACAGTGGCGTAACTATGGTGAGGCAGAGAAGGCATTTGCCTCCTCTGCCTCAATGTAGTTATGCTCCTGCACAAGAGTATGAGTAAACATACTACCAACACAGTTTTGATGCTACTAAACATATATTGTACATCTACTTACATGTACATTACATATACACACTATTCTTTTTTATTCTAATAATTATTTCTTGTATGTCAAAGGAAGTCCAGTATTATGATTATTAGATCATACGTAATTGATTAAAAACGTTAATTAGTTGTATATCCCACCTGATGTGTCATCCATTGAATCAGTATGCTTATCTGGTTTCATTGTAGTAGGAGTGTCACTTTTAACTGGCTCATCCCCATAACCAAGTCTGTGGCCTATAAAAGAAAAGATAATAAAGAACAAAAATATTTTTAGCTCAATTGCTTCCTCTAAGTATGTGTGAAATGACACATGCTCATAAAGTGATGTTCAGCATACAGTTATAAAAATATTCTATATACATGTACATATCATGTTTTTAACTACCATTAAATTTTATAAGTAGACAATAAGATATGCACACATGTACCTTCTGTTCTTTGGAATGTGTGTGTTTCATTATCAGACATGGTTTCATGATGTGAAGGTTTCTTTCTTATTTCAATAGCAGATGAATGAAATGGTGTTCCAATTGAAAATGTTTGACTGAATAATGCATTCAAGAGACCAGAACCTGTGAAATAAAACCAAATTCTGTATTAAGTTTATGAATAAGCCAATTACACAATAAGTGTGATTACAAGCTCAATAAGCTACATGTATATATATAGTAGAACTGTTTAGACATCAGATGAATAAAATGTATACATAAAAAAAGAATAATAGTGTGAAGATTCATATCATTAAGAGCTCTCAGTCAGTGTATGTGAACTTTGAACTCTATAGTCATACCATTACATGTGTATGAATAAGTACAAAATAAAACATTTTGCTCCATTTACCTGACCATGGAATACTATCTGAATCAGGAAACTGATGAAGAGCCAGCATTAGCTGATCTGCAAAGTCTTCTCTGCCAACTTCTTTAAGAATGGTTTCAAAGTGATGCTGTTAGAAATGCAGAATTAGGAAAGAGAATCAATAATAATACGACAATTTTGCTGTAGTCAACAGAGACATCAATTATTAAAGACTTAACCACATGTAATAGGTGCAAAATAATAGATTATTATAATAAGCACATATGATTATAATAATATATATAATTATTATATATATAAAGATTTATGAAGGTGATTTTATTAAAGCTGTCTGACAAAATAAAATAACTTATTTTTGATGCAAGAAGGGAATTTTAAGGATAAAAAACTGCAAGACGGATTAGCTACAAAATAAATAAAATGGGAGTTATACATGCATTCTATTTAGGTCATAGTAAGCCACATTAGAAATTTGGAAGTACCCCGTCATGAATCAGACTAATTTCAGGTTTGGGACCCGGTTACAATTGTAATCATGATCGATTACAGTGTACAATCAATTATATTTTTTTACTGTAATCGCAATCGTAATCATAAGACAAAGTAATTGCTGTAATCACAAATGATTACAACTATTACAGTAACTTATACAAGTACATGTAGCTACCAAACTCAATACCCAAAACTATCTTTACTTGGATGCCATTAGCTTCAGATTCCAGCCTCTAGCACTCCTGTCGAATGCCTTTTTTTCTATTACTGGCAACGTTTTCTATCTAGACAGGTAACCGATTATCTGATTAACTGTTTGAGAAACTAATGCTTATCCAATGTAATAGTTTAATTGTGTAATCATGGCTCTGTGATCGTAATCATAATTATACTTTTCCCCTATAATCATAATCGTAATCCCTGTGAAATCATAATTATTCTCATGCCAATTATGGACCTTGTAGCAGACAACCCACTTGTATAAATAAAACTAATTTACCATCTGATTCAGAGGAATGATCAGATGGTTTGTGTAATTGTGAACATCATTCCTCATAACCAATGGTGTAGGAAGCCATCGTATCACCTGTTAGCACTACATCCTAAGAAGAAACACTTAGGTTATTTGGGAGTAGTTGAAATATCCTCCATTTACATCCACTGTAGTTTAAATGAAATGATTGGCAATGATGAATTGCAATTCATTTGTAAAGGAACACTTTCCACCAAGGTTATTTGGATGTAGTTGTAAATGAAATGATTGGCAATGAGTACTACTGAATTGTCTACAGCAGACACATAAACCCACCAGAGTTCCTAGCTAATATACCAATCCTATGCTGTTCGATAGTCTATCATTGAACCATACTCTTAAGTATTTATCAATATAAACTATATGTACATTATTGCTAGTGAAGAAGAATGAAAGACGATCTGGATTCATTCTTACATTGTACATGATGATTCATAATTAAATTATTCTAATGTACTAATTAGCTCCTTTAGTGATATGTTGATGTACATGTAGATCATCTTCATTTTCAGTTAAGAGTGCAATGTCATCAGGGTATATGATAATTTCTTCTGTTTATCAGAGGTTTTGATACGTTTTGAAGGATGGGCCAAATTGGCTCAACAATGGTTAGTGTGTGTGCCATTGGGAATACATCTCAACAAACAGTTAATGCTATTAGTAACAATAATTATGATCACAATAAACTGCAACCATCTGGCCCAAGAGAGAACTGTGCAGTGCCAAATAAGAAGCTCTTTGGGCCAATGGTCTGCCATATAAGCTTATCAAAAACACTGATTCCTCTAAACCAAGTCTTTCACATAGGGAACTAAATAAATAATAAATAGAGTTGGGGATAGAAGGCATCCTTGTTTAACACCTCTGTTTACCTTAACACTTTGGTACTAGCACCAGCTTCAGATTACAAGGTTTTTTTTATGTTTTAAGTAAGCTACATGTAGTTTATAGCATAAAAGGATTCTATCTACAATTAGTACAATATCAAACAAGTCCTTTTGATCAATAATTGTCGAGGATTATCCTATTTTGCACTATCATAATTACTGAGTGAAAGGGGACTCTTAAGACAATAGTGATCTCTTCTGTGTATGTTATTATAATGAAATGGAGGATTCTTTGAATTCTAGTTATGTTAGTACAGTAAGTAAGCTGTTCTCACCCTAGAGCAAAATTTAGTGGCAATCAAAAAGTTCAGTGGAGAAGGAAATCCTTTTATGAAGTCAGCAACAACACTATTACCACAGGCAATAATCTATATTGAAAAGTAGTAAGAAATTATGTAATAGCACAGAGGAACGAATTGTATTATGATTCTTTTAACTAAGATGTTGATGATACTTCAATATATAATCAAAAATCACACTATACACTACATGTTTATCAATGAAAAACACACACTTTACATTGTACAAACACAGAATGTGCCTGCTTGATAATAATTAATGTCTGCACATTGTAAAATAAGATTGCTGTAGTATAGTGACAATGACAGAATTCCATCTTACTGAAGGATCGTAGAAATATTTTGTAAAGAAATGAACCAGTTCAGTCTCACCAACATCTTCAGCTTTCATTATGATAACATCAGGCTAATAATAATGAAGAAAGTATTATAAATAACTGAAACGTCAAATACAATAATTTTGCTCTTACCGTGTGTGTTTGAAGACAGGCAGAAATCAGATATTGAGTAAAATCATAAAGAACTTCTATAGCACTACCATGAAATGATCTCAAAGACCCAGCACCCTGAAATGGAATATGAAGTATGAAAATGGCACACAGGGGTAGGGCCATCCCTAAGATTGCTTTCCCTGAATGATCTGACATTTATAATTATATAGTTTATGTCACATAATATATGAAGGTGGGTAAATGAATGTGTGCTCAGATCAAGTACAGTCTACAGCCCAACAGAAAGAAAGTAGATTGTAGGAACTGCAACTAATAACCATTCTAAAATTAGCTTATGGTGACTTCATAACTACATGTATATGCTCTATAGGTTACCACATGCAACTTAGTAACAAAGCAAAGTATGAAAATAATGAAAAAAAGATATTGGAAGAATGATAATACAATATAATAATACGAAAACGATGATGATAAATATGAAAATGGTGTAGATTGAAACTGGTACCTAAAAATAATCATCATACTCACAAGTTGTACATGCTGTGAATCAGACAATATCGCATCATCGTGTTGAACTGGAACTTTATCAACTGGTTTGAATGGGTTGTCATCTGACATACACTCACTGGTATCACCATCTTCTTGTATCATGTCTACAGTTTTTGTTAGACCATTCACAGGGGCTGAAGTTTTTGGAGGATTAAAGAAGGAAGCAGATGAAGTCAAGGCAGGGAATGATATGTCAATTGGAGAATCTGTGACAGGTGGATTATCCATATCAAGTGGATTCACTGCATTCACTGGATTGTCACAAACAGCATCTAAAGGATTCAGTGGCTCTGATGTAATAGTAGAGTTTTCAGTAGATAAAGAATGTTCAATTTCCTCAGGTGCATTTTTATTGTCATTGTCATCTGACACAGGTATGTATGTCAATGACTCATTTGAAGAATGAGAAGAAAGATTTATTTTTGATTCACTTTCATAACTTTCTGTAGAAACATCTTTTGTTGCATCAGTAGGGGAGGAAGAAAGAATTTCAGCCTGTGGGAGTGATGAATGAGTGACTGAGCATGGTACTTTCTTGGAGCTATCTTCAGAGACTAGCTTATCAGCATCAGATTTTGATTGAATTGCTGAAGACAGCTTGTGTGGTATAGAAGTGTTCTGCTGATCCACTACATCAATGACTGGTTCATTAAGCAAGCCATCAGTGCTATCAGGTCTATTGTCTGTTTTCGTTTGTGAAGAAGGCTGACTATGGCGCTTCTACATAAAGATTAGGCAATATACAACAATCAAAACTCCACTACTGTTCACACAGGAATGGAATACATAATATAGTAATTATAGTAATAGTAGGGAAATGACTTAGTTGTTTTTGTAGTAATAGTGTTGACAACTATAGTGCAACTATGATAAGGAGTAGTGTCAGTATATAATTATGATCACAAATTATGTAGTTAAAGCAATAATGAATGCATTCACAGTGCAGAACCTTCGCCACAAGTGTGATTTGTGAAACAAGAATTATTCAGTCACTGACAAGAAAATAACTGCAGACAATATTTGATAATTATTATACTGAATTTATATTATATATGTGTATTGTTAGTAGGACTTGGAGTGTACATTGTAAGCACATACACTGTATGTGCTTACAATGTACACTCTAAGTCCTACTAAGAATACAAATTTCATAGTATAAGTGTAGTGTTAAAATCAAGAAGAAATTAGAAAACAGTTTTGTGGCTTGAATCACATGGATGAAATGGGTGGAGCTAGCTCGAAGTTGTAGCAGCCACTACTTCAATTGTACTTTATTTCATTCTGTGATTAGACATTTATTTTATTCTGTGATAAGCTTCAAGCAAGATGAGCTGTGTTTCACTGAACTCTTTTGCTACCAGATGTCTTCTGAAAGTTGTGAAACACTGACTGCGAGTTACAAAAATTATCATAACTTTAAAACAAAAAGGTTTTAGCAAGAGCCTGTTGTTAGTTTTGATCCTTGTATGATTTGAAGTGCTGGTAGTATTTTCAAAGTGCTAATGTTCATATGTTCACTGGAATTTTGGCAATAGACAGACAGACAGACAAACAGACAGACAGACAGACAGACAGACAGACAGACAGACAGACACTATGATTGCAGCAACCATCTCCTCCACCTATGAAGGCAAGGGTTAATTACTTTATAATTATTGTTAACAACAAGAAATATACATGTGTATTATGTAGTAGTTTTACAAGCATAAAATACATGATAACTATTTCTAAAATCACAACATAATCCATAATCATGAAGCACTCTGTATGAGTTTTGATTTATTCTGGGAAAAACACTACATCAACTTACTTGAAAACTCAGTCTTCTACAAAGCTCAAAATATTTAGAGGTATTTGCATCTTCCATCATTTTTTCCTATGTAAAAAAAAACAAAGATGTTGATAAATTGATTTCAGATACTTATATAGACAGAATTGTTTACTACTGTGCATGTTAATATTGTCTATACAATTTCTTTCTTTGTTTACGTAAAAGCTGTTCTTTATTTAATTGTTCAAGGTTTCATACAGTGGAGAGAGACCACCCCCCAGACCATATCTATTCCAGCATGCAACAACATCTCAGTCACAAGCTTTCTGGGGTATCAGAAGCAACATCAGGGGGCCTAAATTTAAATCCTATATGAAACTCTGCTGTTAGCATAGACGTAAAGACAATTCTTAATGTCAAATTACAAAGATTGGTTTTACTTTCAGTTTTCTTTCTTTCTCTTTTAAAGTTCATTTTCAGAGTTATTACAGAGTGCAATGCATACATGATGGTATTACATACATGTATTTATATGTGCATGTATTTATATGTACATGTATTTCACTTAATTGCTTTATTAGTGAGGTTAGATATAAAATACATCTCTTTTAAAGAATATTCCATAAAAGAAACTAACTATATACAAAAGGGAACTATTAAATTCTTGTCTGTTTTAAATGCTTACCAATCCTCCATATCTTTCATATAGAACTTTGGCACATTCAGTGTGCCCTCTTTTGATAGCTTCTATTGTAGGTTCAGCAGTCTGATGACAAGAACATAATGTAATGTGTCTATATTAACATCATACATGTATATACACAAAACTTACAAAAGGTAATCTAATGTCAAATTGTGGTAGACTTGTGACATATTTCACTATTTCAATCTGGTTCATCATACATGCAAACACAAGGGGAGGTATAATACCTTTATCTTTGTCAGGAAAATTCATTCCCTATAGGAAAGATAATAATTGAAAGCTGGTAGTGTACAAGTAATGTGTGACAATAATAATAATTTCCATAATATCAGAAGAGGATAAGTAATAGTTAGAATACACTTTACAGTGATTACATGTTAATGTAGCACGAGGGCGGGTCAATAAAGGCGTTTACATAATGCACAAGCCGAAGGCGAGTACGTTATGTACAATGTAAATGAGACCTTTATTGACCACCCAAGTGCTACACTGAAACACACAATGCACTGTCAAGTGTGTTCTAAGTGATTTATTGACGATCTGGTAAACTACCACTGTTGTTGGAGCTGCTTCATTAGTAGAGGTGAGCAAGTGTGCAATAACTTACTTATGCACGCGAAAGTGTGCAATAAATGATTTAATGTTCAATCATGTGACGCATTATCTGCACTCTTATTGGCCACAGGTCACATGATAAGCAATAAGGCATCATAAAACTACCTAAGTATACTAGGCTTTATAAATTATGGGATAAGCTTAGGGTTGGGTGACATGTGTACTTGTAATTGCCAGAAAGCAATGATGACCCCAGATGGAACAAGTGTATATTGAGAAACAAAAGTGAAGATAAAAGTATCCCTATGACCGCTTTGTGGTGTCCATCATTCAGTAATCATGGCTAACTTTATGATACCTAAAACACATCAGCCTATTATAGTTACTATTTTGATTATCTACTTTGTTTACCTTTTAAAACACCTTGTAGTACTTAAAGAATATATTTCAGGTAGGATAGCTAGCTATTAGTTCCAGTTTCTACGAAAGCTACACAGTTTTCTTTCTTCTGGTCTGTAGAGCTTGATCGCGCATTGTTACGCGCCACGCCCATTAATTGCCCGAGCCCCCGAGAATGATGTAACTTCCTTAACTACGTATACAACGCATACTCGCGTAGGTGACACAAGAAAATGTATATAATTATAATTATATATTATATATAATTTATTATAGTTTGAACCCGTGGGAAAGCAATCATAGGGATGGCCCTACGGGCCATAAAAATAATTAAATGATAAATTTATTATATATAGCCAATGAATTTGATAGTGCACATAAAGCACATTTTGTACAAGATGTAATTCTCTAAATTCTCTTAACTTCTTTCAGAGCTATAACATTGTTCCTCATCAACAATAACATTAATTAAGAGAGTAAATTAATTGCATGACCATTCACATTATCAATAATAAACATTTTCACATGAAAACATAATGACAGTATGGTTGGCCCTGTTTATAGTATATCTAATCTGAAAGTAGTTTATTCTATCATACGAATAACAAACAAATTTAATGTGAATATAGTGTGGTAGATTGTAGTACATGCACAGACACTACAACATATACTTTACTTACCACATCCTGATTAGCAGAGTTGGTTGTATTCAAATCAGCACCATGAGCAATCAAAATTTTGGCAATGCTTAAATAACCTCTAGCAAATGCATCACAGAGTGGAGTAATATTAAACATTCGACCATTTGAATCTGGACAAGGCTAATAATAATGAGAAGATTTATTCAGCAACATACAGCAATTTAACATCTACATGTACATGTACCACAAAGCTACACATCAGACAAAATAAATGAGTAAATTTAGCAAAAGGAATGAATTGTTAACACAAAAACTACACTTGATTATTGCCTCCATATTTATACCAATGAGAAAGCACTGCTATTTCTGTAACTGCACCAACTGATATATATGTATGAGAAATACTGAAGGTCATTCATGTTCACCTTGACTTCAGAAAAATGTTCATAACTTTAGTTTAGATTGACCAAACATCTTTTTACATACATGTATATGCCAGTGTGTGTGTGTGTGTTTTTGTATGAACAAAAGTTCTGGACAACTAACAACATTGGGACTTCGATTGAGCGACCAACAGACGTGAAATTATACAAGGATCAAAATAAAAGACAGCCTTTTCTAAAACCTTTGAGTTATAAAGTTATGACAAGTTTTACAACTCACGATTACAGTTTCACCACTTTATGAAGACTTATGTTATCAAAAGAGTACATGTAAGCACAATTAAAGGCTATCGCTGTAACAACACTGCTTGAAATCGAGTATAGTTGAAGTAGTGGGTCCTACAACATCTAGCTGGCTCTGAACTTTCTGCCATGACTGTCAATTTCTAGCTCCACCTAATGCATGTGATTGAAGCCACAAAACTGGGATTTTAATCACTGTGCTAGGATCTTGCTAGGATTGGAGTGTAAGTTGTAACACACACACACACATATAAGTACAATAACTATAATCTTGTCAATATTACACTCAAGTATAGTCTGTAATTATTTTCTTGTCAGTAGTCATTCATGTTTCCCAATCACGTTTTGTGAGGGGTCTGGATTGTGAGTGCATTCATTCTACATGTAGCTATAAATTGGTGCAAGCTTTAACTCTCTTCTTATTGATTATGCAACCGAGCTTGGGTACATGTACATGTAGCATACATGTTTGCAGTGATTTATAATCATTTGGGAAGTGATAGTATGCATAATTTACTAACCCTAGTGCAATGTATATTTGCAGGTATGTTTCTCTCTAGTAATAATTCCACTATCTCATCTGAACCCTTCACTACAACTGCTGTTAAAGCAGTTCTTTTTTCTGCATCAGTAATCTCCAATTCTGCCTGTTCCTCTAACAGTATTTTAACAACATCAACATGTTCTCCCAAACAAGCTTTAATTAATGGAGTTTCTCCGGACTGAAATGGGAAAGAAAACATGAGAAATGTATTCCCATTATCTGTGACAACACAAAATAACATGTTATATTTGCTGTTGTTAATGCAATAAGGCTACACACACAATTACATGAACAACATCAACACATGAAATAATGACAAACTTTACCTTGCTATCTTGTCTATTAATATTTGCTCCTTTAGACAACAATAACGTGACTATCACTTTATGACCACCTTCACTGGCAACAAGAAGAGGACTTGTGTGGCACTGAGTTATTAATAAATTATAACAGCATGACATAATGATATATCAAGTTATGAAGTTAGTTGAAAGTTGACGACAGAAAAAAATGTTTGAATGTAAATATAAAAGTACTACTTTCATCAGATCAACACTTTGTCTAGGTACATGTACATGTACATGTATATCATTTTACATACAACATTACTAGTTAAGTATGTCAATTTTTTTGTATGTGGTTAAAACAGAATGACTACGTTGCCAACTTGGTTGGACATGTTTGAGATTAGACAACATTAAACTATGTTATTTCAGGCACAATACTGTGTGCTAAAAAATCTGATGTAAATTCCCTTGCATACAAGGTACATGTATAACAGAGAATGGAGAAAATTCTGTCATACTGCTGTTTGTCTCAGTAATTCACAAGTGTTTGTTTGTGGACTTCTATTTATACATTTATACAGTACTACAGAGTGAACATGAGTGTCTTTGGAATTCCATCAATTTATTTTCTGATTAGTAAATTACTACTTACCTTAGGTAAACCTTCAACACTAGCTCTGTATTGGAGCAATTCTTCTGCAGTGTTGTACACTGTATCACCAATCTGACATGCTAATACAAGAGGTGTATAGAATGAACTGTTTGGTGGGTCATATGCAGATCCATTCTGCAGTAATATGGACACATTTGATAAGAGCTGTAAGGTTTTTATCTTATGTAGGCAGTGATCTCCATTCTGTGGGGAAGAAACCAGATTGCAAACAAATATTAGAATATACACGACTGAAATACTACACTGGAAAATCAAGGAAAACCTTTTCTACAGGACAAAATTACATGTGTAAGAAATGGAGTTTTCAGCATACGAAGCAAATATTTGGCTAATTAGGATTCCCATTAGTGCAAGCAGATCATGTTTACAAGATTATCAATGCCTTCTGGATAAATTCATTCACAATGCCTTGCTCAAATTTAGCACTCGACATCATTAGTACAGTTACAACTATAATTACATTGACCATTAATTGACTATGTATACAGTACTACAAGGTCTATACAACATGTGTACACACACCTTATCTTTTAAGTTGACTTTGGCATGGAATTCCTCTACAAGTGTCTTGATCATTTCAGTATGTCCATTATGGCATGCCAAATGCAGTGGAGTACAGTAATCCACTAACCTCTTTTGATCAATATTTGCACCGACTGAAATGAGTCTTCGTACTTTTGTAATAGCATTTTGGTTTACTGCTACATGAAGAGGGTAGTCGCCAGTCTAGAAATAAAAATTAAAAAGTTGTAATTACGGTTGTAATTGTGTAATGTCACTTGTGTGATTACTAGTGTCATTCATTAATAGTGCATGCATGTTAAGTCAAGATACATGAATACACATAATTATACACGTATGATTTCAGACCGTTGAAAATTCATCTGGTAGAGGTTTATTGATTTCTGTAGACACAGTATCTTGCATACTGTCCAAAAGAGCATCAAATACTTCTGAACTTTGTTCATCCAACAAAGCTTTCACCAGATCATGATCACAACAGTCCTTGTCATCTACTTTTAATAAAGTGCTTGTGACATTTCCTGATGTACTAGAATAAATTCCTGAATCTTCTGTACTGGACTGTACATTAGAGGTGGTAACACAACCCGAGTCACTTGACATGCTCTTTGTATCTGGAATTAAGCCACTAGTAGCATCTAGTTGGTTAAGTGTTTGACCTTTCGATGGTTGCAGAGAATGAGTTGATGTTGATGTCAGTGACGTGTTTAAGTCATTTAGTGGATCACAGTTTATTGAAGAATTTGAACTGGGAAATTCTGGAAGAATTTTTGAATCAGATTCTGGAGTAGATACAGTGGATGATGTAGAGAATGATACTTCTTCACCTAGGGAATGTGAAAGTTCTTCTGGTATCTCTGTTGACATAGATTTAGCGTTAAGATTCTCCATCACGTCAGTATCAAAGCTATTTGGTGCTATTGGTTTTGTGTGTGTTACAACAATGCTGTCTTGTGGATATGACTCAGGTAATAATGGATTAGAATGGAAAGGAGTAATATGTGATGTACTTTGTTCACTATCATCCACAACTTCCTCTGAATTTTCTTCTACTTCACATTCATCATTATGTTTTAACTGTGGTGATAATACATTGAATGTTGTTCTAGTAGGAAACTTTATGGCTAATCTTTGGGAGCTTAAGGATCTAGATACATGTATCTGTGATTTTGTTGAAGTTAGTTTAGGGCTAACTTGATACAACATTGGTTGTTCAGTTCTGGGTTCTAGAGTGACAGATGTGGTATCATCTTTAGAAACTGAATCAATTGGTTTCTCATAAGAATCAATCTTGCTGCTAGACTCTGTATCAAATATTTCTGTTTTTTTCTGCACACTACTCAGCTCTCTTACTGTTGTTTGTTCTTTAGGTTGTTTTGTTTCTTTTGTATTCTTAGTTTTCTCTTTAACAGATTTTTCTTTCTTTTCAGCACCGGATGATAAATCGGTATTTTCTTCCTCTTGAAATGCATCATCTAAGTGATTCATAGGAATAGTAAATGAATCTATGAACACAAAGCATATTACATTTCATATTTCATTTTAAACACAGTAGAAATACGTTATATAATAACATGAAAAACATTTAAAAAATGAACATTATTTTGATGAACACGAAAAGAAACTTTATATTGCAAAGTCTACTGTACTGTAGTCTTCATTATGTAATATGTTATATAACTGCATGTATGTATACTCACCAAATGCATCCAGCTTTTTACCAACCTGTATGTACAAAAATATTACAGTCTCAATAAAATTAATGGTGGCCACATACTGAATCAAAAGCTTGTCACAAAAGCTTGATTATCACATATACAGACAGAATTATAATAGGTGGGGCTAGAAAGTGACTATCATGGGCACAAAGCTTAGAGCCAGTGCTCTGTTTCTCACAAAGTCTACAATAAAAGGATGTGAATTTCACATACAAAATCAAAAAAAGCTTCATTATCACATATACAAATTATAATAGGTGGAGGTAGAAAGTGACTATCATGGCAGAAAGTTTAGAGCCAGTGATCTATTTCATAAGTCTACACAATGGATATTTCACAGCAGTTCAAAAGTAGAGAAATTTAATTAACATTCTTTACTTGTCACTACACCACTGGCTAGACGACTGAATAGTACATGGGATAGTATGATTATGTATACTATGGATAAAGGAATCAATTTTTACTTTCCTCACCTGACTATGGGTATTAGTATCAACATGTTTGTTAGTAGGAATTCTGGGTTCTGACAGAAACGATGAACTTATGATATTCAGTTTTAGACTAGTGGATCCTTGTGATGATACTGGTCTATGTGTCAACTGATTGGCTGTTGTTGGAGAGTGGGATGGTAGATCTTTTGTAGATAGAGCTGATTGTGTGCCATAAGAGTCCAATAGTAGTGTCGGTTGAGTTAAGGAAGCTAGATGAATTTGAAAGTAATATAATTATACATGTGTACCTAATATTTATGATATGCTACATGTATTAGAGACAAAGGGGAAGGCTGAAGGTGCCGAATCTTCGCAGAATTTGATCTATTGCTGCAGAGGACAACATTCCCTGATGTTAAAGGTTGTGAGGTTATCTCAATCTCACTAAATTCAAAACTTGTCTACACCCCACTGTGACCCAGTGCATATATTATTTGGAGTATTTATAACAAGAAATATTGAAAAGAGCATAATTAAAAGTATATTTACACTAGATTTGACTTAACCAATAACACGTTGATACTAATTGGCATCATGGCTGCATTGTATTTTACACAAGAAGGTATATTTTAAACACAGTACAAAATGAAGGCTCTACTACCTTTAGTTCTTTCAAACTATATGTGTTGTAACCAAAGTCAGTAGTTGTGGGCATTGATTGTTCCCTAGTACAAGGCCTGTCTTCATGAAATTAATGCATATGTTATTAATGGAGGCCTCTTCTCTAGCTGGGTAAGGTTATAGCTGACAAAAGTTGTTCATGAAATTTAGCACACTCAGAAAATGAATTAGCCATCTATATACATGTATACTACATGAGAAAACAGTTAGTGGTTTACTTGGTTTCCTGTTATGTGGTTTTGAAACTGTGTCATGTATACCAGCAACTCGCTTCAATTTTTGTAATATAACTCCAGTTTTTTGACCACAGTCTGGCATACTCCATATTTTCATAAACTCATCTATTTGTTCGCCAACAGTGTCGTGTGATGTAATAACAGGATCAATCTCAGATTCTTTAAAACCTTAAATGTGAATTGTAAATATGTATTCTATATAATTATAATACTATTACATGTATATGTAGTAAATATAAATCTTCAGACAAACAGGCTCTCACTATACCCTAATACAGACACTTATATAAACATAGTTACTCACACACACCCGTGCAATAACATGCACCACACACACACACACACACACACCCGTGCAATAACATGCACCACACACACACACTTGTATAAACACAAGCACTTATATAAGCACAGTCACTTGCACATATACCCATGCACCATGTGTGCAAGGATGCATACATGCAGACTTTCATGCAGACACACCTGCCTGCATGCACAGCACACACACACATGCACAAACATAGGCATACACATATCCTACTTACCCAAGTATCTGACAATCAATATCCATTGATGGTGCAAACCTTCCAGAAACACTTTCAAATTTTGATATGATCTACCTTCTATCAGTGCCACATTGCGACCAAGGTCTTTTGTAAGTACTAGTGCCTCGACAAGATCTTCAATTTGTGACCACACACCTTTTTTAACTATCCATTTCCTACAGATCTGTAGATGTGGATATATATTAATTTCATTCGATTGTTAACTACTCTGAGGCTGGACATGATTCTTGTTGGAAATGTAATAAATTCACTTTAACTATACATTGCAATTGATTTCATACACAATTCACTGCTTACTGTTGTTAAATTTGTTGTATCTGACACTATTTCTCTGGGATCAATACCAAGATAGTCACAAAGAGATTCAGCTTGAGTTTGGGTTACAGTAACTTCTTTAAATTTTCCAACATAAGATTCTAATTCTATAGAAAATAAATACTCAGTCTATGCTATCAAAATAATGCTAACAGATACATTATTAAAAAATATTTGGACAGATAACAAACATAGCAATTGTGAATAATGGAGACCTCATAAGCTTTTATCAAGTATGTGTACATGTTTAATGTCTTATGAATATTTTCAATATATCTGATGTGTCCAAAAGACACTGAAGCAGGCCTTTATACAGTCATTTAGACGATAGGAACTTGTGTGTGCAGGGTAATTTACATTGGACCAAAATTGAATTCTGAATTATATACACAAAGCCTGTTAACATTCAAAATAACCTCAAAGACAGTATATGGCTATATGCTATAACTCAATGGGAGAGGAAAATAAGAATATGATGATTTCAAGAACAAAATAAAACATTGTTTGTGTATTCCCAACTAAAGTTATAGACTCTTAGTATCCAAAAGGTGAAGACAAAAATAATTACAATGGTGCAATGGTACATCAAATAATTCCTACTTTGTTCTGGTTCCTGATGATCAGTCACAATACCAGAGAGTGATAAAGCTGCATCATTCCATTCCTGGTGAACTGGAATAAAAATGGTGGATACCACTGTTAATTAATGATACATGTATATCAAAGTCTTGTATAATTGAACAACAGAATGGCAAACAATACCTTGAATTACTGCATGCAGTATTACTTTATAATTATTTGAATTATCACAGGAAATAAAATATTGATGAGAATTGTAATGCATTTTAAAGAGATTGAAAATAACAACACAAAGTGTATTGGGTTGAAATATCACACACACACTGTGGTCCTTTAGGGATTAAAGGATATTAACACCAGCCAAGGTGTATATTCCTTACTCTTAAAGCTAATGCTTTGGTAATCTTGCCCCAAATTGAAAGCAAACACTAAATGCTAACAAATAAGCTGAAAGAGGAAAGTGAAAAAATGCTGGTAACTACTGGAAATTGAACCCAGGGCAACAGTGGTGAGAGCACTAGTGGCTGAAGTCTGTGACCCTTGGGTTTATTCCCAGTGACTAACAGCTTTTTTTTTCCTTCCTCTTTCAGCCTTATTCATTATAACTAGTGTTTACTCTTAAGGCTAGTTCACACAATGACGCAAAGCCATGCATTATGTCTGTTGTGTTGTGATAAAATTCTGAAAACCGATTGGTCAAACACAGTGCAGCTGACACAAAGATAGAAATCAGATCTATCCTCACATTATGCTGTGTTTGACAGTGTTTACAGAAGCACATTGTGTTTACATTACAACACATTAATGCAACACGAAGAAACACAAGGCTTTGCATCTTTATGTGACTTAACCTTAGCTATGATACTTTACAACCTTTTTACACAAGCAAAAAGTACTGTTCTGTACTAGGCTTCCATTAAATCAGCGATTTATAACTCATCAGGCCATTTCCAATTGCTTTCTACAAGCTATTATGAGTCACTTTTCATACTTATATTAAGGAAATTGCATCATTTTGTTGAATGGTGTGGTGTAATGATAGATTCACTAAGACAACTGTGAGATTAAAATTATCATATAGACAGGATCAAACATACTATTTCTTCTCAGTTCACATGCTAGTTGATAGTGAGTAGGTGGGCCAAATGACTCATTGGATGAATCCATAAGAGTGACATAAAGACAACCAATACCATACGATCCTTTGTATAACAGGGCATCCAAAAGATGCATTGCTCTCTCATCTTCAGTAAGGCCATCTTCTAAGTTGATAAAAAGACAAATATTTTACTGAGTCAAATAATTATCATAATTATTATACAAGCCACAAATCTTACTACTGACTTGTAATTAAGTTTTGTATTAATAATCAATTTTGCTGTGTACTCCCAAGTTACAAGTTCTGGCTATCAACTGAATAGACAAGACTTTTGTAATAAGGGCATTCTATATACCTATGTGTATTACCAGTAGTGATACACTGGTAACTAGATTGCTAGTCAGTATCATATATTATCAGCCATTATTTCTACTATCGGTTATTTCTGAAAGATGTATCCAATATTGTAATAAATGTACTAATGCATGTAATGTCAATTTTTGTGATTATAACATCATGAATCGTTTTTATGATACTCATAGTTATTGAGAAAATGCTAATTTTCATTGAAAGAATCAAAACCAGAAGGTGGATATAACGATATTGGTTATTGATACATAATACATACCTGCATGTAAAATAATTATTGGTTTTTTGAACATTGGTAAAATCTCTTATCAGTGCATTAATAATCACATTATGACAGTAAGAGGTAGAAAATGTGTGGATGTCTGCCACTCCTACTCTATCGCTTCTGTCATTATGGACTCCTAGTATAACCATTCATAACAGTACACTAGTTTACATGTAAGTTATACATTGGACACAACACCAATATGCAATTATCATCATAAGTAATGTTCCTAACCATGTATATTAATACGTTCACTTTCTGTGAGAACATAATATTTCTTTAGATAGCTCATTAGTGCTAGTGCTTTAAGTTTTTCTGTAGCTGATGAACGTATTTTAGAAATTATTTTTACTACAGATTTTGATGCCAAGTCTTCATTGGGATATGCTATAGGATATAACAGAAAGAGAAAGTTAGCATTATTTTGGTATGCATGTATCATTGTCATACATAAACTCTCATCATAGTAGTGTGTGTAAGTTTATACCCAATGTCACACATATTACATGAGTACACAGTGAAATACAAAAATGATTTACAACTCCATACAATAATAGTAACGGATTTAGTGAATGTTCCAATAAGTAATAAATAATTAACCCTTGGTCTGAGCAGAGTGTTACTGTAATCATTTTGTCTGTCTATCTGTTCCCAAAATTTATTATTTGAAAATATGAACATCAAGCATTGGCTGTAAGCTCTCTGATGTCATGCACATGATTGGTCACAAAGATATGCTTCTACATGAAAAGGTTTCTTTTACTATGACTGGCAGGTGAGTTACAACACACATAGATAATACAGGTTATAATTGGTTTCTCTCCAGTGGTAGGTAGGCGGTTACCAAGATACAGGTCATTATTGTTTGAAGAATCTAGTATGTCTTACAGAAACATTTGATTTTAAATTTAGAGACAGCAACTGAATGCTGTACCCTTCAATCTGTCATGCCTTCTATTTTAGACCAAATTAACTGTTGTGATACACCAAGAAGCTCATTGTGTTTCTGTATTCTTCTAAATAAAATCAATACGCTTGAAGTCAGGGGATTCATTTTTGTAGTTTATTAATTACTTCTGCATACGTAAGTATAAATTATACGAAAAGTGGAATTAATTTTGTGTATTGCACTGCAATGATCTCAGCAACCACCTAGCATGGATATGTCAGTCTTCTGATGGGTTATACAGGTACGTGGATCACGAGATAATTATAGTGCTCCAGTGATAAGTACATTATTTTATACTGATTTATTACTGTCATGACTGAGCACCTGGTCCAAACAGTTCTGTCATTATCTTTTTCTCTCTAGTACTTAAATGATGGTAGAACTGCAGTGTAATTTCCTTTCCATCATCCATGATATGTCCTCTAAATAGTCTTTTGCAGTTATTCTTCCTAGTCTTTCTGGAGTGCTGAGTTGACACACGTCTCAATATTCATTGATACGCGGAAATAGGTGATGTCCCAGGGGGATTCCCTTAGAGCTTGTGCTCAAATGTTAGTCTCGTCCCCAGACCGCCATACCCGTACCCTACGGGTGAAAGACAGTCTGGAACAGTTGCTTCAAGTTCTTGGTCCAAGCGTCCAGCGTCTTTTCCACTCAAAAGGACATTCATTGTAACGAACGTCCTTTTTTTGAGTAGAAAAGACGTCTGAGGATTGGACCAAGAACTTGAAGCAACCGTTCCAGACTGTCTTTCACCCGTAGGGTGTGGCGGTCTGGGGACGAGACTACAGCTAAAGCCGTAGTGCCGTACCCACAAAAACATGGAAGAAGCTGTCCAGCTTATAGGCAAATCTCTTGGTCCAAAATGGGTACAACTGTATTCTTCTCTACGTCTTGACTACCGTGGAAGATACCAGATCCAAGCTCAATGCGAGAAATTGGACGAGAAAGACCGTCAATTCAACTGTGCTGTTAAAATGTTTCAGAAGTGGCGCGAGACCGTCAAAGATACTGATGAGAAGGATGCTTTGAAAAGACTGTTGATTGCTGTTAATAAAATTAAAGAAATGCAGACAATTGCATCTGAACTGGCTGAAAGAAATGGTAAAGAATGACAAGTGCAAGTGGTACTGTTCTCCTTGGCTACACCAACTAATATCCATACACACACACGCAGGTTTTACCAGAGCTCTCAACCACTTCGCATTGAAATGAGTGACAACACAATTCAAAATGAGTGAGAGTGCTTTAGTTATGAGTGAGATGTGTCTTTACTCAATCTCATTACATAATAAACAACTTAATAACTGTCATATAAATCTACTATGTGCTTTGTTTTATTCCATATAGTTACCCTTTAGCAGTCTGTAAAAAAAAGCTTTTCCGGAATTTGCTTTTATAAGTTGAAGCACCACCAAACCTCCTAATGACAGAACCACAAGTCAATCAAGCCTTGGTCTCTAGATCGCACGATCCACATTTTGTCACGAGTATAATTAAAAGATTCATGGTAAAACTGAGACACGCCCTTGCGTACACACCTATGTGTAAATCTGGTTCATTTAACTTGATATATGTGTGAGTGTGAAGACACAAAGTGTGTCTCGCGTGCAATGCGCGAGAGTTGAGAACTCTGGTTTTACCAGATCTGGAATTTTCATGGGATAGCTACAAAATACTATGGACAATTGAATATGCTATGCTTAACTGTATCTAGTGTGGCTGTAGTATGTAGCCTGTATGATGTATTGTAGTGTCTGATTTTGCAATACGAGTTGTAGACTAATGACATTGCTTATTCAGATATAGTGCAAACAATTTGTAATACATTCTTACATCACTTTGATTGTTACAAGACATCTATACTTTTAGGTATACAATTGGAGCCTATCTCCCACTCATATTCAGACAGCAGTCCTATTCATTCATCAGGCGAAGAAATTATTTCCACCAGAAATGGCACAGGAATGACTTACAGTATAGAAAATGAAGGTGAATGTTGTCATAAAATCACATCATTGTCTGTTATTCTCATATATTAGCAATTGGTTATGATGATAGCAGTTTTAGAAGTACACCACAGAGACACTTGCTTGTATAAACCAACTTGTTCTAATCAAAGATGTGTGTTCAGTAAGATTGTAATGTGACATTAGAACTTCAGTTCTCATCAAGCATTAGCACATGCATTGCGGTTGATGATTATGATGTTTCATAACATTTACACATTGATTTACTAAATCGCCTCAATGATTTACTAAATTGTGTCAATGATTTACTAAATTGCCTCAATGATTTACTAAATTGTGTCAATGATTTACTAAATTGTGTCAATGATTTACTAAATTGTCCCAATGATTTACTAAATCGTCCTAATGATTTACTAAATTGTGACAATGTCATTGACACAATTTAGTAAATCATTGGGACGATTGATGCATTCTGAGAGATATATCAAACCATAGCACAGTTTTATAGTTGACCTTTGAAAATAATCATGTTCTGAATGTGGTCAAAAGTCTCTGTATTGCACCAGAGCCTGAAACATTCACTTCATTAATTAATTGATGAAAATTTGGGGGGAAGAGAGAAGATAGAGCCCTGATATATAAATATAAATAATAATAAGTTAATAACAATATAATTATAATTATGCATAAATTATATTTATTTCATTTTTGAACAAGTTGTTCATACTAACAACCAGACCCTTCTTCAAAGAGACCGGTCTGGTGAGCAAGATTATCTCACTGCATCATGATTATTTTTAACTTCATTCAAACAAAACAGCAATCTTGGAACAAGTGATACATATGGAAATTAAATCTCACAAGTTTGCAATTCTCGATATTTCACAGAGATTAGAATCATCAAAATTCAAAGATTTCTGTACCTGTCTAGGTCTTCATGTTGATTCAATAAACAGTATTGAGAAAGAACACACTTTATCTGAAGAGCAGTACTATCATGCTTTGAAAATGTGGACAGCAAACAAGAAAAAGGCAACATTTAGAGAATTATCAGATTATTTAATATCATGTGGTGAAGATAAACTTAAGAACTTTATTATTATGAGACTTTCTAGTACTTGATAATTTTATGATTGAATTTGGGATTGTGAGAATGATCATCACATTCCTGATAACCAATTTGTTTTATTCAAAAAAATGAAACAGAATACTAAAAAAAAGAAGGTGTGGTGAATAGAGTAATGTAAACTTCAGCATGTCAAATGTCATGTTAATTAACAATCAAGGATTATAATCACATGCCCCATCATTAACTTAGGTGATGATACGATAAAATCAGCTCATGTAACTACATGTCAAAATTAATCTACAGCGTAAACATGTTCATAGAAGTAGAGATGTTTATGCTATTGCTGTCAAGGTCTTCATATGGATTCAGTAAATAAATAGCAGTACATGTTCTATCATGATTTGGATAGCAAACATGACAAAGCAAAAACATAATTATCATGTGGTTGAATGATAGACTTCATTATTACGTAATCCCTACAAAAACAATTATTTAATTACTGGGAAGGTGACCAAAATCAAAACACACTGACTTGTAATGCAAAACGCAAGTTATGATGCACACCTCATTTTTTTTTTTATTTCCATCTATGAAGTACACGTACATAAATTAAAAATCAATAAAATGAAAATGTAAAGACTGTATATACACCATTACAATAATCCTCTGCAAGTATAGTTCAGCTAGTTATAGTGCCTCTGAATGTTTTCATTTTTAATCTGGGCAAGAGGTCCACTTCACCATGCCAATCCCTAAATAAAAAAATAAAACACCACAATGTATTATTATTATAGTAGTAAATAACTATTTCGGGCTTTAAAATAATACAAATCGAATATCTAGTTTCACAATACTGTTCATGTGGAGTATGACTATACTTCAAATTAGACAATAAGCAATGTGTGTTGGTTCAACACAAAATATAAAAATGACATTTCCCTTAATACTGGTGAATGATGTACATCTGATGTAAACTCAATGGAGGTAAGTAAACACACAGAAGCCAGATACTTGGGAGGTATGCAGGAGTATGCTTACAACAAAATCTTGCACATGAATACATGGAAATTGGTTACAGGCAAGACCCCAATGCAATTTTCAAGCAAATGGAATCATGGCTAAGGAGTAGGTTCAAAAATGACAAGAGGAGTGTAAGTGAAAAGAAGAAACGACATCAGAGTAAGTGCAAAAAGACAGAACTGATTGAATAAAGCCAGAAAAGATTATGATGGAGGCTCTGGTGTAAATCCAAATTGATGTTCCACAAGAGTATACATCTACAAGGAAGAATAGCACATTACTATGAAAGACATAATTACTCTTGCTGTGAAGTTTAGGTGAAAGGGTATTGTAACTAGTCTCGTGGAGCCAAACCCATCCTTCTACGAAGAAAGGGTCTGGGGAAATGCAATACTACTGGATGTCTGGTGTATTAAGGAGTGTTACACCAGACTCTAGTGTAACACTCCTTAATACACTTGAAGGCGTGATGTCATATTATGCCTACTCTACATGTTGAGGAAATGGCAGAAGTGTGTGCTTTTTGTAATAGTGATGTTGGCAAAGCGCATGGCAAAAGGGGTAGTGCAGTGGACATGAAAGAGCTTAATGGATACAGGTCTGAAGAACAAAACATGGCTGTGTTACAAGTGCAGGAATGAAATCGACAGCTATTTTGAATTAATCCAAGAGACTAATAGAAGGAAACAATTGTTGGTGAAATTTAGTGGAATTATATTGCCCAAGACTGAGCAACTCTGTAGGAAATGAGAGCGAGGAGCAATCAACTGAATCAAGTACTCTAGCAAATACCCCCAAACCATAAAAATCTGATAGCTCATCAGTAAAAGGTAAAATTACCATCACAAATAAAATAATTATATTCATTGTTGAAGTAGATATCCTTTATTTGGCTCTTCTCTTGTCCAATTGGATAGGATGAGTAACTCAATTCTAATTACTCTAGTTCAGACCATCATGAAAGAAATTAAACACATCTGTTCAGACGCACATGATTCAATTCTCTGGGGTGATCATGAAGAGGTTCAATTAGGATACAGTTTAGGCTTAGCTGATGGTCAGAGCCTCACTCAGAGGTACCCATTCGGTAATGAAAAGCCACTATTATGCCTTCTTGCTTCAATGATTTCGAAGCATTATCTACCAAGAGTTTCATTCGTGCAGCAAGCAATTTCTGTATTGTAATTATAGTTTTTAGATTGCCACATATTTACTCAAACCATTTTTTCACAGGTTTTTGCCCATTAATGTTGACCCATTCACACAAGAATACAATTTGGTGATAAAGTGTCTCACAGATGACTTTTGATAATTAGGCTTTATTGTGGAGTGACACTCTAAAAGATTGGAAACTAATTAGTTTTCACTTCATTAGCAAGTTACCATGTGTGAGTATCATGTTGTGATATTTACAGGAATAAATGGAACATTCAAAGGAGGAAACATTATTAATATCTTCATATATGGGTCAGATAGCAAGAAGGCAATCCACTACGAAGGTTGCAAAGTTAGTGAACACTACTCGATCTGTATGCTTCTTTCAAGGGAAATGAACATCGTAGTTGCATCTTGGGGAATTATTTAGGAATCATGTTCAGAAAGCACTGCTTGTTAAAAAAGGGAGCTGAATCATCTGAAATCACAGTATCACTTAGTGGCCTTGTAATAAGCATTATCCCTGGATTGCCACAAGCCCTGATAGCCACAGAAACTCAAATCTGAAGATAGTAGCAAAGTCTAAAGACTTCTGTTTGGGTGTCACACCATGCAGGGGAAACTATGATTGAAAACAAACTATCTACTATCACCAACTGCAATTAACAGTTGATTTGTTATTAACACCAATGAAGACCTCCACATAGAGAGAATAACATGGAATAGAGACCTTTGGAACAACACTTTCCCAAGCCAGTCTTTTTACATTACAGCCATTCTTCCTGAATTGCTCAGCCAAGTTGCAATATGGAGGTATTACAGACGCAAGTAGTTAGTCAAAAACAAGGATGAATAGGGAAAACACATTTCTGTCCCAGTTGTTAAAACTCCAACTGAATGTACAGGTATATTATAATTATAATAATATCTGTTGCCAATGCCATACTGCAAAAATAGAATAAATATTATTGTTAAAATAACGAATGCATTGGTTAGTGCAGTTGCAATGATTTAACAATAACAATTAGTTGGTTGTTCAGACATTTAACACCATAGCTACTTTATACTAATTATATTAAAATACATAAGAAATATATGTACCAATTATAATTAATTGTCATGCCTAAAATCTCATATTACATGCACAAAGAATGTTTGTAAACCTACAATGACTCAATTAAAATACTTATTCTACTTCTTTGTACATCTATTAGACAGTATAAGGATATTGAATTAGAATTATTGGATTATAATTACATGTATATCCATAACAACCTGCATGACTAATTAAATTACAATTTCCATTACTCCTTGCAACTGTACTAACAAATGATTTTATTTTTGCAGTACATGCAATATAGAATCAGAGAGTATGGTAGTACTCTCTATGTTGGGATGGCCCAGAAAACAATGGCCACCCATACATTTCAATTGCAAGTGGTGAGCTGAAATTTCTCCTAATACATGTACATACAGGTACATCTTGATACACACATAAAAGTTGATATTGAGTGTTTTTACCACTACCAATATACCCTCCAGAAGGCCAGGCATCCTATTTAAAGTAGAGATCTGTTGAGTGGCAAAATTGCAAAATTGTTTATCCCATAATATTATTACTATTACTATATCCTTTGCATGAAAATACGTTTTAACATTTAAGGGGCTATCAAAGTAGTTTTACCATGAACACAAATTTATTTGAAGTGAAATCTGGAAAAATTGTCATACTCTTCTGTTTCTTGGCCTAGACAAAAAATACTTTCAGCTACTACAGCAACCTCTTTACTATAGGATGTCTTATTATATCAGATCATATACACTCTAACCCTCACCTGCCTAAGCAGGTGAAGGATATTTATTACAACTTACAAGAATGTCTTGAGACACTTTACACTGGTTAAATCTGGGATTTCTGGGTAGTGGAGATATTACAATAATGAAATACCTTGCACCAGTACAATATGCAAAAGTATGGAAAACAGTTAATTATGTTGTGATTTACATGCACAAACATACATGTAGTAGGTGGAACCTAAAAACTGGAAGATTTAATAGAGAAAAACAGAGATGTGTTGAGCTGGCACTACTTCAATTCCAGTAGGCTTAAAGTAGCTGCATGTTAGTGATGGGCTTCTAACAAAATGAAGTACATGTATGTAGTCGTATAGTTTGTTATGAGCAGAAGTTCAACCGAGATCAACAAACAGCAATTATGAGTCATAAAAATTGATAGGCATAAATGCAGGTGAGAATTAATTCTCAGATAGTGTGGTAGTACTCTTTATGTACAGAAGAAATGGCTCCACACACATTTCACATTATTAAGGTTACAACTGCAAAATGTCCATCTTGTAATTTAATTTTTTACTAGCATATTTTTTATAGTGCTGTTTTAGTAAGACAACTTTTAGTTATAGTATAATGGTTTTGCTCAAAATTTTAGTTATAATTGTAGTTTATTAATATTAGTTTTACCAGGAGCTTATGAGCACTGCGAAGGAACGTCAAACTCCAATATGTTTTGCAAACCCATCTGTTGTCGAATCACACCTTTGCAAACTGCCTTATATGGAAAACCTATGTAAACTGCGTAAGTGATTTAAGTAGGCGTGATAAGTGTTTATTAAATATATATAAATTATGTATAATTATAATTATTATTAAAATTATTATAAATCGACAATCGTGTGCATCTGACTAGATAGTCTGTATAATCCCCCACTTCTTTCCAGACAGAAACGATACTAGTATAGTCAGCAAAGAATAGGTGCTACCAAACTCTGTAACAAAAGTGTCAAAGTGCTGTCAGTGTGTAGATTCTACAGGGAGTACAAAAGGACTATTAATAGACAACAACAAAAGCAATATCTCTAACGAAATAAGCGCATGATGATTAGTTTGTTACCTGGAGCAGGATTTGAAACCGCCTTGTATTCAAGCTTTCTTCTCGAGTTTCTTCTTGGCTTGTAGAACTTGCATTTCGGGCTTCCAGTTAGTTTGAAGTGTCCCATTTGAAATCTGTGCATCGGTACTTTGATCGCTATTTCATCTCTACTAAACAGTGCTTCTACTTAGGACTGTGGCTTGACTGTTCTTCTGCACGAGTTCGTTCGACATTGTTTTCTTGACTGGATTCTAATAATTGCCCACCCACTTCGGAACACTTATCTTAAACCCATCCTTTTGACCATATTTGGAGTTTTGCTAAAAGTGTGATTCGACAACAGATGGGTACAGCAGTTTGATGCTCCTTCGTGCCACTTCGCGGTGCTCATAAGCTCCTGGTTTTACTAAAAGGGTTTTAGTTTTAGTTATCTAACTAAAAGTGCCCATTTTTCGTTTTAGTCAGTTATAATAGACTTAGAGTTAAGGAAATGTTGCTATGCTTTAGTAAAAGTGGTTTTTATAGTTAACTAATACAACACTAGGCCACATGTTAAGGTATTATAATCTACATTTACTAACTGAAGTTACTGCATCAATGAAACATAAGCTAACACAGCACTACAAACTTTACCTATTCCTGAACTGTTAAACACCTGTCTCTCTCTCAAAATAGTTTCTCTGATCTTGTCTTCTCTACTGGCATATTGATGTCTGTAATGTGTAGCAGTATGTACTTTACCACTCTGAATATCAGTAATTTCATCAAGTGACTCATCAAGTCTATGAAGATATCTAACAAAATAAACAATGACTAGAAAAGCATTTGTTTCTGAGCAAAAAGGTTCATAAATCCAGAAACCTAACACCATTTGTATGGCCCATAGGGTCATCCCTATGGTTTTTACAAATTAAACAGTTATCACACAATTGCCAACAGGACTATAGCAAGCTAATTGTGATTGGTCAGGCCATCACAAGATATGCCCACTACCACACCCATTCCAGTCACCAAATATTGTGGCCATGAATATATAGAATGGTCCTTTATGGATTTTGTGCTGATAAGCTCCTAAATACAGTAATGAGCTTAAACAACTTTAAGTATTTATGAACTCACCTTTCAATCAGTTCCAAGACTTCAGCATAAGTATAGGAAGATTTAGTGGTATCTATTGCATCTCGAAACCACATCAATTTTGAGACTACAGTTATACAAAAAAAAAGAAATGAGATTTCTAAACAAGTGTCATGACAAGAATAGTGTTGTTTAGGTCAGGGATTACATTTTAGTTTTAGATTGAAAGGCAAAAGTAATTTTAGTTGGTTTTAGTTTTGGTAGCCTAATTAACTTTTTAATTAGTTTAGTTTTAGTTTTAGTTGTGTTTCCAGATTTTATTTTGTTTAGAACACAGTTTTTCAGTTTTAGTACAATGAACAAATGCAGACAAAAGATAAATAGCATGTGCATGTGTCTGACACACTACAATTGTCATAGAATTTACACAATACTTGCAATTATCTCCTACACTATCTTCACATGTGTAGCTGACCTTGACTTTTGCTGGCACATACAAAGGTGTGAACTGTTTCAAACCAAAATGACATCCTCAAAAATATTTTTAGTTCTAGTGGTTCATGAAGGTAAAAATAATTATAGTTTGGTTTTAGTTTTAGTAAAGATGGAATATTATATTTTTGGTTTAGTTAGTATACTAAAATGGTGGACCCCTTTACTAAAATGTTTTAGATTTGGTATACCAAAATAACACTAGACAAGAACATACAAGCAGCTCAGTAAAATCCCATCTGTTTTTCTACATCCAATTGGCTGCAAGTATATTCAATACTTCTGTACTACTACAGTAAGTCAGTGATATGTAGTGACTAATGAACTGTCATACAGCATGCAATGAAAACAATACAAGTACATGTATATATGTACTTAGGTACAAGCACATTATGTTTTTATTTTAGCCTACGTACTATGCAATGCTCAAATTCCAAGTTTTATTTCAATTATGCTTCCACTTAGGTGCCTATTATGCTCAAAATTTAAAAAAATTAATAATCATAATGTTGCTTATTATTAGTCATTAAATTGTAACATAACTGATGCTTGACATATCTTCACTTTGATTAGAACTGTCAGAATATTGTAGGCTTGAGCCTATAGCTGCAGAGCCATTTTAGATCAGCTAAAACTATTAATTTGCACCTATAGTTGCAACTATGTGACCTCATTTCCTTGGTATTTTGAACACAAAGATTACATTCCACATCCTATTATATATGCTGATTCCAGCTTTGATAAACCTATTACGTGCAAAGCAATGCTAGCATAATGTGAGTGTCCCTACATGTATTGCCACAAAGCAAAACTATATAGTATTCCTCTATTTGTCAAGTGGTGATTGAAACAATCTCTCACCTTGTACAGATTGCCTTTTTAATTTTTGCTTTTTCAATCTACAGAAACAATTAGAATATTAAAAACTTTAATTATTTCACACATGAAATGTACTACATGTACCTATAAATAGTGCAGTTTAATGCTTGGCATTACCATGAAAGAGGGCTTGAAGTTATCTCCTTCTATGATTTGTTTCATAGTCTAGTTGATTATATTCCAGCAGCAAAATTACATTTAAAATTCTAAACATAAAGACTTGAGCACATTGATCAGTCTGAGAATTACCTCGGCACCCTAGACATGATACACAACTATTTATTAAGCATGAAGCCAGGACACACGAATTTAGAAGTGTGACTGATTCAAAAATATTATGTGGACTGCATGGACCCACATAATGCTTGAATCACTCACACTTTGGAACTGAATCTAAATTCTATACACTTCTCGCTAGAACTATAGAGACTCTTTGAAATCATACGAAGAATTGCATAATACCATGATTTATATGCCAACATTATAGCCTAATAGCGTTCCAGTAGGGGCCATTTATGGCAGTTGATGTCAAGATTCACCCAAAACATTTGGCTATAATAAAAGTTATGCGTAGCAATATCAATCCTTATCATTGTCTTATATTACTGAAAAACAATATTTCACCTTTCAACTTTATCAATTCTGTGTGACTTTCTAATCAGTTGAACTGCCCGTCTAGAATTTGGATGAAAAGCTTTCAGCTTATTTTTTAACGGATTTACTTTGTTTTTTGGCTGTATGAAAAAAATGGAGGAATAAGGTGAATAAAAATCATTATAACTTATACCATTGTTAGCCAACGTGGTGTGTCAGCTTCCCAGTTCCCATGTGATTTCCTAGCCGCACCCAGCCCACTAATAATAGTAATAATATTAATAATAATATTAATTTTAATAATAAATTATTATTAATTTTAGCTGTGGTAGCAGAAGGGGATTCACCTTGGGAATTCCCTTCACGTGTTGATGACAAAGACTGTCAGGCTGCTGCCAGCGTGACTGTTATCTTTGGGTTGACATGTAGGATTGTACATTGTACCGTCATGACTGACAGCAAGAGATCTATGGATCTCTCATCCCCTGTAGCGACTTTCTATGAACCACCCGACGTCTATTCTCATGATGATGTACAAGCAAGTGATGTAAAGCCGCCAGTGAATATAAATAAAAACGCTACTTACATGTCTGAAAATCATTTCGCAAAGCTACACTCTTCCAATCCTACGTCAACTTATTCTAACGTGACCACGAACTCATCTGAGACTGTATTCAAACAATCTTCATCATTGGGTAATACAGACATGACTGCTTACAATTTGACTGTACAAAATTCAAGTCCTGTTATGACAAACTCACGTAATACTACATCATCAAGCACAGGTATAGTGAATCAGTTGGGACCTGGTAATTTCTTCAGTACCTTAAACCAGGAGCAGTATAACACAACTGATACGATTCCAGAAACAGTACCTAGTCATTTGGAATCTGGTAATTTTTTCAAGAACCTAAAACAGGGGCAATATAACAACACAACTGATACAATTCCAGAAACAATACCACCAGATGAAAATATGTTTCAGTATGACGTTGCAATCAAAAAATCATTCAATGACAGTTCACTTGAAAGTAATCCAACTGTAGCACAGAAATCTGGTATGTTAACAAGCGACAGGAATACACGAACAAGTAGCATATCGCCAAGAAGAGTGCAAACAGATTCGATGGAAGATGGTGAAAATGAAAGTCATACGGTCATACCTCCTGTGATGCCATATGCAGCTCCTCCACCTTATTCAGATCCTCAATTCAATGAAACACAGACTACTGTTGTACCCTCTGGGTCAAGTTCTTTGTCATTAGATCCATTTGTGCCGGATTCTTTGAATTTTTTCAACAAGCCAGAGATAAAACTACACATGAGAAAAGGTATGTATAATTATAATAATTAAATTATACTAAGGTCCAAGTACTACTTTTATGATTTCTGAAACAACATTCCACTTGGTTACTAATGACACTGTAACTCGTATATAAAGTGCTACAACTAAAAAAAATCTGTTTATAGCTCAAAACAAACAGTAAATAGTTTATTTTAGATCTAGATCTATGCAATGTGTAAATAGCAAGATGCAGTTTCAATTAGTGCTGGAATGAATCCACATATCTGGACATCTGTTCACAATAACTGTTGAGTACCTACATAATTGCTCTAAAAATTCATGACTTGTTTGCACTAAAATATACAGTACCTTTTTGCTGTAATCAACTGCAATAGATGTTTATACAAACAGCTTTGGTGTTTGTACTGATTGTTCTGCACTCTACAAGCCAAAAGCTAGTAAAACGGCGGAAGACACTTAATCAGCTGCTATTTTATTGCAATTTTGATTTTACATGTTTGGTTCTGCACATGTGCAATGATTAAATGAGTACCCAGATACAAATAAACTGATGTGGATTTCAGTTCATGGATAATTATCCGGATGATCGGTGTATTCGTTTCAGCCCTAGTTTCAATAGATTAAGTAGTCAAATAGCAAATAGCCACAAATATCTTATGAATAACCCCACTCACTACTATAATTTGGATAATGATAATGTTATGTCTTTATACAGGATAAATGTATCAGTAACAATTTGTTATCTGCAAAGTGTTTTAACATCATTATTACTAGCCATAACTTAAAATACAAGAACTATCAGAGAGTGCAGTCGTACTCTCTATGTAGGGATGGCATCGCAAAAAAAAAACCGCCCATTCATTTTAATTGCAAGGGATGACCTGAAATTTCTGGTAATATATACAGATAGGTTTTAATACACACATACCTATTCATATCTAGTGTTTTTATGACTACCAACATCTTCATCATCGACTGTACTCAGTGGTTTGTATGTAGTATGTAGTTCATGGTATATGGTTCATAATTATTTGTATTTTCAATTTTGCCATATGAAATTATTATAATCATTTGAGTAAATGAAGTTCAAAGTAGTGCCATTTTCTCATTGACAGAATGCAGTAGTAGGTCCAGAAAATGACTTGAATATACATGTGTACATGCGTATTCCTGCATGATGTGAAATTTCAAGGATTCTTCTTGTGTAATTAACATAACACAAATATTTGAACTTTAAATGAAAAGGGTATTGCGATATTGCAAATAATTATTACATTTATTCACTGATGAAGTAATTTTTGTATTTTGGTATTGCTCGTTGAGTTTTGGTCATGCGCATGTGTGGAATCATGGAGTTTGTTTCAAATATTCCCTTGCAAATAGATGTGTACAACACTTAATTAATCATTAATGAATGCTATGGAGCATGACAAATAGTACTGTACATGTACATCAAGTGAATTGTCAATAATTATCTCCACTTCTTCAATAATTCGCATGCTATTTGCATGCTATTTGCATGTACCATGCCACAGTGGCAAAGGTTCTGTGCAGCATGGCTGCCATGGCATTCATTGTTTTTGCCAATATTCAAAATTCACAAACATAGTCACACATTGTTATGCATACATGTATAATAGCGTACAAATGATACATTTTAGAATTCTGTTTATGTTGTATTTACATGACATACCTAATTTTTGTTACTTCAGTTGATGGTATACCCACAATGAAACAATTTTTGGATGAGGTTGCTAAAGAAATTCCTACAAAGTGGAGAGAATTTGGTAATGAACTAGGCATTGCACAAGATTCACTTGACACCTTGGAAAGAAAGCACGCTGGCCGTGATTCACAGCAATGTTTTGCAGAAATATTTAGCATTTGGGAGAAGGAAAGAGAAAAGCCTACTTCTCATTTGAAAGCATGCAATTGGTCAAGTGTAGTTTACATATTGGAAACAGAGACATTGTCCAGTAGAAAGCTAGCTACTGTTATTCGTGAGAAATTTCTAACACATGATGAAGGGACATCGAATTCAAATGAAATGGAGAATGCAATAGGATTTTCTATTTCTCCATCGAATTTTGAGTTTGATGTAGTAGACCAACCTTATTCATTACCAAGTCGTCTTCAACCTATTGAGAACCGTGTACGAGTCACATTGAGTCCTGATATACCTACACTTAGTACTAAACCTCTGAACACCCAGCAGAATGTATCTAGCAATCGTTTACCTTTGTCATCTATTCGTCCTCTGGTGGGTAGTAATGTACTACCTTCACCTTATAGTCCCTATGATCAAGCACAAAACATTTCCTCTACATCAATTCTACCCATCTTTTCAACTTCTGTTACAAACAGTACCGTAGTGCCTACTACACAAATGCATCAACCACCATACACGAATACATTTATCCCACCACATTTGTATCAATCACCATATTCGATTGACCCAAGACATTATTTCCCACATTCACACACTGGTTTGGAAAGCTCTATTAACCCATATACTAACATTCCTTTACATGGAAGAAGTAATTTGTCATCAGGTATGTACACACAAAATATGAGTGGACAGTTATTACCCTCAGCTCAACAATTGATGAAGCCACATCAAACTGGATATCCATATAATCCACCACCTTTACATCCACTACAACCGGATGGGTGTTTTCCACAGACACATGATCAGGTGTCTTTGTTATCAAGATCAGGTGTTACATCATTAGAGCCTTCACACATGGGATCACATTTATCAATGGGTGGTGATCCACGTTTTATGCAAAATTTTCCTCCTCATGTGCAATTTCAAAATATTCAACCTCAATTTGTTCAACAACAGATTCAAACCACTGTTCCATCTACTCACCACGCTGTTACGGTTATAAATCCCGAGCAAATATCTCTCAATAGTGATGAAGCCTATGCATCTTTAAGTCAACAAAGAAGTCTCACAACGTCAGATGATGTTTCCTCTGTCAGTACACAACACAATCAGGTTATGTCTACTTATGGCAGTAACAGAAATGTTGAAATGGTTCATTCTGCACTAGTAATTAATATTGAAAAGTCGTCTGATGCTTCTTTTCATTCTGCTACTGATGTACCACCTGTAGTCAAGAGAAAGGCAAGTAGAAAATGTTTATGGGTTGAAATATATATATAGTTTTGTTGCATCTACATGTAGTCTGTATGTAATACTACTGGTAGGTTTGCAGAAAGTAGTAGAGCATGAAAAAATTAAAACACTAGTGTACTAAGCTTAAAATGCTTGATTTTGTGCTGAATTTGGACTGAAAGAAATTTGATATGTACAATGTTATTGTGTTTTGCACTGGCATCATATATATATGTAGGCTTTCATAATTTCTTTATTGTTGATCTGTGAGATTGATTATGCTGTTTAGAATCTAGATCATGTATTGAATATGTTTATTTCCACTATCAGACTTTTTTCCTTTTGATGTTGCAACCTAAAGTGCTGAAGCCGAACAAATAGTGTTGGGAATGTAGATTATTATTCGGAGTTACATGCATGACAGTACAAATATTTCAGAATTGCTTTATTTACAGATGGATGAATCATCCTGGACTGAACTACTACAAAGATACATGCATGATTTGGAATCTAAGCCAATTCAGGTTACAACTATTCAAAGACGGTCACCACCTCCATCATCTTCTCCCTCCTCATCACCAAAACTTCACCGGAAGAGAAAAGAGGAAGACAAAGGACTGATGCAAAAAGAGCTTGATAAGGCATATGAAAGAATTAGTTCCTTGGAAGTGAGTTTATGATTTATAATATCTTATAACACATGTACACTGTAAAAAGTAATGAGTTGTTTTCACTAGAGCTGAAAAAAAAAGCTTCGAGTGTTCAAACCTTTGTTTGTTTGCTGTGTATTAAAATCTAAATTCTTCCTTCCTGCCATGCCCACTTTAATGATTGCTCATGTACATTCTAACCAGGGTGGTAATTAATAATATTGGTGTGTTCCTGTAAAGTTGAGGCTGTGTAGGTAGTTATGACAAATTTCTCTGAAAGCAAGTGAATAACTAAGCAAATATCCGGATACCAAAAACTACTATTCATTGTAGCCCTCCCAGTAGACAATAAATCAAACATTAATTAAACATATCGCCCAAGCCTAGTGTGTTGTCAAGTGTGATGTATCTTTTACATGTTCAACGTCAACTTCAACCAAATGTTATTATTGATAAAAGTTAATAATATTTTTGAAAATAGTTTAGATCATATACTGTATATTTTCATTTCAGGTTCGTGTGCAAGATCTTACGATGCAGGTCACTACTGACATTCCTGAAGATCATGAAGTTGTTTATTTCTCAAAAGAAAAACTTGAACAAGATTATCGCAGGTTTGTGAAACGTTTGATATTACAATCGAAATTAATTAATAAAAATTATAGTGTAAAAACATTTCCTACTTATAATGCATGTTAATTAGGATGATACATGTATAAAGTATTAAAATTGTTTCCAATGTTTGAATGACTTAAATTGTAGTACCAGCCTCACTACCAGGTAAGGGAATTTCAGCTCTTGATATTACAATACCTTTAACAAACAATTCTTTTGGCTCACAATATTGCTACCTAATAAAGACTTAAGAACAATATCTATTTTAAGTCTGTCACAGAATCACTGTCAAAAATATAACAAAACAAAAGTTTTCTCAGTTAGAAGGTGAAGAGAGAAAGGCCATCTTTCTTCATGGCTCCACACACAAATGTTTATACTTCATTATTAAACTTTTTTATGTGATAAAACCAGGTATGTACATGTACTTAAAAAGTGCCTTTCATTTACATCTGCTTTATGTTTTGGATTGCAACCCTTCGAATACTGATTTTGTTGATGGTGTACAGTGAGTGATACTGCTACTTTTAGTTGGGATTCACAATCAAACCTGGGTTTAATTACATGTACAAAAGCGTAGTTACAATTACAGTTTCAATTAGTGCCATTGCGGCAACCACTAATTACATGTACAGGTGGATAAATTCTTAATTAAAAGTGTCTACATATATAATAACCAATAGTTACGCTCTACTGATTTGGTAGAGATGAAACTAAAATCCTTATGGTTTGTTTGATTAAAAATAGAATCAATACAGTACAATTACACAATTACTTCACATTGAACACAATTATGTAATTGTAATTGTAATTGACCCTCAGGCCTCAACTATAATTATAATTGTAATTGAAGCCAGCCCTGTTCACAATTGATAACATGTACAAATGTACATGACCACGTATATTTGAATAAGTAATATTTCAGGAAGCTACATGTATCTATTTGTATTTAGAATGAAAGAGTTGAAAAAGCAAGCTGAGAAACAAAACATGGAGGCCCGACAGACAACACAAAGGGTATGTGTAATTTGGTTGCATTATTGTTCTCACAGTGTGTTTATTAATGTATAATGTGTTTAATGTTTTCAAGTGCACATTCTTTTAAGTGCCACACCCATTAATTGACCAAGTCCCCAAGAATGATGAAACTACATACAGACCATGAAAACAAGTCTTAAAAATTTGTTACTCAGGAATATGCTAATAACCCAAGTGTCTTCTTAAGCTATTGCGTATATACCTGCCATAATACTGTATTAATGTGCAAAATTATACAGAAAGTATCAATTAAACAAATTAAGCTATTAGGCTTCATATCTATAATTTTTATGAGCTATACTATTAACTATGCACTTTGTATAGCTTGTTGCAGATAATTTTCGATGGAAGGAAGACTATGCACAACTCAAGAATGATAGAGAGATGTTACTGAATCAATTGAAAAGACTTCACAGAAAGACAAAAGAAAGAGAAAGCCACAAGAATGAAGAATTAGAGGTGTGGTGTTTTTACATTCCAACACTGTTGTACTATACACGCTATAGCACATGTTCGTTAATGCAACACTTAAAAACATTAAAAGTTGCTTGGCAGTGATTATTAATTAGTACTGTCAATGTTTTTTTACTGACTTCATGCTTTTATTAATAATAGTGCTGAAATGAAAAATGTTTTCTGTCACATGTATTAGAATATTTGCTGTCCTTAATGAACGAATATTCCAATAATTGCTTGATTACTTATCATAAATTAGAGTTGTTTCTTGTGAAATATTAAGTGATAGCTCACCATTTTGCTATATGTAGCTGCTACACATGTACATGTACATGTGGATGTTTATAACCAGTATCACTAACTAAGAAACTTCTCCACTGACATTTAATTTCTATAAAGATTTCATGTATTTTTTTGCAAATGTAAATGGAATACCTGAATACCAAAAAAATAAAATAAAAATATTGAAAGAATATTTGCTAAATTCTGATTAATAAGGCTGAAAGAGGAAAGTGAAAAATGATGGTTGTTTCAGTACTAATTAATACTTTTGTATTATATCCTATCTTGTAACACATATCAAATGTCATTATTTTACTCCAGACAATGAATGAATCTCTCAGAGAGGCTATTTCCAGAAGATATAAAGTGTTGGAAGGAGAAGTTGGCATTATACCAAGAGCCGGACAGGTCCTTACTACTACAGGTATAGCAATGTAACTAATAACTCCTGTAGAATAGTAAATTTAGTGAATGGTGAAACAAGAGTGGTGACAATAGGTCAAAATGTCCAGCAGTCAGTTCACCATTCCACACCCCTATTTGTCTATATAAACTACAAAGTCGCCATACATTTACAGTAATCGTATATAGATGTAGTTTTGACAGTATGGCGTATCAATTCAACATCATTTTAGTGAGACAGTAATTAGCTACTGCCTATACTGACAGTAGCTGGAGGAACATAAATAGAATGTCCAAATGAGTATACTGTTTGCCAATTCCCTTTCAATACCATTATATCCACTTGGGTGTGGCTCTCACTTCTTCACACTCTTGGAGAAACAGACAGCTTGGGTCTAAGTACTTACCCTGAAATCTTTTGAAACATTTTTCTGATGGTAGTGAAAGCTCTATGCATCAAGTAGACACCGTTGATTGGCACCTACATGTACTTTATGGATGTTGTCAATGTTCATCATTGAAATCAAATCATTCCTCTCCAGCACACTGTAAAAAATTAGTGTTTGTTTCAACTAATTGGTTTGGTTATATGTTTTCCATCTGTGTTATATATCTATTACAATGCTGCACTTTCCATTAGGAATATCATAATTTCTGTAATAAACATGTTGTTTATTACAGAAATTATTATGTTCCTAATGGATAGTACATCTGTACTTTCCCATTAGGAACATAATAATTATGTTTATAGTGGAAAGTACAAATTGTTTTCCATTAAGATGGCACTCTAACTCGGTAATGATATTCATAACTTTTTATTTAGTTACTATTATTTTACAAAAAAAGGTATTGCAGCTACATGTACATACAAGATAACTATTCCTTTAAACAGATCTTGGGAAGAGCTTCTTTCAGCTAAAGTTTCGCAACTATCCAAATCTTGTAAACCAAATGACAAAGAGCAGGAAATCAACCTTTAGGTACATTTTTCTTGAGCGTGATGGATCACATACAGTATACGTCCAAAAAGGTTAACGTTCCGTTTTGTACTGTGCATGTTCTACGTTCCATAGTATGCAAAATCTTCGACAAAATTTAGCTTAAACTGCAATTAAATATTCATTGAAATGATCGTATAAATGTGTATACGGAACAGTTTATATACCGGAAAACTTGACCGTCAAGTATTCACCAAGAAAACTTAAGCTTCATTCTTGTAAAACTAAACAGGAGGAGTTGTCTACATACTCACCAGTCCTTATGCTAACTTCGAAGCAAGCTTCAAGCCTTTCCTAACATCTATGAAGGCTGGAGAATCTGATACATCTTTAGTGGTCACGTGTCAAGACAATCGTTTTGCTATTTCCACACGGAATAAAGACCTGTGACTGCAGGCAAAGTTGTACAGAGCCTTAACCTTCTGGAATATCAACTTTGTTTAGATCTGAATTCTTCTGAGAGAATCTAACAGTAAAATCTTGGCCGTTTGGCTCATTAGCCACACCCACATTTTAGAATAACAAACGTTAATTAAACATTTAAACTCAAATAAACCGTTTTTATGATCCATTTTGTACTACGGTCGTACTACAAATACAAAACGTAACTTTTTATTGACTTGTACTGTACATCTGAAACTAGACATAAATGCTTACCTTCAATAGGGCTACAAAGTGTTTGTTTTTTCACTGTAGTGACAATCACTGCTACAAACAGTGGAATATCCACTTTTTGTGACAACCTCTCAACAAGATAGATTGAACAAACGGTGGGCAGACACCTTTACTCCCTTCAGGTGAAATATCGAGGCCATACATTGTATTAGAACAGAGCAATGTGTACCTGAATACTCCTATACATTTTAGCTCATTATAAACTGTGATAACTAACAGAAATCAAATTTCTGTGGTTGCTGACAGTCCAACCCCCTTGATTAAGCATGGCAAACAGAACAAACATTCCAACAATCAAATATTTGCGGTGGAAAACGTGTAAATTAATGAATATCACGAATAACAGAAAGTACTGTTAATTATTGAAACCCACATCCGCCAGAGTGCCACCTTAAAAACATGATAATATTAGCTTCCTATGTTCCTATAGCTGCTTCATTATTAATATAATTATTATTTAAAAGCAAATGAAAATCATGTAACCAATCAATTGGTTAAAACAACCAATCAGTTTTTACAGTGGATTCATATACATGTATGTACTGAGCATTTAACTAGCACAGTTTCGGAGCTTTTAAAATCTTGTATTAATTAAAGTGTGACTTCTAGTTTGGTTTTTTAGAAGCACATTGTCTAATGTGCTTAATAGATTTTTGAAACACTGCCCAAATCACTGATTTACTCATCCATAGTAACATTAATGGTTGTCAGGATTTATAATAATACTTAGCTACAATTCTGTATATGTAGATGTATATTGTAACTTAAATACAAATTGCGAGTTCACATTTATTGATTTATTTTATAGACATTGTATCTTTCTTTATACAGACTTTCCAGGTATACTGGTGACTCCTCAATTACTTTGGAAAATTATCATGCAAGAGAGTGGAAAGCTAGCTGTTGGTCACGTTTGCATTGCTGGATTACCATCATGTGGAAAAACTCAAATGATACACTCACTTCTGAAAAAAGAGAACCCTGGAAAGCCTCTGAAAGAGCGTGGAGACGATACTTGTATGCAACTTCATGAACTTCTCATTTCAAAGAATCCTCTCACAGGTAAATAAATAGTTTTTGTTATTATGTCACTGAATTTGTAAAAAGAAACCTTGTCCTATAAATAATAGTAATTGAACGCTTAACTTCAATTGCTCCTATTCCACTATTTTATCAGAGAGTACGGTAGTACTCTCTATGTAGGGATGGCACGGAAAAAAAATGGCCGCCCATACATTTCAATTGCAAGTGATGAGCTGAAATCTCTGGTAATATATACAGATATGTTTTAATACACACATACCTATTCATATCGAGTGTTTTTATGACTACCAACATCTTTTAGATGGCCAAAAATTGTCGCTAAGGTAGAAAACTGGCGAGTGGCTAAACTGGCTAAATCTTCCTCATATTATTAATATTTTCCAGACAAATCATTTTTTTGTTTGGTGAGCTATCAAATTGATTCTAGCACAATTCCAGTCGCATTAATAGTAAAATTCTAGTCTTAAAGTAGCAAGATGATATCTTCAAATACTATGAAAGAAGACAGTCTCAACTACTACAAAGATTTGATCTCAAATCTGACGCCATTTTCTTCAATCAACCCATGCAGTATTTAATTGCGCATGCGCATTTCTGTCCTAGAACAAACTTATAATAATAATATATTAATTAATATTAAAGCAATTGATATATTGTATACTATGATAAGCATTGGAATAGCTTGTAGGACTGCTGACAGCTCTGTAAGAGAATGATAATCAAAAATAATTGATATATACAAAAGACTCGCCTTCATTGATGAACTAACTTTCATGCATTGCTGACTGAATGATTTCATATGATACGGTATATAACTTACAACAGTATTTCTGCCAATCTACAAAACATATTCAGACCATTCAGAAAAAAAACATGGTAACAAGAATAATAAAAAACATTTCCAATAAAATGAAAGGAGATGTAGGGATGTCAAAACTCAAAAAGCATGCAAACAAGGTTAGGTGGGACCCAAAATTAAACAAACCACTTCCACATAACCCTACATAAGTACAGCTCTTTGTATTTTGCTTTATAAGTACTTATGTAGGGTTATGTGGAAGTGGTTTGTTTAATTTTGGGTCCCACCTAACCTTGTTTGCATGCTTTTTGAGTTTTGACATCCCTACATATCTCCTTTCATTTTATTGGAAATGTTTTTTATTATACAAAAACTTTAGTATCCAGGAAGAGCTATCATTAGTCTTCATAATAGTATTGTATAGTTATAGTATACCTAGTTTATCACAGTTTTAGTTGTAGTAATAATTAATTAACTAAAACAATTTTAGGCTACTAAAAAGATTTTAGTTTTAACTAAAAGTGTCATTATTGGCCATTTTTCATTTTAGTTGCTTATAGTTCTTACAGTAGACTTGTAATTTATTTATAGTGTAGCTAAAAGTAAAAATGTTATACTAAAACGGGTTTTAGTTATAGTTATAGTTAGACTACTTCATAGATAAAAAAAATTTATTGGCTTCCTATATAAAATGGCTGAATAGTGAGCGTTTAAATGTAACTTGTTTGATCAAAATTATTTATTATATAAACTAATGTATACATATGTGCACTGTATAATTAAACATAATTGTTGGACCACTGTCTACTATAGTAGACATGATTATCTTAGATGTACTGTAATATCCAGTTCTGAGCCTGCTCACCCTCTAATAGTAGTTAATAAAACATTTCTTGTCAAATTATTAAAATTTCTTGTTTTTTTTTTTATAGAAGAGACACAATGGAAATTGTCACCTGGAATGGAAAATACTGAGCACTTTCTTTCAACCATTGTAACCCAATACTGTTTTCGACACAAGGGACAGCCAACTTTCCCCTCTACTGAATCCATAGAGAAGGAAGTGAAAGCAATTCCATCTCTTGAGGATCCACAGCTGCAGAAGCATTTCATTAAGGTGTTCAAAGGGATCAAGGCTGTCGTTGACGAGAGAGTTAAAAGTAATACCTTGTCCGAGTTAGCTTTATTCAAGCCAGTGTTTGTAAATGTTTGGGATTGTGGAGTAAATCGGGCTCTTTATCAGTTCTTACCTGGAATTGCAAGTCGTTGCAAGCGCTTAGTGATGATAATTGTCATAGATCTTGAAAGGGATGTACCACATTTAAATGAACCACCAGAGCTAAAAGGAATGAGCCCTTATAAAGAACGTGGAGATGACGAATTGGTAATGCAGCTTCACTCAAGGATACGCTATCTTCTGTTTTGTGCTGGAGTAAAGCATTGGTATAATCGAGATCAAGCATTCACCAAAGCACCAGAAGCAGTTATAATTGGCACACATACCAAAAAATTTGCTGAATCTAATGGAGGACTGGACTTGAAAGAAGCTGTTGGGCTCCTTCAGCGTTCGGTTATAGCTGAAGCTGACAAAATGGGTATAGCAGATATTATTGATCCTAATGTAGTCACATTTTGTAGAAATAGTAATGATAATGATGGTGAACTTAATAAAGTTAAGGCAACTATTGAGTGCCTAATCAGTTCCCAAATAAATTTTGATACATCATTCAAAGCTCGGTACATGTTTTTACGCAGCATTTTCTATCCAGAGAGTAGTAAGTCATCACTTGTGCCATATGATTTGATAGCAAATATTGCTTTCAAATGTGGTGTCTATTCACAAAATGAGCTTGATAATTTTCTCTTGGAATTGCGTAATGTTGGCTCAATTATGTTCTATCCGGAGATGAGGGCTCCTTTTCTACGAGAAAATATCGTGACAGATATAATAGAACCTCTCAAGCGACTTGACATGCTTTTCTACTACCAACACTACAATAAAGAGTCGACTCTAGATAAATCCGAAGAATTAGATTGGTATAGGAAAGGCTTAGTCTCGAAAGAACTGGCTACAACAGTGTTCACTGATGGTCCACCTGAGGTGTTTTTGGAATATCTTATTACCTGTGAAGATTGTGCTGAAGTTCATTTACCAGGGCAGGGTGAATTTTATTTCTTTCCTGCAATTCGTACTGGTTTTGATCGTTCGTTCCCTAACTGCACAAGTATGTTCATCTGGTATGGCTGCAATAGCTTTGTTCAAATAGATTCACTCATATTGTTTGTCAAGTATTTTAGTAAGGTTTTTAAAGTTCCAGGTGAAGCTCAGCTTGAATTTACTCGTGAATACAACACATTATCTTTTAAATACCAAGAATCTCCTTCTTCTGATGGGGTGGAAGTTAAAGTGATATATCAGAAAGATAAATTTGAAGTTAGGATTCCTTCATTGCAGTCAACAAACTCGACATTGAACTTAAGACTATGCTCACGAGTTATTCAACTTTGTACAATGGTTTTCAGTCACATTAGTAGTTATGTGCAGAATCTTGACTTCAAACCCTGCATTATGTGTCCAGAAAGTGATTCTAATGATGAACAACCACACTACATTCAGTTTTTTGTTACCTACAGATTGAAGGACGTTTTCTGTAAAGTATGCAATAAAAATATAATTGTGAAAGATAATCGATCTTGCTGGCTATTTACGGAGTGACATTTAATTTAACCACAGTTTCTGTGATGAATTCAGTATAAATTGTGTATAACTATGAATTGGGTTTTTGTTTTTGTGATCGTTTATGTATATGTAATAGATCAAGGTTATAGACAGATGATATTACAATTAACAAGTCTCTTTTTATCAAAGTTATTTGTGAAATTCCATACTGCAATAAAGCGATAGTTGATACTACTCCCATGTGATGAATGAATGTTTTCACGCTTGACAACTTTTGGGTGCATGTGCCTGTTGTGCATGCACAATAGATTGTTCAGTATATTAATTATTAACTGATGAAGGAAAGAATAACCACCACAGTAGGGTGGTAGCATCAAAATTAGTGGTATTTCCTCACAAGGAACAATCTTAACCCATCTAATCAATTATATGTAGGAACCTGATGGCTGTGCGAGACTACTGCTGAGAGAACAGTAGTCTCACATAGCCAGACCCATCCCACTGCAATTAAGCAAGGGGAAGGGTTATGGTAAAACCTATACGTATATCAACTTGTGTAATCAAATTCCCCCTTGCAATCTGATACATTGCAGTTAACCACATATTTACTTTATTCATTGCTGTGAAAACTCAATATGATAATGTACATGAATAATTGCACAGGTGACAAAAAAACAGAAGTGAAATTTCCATTTGTGATTGACCCGTTCTGTTTTCATTTTGGGACAAGTTGATGTAGTGTCTTTTACCAAACTCATCCCTATATATTATTGCACACTAACCAACACTTCATTGAAATCCACACCCTTCTTCTGCAACTACATTTATGAAGTGATATATAGGCTTGGGAATTGTGGTCTTGAGTTACTACCACATTTCCGTATAAGCCCATAATCTACCTCCAGCAGGAGATAGCTATGCTATACTTAATTGTTAATTATGTGTAAATGAAATATGACCTAACTACAATAATTTCATTCCAAAAGAATAATTATATACACATATTATAATAATTATTATACCAAAAAAGAATATAATCTACCATGTTCAAAGACAACACTAGTATTATGCATTACAAGAACAAATAAAAATCCACAATTCAGCTGAAGTATACTTTCTAATTAGCTAACAACGGCTGTCGTTCATTATCTGTCAAATTAGTCTCTTCTCTCCTGTAGGAAGAAGCAGGCAGAAAACAAATTAAATCATGTCAAGAATGTGCATCATGTGAATGTTTAAGTTGAATATGTAGTAAACGTTCATTTAAATTGTGCTACGAAAAAAATAGTAATTTAATTATTGATTCAAGATGGAGAATTATGAAATTTACAATCGTGTATTTTTCTGTGTGCCAGTAACAATAAGATTGAATCCAAGTAGAAAAATGTGTATACATAATAATTATAACTATAATTATACTTAATTAGTTATTATAAAACCAGTATCACTATCAGTATACAGACAAAATAAAAACGACAAAACAGATTTATTTGTTTTTTCTTTTTAATGTTTCACACAATCATTTTACTGAGATGTTGAAGTCATGGGTGTAGATCCCCAGCACCCATCACTAGAAAACAAACACCAGGTGCATTATCATGGAGATATTTTAGTTGGAGGTGAAGAAGCTGAGTCTACTTGTATGCTATGCTGACAGTTATCATTCCATGTTGCATGCACAATTAACATGTGTGAATAGTATAATCAGAAGCCCATAATGACGTTGACCAGAATATGCTTTCTGGTCAACGTCATTATAGGCTCCTGGTATAATATTATATCATTAATTTAACAATACAGACACCAGGTGCAATATCATGGAGATATTTTAGTGGGAGGTGAAGCAGCTGAGTCTACTTGTATACTATGCTGACAGTTATCATTCCATGTTGCATGCACAATTAACATGTGTGAATAGTATAATTATTACCCTCGCCGCGTAGCGTAGGCGGAAGGGTACGGTAATCGTTTTGTCTGTGTGTCTGTGTGTCTGTGTGTCTGTGTGTGTGTTAGCAATTTTTCTGGAAAAATAAAAACATTGACATTTCAAAAGAGGTACTGGTAGACTTCAAATTATACAAGGAAAAAAAATAACGTAGGAATTCTTCTTAAACCTTTCGGTTATAAAGTTATCACAATGTTTATAACTCACGGTTACTGTTTCCAGACTTGAGAAGACTCGTGGAGGCATCTGGACACATCAAAACATAACTACTCCTGTATCATGACTATCGCTAGCAAAGCACTACATAAAAGCAAACAAAATTTGGGTAGTGGTTGCTACAACATCGAGTACTGGCTCCAAGCATTCTCCATTACTTTCAAACTCCGCCTATTTCAATTTCAAGTCATGTGCTGTGCACGTTACTCGAACGTCAGCAGTTTTGAGGACCTGTCTATGCTGTCTTTGTGGAATATTTCACAAGACGAATTGAGGATCTTTCTTTCTTCTTTCAGATAATACAGAGACTAAAATGTAAGACTTATAGTATAGACAAGGAAGAGACTAGTATAATCATACTAAGTAATAAGTAGTGACATGTTAGTTTATATAATTTATATATATATATATATTATATATATATATATATATATCTATATCTATTATAATATTATTATAAAAACTAACATGCCAGTACGGTTTTATAACTTAATATGTTTTATACACAAACTAAACAATCTGAAGTAAACATTCTCATTATTATATGACCATACAAACGAGCAATGATAATTATAATCTTTTGGCATATTATATTTCGAAATTATAGTTTGTATTACCTTGCCACGTAGGCGAGGGTCCCGTCCCGACGGTATTCATTATATCATTAATTTAACAACACAGACACCAGGTGCATTATCATGGAGATATTTTAGTGGGAGGTGAAGCAGCTGAGTCTACTTGTATACTATGCTGACAGTTATCATTGCATGTTGCATGCATATATGAGTAGATACCATCATGCACAAGTTTGGAGTTACTATATAGAGTAAAGTGTCAATTATCGGACACCACCCATATTCGGACGCTATAGCGCTCTCTCTACCACTGCAACTGGAATTACTACACCATGGTAAGAAAGTATACTAAGTAATATCTCTGCATACCAAGTTTCATGACGATCGCTTGCTTGGTCTTAGAGTTATAAGCTTGCAAAAATGAAATTCGGACTCGCCTATGATCGGAAAAATTAATATATTGACGGACAGCTATCCATACGTCTTATGGAACTGCTGGAAATAAATGGTTACTGTACCATAAGCTGCAACAACATCTACTGTAGTCATAAACCAAGTCTCGTCTCTTAAAGTTGCTTGACTGATTTTTTGTATTCAACTATCTGGGCCATTCTGAGCAATCAATAATCGGCCACACCTTTTTGTAATTAGTATAGAGTTCAATTGGAAATAATAAATTCTTCTAATTTTATTGGTCACCAAAAAATTCTAAAAATTATACTTCCAATTAAACACTGTACTATTTACAAAAAGGCGTGGCCGATTATTGATTGCTCAGAATGGCCCAGATAGTTGAATACAAAAAATCAGTCAAGCAACTTTAAGAGACGAGATTTGGTTTATGACTACAGTAGATGTTGTTGCAGCTTATGGTACAGTAACCATTTATTTCCAGCAGTTCCATAAGACGTATGGATAGCTGTCCGTCAATATATTAATTTTTCCGATCATAGGCGAGTCCGAATTTCATTTTTGCAAGCTTATAACTCTAAGACCAAGCAAGCGATCGTCATGAAACTTGGTATGCAGAGATATTACTTAGTATACTTTCTTACTATGGTGTAGTAATTCCAGTTGCAGTGGTAGAGAGAGCGCTATAGCGTCCGAATATGGGTGGTGTCCGATAATTGACACTTTACTCTAATAGCTTGTTTTCTATAATAATTATTATAAGCACATGTATACTTTCTTGTTCTATGCAGCAATATGTAATGGATGATAATTATGTAATATAAATATATTTTGCCCCTATTTCTAATATTTGAATATGCATGCTTCAAACTGATTGTTTGTTTTCTGTCATGTATTAGTTAAAACAACAGGAGTGGGGATGAGAAGCTCATACAGCATAAGGCATAGCCTGGTGCTGTACACATTTTTTAACAGCACTTGGCTATATAATATGATTAAACTGGTGGGTATATATGAAGTTATGATGAACAAAACTACATAGTGGATATCACCAGCGATGGAGAAGAAGAAAGAAGTACTTGGTGTTCTTTCATTAAATCCAAGGTTTTCTAGTGCTGTGAATAACATCTGGAAAATCTAGCACTGGATGAAGATATAATTATTATGTTAAAAGGTTGCTGATTCAAAATATAGGACAACTATGGCTTCATCTCTATCAGTCAAATGCCAGTGGATAGAATGATGGTCTAGGGTTTCTATCCTTTATAGCACTACAACGCTTAACATCAAAGATTCGAGTATTGACAGTGCTATGTTTTCCGTATAGAGCACATACAGTTGGTACCACACCCTAGATGCAATACATACATGCATATACGTATTGTGTATTATATATTACAGGGAACCAAGCAATGAGATTAAACTCCATACTATAGCAATTAAGACAGTAAATTTGTATGTATGTACCTGCAACAGCACAGGAATACTATTACCCTCTTCAGTTCCTTAAATGTCCTACAAAAAAACAAGCAAAAATAATATGCAATTCCCTAAAAAAATATAATTATAGAATACCTACCCTATATTATAGACAAAAATTGCTGGAACCATCAGTAAAATTTCTCCTATACTGAAGTATGTGAGACTGTCTGCATGAGGCTTTGTAAAGAAACGTCCGCACTGGTCTGTTGCAAAAATGCTCCAAAAAACAGCTCCTAGTGGAGTCACTAGAGACTGTGTGAAAACGGTTTATTACACAAAACAAACTACATATATACAGGTATAGGTATATTTATAATTATGTACACTGCAAAAACAGTTTGGTTATTTCAACCAATCAGTTGGTTACCTCAATTGCATTTCAAATATCCCATTACTGCATGCTCAATTGAGCTGTTGAAGAGCAGGCCAGCTTAACATTTGGTGTTGGAATGTTGTTCCCAATTACATATGTAAACGAGGGTAATTAGACATGATTCACAGTTTACATGTCAGTACTACCCCTCTTTAAGTTTACATAATTACCAACATTATATCTGTCATCCTCCACTATTAATTTACTTAGTCATTGTGAACACAACATTTCAACACTATAAATTAAAATTACCAATTGGTTTACCTTCCAACAGCTTAATACTGCAGTATAGTTTAAAAAAGCATATTATTAAATAGGCATACAATTAAGGCGGCAACACTGCAAAAAAAAAAGTTAAAATAACTAATTTAATGATTAGTACAGTTGCAAGCCATTAGTTGGTTGTTAGGAATACGTTATACCACAGATACTTTGTACATTACAGTTGAATCACTATAATTTAGGGTGCTGTCTACTCATATTTCATGTCAAAGATTTAGTACAATTTATACTAAAGTACATGTAATTGTATCTGTCTATCAAAAAGGTTTGTAAACCCGCAAACACATAATATAAATTATATCTTCCAATACTTGGTGCACATTATGTTATAGAAAGATACATGCATGTAGCCATGGCCACTATATCTTCTATGTTAATTGATAAATTCCAATTGCAACTGTACTAACCCAATAAAATGGTTATTTTAATGATTTATTTTTTGCAGTGAACCAACTGATTGGTTGAAATAACCAAACTTTTTTTGCAGTGTATGAATGTATAGTTTTTTTTTGCAAATGTAGTGCACATGAAGTGTTTGAAATTGCTAACTTGAACAATAGCTAAGAATGTTGCCCCTTCAGCATATCGAAGTAACAGTCCACTACCAATGTACGCTAGTACATACATGAACACAAAAGAAAATCCTCTTAATCCCGGCACAAAGTCGCATGTATCTCCACCAAAAAAGCACTTTAACGTACGCCACACCTACAAAGCAGGTATAGCTATAGCTGGGTGCACTAGTGCACTGGAATAATGTACGTACCAGAGGTGATCAGGAGGCACCCTAAAGTTTCTTTTGTACTGCTTAATGTGTTTTTTGCTACTCTAGCAATTGTTGGTCAGGTTGGAGAAAATGTCAGCCTTATACTCTGGTCAAATGCAGTGAGTTCCAATTGTTCGGTTTTTCGTGATGCTCACACTAAAGGTGACATGGACAGTTATTTCATTTTAAGTTTTGCCTCCTTTTCATTTGTTGTGATATTTGGTTTCATCACATTCGTTCAGTTTGTTGTGCATAGAAAAAGCATTAGTGAAGCCGAATTAAAATTCCCACAATGGCAGTTCATTCTAATTGGTGTATGTGATGCTCTTAATGGTGTCCTGGTTGTATTTGCTGCACCATCAAATCGGACTGCCCCATTTTTGCAGGCTATACTTGGAAATATTGTGATACCTCTAACAATAATATTGAGGTAAGAAATTAAAATAATAATTATGTGAGAATTCATTCCTGCTTCTCTCTGCAGGCTATTGATTATGAAAAAGAAGCCAACTCTTTTAAAATTGCTAGCAGCTGGTTTTATTGTTATAGGTATTGTTCTTTCTTTCATTCCAGTAATAACTGGAATGGATAAAGACAGCAAGTCGGAGAATCAAGACTGGTTACATCAGCCTACAGCTAGTAGAATACTTTGGCCTTTGTGCTTCATGATTGGATTTGTGAGTTTGCATCACAGTATGATCACACTCACTTTCTTTATATTCTCTGCTTGCTTTTTGTTGTGACAAATTATAGCAGTAAGTGATTATAATTATACTGTTTTGTGGTTTTTAGCACTCATGAATGTGTTTGAGGAGATGAGTCTTAAAGATACTCGTAAAGTAAATCTGTTCTATTTGCTGTTTTGGACTTCCCTATATCAACTCATAACTGTGATGTGTTTATTTTGGGTCGATATTTTACCCAAATTTGGTTTTGCAGAAAGTATCAAGCAATTTGGAGAGAAGTAAGATAATTGTATATATAACAACATAAGTATATTATACATGCATGTACTTTTATATCCAGTTACTGGTTTGCGTTACACTTTTGTTTTTGCGAAAAATTATCTATATATATGACAAGAATTGCAGTGGAGAGTGAGGTGTCGATCGAGACCCAAGAATATATATACACATAATTGCAGACATCAACAATGAAAAACTGAATCTGCAATAAGCCAATACAAGATTGTTAGGATGATAGCACCAACTGAGTGAAAGATCAAGATAGGAGGTGCAAAGGGGATAACTTATTTAACTTAACTGAATAAAAACCAAGATCAAAATAAGCATTTCCCTATCTGGACCCAACAACTCTGCCACTACATCCAAAAAAGAACCAACTTCAATATTGCATGGCAGATATATAATGTATATACTATAAAGTGTTGAAGTTGGTCTACCAGAGTAGGGTGAATTTTATTTGCAATTCGTACTCCTTTTGATGGTTTGTTCACTAACTGCACTTATATAATTTTTAATTTGGTATGGCTGCCATAGCTGCCATAGCTGTGTGCAATTAGATTCACTGCTATTGTTTGTGAAGTATTTTAGTAACATTTAAAAAGTTCCAACTGAAGCTCAGCTTAAGTTTACTAATGAATTCAATACAACACAGATATCTTGACCTGTACCCCAAACTTGGCTCCTTTCCAACATGGGGTACTACTTCTAGCAACTTACTTACCAGTGTCCCAGGGCAGGATCTCCCTTAGTGCAGCATCTCCCCCAGATATAATGCACTAGAGACCGGATACCGAATCGCTAATCCAGGAGAACTTTGTTCTGATTTTAACATTACCCATGCAAGACCCTCCTACAAAATCCTATGTGATCCAAATACATTTCACCCGGAGTATATTTTGCACTAGCTTGCACTTTAAATTATACTAAATCTTTGACATGAAATGTGAGTAGAGAGCACCCTAAACGTTTTGTACTTCAATTATAATTGGTACAAATTAGCTATGGCACTAGATATATGTATCCTGAATAAGCTAATTGTTAACTCCTTGCAACTGTACTAACCAATATGTCCAGAATCAAAGAAGGATATCGTTTGTCCACTTCCAAAAGAAGCGGACCCTAACCTCCTTCCCGCCCTCTATATATCACCCTGTCTTTCCAACCTACCTCTTGCTAATCCAGACATTGCAGACGAACCTCCTCGCGAGAAGTGTTGGCTACGCAATCAGCAAGGACATAATTCCAGGACCTGCACAAATAAATAGTCCATAATACATTAAACTAGCTACTTCCACATAACAACCCTACATAAGTATCACTTCTCTGTGTTTTACTTTTGCTCTGGCTACGAATATTATACATACTTATGTAGGGTTGTTATGTGGAAGTGGTTAGTTTAATTTTGTTGCTAAGGTACCATCCCAATCTTGTTCCTATGCTTTTTCGGTTTTGATATCCCTACATACAATTCCATTTTTTTAAATGTATTCTTGTTTTAGCTCTATTTTTAAATGACTCAGTTTAATAATTTGTTGAAATACCCCATTTCATAGTCGGATGCTATCCAATGAATCAATACCTGGAACAGAGAAGGTCAGTCTGTTGTGTGTTTTAGTCTGTATCAAATATGTGATGACTACTCTGTTTACAGCATTAATATTTTCTGTATGAATATGGTTATGGTGCCATCTGTCTCAAAATACAGTGTGAAGTCAGATGTCAAAAAGATCTTTGATGTTTGGAAAGTCGTCGATGTTTAGCAAACTCGTCGATGTTCAGAAAATCATTGATGTTTAGAAAGTCATCGCATAATATGGTGTCCAGAAGGAGACAGTACTCCAAATTTTACTGAAATATTATAATTATTCCTAAAATTAACAACAATATTATAATTATATATATAATAATTAAATATATATATTATAATTATATATGTAATATACAAAATGTATATCATAGCTAGTAAGATCATGCTGATGATATATATAATAACTATAATTATTAGCATAATAATTATATAGTAATTGATCTTACTGTGCTCAACTATAGAATCTACCTAAGCAAACTCAGTTAGTGCACAGTCAATTATCCCTGATCCACTTTACAATTTAGCGGCCTACATATTCTATTTGTGAAGATGTTACTGATAGTGCATATTCTATGTATAGATATTAACAATGTAAATATGTGTAAATGCATTGTGATGGGGATACATATTTTATTCATAGAAGTATGAATTCGTTTCACAATCACCATTTATGGTGCAAAAAGGGGTGGATAACTTCATTTTGACCTAACTGTGTTTGTTTTGTTATATTCTCTTGCAAGATGGCTCACAGTTCAGAAACTATTTCTATCTATGAGGCTAAAAATATGTTGGAGGAACGTTTGACATGCCAAAATTGCACAAGCATTTTTCAGGAGCCAAGAGTATTAACCTGCATGCATAGTTTTTGCTTAAACTGTGTTGAGAGTCTAGAAGTACAAACAGAAGAGGAGAAGCACTATATACAATGTCCATTTTGCACCAATCCAACTGAGTATCCTGAAAATGGAGCTGGAGCCATTTCTCCAGCTTTTCATCTTGTTGCTTTGCTGGAGTTGTACAAAATGGTAAAAAAGGTGCTTGAAGGAGATGAGTCTTCCTGTGAGAACTGCAAAAAACATTGTGCCATGGGATACTGTAAGCATTGCTCTCAACTCCTCTGCCTTGAATGCATCACCATTCATCGAAGATGGTCAAAGTTTGAGGCTCATGATATTATGGGTGTGGAAGCTATTGCAAACACAGCTTTCCATCGATTACCCATTAAGCAACCAGATGATATGACTTGTTCTGAACACAACGAACCACTTTCAATTATATGCGAAACATGTAACGAATTGATTTGTCACAGTTGCACAGTTCGCCTTCACAAAGAGCACCAATATGAGCTTGTATCTGAGGCTTTTCCTAAGCACCAACAAGAGATGTTAACAGCTTTGGAGCCACTGAAGCAGCAGATTGCTAGGATAACTGAAGCTTTGACAGACATCAGTGTCCGTGAAAATGCAATAATACAACAAGGTGAGTGACATATGTTAATGACTTGAAGACATGTTAGTTTTGTGATTTTGACTTGATATCAGAGAATGTAGTAGTACAAGGGATAGTCTGGAAAAAAATGGTTTACCATAGTGACAACGATTTCAGTTGCAAGTGATGAGCGAAATCTCTGCAGATAGGTCTTGATACACACATATCTTTTGATATCGAGTGTTTTTTTTATGACTAATATAATTATTATTAGAGTATAGAACTGTCGAGTGGCAAAACTGGTATTATAATAATTTCTTCAGATATCATCTTGATACTTCTAACTTTGCATTTCATTTTGAATGTCATTGTGATTTGGAATGGTACTATGACACATGTATTGAGACAAAAACAAATCATCAGTGTTTTTGTTTGTTGAACTATCATAATGATTCTAGCATGCATTCAAAGTTAATTGAGAGTTAGATGAGATCTTTAGGTACTATAAATGAACCACTGCAGAAATCTCACATTTGTTAAGTGTATTCATTAATTGAGGCACGATGATTCTAATTGTGCATGCGCATTTATGTATTCTGAATAATTATGAGCATGAAAATGTTGGTTGGGATGATAGTAAGTATATTATTTTATCAACACACTCCTAAAATAATTTTGAATGAATACATGACTTCTAGTTCTGATGGGATACCATTATTCCTGCAGACAATACTTTGAGTATAGTCATGATAAAGACTGACCTTCAATATCATAATCAACTTGAATAGTTTATGCATAATTATTAATATAATTTTTATTATATCATTGACACATGCAAAAGTTTACAAGTTACCCTGAACCATAATATTATATTGGTTATAATTTCAATACTTCAACTAATAGTCATTAATTAAAAAAAAGAATTGAAAAAAGAATAATGAAAAAACATTTTAAAAGAAATCAAAACTGATACAGCATGCACAGAAAAAAGATTGGGATGGTACTTCAGCAGACTAACCACTTCTGTGTAACAACCTTACATAAATATAGCTTCTTTGTGTTTCACTTTTACTATAGCTGTACTTTAATATGTAGGGTTGATACGCGGAGAGTGGATAGTTTAAATTTTGTTGCTAAAGTACCGTACCAATCTAGTTTCTGTGATTTATTGGTTTTGATATCCCTCAAATTGTTATTCTTGTAGTTACAATTGCATTAATATCATCATTATTATTTTTACATTCAATTGTTATTCTAAAGGTTAATTGCACAATGGCATTATGCAAGAATTATAAATACTGTGACAATTGCTTTTATTCCTAAGATAGTTGTAATCACTACACTATAATTAGTTATTTCATTTCACAAGATTTAATGTAATTTTTTACTTGTAGGGGAAGGTATCATGGGTGAGGTCCAACAACTGTCCCAAACCATTGTTGAAGCTGTCAAGCAATCAGAAGACGATCTTTACAACTGCGTGCAGACTTTAGCTCAAGAAAAGATGGTGACACTTGCTCAGCAAAAGATGGAGTTGGAAGCAAGCCTGACAAACCTCAAACGTTGTGAAAACTATGTTGAAGAAGAATTAAGAGTTGGCTCTGAGCAGCAGATCTTGCTTAATAAAAAACAGATGCTGGCTCGAATCTTAAAGATTACCAGTGAAATGGAAATGGAGGATATGTCACCTAAAGAAGTCCCAAATCTTTCACTAGCACCTACAGAAAGATTTCTGGAAATGTGTACAAACATTGGAAAAGTTGCTAGTGCTGAAGTAGAAGGAGTTCATGTTCTTGGGAAAGGTACCAAAGTCGCCATTGTTGGGGAAAGAAGAAGCTTCGATATACAGGTTAAAACAAATCCACCAGGTTTTCCAATTATTCCAAGTTCAATGGAATGCAATCTCGTGCCAGCCAAAGGTGAAAATCGAATATCTTGCAGGGTAGAGGAGATGGGGGGTGGTAAGTATCGCATTCATTATACTCCAACTGATCTAGGTCCACATCAATTGAAGGTTGATTTGAACGAAGGCACAGTTCTCAATATTCCATTCACGATACATGTTCTATCCATCCCAAAAATGAAATCTCGTTTTTCTTTCAAGAAAGAAGGGCTGAAAAAGCCTTGGGGAGTGTGTGCTACACGAAGTGATGAGATTGCTGTTTCTGAGTTTGATGGTCATCGAATCAAAATCCTAAACAAAAAGGGAAGTGTGGTTCATACATTTGGTGAACGTGGTAAAGAAAAAGGTCAGTTCATCAATCCTGTAGGGATTGCTGTTACCAATGACAACCACTTCCTTGTGGTGGAAGCAGGTAACCACCGGATTCAGAAGCTGACTGAAGATGGCAGATCCACTAGCTCTATAGGTGGTCATGGCAATAGAGCCCTCAAGTTTAATTATCCTTATGATGTTGCAGTAAGCAGATGGGGTCAGATTTACATCACTGATTGCTACAATCATCGGATACAAGTGCTCAATGTAGACCTGACATTCGCAGGAATGTTTGGGTCAGAAGGCACAGCACCTGGTCAATTCAAGAACCCAATTGGCATAGCAATTAACTCTGCAGATAAAATCTATGTAGCTGATAGTGGCAATGAACGTGTTCAGATATTCAATTTGACTGGTGAGTATGAGCGAGAAATTGGGAAGGAGATATTGACAATACCAAATGGAATAACTATAGATTCCAAGAATATTGTCTACGTTACCGATATTGGCACTGGACAAGTTGTTATGTTTGATGAAGAAGGAGAGTACCTGTGTAACTATGGAAATGAAGATGACAGTGCAAAGGAGTTCAGCGAGCCAACAGGGATATGTATTGATGGAAGTGGCACTGTCTTTGCTTGTGATTGGGGCATGAATGAGGTGTTCACCTTTAAAGAGTAACTAACAAACAAGGATTATCGTAAATAATAATTATTTTTAGTCCTCTATTATTTTACAGACTACCTAAGTCTTGTTTCTATTCTAAGCTATAGGAATTACAGTTTAATATCTGTAGTACAAAATTAAATGTTTTATAATAATTCTATTAAATTTTTATCCTGTCATGTTATACATGCACCTGTCATGTTACTGATGTTGGATTAAAATAATTATTTAATTTTTTTGTTACAATAAAATTTATTTTTAAACCAGTGAGTCTTTAAGATCAAACACAAATGATGACTTAAAATTAATTATAAACTAATAATTGAATAGGTAATTACAAATCTTTTCATTCCAAGTATAAAAAAACAATTATTCTCATAAAATTTACGTAATTTTATGTACTTGAATGGGTGAACAATTATTATTTTTTGCAGAAAATTAAAATAAACCACAATTAAATCAATCCATATACTAGTTCAATATTAAAGATTGTAGTAAGCTAATGAACAAAAAGGAAAATAATATAATTAATATTTGATTCAGTGATTGTAATACAAAATAGAATTTATAAAAATCAACATGTGACAATATTTATTCTTTATATTGTTTCAACCTGTCATAACAGTCACAACACACACGAACTTTCTTGTTTATTCGTAGCCTTTCTATCTCAATCTGATAATCACTGCATCTATGGTCAGAATTACATGTAAAATTATTTATTAATGTAGAGCTACAATGAATAGTTATGAATGAAAATCAACACATAGGTATAGGAACAGGTGGCTAATCCACCCCCCTCCCTTGCTAATCATCGTTAAGCAAAGGGATTATCATGTTTTTATTTACAATGTGATCATTCAGTCTGTGAACGGAAATTATGAGACTCGTAAATAGCCTAAGGATTATTTTTGTTATATTTGGGACACTTTTAGCTAGTATTACCACGAGAAGCTCATTTGATCTATAAGACAATAACATAATTGGACAAGCCTGAGCAATCCCTACCCTAGCCACATCTACATTGTGTATCAATGCTCTCTATATACTTCAATGGATGGTTACAGTATTCCCCTATTTATTTGATGCTATTCCTGCTTGCCCCTCTGTCGATTATCATCCTGTCTAGTTATATTATTATCCTTTACCTTGCACAGAATATCTTTCCACAGTCTCTACAATGATGTTTTCTTTCTGTGAGACCAAATTCAGCATTACATCTCATGCAGTTACTGACAAATTCATCCAAAATCCAGTGTTCCATCACACCACCTGAGAATAATGATAAAAAGCAGTATACCTTGAAAGTATAATTATTATGATGTTTCTATTAATATTAATTACAGTAACTACTGTTGATCAAGGCTAAATATTTTAACCTGTAGGCTAAATATTTTAACTCATTAGCAAACATACCAGGACTGTCGGCCACAGACCAGCTGAAAACACGACCTCTTGCATCACCTATATATAATTTTCTATGATCTCTGTAATATAAAACATGAAAATGAATGTACTATTTCTAAATCGTCATACTCACAACACACTGGTACACTTACTGACAGATACAGACACAGACAAAGTGGTATTGTTTTAGTTAACTGTAATATAACTAAAACCCCTTTCAGTAAGGCAATGTGACTTTTAGTTATAGCTAAATTACAAGTAACTATACATGTAACTAACTAAAAGAAAAATGGCCACTTTTAGACTATAACTAAATTGTTAGACTAAAACAGCTATTATTGTCATACTAAAACAACACTGACAAAGACACAAATATATACATAGCTAGGTACACACGCACAGACACACACATTATTACATACTTTGATATAGCAATATAAGTGATAGCTGCAGGTAATATGTTGTCTTGTCTTTGAAAGGATGTATGCATTGTGAGTGTGTGTGATAATACTAGACGACGACTCCACTGACCAGCTGAACAAAAAAAAATTTTATACTTTATAATTAATCTAGAGTCAATTGTGAAAATAATAAGATTCAAATATATAATAAGTGTTAGTTATAGCACCCTTTACAGTATACATAATGTACTCGCTTTGCTTGTGCATTACTTAAAACCTTTACTCCACTTGAGTGCTCACATTAAAACATATATTGCACTCTAAATGGTGCTTTAAGTGTTTATTGCAATGCAATCATTTTGAAGTGCTGGCTTGAAGTGCTTTTCTTTGTTCTTTCTTTTCTTTGTTTATTGCAATGCAATCATTTTGAAGTGCTTTTCCTGCAATTTCATTGTTCATAATGCAATAATAATAATTATTATGGCTTAAGCACGAAAGATTGAATTTCAAAATATGAAAACAACCCATAAATAGTATCCTAAGCTATGTCAGATTTGCTATACCGATCTTTAGTTGTTGAAGGACACTCTAGCAAACATACTAAGTAAAGTGTCAATGAATAATTTCTGCAAATAGAGAGCATTTATACACGATAATTAACTGTTTCTTGTTTCAAATGGTTGATTTTTGGAAATACAGTCTCACACTCTTATTCTTAATAAGGCTAACAAGTAAAACAGAGTCACAAAACAATATGTATTTCCCAAGTCAATCTTCAAGAATGTCACACAACACTAATTATAGCAATACATTGTACAATTCAAAATTAGTAACTACAAACAAGCTGACATGCATGTTTTTATTTTGGTATGGTTCATTAGCCTCCTGACATTAGCGATGCACCAATATATAATTTTACCAATATTACGATGAGCAGATATTGACTTCAGATACAAGTAAGTACCAATAACCAATACTGATCTGATATTACATTTACATGTACCTTCAAGTATCTGATTCTTTCAATGACATTTTCTTGATATTTATGGATATCAAAAAAGCTTTAAAGGAAGTTATAATCATAAGAAACCACAATAGTAGTGCAATGATTATCAGTTATATAATTTAAAACTATCTGATACTGATACTAGAGATAATGACTGATTCCAATTACCAATCGGTGCATCACAACTGAAAATACATGAACCTGTTCAGTGAAGTAACCTCTCTTTCCTTACTTTTCATTTGCAGTTCTTTTGCTTTAATTTTGGCTTCCATAATCAATTTATCCATTGATAACTGTTCATTAATCATAGACGGCTCAGTAGTGACTTGTTCATCCTCTTCCGGTACATTAAAATCTTCTCTTTCTCCATCATCAGTTTCCTCATTCTCTTCATTTTTCTCAGATTCATTCGATCCCCTCACAGCCTCTGAACTTTCAGTATCTGATGACTCCAAACCTTCCACAGTTACTGAATTCAAGTGCATGTCTTCTTCATCATTATCATTCACACTTGTGTCTCTAACCTGCACATTGAACATGTCATTAGATATGTACATAACATAAACACATGAATGCATAATTCATAGTTCTCCAGCTATTTATTAGTCTGAAGGAAACAAGATATATGGAGAAAAAGTATTTCTATGGTTGCTTTGTATTATAGCTTTCTTAAATCTGAAACCCAACAACCTATTATACATGTACACGATGTATTTGCTTTTCTACTCTTCTCACTTTTTAAACTTTCTTTGTATATTTAGCATTCATTTTAGCTATATGTAGAACAACAATCACTTACAGTTCCTACAAGCTGCTTTCTTCATGATGGCACTGTATATTTGAAGCGCAATTTTTATGTGTGCCAATAATCAACAAGCCTCCTTGGCGTGACACAATTTCCTTAACTAAAGTACGTTCTTGTTGAGTTGGTACCAAACTAAACGATATTATCATTTAGTTTGGTGCCAACTCAACGTGAACGTACTTTAGATATGCAACGAGTGTGACAGAAACTCACCGACATATTATAATTAACTCCCGTCAAAAGTATTCAAAGGGATAGCCCTGTGTCTTAAAAACTGGGAACACTTACAAAAAAAAATTATCCTGTCCCCTAAAAACTATCAAAGATTACAATTGCAATCATACATGTACATGTTAAAAATACATATAGGATATCACTGTGGAGGAATGTATTTTATATATTTTTATAGTCTATCAGAAACATTCTGCAGATGAGTAATACTTCTGTTGCATAAATGATGGCATAATAAATTCAAATAAAGTTTAACATATTGGCAATTAACAAAAATACAGACATATTACAAAAGTACAATCGCTATATAGATAAATTTCAAACATTAACAATAACAAGTGTCATGTTAGAATTAAGGCTGGGACGAATGAATAGTCAACATCAAATTTGAAGGTTCGTTAAGAAAAGCTGTGAAGGCTTCGTTGGTTTGCACGTGTTTTTAATAATTTTAAATAATTTTTATTAATGTTGCTGTTGCTCTCACTAAAGAAAGCCTCCAAAACTGGATTATTGCTTTATATCAAAAACTAGTCTTGTTCTTGTCACTGTTTCTTCTCGAATTTAGCATCGCTGGACTAACAAATGAGACAGAAGCAGCCAGCAATACTGTCTTTACTGGAATACGCCCACATTATTAAGCACATGTTTAGAGTGTACAAGTGAACATGCACAAACATGAAAATGGGTGTGGCAGCAAAGCTTTGAAGGGAGAATTCAGATTCGAATGCACAGCAAACAAACAAAGGTTCAAACATTCGAAGCTTTTTTCCAGGCATAGTATCAATTATAGGGTTTTAAACTCACTTGTCTACTAAGACCCAGAGGTCGTCCTGGAAACGCATGTACTTGTGATACAGATGGATCAATGGTTATATTGTCCACTGAGGAGTGTGTGGTTGGGTAGCAATCAAGTGGAACTAGGGACTCGACTGTATCGTCTCTTACATATTCCAGCCGCCAAAACTATGAAAATGGGAACAAAGACATATAATTACATTGGATTTCCACATACAGTTTGTTGTTTTTGACCACAATTATCTCAATATGCAACAGCATCTCAACTACAAGCCTTCTGGGGCTCCCAGAAGCCACCAGAAGCAATCTCAGAGGACCTAAATTTAAAACATTTACTAGGTGAGCATAACCTTCCCCCCACTCCAAAGGAGCAGTGTGTTTTGCATGATCAATTCTTAATTCTCCCTAACAAAAAAACCCTGTATGAAACCTGACAATACAATGCAGGCATTAATTCCTATTACAGGACTTCTGAAAACACAGGCTGAAAACACAGGTTCTATAGCTATGAATGAGTTACATGTAATGTATAGTGATTTAGTATGTGAAAAAATAAGAAGCTTTATCCAGTGAGTGAGAACTGTGGCTGTCAAACTTCTTGCAATAAGAATCTCAATGTTCATGTATACTACTTTCAGTGATGCAGTGATAATCAAAACAGTAATTGATATGAGCTATTTTGAGTGACACAACAAATGATATTATGAAACAAGTTTGATTTCTAAGTTCAATACTCATTATTTTTTTAGGGTACTGCAGTTACAGGAAAAGATGCCAGAAGTGAAAGGTAATTAATTATTATGGGATAGCTCATTCTTAACTTTCACTGAATGACTGACATGCTGTACACAACTTCTGCCACTGTGGTATAGTAAAAAGTACACAGAGTTAAGTTGCTGCATGTAATTTTTACCATACCATGATGGCAAGGGTTCAGTGCAGCATGGCATTCGTTTTGCACTTCAATCGAAAATAACATAATACAACTTTTTAAAAACTTTCTACCATTAATCTAAAAAGAAAAGACCAACAGGTAAACTCACCCTAACAATGCCATCAGATGATCCAGTGATGATAACATTATCATTGTCCCATTCAAACATCTAAAGAGAATAAAAAAGCCCTTCATATATCTGTACATGCTAACAAAATACTAAGTTTTCCCTCTAAACTCTAATTATTCAGCTATTATTGCAAATAAAATTAGGAGATATCAAATTTCGTTGGTTTCCTATACAAAATGGGTGTATAGCAAAACAAGTCATTGATTAATATTAGTAAATTAATATCTGAATTCTTTTCAATTCTGATATAGATATGAATTATAATTACTACTGATACAGATTTTCAATACGCCAAAACAACATGTACGTACATGTACTGATGAGACACACAGTCAACATCTTAATCTTAGAAGCCGATTTCTCATGGAGAGAGATAACAATAAAATGACTCTATTACTACAAACACATCTTTGGTATCAGACTATAAGGCATAAATGTTCTGGAGTACTTACATACAAACATACATACATTACATACAAACAAGTTTAATACAAGTTTGTTTCTATCAGGTACATACTTGCAGTTAAGACAGGATTGTGGATGTACATCTAAGCTAGGAAGTGAATTATTGATTTGTATTTAGATAATGTGACTGTATTTACAAAAATCAGCCGCTTATGAAATTCGGTGTTTAAAAAGCCTAACAATTGATCTTCCTGGATACCAAATTGCATTAGTTTTATGTACAAAATGACTGAGTACTTAAATACAAGAATTTGATCAAAATTGCTTCAGTTCATTTTTACAAACAGAGTCACATAATATGTTCTTCCTCCATACTTATGTAAGGAAGTGGATTAGCAAAGTACATAATAATTATAGTGTGTAGTGTGTTATAACATACTTCTGACATTGCACAACAAAGTAATCTGAAGTTCCCAGTAATAGTGAGTTCAGCTTTAGCTAACAGTATACCATTAACAGTCCACTGACGAATCTCATTACGTGTACAAGATACAATATTACCCTAAAAATACAAATAAGATAAAAGAAATAGTCGAATGAAGATACATGTAATACAAATACGATTATATCACAACAGCAGAATACAACAGTGTATAACTATGTATTAGAATGAGAGTGTTTATTATATGGAAGCCATAGAGATCAAAGCCACCGCACATGCACTATATAGCATACAAGGGTGATATTAACCACTTCCTGTATGATATCTACAATCCCTAGGGGATATAGATATCAGACAGGAAGCGAGCATTTAATAGAATAACTATTAAGAACTGAAATAAATCATTATAAAAAAATTCATTCAGTATCAACAGATTCCTTTATAATTCAAAATGATAATTTTATACAGAATCACATGCACCATGAATCGGACAAAAAACCGGGTTAGTTCTATCTAGAAATTTGGGCAGACGATTATTATGGTCCAACATGGAACGTTGAGGTCCTTGGTGGATATGGATCACCATCAGCACATCGAACTTCGTTTATCAATCGCGGTACCAAAAATTCAAGTTATCAGGGTCACCAACCTCAAATAGATCTGAAGGACATTCTCCATCATCATCCGTAGATCTAGAATACTTCCACTCCTGGAACACTTTCATAGACCAGGCCATACTTCTCTGAGTATTCATAGGAACATATCCTTTAGTAATCATGTCGATTTCTTCCTGACTACTCGACACTTTGAAGCGATTGTTTGGAGCTAGCTTCTTCTTCTTCACTTTAAAATCGACGAAATCGTCCAAATCAGGATCAATATTTTCCTTGCTTGAGTTGCTTCTTTTTGCCATTTTACAGTCCTGCTACAATGACGTCAATGCAGTATGAATGACGTTAATGGACAACCTTTGATCTCTATGGCTCCCTTAAAATAAACCAGTTATAACACGCCTTCACGGGCATTATTGATACACACTTAATAATGCCCTGGAAGGGGTGTTATAACTATTACTTATAGTATGTAATTTGTGATATATCTTATCTATAATGGCTGAAGATAAAGTGTTTGTCAAATTCAGACATGTTAAAATCATTCAAATGTTTTTTCAAATGTAGACATACAGACAAACTTATAGTACGAGATATCTAAAAACTTACATTCAACTGATTAATGAATAATATAGTAACAGGAGTTTGGTGTCCCATTAATTGACGTACAAAGAGGAGTTTATTACTGTCCCACAGAATACAGGTTTTGTCCTGAGAAGAATAATTATCAGTAAAATGTATTATAATAATTAAGTTTTCATGGATATACATTCTGTACCCTAGCTATGATGCAGTCAATAATACAATTTTTAGTAGGGTTGGAATGGATACCTGGTTATCTGGATAATTAATTCTGAACTAAACATCTGGGTCTGTTTCTTTGTATTCAGGTACTCATTTAATGTTTGTTTATGTGCAGAACCCAAACACAAGAAATTAATTGCAGCATTTGACAAGTGTCTTGCTCTGTGTTACTAGAGTTTTAGGATTGTAAAGTGCAGAAAGATCTGTAAAAACACTAATGCTACTTGTACATGTATAAACATCATTTGCAGTTCATTATAGCAAAGGGGTAATAATCTATCATGATTTTTATAAAACAATTATCAGGTTACTGACTGTTATTGTGAACGGATATCTGGATAGTAAAAGACAGGATCTGGGAAAAAACTTCGGAAGTTCAAACCTTCGTTCTTTTGTATCACATTCGAATCTACATTTTTCCTGCAAAGCTTCTTGCCATGGCTACTTTAAAGTTAGCACATGTGCACTTGTACACTCTAATCGCATGGTTAATAATATGGGCAAGTTCCAGTAAACTTAAGGCTGTGTTGCTTCTGGCTGCTTCTGTCTCGTTTCTCAGTCCAGCGATGCTAAATCCAAGTAGAAACAGTGACAGAAACAATACTAGTACTCATTATAAAGCAATAATTTAGTTTTGGAGGCTTTCTATAGCCAATCAAGGTGAGAGCAACATTCATAAAAAATTATTTAAAAAATGTGTGAACCTTCAAAGCTTTTCTTAATGAAGCTTTAAATTTGATATTGGCTTTTCGTCCCAGCCTTAATACATACATAGTTATATACACAATGTAGCTCTTCATGGGTACAACATACAATTCCTGTACAAAAGTCATCATACAATATCAGTAATTACCAGTTCTGCTGACAGTATACAATGAATGTAGTATAGTATTACTGTCTCATTACTGTGTTGTTGAATTCACAAGTACACTAATTACTGTCAAAACTACTATTGAACTACTGCAGTGTGGATATTAAACTACTGAGTAATATATGGTGACTTTTTATTGACATATACTGTATACAATTAGTCAGCATTTAAAGGTAGGAATGATATTATCAACCGAAAAATGTCTGTTTCTGTGCATTATTATAGTCCTTCATTATGCCTAACTAACCTTTGAACCCGATACAATTACATTATAACTTGAAGAGGTAGCCAAACATGTAACAGGTGCAGTATGACCATGTAATGTGTGCTTAAGTTGTAGTTGAGTGGGTGATTTGTCTTTAGCTCCAACAATCTTCATATTCCAGACATAAACAACCTGAAGATGATAGAAACGTAGTGTTCATTAAATTTATAATGTGTTTATATCAGTGTCAAAGTTGCATATTGTTCCACTTTGTATATCCGAGAGATAATGTTAAAATGTTAGGAGAAAAGCATCTTTTAATGAACACTAATCACTGTTGACACCATTCCCACTACAGATTGTACAAGTAGGTCAAGAAAGCCTGTTCTAATGTTCCAGTCTCCACCCATTCTTTGACCAAGCTCCCTGGACTTCCTTAACTACTTATGCAATGAGTATGTCATACATGCACACACATGCAAACACAAATATAAATATATACATATATAATTATATATACATACATGTACATGGAAAGCAGTCATACACATTGGAATGGCAGCTGAGGGCCATAAATGGTCAGTTTTGAAAAACAATAATTATGAAGAATAAAGTATATCTTTGTAGTGTCCAGCATTCATTAACTATGGCTAACTTTCTCATGCCTGAAACCGCAACAGCCTATAACAGTAAACTGTTATATATTATTTCGATTACCTTACTTTTTAGTAGAACTTTAGAAATATATTTCTGGTAGGACAACTATTTGTTCCAGTTTCTACATAAGCTACAAGCAGCTTTCTTCTTACTGGTCTGTAGAGCTCAAGTGCATGTTCTTTTACATGCCATTGACCAAGCCCTTCCAGAATTATGCAACTTCCTAAACTATGTACAGTATACAACGCATACTAGCACAAACGACACAAGCAAATATATATAAATTCAAACAATCATAGGGGGCCATAGTATTATCCCCATTAATAAAGTAATAATTATGCTATATATATATCACAAAGATACTTTTCTTGTTCATTATTTTGCATAAGTGAATAACTAACTCTTAGTAATGGACATACAAAAAGTAACAAAGGTAATGTTTGTGCTCCTGTAGACAATCAGGACTCATTTCTTTTGATAAACTTACAGTACTTTCTCCAGCAGTGAGTAGTACAGATTCATCTAAAGCTGCAGCACATAATATCCTTCCTTGTTGCATACCCTCAAACACTGAAGTAATCTAATGATCAAATTAAAAATTGTGAAAAAGGAAAACTCTTGTATATAAATGCAATATATACCAGATAGTGAGGAGGGTGATACACTTTAGAGACAATTCATTTATACATGTGGCACTTTATTGAATAATCACAGGTTAAGCTACAAGCAATTTGATTAATCATTCAAAATGCTTGTTATTCATGCAAGTTAGTGAAACTGACTGAGTAAACAGTTTGACTTCCTCAAAAACAAATTTTAATAACTTGTCTACAGAATATTGACCATTGAGTGTAAATAGTATCTACAGTCAATGGTCAATGCTCTTCCAATCAGTAGACAAGGTATTAAAATTTATTAATGAGAAGTACATTTAAAACTGTAAATCTTTTAATCTACAAATTAAACTGTGTTAATACAGTTTAATTTGTAGATTACAAATTTAATTTTCATTTTAAAAGCAATTGCCAATACATTGTGTATACAGTAATCACACATTACCTTTTCTCCCTCTACTAATCCAATTCTTGTACTCTGGTCAATGTAGCCCCAAGCAAAATATCTTGTATATGATGGAGGAAGAAGTACTCTTCTCTTGTCTGTTGCTATGAGCTGTTGAGTCACAACAATCTGACCTACCTCTCCACGTATCACTATAAAAAATAATTATTTCAAACTAGTGCTGAAATGAACACTGTCTTTTGATATTCTAATACTCTAATATTTGAATATTTGTTTGTTCATACATCATAACTTGTTTGAAATGTTTTTTGCAAAATATTAAGTATTACATGTAGCTCATCATTTTGCTGTAAGTAGTTACAATAGATGTTTATAATAGCAACATCTGTGTTTTTATTGTCAGTTCTCTGATACATAAGCCTAAAAAACCAGTAACATGAAGCAAGAAACTTCTCCGCTGCCGTTTAATTTCCATAATTGCACGTGTTATGCTTCTATGCATGTAAGCGAATAATCGAATACCAAAAAAATACATTCGAATATCAAACAAACAAATATTTGAATTTTAGTATTCGTTTCTGCACTATTTCAAACAAAATTAATATAGGAGTATTGGGAATTTGGAATTCTCTTCGTGTACATATCTTATCAAAGAATTTTAGATTTCATATAGAATTTTTGTTAGGGAGGTCAATCGATCATGTGAAACAAACCACTTCTAGGGGGTAAAAGTATGCTTCCCTAGAAGTTTTTTTTTTTACTTTTTCAGGCTCTCAGAGGTTGCTTTTGGGGGCCCCAAAAGTCTTGTAGCTGATATGTTGTTGCATGTTGAAGTAAATATGGTGTCAAATCTGGAGGGGTGGGTGTCAAATTAGGGGGAAATCACCACCCCCCACTGCAACCCCTCACTGTATGAAACCCTGTCATGTACTACTACATGGTAAGGCAGCTCCATAAAAATAAGTAATTCACCTTTGACAGGCTCTCTTGAAGGTAGTAATTGAGCTAAATTCTTGAAGAATACTTGAGGCATTAAACTACCAAGAACTGCAGGATCAGTTACTGGATTACCATGTGCTGTTCCTGCAAATACTCTCCTGGGTCTGTGTGATCTTTTGAACAGTTGCTTTGGCATTTGTCCAAAGTTGTGTATGAATGAAATGACAGCATTACGTCTCACAGGATCCTCAATAGTGTCAATATCTTAATAATTAGTTAAGGAGTGCAGAAGAGGCAATAGTAAAGAGGTTTTGTACATTAAAGAAAAGAAAACTGATAAAACAATTTCTCTACAGTGGTTATACATGTACTACAATAATACCATAGTCAAATGTAATAATTATCAATAAGGTTGACAGTTTAATAATTACACTGGTTGTTGTGATGTAGCTATACTGCTATAGTGTATATAGGTTTCAACTTGAAACCTATATACACATAGCATTGTAGCAACCACGTTTCTGAGGGTTAGTCTAGAGTGTTTTTGCTACAATACAGGATATTATCTAAAATCTGACCACAAATATACATGTACATGTAGTACAATTTGGCCACAAAAATTAATGCAATTTAAAAACTACTGTACTTAAATATAGAGGAACTGAATGTTGCATGACCATTTACAGTAACCCTCCTGAAAGGGGAGAGTCAACTACTTATACATATACAATGTACATGTAAATGTACATGTACATGTACATGTACTACATGTACATGTACATGTACATTTACATAATAATTAACATATATTACATGCAAAAAAGGATACCTACAGTTCCTTCATAAAACAAAGGATGAAACACATTGTGACTTTTCTCAGCTTCTTTGCCTTGCTGTTTGTAACCAAATATCAGGTCAATCCACTCATGTAAATGGGCAGATACATAGTCTGATTCCAAAGCCTTTGAGATTGATAATAAGGATTAAGAAATTATGCAATTGTACATTGTACATCACACTTATACATGTAGGCCCCTGCCCATTAATTAAACAACATACATGTAACACAGACTCAAGTGTTATGTAACTGTAATTTTATTTCACAACAGCCAATCAGATTCTTCGTGCAATAACTTGGTGCTACAGTGCCTGACATTATTAAGTTTACATACTATCACTGTACTACCATTGAGAACCTTGTACTTTGTCCGTGAAGTATACTGTACTTCGAATGTACTACCCAGTATTATATGTACACCTTAGTACCACATGTACATATATGCTATCACATACAAATGTAAAGGGAATTACAGTACAAAGTGTTACTGTAATCTATAGTACTACTTAGAAGTATAGTTTACTATCACCTTATTAACCGATTAACAGCCGCGTGCGTGGGCGTTGACTTGCCCTGAAATGCCAAAGGCATCACAAAAATTTCTACTAGACAGGGAAAACCCCTATAGATGACGAAGCAAGCGTCAAAACTGCCTTTACAGTATTATAACATTGTAGAGCACGTGATGAGGAATCGAACGATGGTTTTCTTGAAGGGTTGTGATGATCTGGAGGAAAGTTATGTTTCTTTTTGTCTGAAAGTGTGTTATTACCCATTGTTTTACAATCAGAAAGCTTCTTAAAGCTCATTACAGAGGCTTTGGACACTCAAATAATGATGTGGAGCGCCTGAAATGTCTCTGGACACTTGCCATATCAAAAGTAAGTGAATGACTCTATTGGATGTTATAAGTATGTTTAGATGTAAAAAAAAATGTTTTGCAACTTGATAAATAATGATGATTGGGAATATAGTGACTTTATACTATATTATTAGTTGCTATAATTGAAATGATATATATATAAAATTTATATGTGTATATAATTATATTATATAATTATGCAATATAAAACCACTGTGCTTCCTCAGTGGCAAAATAAATGTCACCACTCATTACCGTACCACTGTCTATTTGTAGGTGTTGCAATACTATAGGCAGTGACGAAGGAACAGATCTTCAGATTCAGTATTGCTGACCATCATTTTCAAGACATCACTTGTCTCATATCTTTGTCTTCTGTGTCATACTTATTTTACTTGTTTATAGAAATATTATTATGATAATCCAAACAGTGTAAACACACTGTAAAACCACGATAAATTTTCACACTGAAAAAACTCCATGTTTTTTAATGGTAAGCCTCTAGACCCAGTACAGACTATTTTTAGCACAAGAACTCCTCTCAGTGTTGCCAAAATATCAGGGCCCTAACTGATATCTTTCGTGAGATATAAGCATAAGAGTAAGGTGTGGCATCCAAGACGCCAATTGGCGTCCACGGCGTTTCAACGCCCTCTGTGTTGGACGCCAATTGGCGTCTATGGCAGTTAATCGGTTAAAGTGTAGCTCCTATCATGTAAACTAAATAAAGTCAGGTACTGTATGTGCACGTTAATGTTTAATCATGTGACCACTTTGCCATGATCTGATTGGCAATAATGAACTAGAAGATAATAATAATGATTGGGATATACATATTACTTACTTCTCTATTAACCCTTATAAATTCCATTGGGCATCCTTTAGACCAAGGTGGAAGAATTACATTACTTAGGCTTTCTGTGTTCTGTTTAACACCTGTAAAAAGTGAATGTTTATCAACAACAGTATTTGTTTCAGCACTAATTATAAATGTTCAATCAATAAAATATGTTGTAGTAATGCACAATGGACACAGGAATGATGATAAAAGTCACTGATATTATTATAAAAAAAAGTGTTCATTGTTGGTAGAGACTAGAGAGCTAATATAGTTTGTTTGATTAAAATAATTATGTCTGTCTGTAATAATATAACAGTTGAGCAGAGATTTAGTTCAAAATGGGGAGCTCTAAAAGAAAAGGTGAACATAGATAGATAGACAGACAGACAGACACATCAAAAGACAGACACAGACACACACATTTGAACAACTCCAAGGTAAGTTTACTACTCACAAACATAAATCATTAACCACATGTACTCGAAGAATACTTACCTAAATCAAATTGATTAGTATTAGTAAGAAACTCCGGAAGGTAAAAGAATTCAGGAATAAGCTCCTTAATATCTGCCATATTAGATTCACTTGCTGATCTCCAGAACTCAGGTATACTGTGAAACATACGATCTGCAAGATCAAAGTGTCCACCCTACAGCATTTAATTAATTTGAAATCAGTTATCATACAGCTATATGTGATCAGGTATAAGATAAAGGGCTATTCTTTGATTTATAATGATGAACACATTATAGCTAACTTTCTAAGCCATTGCGAAAGTGTCATCTTTCAAAAAATGAGCCTATTTTTGGTTATCATAGACAGTATCAATGAGTAGTTGCAATATTGCAATAATTACGAGTTAGACAATAATCGCAAAACATGCTTTTTATTTTCGACCAACCTTAAGCTGTATCTAAATTTTCTAAGTCATTGTGGCTGTTAAATTTTATAAGCCATCATAGCTTTTTTTGGCTACTTCTAAGTTTTTGTGGTATTTTAATTATTTATTAATTTATTTATATAATAATATATAATATACATGCATGTATTAATTTTCTAAGCCATTGTGGATGCTTGTTTGTTGTGTTTGTTTGTTAATTATGTTTTACGCTTTTTGCTAGTATGCTAGGCACATGAATTTTCCTGAACCTTTAAACATTCAATATTAAGTAGCCATATACATTTTGTATTTTGTAAATATTTGTATAGGAAGTAGGGATGTGGGATATGGCCAAAAAGTGGTTTTGCATATTGCAGCATGACACAATACAGTATCATGATACTCAAGTTTGTTGGAAATAATAGTTGGAAATAATAATTGAAATTGAGATGAAAATGGCTGTTTGGTTATAGCTATCAAGACAAATAACAAAGCATTACACATGTACATGTACAAGCTAGCTTTTAATTTTTGGTATAAAATAGGAAAACAAGCTTTGATATACAGGAAGAGCATTGTTTTAAACATTTGATGAATTGTATGCAAGAATGATCACATACATGCTGCAATATAACATAAATTAAACATAATTGGTACTTTTGTTATTCATGTTGTGACTATTAAATACTGTAACATACAATGTAATTCTGGGTAGATGACTAATGTTAGTTACTAGGTTCTTGCCCTGTCTTACAAGCCACAGGTGAAGAACACAATATCAAGTGTTTATAGAGTAGATGTTTGTTGAACAACAAAGAACCAACATTATAGAGTTAGCCAGTACAAACCTGAAGTTTAATAAAGTATTGAGTGAAGGGCTCCATTCTAATGAGGTATGATGCTACAGACATAGCTGAAGAGTAATGTGTACCATAGTAGTAACGAGTTGGTACATCATCTTTATAAGAAAAGGATAAAGAAAAGGTGTGAAGATGTAAAAGATGAATACAGTGCATATATTATAGAATGTAAGGCCTTTAGGGCCATCCCTATGATTGCTTTCACACAGGTTTGAACTACATATATATTTATATTCTAATGTCATAAACATGTTTTACATTATACATAGTTAAGGTACATGTACATGTATCTGTCATTCTGTAAGGCTTGGTCTATTGACTGAGCCATATTTGATAGGCACAGCACAGTGATCATCACAAAGCAATCAAAGGGATACTCCTTAAAATACAATGTACATGTAATTATCTTGTTTCAATAATACAGTGGAATGTCTCCTAAAGAACACTTGTATAAGACCATCTCTTTATTACGGCCACTTTGTCTTGACCTTTATATTAATTAGCAATGTACAATATTATATTGGAACTCTCTTTCTATTAAGGCCAAACATTTGATGGTGGTCTTACATATGCATTGTGTGTTTCACTGTATATATATATTTTAGTGTTATATCCCTACCCACCTATTAGTTATAAAAACACCAAGTATATCATGTGATTTCTGAAATTCTCCATTTTGAAGCATTAAAATTAATGTAGACTTTATGGGATTTACATAATCACAAAAGTCTTTTGAAATATTATTACATCATTTACATGTATGATGCCAATTTGTTATTGGCTGGAATATCAAATATTATAATGTAGTACTGAAATGATTTTCTAATGTTTATTACAATATAAAGATACTTACCCATTGGATCGTCAAAGTGCTTGTATCTTTCAGTGAACTGTTCTAATCTCTTTGGAGTTTGAGCACCCATAGGCAGACTTAAATTACGAAATGTTTTAGCATCTGAGAGATCTAGAGTCTATTTATAAGAAGCAAGACAGCACAATTATGATTGAAATGTACATGTGCTTGTGCATAGTGTATATTTTCCGAGTACTCAAATGTACATTGTACTTGACGGACTAGTGCATGCAGTCATGCACTTGTATTTGTACTTCAGTACATTACATAATTGTATACAAAATGTTAAGACCAGTATACATATAATTATGATAAAATGTTGTGCATATGTATATTTATTGCATCTCTTTTATTTAATAATTTATTTCAATCATTATTCACAGCTTAATTCTGAACAATGTACATGTACTTTAAGCTAGGATCTTGTACTCATAGTTGTCCTTAAGAACCAATATTGTGCACTTGCTTCCTATCTGATTTGTGGTGTATGAGTAGTGTATTAGGGTACAGGAACAAACAGGTAGTAACTCAACACTATGACTATGTTTGTTTTGAAGGATTACAATCCTCCTCCTTTTAAAGCATAAGTACCCTCATAAAAAAAGAAGTTTAAACAGTTTCCCTTGAAATGCTATATTCTATCACTTGCTTTTTTTTGTGCTGTGAAATTTTCTATTATATATTATAGCCACTTTATGTTGTGGTATGATAGAATGTCATGACATAACCATCAAATCAGTAATGTACATTTACTGCATTACTCTTATGGCCACAATGGTACAATAGACGTTATTATCAATGAAGGTTCCAAAAATAAAAACTTCCTTTCAAAGACGGCTGAGCGATAATATCAATTTATAGAGCCAATGGTTTTCCGTGATTAACGGAATTCATTAGAATGAAGAATGTGGGCGTGGCTTGACCCCAGCGACCTCTGTACACGTGGAGAAGTTGCGTAGCAATGGCAGCAAAGGAGATGACTGGACCATTGCCTAAGAAAGCTAGGAGATCCACCCCTCTGCTACGAGTCACCGCTGAAGATCGAGCAAAGCAATTCAAGACCGAGTTGTATGCTGATGACAGAGTACTATTTTGCCGTTATAGCCTTGACTTCACTTATATCGACACGGTGAAGGACCACTTAAAGAGTAAGAAGCACGCTACTAGGAAACAGGCTAAGGAAAGCAGTACTCCTCTGTGTGGTCCTTCCACCAGCCAACAAGCGACGCTAGGCACGGTACTTAAATCGAAGGATTTAAGGGAGGAATTTGTACTAGACTATCTGAAAATGTGTACACTCGCTGATATACCCTTGGAAAAAACGAACAAAATACGCCTATTTTTAGAGAAGCACTGTAAACAGGCAGGTGCAATACTTAATGTCCCTCACTGAGAAGTACCTACATCCCTCGCTTATTCGAATCTCACTTTTCTACACTGAAAAGTCTCCTCTGTGACGAATATGTCAGTATCACTGCAGATGAAACCACTGATGTGTGTGACCACAGCATCCTTAATGTAATTAGTAGCGTCAGAGGGAAGTCTTACCTCATTGGAGTTGTTAAAATGGATGCCTGCAACCACAGTACATTCAGTCAAGCAATTATAAAGGTAGTTAGCAAGGTTGGTATTAACTTTAACCATGTTATATCTGTTGTCACTGACAATGCTGCATACTGTAAAAAAGCTTATCAAGATGTACTATCAGCTGTCTACCCAAACTCGCTTCATGTGCTCTGCATTGCCCACATTGTTAACTTGGTATCTGAAGTTTATCATCATCACTCAGATTTTAAATACACAGCTGACCTGATTTCAATGATTAAGTCATCACTCTTTAAGAAACCAGGAAGGAAAAGCTGGTGATTACATTGCAACCTCCGAGGTGAAACTTCCTCCAGTTCCTGTATCAACAAGATGGAATTCATGGTACAAAGCTGTGTCATACCATGCTACTCGAATCCAGCTACATGAATGAAGGCTTCTATAAGGCTGAGAAAGCACAAGGTGTAGCAGTAGAACGGATCATCGAGATGGTAACACACAAGACTATATACCCAGAGATAAGGTTGCAACTCTATTTCATTAAAGAGAACTGTCAAAGACTGATGGCTGTTTTGACATCATTGGAAGCGAAAGAGCTTCCACTAGCCTGTACTGTGTACAACACACTTGAAGATCTCAGGTCATATTTAAGAGCAGGTACAACTAAGACCAGTTTCGGAGAAGAAACAAATCACTTGCTACAGAATCTCCCACTTGAACAAAGGAGGGTAAAGATAAAATCATTTCAGGCAGTATTTAGCCAGTCTCTACAAAAGCTCGAGGCACACATAGACAACCTACCTGCTTACCCTTACTATAAAGCCCTAAGGATATTCGATCCTCGACAACTAGCAGTGCTTTCACATGACATCAGTGACTACTGTGCCTTACTATCACTTCAAGACCCATCTCCTGCACTTTTAGAGGAGTGGTTAATCTATGTTCAATACAATTGCGATGAGCTACCAAATCCATTACATGTAAATGACTTCTGAAAGGTTTGCATACTCGTTTCCCCAATTTGGCTGCTATTGCTATGCAGGCAATTTAGATGCCTGTTGCTTCTGTTGAAGTGGAGCGAAGCTTTTCTCTGTATAAACACATATTAAATAAACGCTGTGAGAGTTTAACCGAGGAGAACACTAAGCGATTGGTCCTGCTTTACTACAATGGTGATATTGAGGGACATTTTTTAGACAAACTTACCATCATTAGTATATGTTCAGTATCATTTTTGTGTAAACATTTTCTGAAACGTAAAAACTATTCTGAAGCGGAATTAGTAAATATATGTAACGGAAAATTGTTTTTTTTGAAACGGAAACTCATTGGCTATAAATTTATGGTGATATGCTTTGGCGATTGCGATAATGATAAAACAAATTTTGTATCGTGATAATTACCCCATGTGTCTGCACATGTGCAATTATGATTCCTTGAAAGTATTTTTAAGCTCAACAGTCACTACAGCTTTTCATGATAGCTAGATGTAGCTACATACATGTTGTATTTCTGCAGTTAAAACAAAGACATTATGAGTCCATGTTTGGACGATAAATCACTAGCAGGCAACACCCACTTTTCACTATGCAGATTAGGTTTCCAGCTATCGACATTCTGTGGACTTGACTTTCACTCTCACTGGAACTGGAGGCATCACTGAGCTTATAAAAAGAAAGCTAAGAACATAAGAATATGATTTCGAATTCGAGCCACAATGTGTGCGTTAATTGTAATGAGTATAGTATGCATACGTACACGTACATGTACATATACATAAATTATCAAGTATTATTGTTATCGCGATAATTTGGCAATTATCTATCGTGATATGATGATACCAATATCGCTCAGTTCTAATCATATACTGTTCATGATTATGTTACGATGTACAGTATATCACAACAGGACTGCTTGTTTTCTGGGCTCATAAAAAGTACTGTGTATTACATGTATATGTATATACATGACATTTAACTTACACTGCTCTTATAGTCTGCAATTATCCATGGGAATACAGGATACTGCATTAGATCATTGTATGATCTACCAGCTAGTGTGTTTAGATGCATGAGATATGCAAAGTTAGAAATTTCACCATTCTGCAAGGAAAGGAGAAGGTGAATAAAAAATGAAGAGCTGAGGAAATTAATGTTTACATAAGTTATTGAATACGTGTACTCAATATTGCAATAACATTCATGTAACAGACTTACTTCATCATTAATTCTGGTATTTATAAATTAACAATAATTTTCCATAGGTCTTCATTATACAAATTTATTATTTTGTTTTGGTACTAAAATAAATCTATGGATAATGCAACAGGTATTAGGCTAATGCCAGTGAATACTGTCTACCATACACATGTAAACATTCTAAATTTATGTGAGACTAGTTAACTAATATATTTTGAAGAGTCATTTGAGTCCAGGTAGAGACATCTGTATTTTGAATTATTCACTAGCCTTCTTTTTTGAAAATGAAAAGAAAACAGCCAACGTTTTGACATGCACCTATTCAGGTAACTTCATCAGGGCAAAAAATGAAACCAGTGATGGGAGTTTATATATATATATATATATATATATATGTATAAGCAAGAGAAGATAAAGAGGTAATAAAACAAAATAATAAAGGATATTGCAGTCTAAACATAAACAGGATAGATTGAGTCTAAACATGTAGTTTCATTGTGTACCTCCCATCTCTGCATGAGACTCTTCTTTCCTGTAATAACAGAAAAGAAACTGGATACAGACTCTGGATTCATTTCAGGATCAATGAGAAGATGTGTCTGATCAGATGGACGAGCAAGAGAGAAGAGCCTAGAGAAAAGAAAACAACAAAATGAAGGTGAAGCTATTTCTTCTAGCTATAATAATTATTATAATAGCTCCTTTGACAGACTCATGTTTGAAACTCAACATTAAAGTCCGTTCGCATTGAGTTGGGACTTTTCTCATTAAATATTCATCTAATTTCAATAATTACGCAATTAAAACCTACCATAGTAACGCACATCCCACGCGTTGACAATTATATACGAGTAATTTTCACCTATGAATATTTAATGAAAAAAGTCCCAACTCAATGCGAATGGACTTTAGTTTGTCTAATTCTTATCTATTGTACAAGATTTCCCAGCTACATGTACATGTAGTAGTTGTGTTACAATCTATCTCATTGGCTTATCAACCATCTGTACACATTATACACTATACGTTTTATTTATGACATGCCCATTGATTGACTGAGACGATATCTTCAATGAAGACAGGAATAAACAAGATATGTAAAGAAAAAAAACATCCCTATGACTGCTTTGTGGTGTCCAGCATTCAGTAATCATGGCTGATGCCTGAAACACATCAGCCTATTATAGTTATTATTTTGATTACCTACTCTCCTTACTTTTTAAAGGACCTTGTAGAACTTTAGGAATATATTTCAGGTAGAATAGCTAGCTATTAGTTCCAGTTTCTACATGAGCTAGTAAGCCTACAAGCAGCTTTCTTTCTAGCAGCTCTGTAGAGCTTGAGCGTGCATTATATTACGCACCACAACCATTAATTGACCGAGCCCCCAGGAATGACGTAACTTCCTTAACTATGTATACAACGCATACTCACGTAAGTGACACAAACATAAATTATATATATATATATAATATATATATAATATATATATATATATACATGTACATTAAACCCCGTAAAAAGCAATCATAGGGATGGCCCTACGGGCCATAATAATTAACTATAGTACATGTTAATTTATAGTTATAATAATTATAATCATAATTATAATTAGGATTATATAGTATAAATATAATATTATATATACACACGAAAACATAGACAGACAGAGAGAGACACACATACTAGGGCTGGTAAAAGGTTCGAAGGTTTCAACCTTTGTTTGTTTGCTGCACATTTGAAGCTAAATTTCAACCTTTGAAGCTTTGCTGCCATTCCCACTTAATTTTGTGCATGTACATGTACACTTGTACAATCTAAATGTTTGATAATGTTGGCATGGTCCAGGAAAGTTTAGGCTGTATTGCTGCTGCTTGGTCTTTTGTCTTATTTCTCAGTCTATTGATGCTAGATCTAAACAGAGACGGTGACAGGAACATCACTGGTACTCATTATAAAACAATAATTCAGTTTTGGAGGTTTTATTAACATGTACATGTACATACATGTATGCACAAACACATAAGACTACTCATCATACTTTTGATAAATCCTATCTCTTTGTTGCAAGTGGAATATAAGAAATAGACTTTGTCCATCATTAGAAAATACTTCTAGAGCACAATGTCTCAACAAGTATCTTCGCTTGTGTACTTCTCTAATTTGAACATATGACCATTTGGTACATCTAGAGAGAGAAAGAGAGAGAGAGAGAGAGAGAGAGAGAGAGAGAGAGAGAGAGAGAGAGAGAGAGAGAGAGAGAGAGAGAGAGAGAGAGAGAGAGAGAGAGAGAGAGAGAGAGAGAGAAAGAGAGAGAGAGAGAGAGAGAGAGAGAAAGAGAGAGAGAGAGAGAACAATAGTAAAGAATTAAAACTAACAAACTTCCAAGCTCTCAAATGAAGATCTCAGCTGTTAGACTAACAGTAAAGTACATTGTACAACTATTAGAAAGATACTCATATTGGTACTACTATCGACACTTCAAAACATAGTTTGTACCCACTCCATTTAGAAATGAAGCACAAGTTTGGTATGTATGAGGTAATGAATCATTGCTTTACATGTAGATACTAAAATTACACAGTACAAACTACTTAAGTATAATTATGTTAACTCACTGTATAGTTTTGTTTTCTCCAGTCTGAAGTAAGTGATCATGCAAATTAGGAGGAATCACAGGGTCATAACTCCTGAGAGAGATAGTAATTAGTACTATACATGTACTCGTTACAGTTGTTTTAATTAGTTTGATAACAGTGGCCTCTTTTAGTTATACAATGTAGTATGCCTAGATTCTAGAACTGTAAGCTAAGGCAATATTTGGATTAACAAGATATATAGAGAAAAAAGTATCCCTATGATTGCTTGGTGTCCGGCATTAAGTAATTTCAGCTGACTTTATTAAGCCTGAAACACAGTAGCCTATTATAGTTATTATAATTACCTACTCTTCTTACCTTTTAAAGGATTTTGTAGAACTTTAGAAATATATTTCAAGTAGAATAAATTGGTATTAGTTCCAGTTTCTACGTAGCAGCTTTCTTTCTTTCTTCCTGCAGCCAGCAGAGCTAGAGCGCACGTTCTATTACGCACCACGCTCATTAATTCACCGAGCCCCTTGGGAATGACGCAACTTCCTTAGAGATGGCCCTACGGGCCATAAAAATTGTTTTAGTTTTAGTTAACTGACTAAAAGTGGCCAATTTTCATTTCAGTTAGTTATAGTTATTACAGTAGACCCATAATTTAGTTATAGTTTAATTACCTAAGTAACACCACCTTACTAAATAGTGTTTTAGTTATAGTTATAGTACATTAATGTTTTTGATATGGTCATATGGCACACCATTGGCGAAAACAGCTTCTTATTTGGCACTGCACAGTTCTCTCTTTGTGCCAGATGGTGCAGGTAATTATGATTATATTATCACTAACAGCATTAACTCTTTGTTAATTGGCTCAAAATGTATTACCAATGGTACACACACTAACCAATATTGAGCCAATTTGGCCTTTGGCCCATGCTTCAAAACTTATCAAAAACTCTGATATACATGTACATGTATTATGTAGAAGATGCATCTCTACTTACCCTTGAGTTGCTGACTCTATATCTACCACACTGCCTTCTCTAGTAAGTGTTATGCCTTCAACAACATAGAAACTAGTAGTACCAAATAACAATAGACCATCACAACTGTCGAGCCCTGTGAGACGTGCACATTGATGATACTCTGTAATCTAAGATAAGGGAGAGCAAGTGAGTATGTAGAATACAGTGAATTAGAGGGTGAAGTGATGTTAATATTTACATTGTACATGTATGTGTAGCTTTGCACTGATAATTGAATTGGTTAGCATTAATATTTGGTATTGGAATGATGTAACAAATATTGTAAAGGTCATTCACATTCACTATGAACTCCAAAAATGTTCATAACTTATGTTTGGAATCTTTTTACAAGCACCATTTTCAAACAATTATCCTTACCGTTCTTTAATTTGCAAGACACTATTTCTTCATTATTGAGTCACAGTATAAGCATGTATTAACATTATGACATTGCACTGTAGATTGTGGTACAAGTCACCATGTCCTAATTTTGAGGTCATCATGAATGTGAACCAATTCAGGTTTAAATCAGTGTACTTATTATAACTACATATGTACATGTGTATATATAATCTTTTATTATTAAGAACTACATGTACATAGTTTCATTGAAGGAATCAGATGTTAAAAGGTAATGAAGTCAATATACAGTACCCAACATTATTAAGATTACATACTATCACTGTACTTCCATCGTACTACACAGTATTGCATAGTATTACCCTCTATTGAGGATACCCCTGTATTAAGGACACTCACAAATGTACCCAACTGTGCTTTATAATATAAATTCACCCCTGAAATGAGAACGCCCCTGTAATCAGGACACTTATAATTGTCCCAAGGGTGTCAGGAATAGAGGGGTTCCACTATACACCTTAATACTACATGTATGCTTCCATGTATATATAAATGTAAAGTGAATTCACAATTTCACACAATACAGTACAGAGTAGTACTATAGTATTACATAGAAGTACAGTTGACTATCACCTTATTAAAGTGTAGCTCCTATCATAGTATGTAAACTTAATAAAGTCAGGTACTGTACATTTATCAGAATATCAGTATATTGGGGTAACAATATTTTTGAATCCAGGCACTCCAGGTGTAAGTGATACCAATCAAAATATGATGTCATACAATGATGCCAAAATTAATGATATGTTGTCAAACAGTTAATCAGAAAATGCTATCAAGTGTTGTCATCACATCAACTGACTTTATGTAAAACAATGGAGCAAAATTGACAAATAACATAGTAATACACATATACACGTAAGTATATACTATCTCTAGCTAAAGAAGCTATTTAATGTCCACTGGTCAATGCACATAATTATAAATTTACAATTGTACATGTATGTACTTGTGTACAAAGAGTTAATATAAATGTATGATGTACCTTTTCATCAATCATTTTGAACAGTGCTCTGGCTACTGGGTCTTCATTGTCAAGTGAACTCAACAGATCTGTTCTAGTAGCCCCCTCATCTATTGAAATACATGCATATATACGTAAAGCACACATACACAAGAGCACATATTTTATGTACATACAGGTACATGTAGTGTACATACAGTATGTTGATAATACAGAAATGTATGCATGCACGCATACATGCACACACACACACACACACACATACACCAGCATTAGCCCAGGTTTAAAACACTGGGTGTTTGGTGTCCAGTGATGATTATTAATCAAGAAAGTTCATTAATAAAAGTATAACAACCATGTTGTACTCCAGCCAAGGAAAATTGGATTTCCAGTAAGCATGAAAGTTCCTTGTTTGCTATTCATTTTGGGACAGGTTTACCAGCTTCATTGTCACAATTGTCATCTGAATCTTCTGAATCTTGGCCCCATACACTAAGTGTTGAGCCATAACCACACTAAAATATGTGTGAACTTTATTATATGAAATCACCCGTATGTGAAAATTATAAAACAACAGGAATAATTTTAAGATATTGAGGGATAGGTGAGACGTCAAGGAACCTTGTCTTTGCTTACTTTGGGTGTCTGTGGACACCTAGACACCTTCTGGGGCAAACATTGACACACACACACACCCACAAGTACAAGATGAGATCAAATATATCAGTATTTGTACCTGTACATGTATTTGAAGGTTTGTAATCCTAATTATTTGTATTTGTGAAAGTAATTTCAAAACAGCAAAAAATACTCATAAAACACTTAATATTTCAGCAAGACTACAGTGACTATTTCAGTTCATTCTTTGAACTTGTAAACAACTACATAGTTCTTGGACTAAAAAGCCTGTAATGAATCTTAATGTTTTATAAACGTTTGTCTAACCTAAAATATTCTTTTCGGACTGTTTGAAGGTTGCACTAAAAGAATCTTCTCTAGCACGAGGAGTGTTGACTGCAACATGAGAAGGAGGGAAAGGAAAAGGAAGTGTGAGTAGAGATGTGGATGGGAACAAGGAACAACGAGCTCTATACAGCGGTATATCATAACTGGTGGGTTGTTGATGTTTACTAGAAACCTATACACGAGAAAAAACAATAATGAATATAATAATTAATGTACAGTAGGGATACTAACGACAGGAGAAAGTTTAAATAAATATATAATTCATTTGCAGTGTACATGTAGTAGAGCCTACAATTAAAATTCCCCGAGTAGCATACCCAGTAGTGGTTGAATCCTTATATAAGTACATGTATGTAAGGAAGTTGCATTGCATCATTCAGGAAGACGGAGTGCTTGGCCAATTAATGGGTGTGGTATGTAAAAAAAACCACACACTCAAGCTTTTGACTACACAGGAACTGCCAGGACAAATGTAGGTTGTAAAAACTGCAAAGGTGGAGAAACTAGTGCTGTCAGCAATGAGTGATAGCCACTGAAAAGCAATCATAGGGATACATTTTCTGAATATATCTTTTTTTTTTGCTACTTCATGTAATTCCATCATATACTGTAATGTTATAGTATATGTGTAACACACAATGCTAACATACATGAATAGATTCAGTGCTAGGATCTCCATAGTGATCATAAAATAAGTAATTTCGACATAACCTCTTCCTCATGCGAGATGGACCTATAGGAATAAGTGATAGAATAATTTACGAATTTAGCATGCTGTTTAGTTAAGGTCTTTTCACATTGGCACTATAATCTGGATTCCATCCAGAATGAATCCAGATTATTTGTGTTCATACCAAAAGTGAATTGATTTGAATCTGGATTCACATCAAGAGGTGGTTTAAAAGTGGATTTAATCAAGATCATAATGGTTGCTATGGAAACTAAAAGCTAAACCAGTGTGAACAGTGCTAATCTGGGATTAATACCAAACTGATTTGATACATTAAAACTAGATTAAAAGACGAATATTGTGAAACTTTTCAAGGGCGTTTGACTATGACCTCAGAACTCCAACCTACTGTAGTATTGCAAGCAATATTTAACAAAATTAATCTTAAACATGTATTTTGGTACCAGTACATTTGACAGAGCTTTCTTATTGAAGAAAAATTACTCATAGAACTGGACAAGCAAAACTGATTTACCCAGAGTAAAATGTACATGTATATTCACCTTCTACTGAGTCTAACATCCATTTATTCAATTGAGATGGACCATCAGGACCCCATAGACCTCTTTCTCTTGTTAATTCATGTTCTATTCTAGCCCATTCAGATGCACTGAATCTTAGCTTGTACTCTAAATGCTGTAGAATGAAGAATTTAAGAATACAGAAACAAGTAATTATATAATACTACAAATTAATTATGATGTTTAGTGATGCACTGATGCAAGATTTTAGTGCATAAGAAACCAATATTCTTATGCACTAACAACAATGAGTTTAGATATCTGCTATTAACTGATATTATATCTTCTTCTAACATAGATACTACATAGATACGTGTGTCTTACATTTTATGGCATTTTATTTGCTTTCCATGGGGGTTTAAGAGCCTATTTTTCAAAATCCTTTTCATGTCCAACACTGGCGACTCTGCTGCATATATCCTGGGCTCGATTCACTTTCTCTACCCCAAACTTGGCTCCTTTTCTGACATGGAGTACTACTTCTACCAACTTGCTTACCGGGACTCGAAAGTCCACAAGCACTTTGTAGGATTAAAAATTCGAATGCAGTGTTCTCCCTCTTTTGACTGCAACTGGAGCAAACAAAACGACCCCACTAGATGTTGGCACCAGCTACACCCACAATATCAGGTTTTACAGCAAGGAAAATGTCTCAGCTACCCAGTATCTAGTTCTAGTGTCTCATTTGTAACTCGAACCAATCAGAAACGAACATTTTTGGATCAATGAACAAAGATCTATCCTTGGTTATTGGTGGAAAGTATAGGAGAGGATATTACAGTTATTGCTGAGATTATAAAAGAGCTGGTTTGAGAAATGATTTTGCCAAAGGAAAAAAGGTACCAGGTTGTTATATTTTAAGACACTAGGATTGTTTATTGAACTCTCTTGAACTAACACAATTGATTATATATACACAACTAAAATTCTAGAATATTCTTAAGATACATGCCATGACAATACTATATAGAATATTCCTGCAGTAAACCTGTTTAAACAAGTACAGATAGTGATAATTAGTTAACACATACAGTGATTAAGAAACACCTGTACATCCCTCTAAATACAAATACAAGGCACCAGGTAAAGGATGCAAGAAAGATTATCTTAAAGATAGTAATCAACGTTTATTGCATGCAATACCAACACTAAAAACTTTAACAGCAGAGCAAGCCAAGTCCCATAATATGTTTTCATCTAAATATGAAGCTAAAAGCAAAATGTCTACATTTAATCCAATAACACTGTGTTGCTCACAGAGAAGCACTAGCTGTTAAAGATGCCTACAAATCTGTCACCTATTTTGTTCAATTGGAGAACACTATTTATTCTCACTTCTCACATTCTAGTGTACAAACAGCAAATGTAAAACCTTTTTGGTGTGCTGGACAAAAAGTACATTTGACTTAGCAAGATACATGATATTTGTTGGCTCAGCAGGTTGGAAGCTGTGGAAGCTGTGGTGAAGTCATATGAGATTCTGGTTCGCATACTTTGAAGAATTAAGTGGTAGTGATGTAGTAGCAGCAGGTCTGGTGAAGCAACTAAAAAGCTTTAGATTTGTTGTTTTTTCTTGTTTTTTGATTGGACATCCTGAGCTCTCTTGGTCAGTTAAATAAGATCTTTTAGATACTCTTGCATATCTTTGTGCTGCTCTATACAAATAACTGAGGTATCTCAAGCTCTTTGTAGCCACTACCTACAAGATAAGTTTTGATGGGGACCAAAGGCTGGCTATTAAATGCCTAAAAAAGGGACAATACAAGTAATAGGTGAAGAAGGAGTAAAAACACAGTTTCAAAATGACTGTGTTGGGTTTATAAATTCTATAGTATGCTGCACGATTCCCACATACACAACGAAGAATAGTTGAGGCAGCCAAGATATTCGATCAAAGAAATGTACCAGAAGATGGAAAAGTAGCTGACTACGGTGAAGACCAATTAGATGACTTGGCAACACATCATTCCAGTTTAGTAAAATTTCAGTTAGAGTAGGACATTGCTAACTTTCAGAAGGAGAAATTCCAGAACTTCACTTTGAAGTAAGCAGTTGATGAAGGAATGAAAATTCAGTATCCTTCAGTCAATCCTTGTAGAAATTATTCTTACATGTACCTTTACAGCAAGTATAGCACAGGTTAGAAGAGGTTATCCTTTCAAAATGCTTTAAAAAGTAGGAGTAGAATCGCGTTACCTCTGATCACCTTGATCAATTAATTCATGAGACTAAATGCTCCTTATCTTAAAAACTTTCCTTTTTACGAAGCTTATCTGAATAAATGCCAAAAAGCTTGGTATATGATGGCAGATACATGTATGTAATGACCAATACAGAATTGAAAAGTCTGTGATATCGATTATGTTAATTATTTCAGAAGACATACTTTTCAAGCATGCAACAAATAATGTAAGTGACAGGAAGCCTTTTCGATCATCAAATGGGACGAGTTTTCTGCATTAATTGACTTAATTGGTTAATTACTTCTACTGATTTTACTCAATTATCAATCGATTTGAATTCACAGCCCTAATATATATACAATACAATTTTCATAGAATCACATTTACATAGATGTATACTTGAACTAGTCTGACAACCCAGACCCTTGCAGTAAGAGGCGGAGGGTCTGGGGACACACAGCAGTGGGGATGGAATGTAAGAATTAAAGGTTTGCGGTACACACGAGAGAACACATGGTCATTGCTGCATTAATAATAATAATTATCATTATACATGTAGATAATATAATTATAATATTCCTATCAAATAGAGTATTAATACCGGATCTTCCGTTACGGCTGTCAAAGGCAAATGGCAAACAAGCATAACATAGTGATTTGCCAAATCCAGTGGGAAAGATGGCACATACATCTCTTCCCTTCAAAAAGCTTGTCCACTACTTTCAACGTTTGCATCTTCAATTTCTTGTAGCCTAATTGTTCTGCTGTTCTCACCATGCTTAGGGCTAGCTGTGCTTACTCGTGCTCAATCTTTATTCTGCAATCGGTGATGTTGAAATTTTTGTGGTTAAACAACTTAATCTGATTGGTCTGCAATATTTCGGCAGAGTCCAGAAGTAGTGAATATGCGTGTCCCCAGACCCTCTGCCTCCTCCCGCAAGGGTCTGGCTTGTCAGGCTATAATTGAACAAGATATATAGAGAAAAAAGTATCACTGTGACTGCTTGTAGTGTCCAACATTCAGTAATCATGACTGATTTTATTATGTCTGAAACACAACAGCCTATTATAGTTATTATTTTGATTATCTATTCTGTTTACCTTTTAAACGATCTTGTAGAACTTTTGGAATGTATTTCAGGCAGAATAGCTAGCTATTAGTTCCAGTTTCTATGTGTGCTACAAGCAGCTTTCTTCTTTCTTTCTTGCTGCTGGTCTGTAGAGCTCAAGCGTACATTCTACTACATGTCACGGCCATTAATTGACCAAGCCCCCCGGAATGACGCAACTTTCTCATCTATGTATGCAACACATACTCACATGTACTGTACTTTGAATGTACTACACAGTATTACACCTTGGTACTATGCTATCATGTACAAATGTAAAGGGAATTCACACATTACTATTATGATTACAGTACAGAGTAGTAGAGGTGTACCGATGTAACAATTTTCCGATATTCCGATATCCAATATAATGCATGAATGTATTTGCTGATAACGATGCCAATACCATAAATATAAAGACTGTCTCATTTTAGCAAAAAGTACATCAATATTTTTTTTGAAATGACAAAACAATGAAAAATGTTCATTTACGCACAACAGAAATGTCAATCAGTCATTACTTAGCTTGAGGTTCTTATTTAAAAACAGGAGCATTTCCACTTTCTCGGGCAAGTCTGCTACATTTGTTTGTTACTATGTTTTCTTCATCTTCAACCACAGTAAACGGTTGACAATCGAGTGCCATCATTTCACCGATCAAACAAGGAACCAGTTTGCGTCTTACGTTTACCATCCTTCTGTGTAGAACACTTTTCCACCTCTACTAGTTTTGTGAACAAAGTTGGGTGGCGATTCTTCAAGTGCTTTCGTAAGTTTGAAGTTGTAAATGTTTTTGGTGACTCCCCTCCTCTAGCTACTTTCTCGCCACAATCTTCACAAACTGCTTTACTATCATCAGTGGCAGAAATGGAGAAAAAATTCCAAACCTCACTTTTCTTGGTAGCCATGTTTTGAAAACACACGTGATAAATTTTAAATTTTCATTCAAATAGAATTTCTGGTATGTTTAAATAATATCAGTGATTTGGAAAAAACAGTATCGGTTTAAGCCGATACTACTTGTATTGGTGCCGATACCGATTCCGATACCAATATCGGTACACCTCTACAGAGTAGTACTATAATAGTACTTAAAACTTTAAAAGTATAGTTGACTATCACCTTATTAAATTGCAGCTCCTATCATAGTATGTAAACTTAATAAAGTCAGGTACTGTATAATTATATACAGTGTATATATAATTATATATATATATACATGTACATGTGTATTGCTTACTCTTTGATACTTCCTTTGCATGGCATCTTCAAACTTGTGTGCACAAGTAATCAACTGAGGACACTGCCATGCCACATACTCTTCCACAACTAAACTAGGATCTCTACCACTTATACGAGCAGTTTTTCTTTTCAGAAGTGTTCGAATGAGACCTCTCTCTTTTGCTGTATCAGTTATCAATGGTAGAGATTGCTCTGTGCTATGATAGTCACTCCATGCTTTCTCCAAAGAACCATCTTTAAGAAACTCTTTACAGTTTTGTAGTTTAGTGAATGCAGCATTACCTATTGATACCTGTAATACAAAATAATGTACAGTGTTTAGCTAGAGTGGAAGAGAGGTGCTGCAAAACTCTATACAATGGCGTTTCCCTTTGATGTGGTCAAAGGAATGCAATTAAATCACAAATACGCTTTGATTTTTGTGTCAGCACCACTCTGTTGAAGTGTGGCTAGCTATAATACTGATGCACATGTATACTGCACATAAACCTAGATATTACAAGAAAGTACCCCTGGAGTGGTTATTTATGCATGTGAGAAAATTATATGATATGCAATAAAACTGAACAAACAAAATTTATGTTTATGCATTTTTCAAAAATTAATATAATTATTATAGTAGGTGAATGCAGGACACTGAAAGAGAGCATTAGCACTGAGCAGTTATATAATTCCGTGGTGATGGTGGTAGGTTGCATTTTGAGATTTAAAAGGCTGTTTCACAGTGACACATGTCCAATTAATATTGTGTACTGGAAGTCTCTTGCGCTCTTGTCTTTACAATTGAATGCTATACAGTTGTTTTCTACTCAGTCACTAACAAATGCAGCTCAAAAGAATTTGAGGTCAGTGCTCTCTCTGTATGCATATATAACATTATATTTATGTAGTTGTGACTCAAGTTGTCTTGTTTTAGGTCTCCTTCTCAATGTCATATCTCTTCCATTCCTTCGTTGAGATCCATACAAGCATTTTTATTTTATTATGATCGATAATATAAAAAGTATACGTAAATAAAGAGAACATAAATTATTATCATTGATAATATAAAATGTATATGTTATACGTAAATTTGAATACACAGTATGCATTACAGACAAACACCACTTCACTCATTAGGTTAAGCTCACTAATGCTTGCAATTAAATTAACAATGATTATTCTCACACAGGAGTTGGCTTTAGCAGTAGTGACTACTCTGACATTAGAAGTTGGAAATCCTTCAGACAAAGTCTGGAAGTACTGTCTGAGAATTATTTATCATTACCGTTTCTTCTTTAACAGCTGTAAAATCAGTGCACGCGTGTCATATGTTTTAATTGCAAAATATGCAACCTAGTAGGAGCTTGCATAATTTGCATATAATAAAATACTCACATACGAAACCACTCCTTGGGTATTTCTTATGATAATTAATTATACTGATCATGATATGGTCATCTACATCTACAGTATATGTCAATACATGTCACCATACAGTACAGTATTTACTCAGTACTTTGATTTCCACACAACAGTAGTTCAACAGTGGTTTTAACAGTATTTGATATACTCAACACCATAGTAGTGACACAGTAATTACTATTATTGTATGGCGACTTTACATTGACATGCACATGTATACTGTACATATAACTGTACTTATAGTAAGTCATACCTGTACACTTGATATTAGATCAATATTTGTAGCTCCTTGTGTGGGTAGAGTGGTACCTGTAAACAAGTAATAAAAGATATGTACTTCAGTACTATTGACAAGATTAATTTTCAAATATCTGAAGTTGATTGCACATGCAATCACATTCTTTCTACATAATCATTATCTTGTTTCATATAACACACTGCATACTTATTACACATACAATATGTATAGTATGTTACCAATATTAGTTCTTGAAGCAGGTACTGGAAGTGGAATTCCAAGTATTTGTTCAAGAGATTCTCTCTTATGCTCCAACATTTTACTCCAGAGTCTGTTTGCTCCACTTTTCAATAGACTGGAAGCCATGATAGGCACATATCCTTTATAATGTCTGCTTGGTGACCTTGGTTTAGGATCATCAAAACCAATACTAGGTTGGTCAACTTCAGGGCTAATAGGTGGAGATTCAATACCCTCAGACTTTATAGAAACCTCATTTGATACGTTCTCTGTGAATACTAACGATAATAAACGATAGAGTAGACATTGAAGGAAATTATCTTCAGTATTCATCTCATCAAATATGACATGAGAATGGCTGGAGAGAAGACACAGTGTTTCTACTAAATCTTTCTGTTCTGGTTCTGTTTCAGGAACTACTGATAATTGATAGAGTATCACACGATTTAGAGCATTTTGGACGTCCGACAGGGGAAGAACTTTTGGTTTTGTAAGTGCCTGCTCAACAAGGTTTTTCAGAAAGGAATACACAAATTCACTTGGTTTGACATAAACACCTTGCCATAGTTTATCAACAAGCCGTGTACAGAATACACTTAGTCCTATTACACTTTTACTAAAAGGACCAATCTCTTTCAAAGTTATAGCTACATCTTCATTTCCATCTTGTATATGTTTCATTAAAGCCAGTATGACAGCAGTTTGATAAGTCTTTACTAGTTCACTATTCCCAGCTGGAGCTGCTTCCAAAACTAGTTCCATAATTGGACACTCGTGCACATGTACATTACTACCCTTTTGAGGTTGTTGACAAGATGTGAAACCATTCAATGCTATTAGGCGAAGTAATTTGATAACATTCATAACAGCTGAGCAGTCAGTTCTAAGAAGTGCTGGACGAATGTCTGTAGTCTTTACGATATCCTTTGGTGGTGCATCAGAAACAGACATTGATTCTGTTAAAATCACAAACTACAATGAGAAAAAGTAGTGATAAAAACATTGTAGAATCTGCCAAGTATTTAGTGTGGTGATCAGATTATAACTTTGTTTCTCCAGTACATACAAGTGCTTAATTCTGTATTAAGACACCCCATATCATACATGGCAGGGTTTTATCAAGGAGGGAGGGGTAAGAATTGATCATACCAAGCACACCCAGCTCCTGGGGTGGGGGTATTTTCCCTAGGAAAAAGGTTTTAAAATTTAGGCCCTCTGAGGTTGTTTCTGGTGGCTTCTGCAGCCCCTGAAGGCTTGTACAAATGTACATGTAGCTGAGATAACTGTTGCATGTAAAAGTACATGTAAATTTGGTCAAAATGGAAAAGAGGAAACTCACTTGTGGGGGATATCCCCCTTTTCCCCTTACTGTATGAAACCGTACCTGGCTTAATTAAATTTACACACTATTTCTCCAGTTCAACAGCATAGTTTGTGAGTGATGTACACTGTATTTGACGTGTACTATGCAATAATATGCCTTGTATACATGTATATGCTATCACATACATGTATACATATGTACATTTAAAGGGTGTAAAAATAAATATGATTGTGTTCACTATTACATTCATAACACATACATGTATAATACTAAAGTCCGTCCAAGCTGAGTTGATCCCCGGAAGTAGAGAGAGGAGTGTCTACTGCAATTAAGTTTACATTGTATACGTGTTTGTGGTTATAATAATAATAGTAATAATAATAATAACTAGAAGAATGTAGAAACATTGTGGGGGCGAGCCTTCACGAGTTTATACGCATGCGCATTGCTACATACACATTTAGTTGCACTGGAAATCAAAGTGAAGAGTTCATGGCCAGTAGTAACTTGAAGAGGAAATTGGAATTTTATGTATCTGAACATCGGATACATTCAATATCAGATGACTCATGAGAATTTCTAAGAATGAGTTTGTGGCAAGTAGAACATGCAGAAGATGAACGCAATTGTCTTGTTTGTTGGTGTCCATCTCTGTCGAGCTGCAGTCTACGTTGTCTTTCTTCTGGTGTTTCTAAAGACATTCTTTCCTGCCGATTATGACTTAGCTAAGCTAGTCTGGCAGCTCTCTGGTCATCACTTACAGTAGACAGTCTTTGTCACTGATTGTGACTTAGGTGAGCTAGTCTAGCAGCTCTCTGGTCGTCAGTTTCAGTAGATAGTCTTTGTTGCTGATTAAAAGCTAGTATGACTGCTCTCTGGTCGTCAGTTTCAGAAGGTTTCCTTCGTTCACGATAGGCCTTTTGATGGTCAAGCCTAGCACGATGTTTTTCAGGAGTTTCTGATTCTCTACGCCGTCTATCTGAGATCCTGCGTTTTTTCAGTCGCTCTTGGCGTTGTTCAGGAGTTTCTTCTTGTCGTGTTCTCTTCGCTCTTATTTTAGTTGAAATCAAATCAGCCATTTTGAACACGTACGTGCTGATTTATTTTATTTTCATCGCATGTATTATAAGAGTTTTAACGGTAAGAAGTCGTATCTATATATATATATATATATATATATATCGACGGATTCTCGTTTACATGACTAGTGTGGGGCTCACTCAGGCTTGCCCCAATAATATTGCCCACGTGGAACAGCATGCCAAAAGGAAAGAGATGCAGAAGTGGAGAAAAGAAAATAATAAATAATGTTAGGAGCTTTTTTGAGAAAGAGAAATGCCAAGGTAAAGCAATACTGCAAAGTAGAGTGATTGACCGTACTGCAGAAGCTACTGGAGTAGGAAGAGCAACTGTAATAAGGATAAAAAGAGAAATGAATGAGAAAGAGAAATTTGAGAGTCCTGAGAAGAAATCTAGAGCGTTAATAAATGTTGATGATTTTGACTGTGGAGTTATTAATTAGAAAAACAGTGAAGGAATTTTATGAGAATAAAACATACATGTATCCCACATTAGACAAATTATTAACAAAACTTAAAGAAAAAATGTATTTAAGGGAGGAAGAAGTACACTTGCAAGAGTTTTAAAGTCAATGGGATTTAGATATAAAATGAGAGAGGATGGGAAGAGGTATTTATACAAACAACCTCGAATTATTCAACAACGTCACAGCTATTTAAGGTGATTGAGAAAAAACAGAACTGAAAAATGACCACAGGTTTACCTTGACGAAACCTGGGTTAATTCTCATGTGGCACCTGAGAAGATATGGGTTGATAAGGATGGATCTGGTGGGTGGAAAAGACCAGGAGGGAAAGGAGAAAGGTTAATAATATTACATGCAGGTAGCACACAGGGATGGATACCAAACTGTCAGTTGGTATTCAAATCAAAGACACACAGTAGTGACTATCATGATGAAATGAACATAGCTCATTTTATGAAATGGTTCGAAAAACAACTGATTCCTAATATTCCACCTCACTCCTTAATTATACTTGACAATGCCAAGTATCATAATGGAGTTATAGAGAAGATACGTGGATTGCAACTGAAAACGTACTTTATGTGAACAATAACAAGTTATACTACAATTTTTCTCGGATGCATATGCAGTTGATGACGCATATCACAGTAGAGGTTGCTGATAATGACACAGAGCTACTAAATAATCCAATTGTAAAAGGATTCTACTTTTGAGTGGAAAATATGCAGTGGAATCGCCTCAGAAAAACGTAATTTCACAATACAAAAAAACTCTGAAACAGTTAAGCCGATTACAATAAAAGTCGAAGCATGTGTGACAAAGGATACTGGAGAACCAGTAAAAAAAAATGGTGTTAAATATTTTTTTACAAATTAAGGCCTTATCATTCATGTATTGATGCCGTTGGTGTTTTTGAAATCGAAGGTGACGGTTATGCGCTGTTACTGATGCAATTCTCGTTATCAAAGTACTCTGATCACGGATCCAAATTTTCTAGTATTTTTGAAACGGCAAAAGGCCCTGAGTGCAAAAATCGCAAGTCACCATATACATACTATAATAATTTAGCAAAAATAATAGAACCTTTAAAAGTTGTTTATATATACACATTGCCACAACAGTTCTTTGATAATGGTTCAGACCCTGGGCAGTGCTGGGAAGCCAAGGGAGTAGAAATGTTTGGGCCAGATTGGTTACAGGAGGAACAAAAAGCGCTCAGTTTGTTCGAAACTGTCAAATTATCACCGCATGAATCTCATACTTTTCCTACTTTTATTTGTGTGGTTTTTTTTTGTGTTGTAATGTTTTTTTTTGTTGCAATAAAGATCTCTAATGTCTACCTCTTTCATTGTAATAGGTGCAATCATAATATTATTATCACCACATGAATCTCATACTCTTCCTACTTTTATTCGTGTAGTTTTTTTTGTTGTAATTTTTTTTTGTTGCCAACCAAAAGTTCAACAAAAGCTGTTATGAAGGAGTGGTTAGATAAGCATGGAATATCATATGACCAAAGAGAACTGAAACATGATCTTTTCCTTAAAATTCAAATGTGTCACCCAAAGCAATCTATTGTACTGATGAGATAGCTTCTAGACATGATCATGAAGTGGTACGACTCCCAATTGCACACTGTGAGTTTAACCCAATTGAACTAGCTTGGGCAACAACAAAAGAGTATGTACGTAAGCACAACAAGGCATTCACTATGAGAGAAGTACAAGCATTAACACCATTGGGCCTACAGCAAATGACACCTGAGACGTGGAAGAAAAATTGTGAACATGTGATGAAAATTGAAGATGAGTACTGGGAAAAAGATCATTTATTTGAGGATGCTGTAGAGGAGTTAAGAATTACTCTTGGCATGTCAGATAGTTCTGATAGTGAAGGTGATGATGATGATGATGAAGACACTGACAATCCAACTGATGATGAGAATGATGAACAACTTCAGAAAGAAGAAAGTGAACTACAGCAAACACTAAGAGAAGAAGAAAAACCACTTGTTAGTATAATGGCAGAAGAGCAGCAATATTTACAGTACTAGTTTATAATTTACTAACTCACCTTAGTCCTCCATTTTTGTTAGTTATTATTCTTTGTTATTAATTAATAATTGTATTCATAATTAAATATTTCACATTGCACGTGGTTAGAAATATGCCATACACATTGTACAGTAGATCAGTATCTCCAGAATTATAACAGTTATTGAAATAATTCAAATTCCACAAGATGCGCACCTGTGGGAGGAACTCAGTGATACCAAAAATGTCAAGATTGGTCTAAATAAACGAAAGTTAATTTGAATTTTCTGAGGATCTTCTCAGGTTGGACAGACTTTAGTGTCAAATGTGGCTTTGCCATTTGAGAAACTAAAAGTGTCTCTGTGTGGCATTTATAAGCTTGATACATGGATCATTGCAAAGACAATTACAATTCAAATGTCAACATACATTTATATTACTCAATGTAAATGTGTATTTATATTATCAAAAGGCCTTCCTTTCCCATGTCTTCTCACCTCATTATCATCATCACCTTCCTCCTCTACCTTGACAACTGGAGCAGGGGGGAACAGAGTAGATGCTAATGCTTCTACAAACTCTTGAGTAGTTGCAAAATTCTGTCCAAAGTTAGGTACATGATAATAGATTTGTTCCAAGAATTTTATCACTAATAAAGCACGCTCATCACCATCATTGTTGTCCTAAACAAATATTGTTATAATTGTAATCATATTACATGTGACAGATCACATGACCTCACCTGATGCAATAAAGTCTTGACAATAGAGAGTAGTACACAGACAGCGTCAGGAACTAGTCTACTGTTAGCTCTAACAGCTGGCTTAGTGTCATGACCAATACTAAAAATGGTATCAAGTGATTCTAGGTCAAGATTAGCACTATAAGGAACCTACAATGTATACATACATGTACATGTATGTACAAGATGAAATATAATATCAGTATTAAACACATGTACATGAATCTGTATAATTATTATGAATTAACAAGGGTATATATTGATATACAAGTACAGTATATGCAGTATTCTTAGGATTGATTTCCAGTCTGTTTAGAGGGTTCTTTCTCATGAGTCCAAACCCATGGTAACAACTGAATAGACATCTGGTTTTTTTCCCTGTCTTTTGCATTTTGTGCAACAAACAACACACGCAGACACAGACATACATGTACACATTATACATGTATGTACATGTACATAAACTACATATACAGACTATACAACACACACGCACGCATGCATGCGCGCACACACACACACACACACACCTCAGTGACATGTACACCTAGCAACATAGCAATCATTAACAGTATTGGTTGAGGTGATGATATATGATGAGGAAGAAGATGAGAAAGGATCATAGCACCAGGTAAGACAACCTCAGGACGATTGACAGGGGAGGAAGAAAAGAGAAGTAACTTTTCAATCTCTTGAGTGTACTCTGGTAGTACACTGTTTATCCCATGTAACCAGCCACCAAAAATATCACCTGCATGTGTGTGTGTGTGTGTGTGTGTAAAAATGGAGAGGTGATTCCTACATGAATGTGATTTACAGTGCACTAGTTAAGGATATACACAGTGTTTTCCCTAGAAAAAAGTGCTAGTGTGCGTAAAACCACACCCCTAATTAATAACATAACCATACCCTTTACCACACCTAACTTTGTTAACGTCAGTACATTTCAATACCTCCTTATCTAACAGCCCGTAATGTATTAACATGCAAATTAAACTTAGCTTTTTTGCAATCTAAATCTGTGGGCTGAATGTCAGTTTAATAACTAACTCCTTTTATAAGACTCAACATTTTAACTTAGCTTGCTAGAAAGTAGGCCTGTGCGATAATGAAAAAACCTATATCACGATAATAATCCCAACTATCACGATTATCACGATAATTTGATTTCAAGAATAACTGAATAACATAATTTATTTAATTTCAATTCAATGAATAAAAGTTAAATTATTATTAAGGAGTAAGATTCTCAAATGCCTCTGTTATTGAGCGCTGACCTGGTTTAGACGGTTCAGACATACGAAACTAGTAGCTATTTTAGACGAAACACTATCATATTCATCTTTATGGTTGTATTGCAGATGGACGATCAAGTTAGTGGTATTTCCTTTGTAAGACAGCGATTGCTTACACAAAACACAGTGAACTGTCTGTCTCTTCTTTTTATCCTGCTCCAGAAATTTCCCCTCTTGTGCTAGAAACCCGAAATATTTCCAAACAGGACTTTTGGCCTTCTCTAAAGGTAGGTATTCAACATTAGAAGCCATCGTTACTCGACGAGATGCTTGTAAGTGTATTGATTGAACAACGTGTGATCACGTGTGAGCAGTATGCGCATGTGCAAATTATCGCGATAAGAATGTCAACATTATCGTTATCGTGATAACAATTTCTTTTCGCGATTATCGACCTATCGCGATTATCGCACAGGCCTACTAGAAAGAGTATTCTTAAGAAAATCATTGATGTAAACTTTATGCTTTGTTATCAGCAGGAAGACAGCAAGCCAAATGTTTGAAGGGCAATGCCCACATTATTACACACTGTATATATCATAATTTAAACGGTACAGACTTTTAACTTATTTAGTTAGACAGAAGATCTACTAAGAAAGCCATAGATACCAAAAACATTCTTTGTTAGTTGCAGAAAAGAACCAAGGTGAGGGTTTGAAAGTACAGTAGTCAGTGAAAACGCATGCAATAATTAATTAATTGAAGGCATGTTATCACCACACCCACTTCCTGTTAGTATTTAAAGCGTGCAGAGAACATGCTAAACACACTTTGGAGAAAACACTGGATATACATGTATTGTACATTGTAACTTAACTGCATGACATATCACAATTTTTCTATGGCTGCAATGAATATTCGCTCTGTTTCAATATTTGTTCGTTACTTTGGTATTCAAATGTATCCAGATATTCGTTTAATGTTTGTGCATATACAGAATTGAACATTTGGAATTATAATTGCAATAAAATGGCTACATGGGAAGTTTCTTGTTCCACTTACTACACCTCTAGAGTACTGAATGGTGTTTGACAAAATTTGGGTGTTATAAACATCTATAGTAATTGGTTACAGCAAAATGGTGAGCTAATATTTGATATTTCACTAGAAATGAGTTATGACAACATTTCTCAGAAAGCAAGCAAATATTCGAATATTCGTTCGTTAAGCGAATACCCAAATATCAAAAACTACTATTCGTTGCAGCCCTAGTTTTAATTTATAATTTATTATGAGGTCAATGTGAATGTGAATGACCTTTATAACTACATGTATGAGCACATCACATTCAGCCACTTACATTGTAGTATTTCAAGTTACAATTATTTTAGTCTTTCTATCTATTTTAAAGATCATACCTGAGAGGAACTTGTTTCTCAATGCTTTCTCTGATGATAACAATACAAGCATACGTATTGCTCTTACTACAGTCTCTACATGGACTGGAGGTTGTACGAACATTATCAACCAATCAAAACCAAGAGTTGTACTAACTTGATTTGCAAACCTGTAAAGAAGCAAAAATTAACAATTCACATGTGTCAATGTGTGTGTTATATATTAGAATATAAAAGGAAATATTTTCTCATTTTTCTGTATATATACATGTATTAAAGCATACGTACAAATACTATTTTTTTTTTGGTACGTGTTAGTGTTGTTTTATTTAACTAAAATTAACACTAAAACTAAAACCCCTTTTAGTTAGCCCATTTTACTTTCAGTTAACTAAAACTAACTAAATCTTGTTAGCAATTGAGGAACACTAACTAAAACTAACTAAAACTAACTAAAATATGCCTTAACTAACTAAACCTAAACTAAATCATTTGCAAGGCTAAACTAACTAAAATAACTTATACATTTATAAAGTTTGGATCTATTTTTATTGATTAGTACAGTTGCAAGGATAGTTAGTTGTTCAGGAGATACATGTACATACATGATGTACATCTAATGCCATAGCTACTTTGTACTAATTATAATCAATTAGTTGAAGCAGTATAATTTTAGGGTGCTGTCTAGTTATATTCCATGCCAACACTTTAGTATAAGTTTAACTAAAGTACATGTAATTGTATCTGGCCATCAAAAAAGGTTTGGAAAACTGCATACACATAACTAATGTACATGTACCTTTTAATACATAGCGCAAATTATGGTGTAATAACATCATGCATGTAGCCACAACATCCTTTACGACAATTGATAAACTAAATTGCTATTCCTTGTAACTGTACTAACCAATGAAATGGTTATTTTCACGATTTAATTTTAGCAGTGCTTTTATCACATTCCTTGTACAAAAATTATTATGGCCTGTAGAGCCATCTCTATGATTGCTTTCCCACGGGTTCGAACTATATATATTATGTTTATGTCCACTTGCGCGAGTATGCGTTGTATATGTAGTTAAGGAAGTTACGTCATTCCTGGGGGCTCGGTCAATTAATGGGCGTCGCACATAAAAGAACGCACACTCAAGCTCTACAGACCAGCAGAAAGTAAGCTGTAGCTTACGTAAAAACTGGAACTAATAGCTAGCTATTCTACCTGAAATATATTTCTAAAGTTCCACAAGGTTCGTTAAAAGGTAAACAGAGTAGATAATCAAAATAATAACTATAATAGGTTGATGTGTTTCAGGCATCATAAGTTAGCCATGATTACTGATTACTGAATGCTGGACACCACAAAACAGTCATAGGGATACTTTTTTCTCTATATATATCTTGTTTTTTCTAGTGCTGGCTATTGCTAGACAAAATCAACACAAGAGAGAAACTTTGGAAAATAAAGTGCTAATTAAAATCTAATGAGTACATGTGTATATACATGTACATGTATAAGATCATCATTGAACTAACTATAACTATTATTCAAAAACTAAAACTAAATAAACTGTTTTGGAGTATTAGTTAACTAACTAAAATTATTTTGTGATGTCAAATCTACATGTAAGTACATGTATAACCTGTACTAAGGATTAGTCTATGTATACTTTATTGTTACACAGAGTTTCATTTAGGGGGTCATTTTTCCTCCTTTGCTAAAGTTTTGCCCCCACCCTATACAGTATGTAAACTATAATAACTCCGTATATCAACCCACCCCCGTCCCCCCTCCCCCAAAGTCTGTCAAATTCAAATTTCGCCAATCAATGAATTTTCTATATGAAAGCCTGCTGCACCCCTACCCTGACCATTGCTACTATAATACATACAAACATACCAAGACACATCATACACATCATACATGTACACACACAAAGATTATACACATACCTGATATCAAATTCATTCATTTCAGTTGTGAAATGACTCATCAAAACATCTAATAGATGATTACGCAATCTAATTTTTCTTTTCAATTTCATTTGGTTGTCATGGACATCCACTGATGGGGAATGCTGAACATTATTAGAGTTGTCATGGAAACCGTTTGTATTTCCTTGTTTCAATAATGGTGCAGATTGTTCGTATAAACTAATAGATTTCTCATCATCAAAATCTCTGGGTAGAAAACTGGCCAACAACTGTCCATACCTGTATTAAATATAAATATGTACAACAAAACAGTAAACAAACAAATTATTCACTACATAAAAAATAATCTCAATAAATAAACACAAGAAAGAGATTAGAAATGAGAAAAGGTTTGCTAAAGTTCAGTAGTGTCTTTTTAAGCTTCACTGGTATGGGATAAATGTACAATCTCTTTGAAACATGGTTATTATTTATTTCCCTTTTTACTTCCAATAGTCAGATGAAAGATAAGCGTTGGATAAAAAATTATTTTGTGGAAAAGTGCACTTTTTCAAAAATATATCACACAAACAAATGCAAGACAATAAAGTAGTGAGAATTTAATAATATACAAACCGTCTTATGTCTTCATTAGATGGACTATGTCCCAGTAGAGCATTGATAACGTTAATCATTGCCTTAGCTGTAGTGTCAGCTATCCCAATATCATGTAATCTCATTAACAGTTCGGGAATGAGTTTACTCTTCAACATGGAGTGTGCATTTGCAAGTTGATCACTAAATGAATGAAAATAAGACTATTTGCTTACAATAATGTAAATGCAAACTGAATACAAGCTAAACACAAATTATCTATGTTTACACATACATACATACACATGTACATACATAAACTATGATAAACTACTTCTGTAAGTAAAGTCACCAATCCAAAATACACAACTTCAGAGTACAACTGTAGATACATGTAGGTAGTGATTTCTAGCACTGTTGATGATGCTTACTAAACATGGTGGCAGTGTTCTCCCCAGAGCAGCAGTTGCTAATACTGGTGGTCTTGAAGCTGCCTTTTGTACTACTTTAATAATAGTAATAAATGGACCACCCTCTTTTAAAATGTTTCTGGGGAGAACCCTGCATGGTGGGTGTGATTATTGATATATTCACAATATACATGTACACATGTACATGCTTTATTTTCACAAATCAAAGCTACACATGTAATTACTATCAAGGAGACTTATAATACTTTATTATCCACGTACTTGCTGTGAGTGAGTAGATCATAGAAGTGTTGACATAATGATTTCTGTATATCTTCATTTGTATCTCTCCATATAGATTGATCTGTACAGACATAATTATATAACTATGAAATAATTTAGAGGGCAACTTTAAAAACAAGTGTATATAGAGAAAAAAACATCCCTATGATTGCTTTACAAATTTAAGTAAAGATAAACATATCTCTATGACTGCTTTGTGGTGTCCAGCATTCGGTAATCATGGCTGACTTTATCAAGCATGAAAGACAACAGCTTATTATTTTGATTATCTACTCTCCTGACCTTTCAAAGGACCTTGTAGAACTTTAGGAATATATTTCAGGCAGAATAGCTAGCTATTAGTTCCAGTTTCTACATAAGCTACACAGATTTCTTTCTGCTGCTGTGTAGAGCTTGATCAATGATCGCGCGTTCTTTTACGCACCACGCCCATTAATTGACCAAGCCCCCGGGAATGATGTAACTTCCTTAACTACGTATATAACGCATACTCGCGTAAGTGGACACAAGAAAATATATATATAAACATACATCGAACCCGTGGGAAAGCAATCATAGGGATGGCCCTGCGGGCCATAAAAAATAATGGAAACAACACTCCTTACTACATAACATAGTCATCATCAGTTACATGTAGTTACATGTACAAGTACTACATGTACAGATGACATGGTCATCATCAGTTACATGTACATGTAGATACATGTACTAAATATACATATAACATCATGAGTTACACAATATACCTGCCAGCAAGTCTCTGAAGGCAATTATATTTGGAATACAAGCACTCTCATGTTCACTGTCTACTGTACCAACCAATGTGAATGTCAAGTGGAGAATGTTACTATTGACAAGATGACTCTTAGAACGGATCAACATGCCTAATAACTGTAACAATAGATTATGATAATGATAATAATAAAGATATAATTTATAGAGAAAAACATATTCCCATATACATCTGTATGATTGCTTTGTAATCAACAATAATCATTGATGATGACGTTCTCATATCTGATTCCCAACAATATATTATATACATGTTACATGTAGTTACTTATTATTCTATTCTCATTGACTTTTTAACAGTTCTTATACACGCTTTACAATGTATTTTAGTTAAAACAGGTATTAATTGCAGTTTCCACAAGCTGAATTCATCCTTCTGGTCTGCTGTGTCTAAAGTGCGCATTCGTTTATGCACCATGCCATTAATTGACTGAGCCCCCACACCTTCCTTAACTACATATAAAATAATGTACGACACAAGAATATAAACATTAAACTTTACAGAAAGCAACTATAGGGATGGCCCTGCAGGGCATATAATATTAGTACTAACCTGAAATCCTCCTGTTCTTTCCATTTCTTTCAATGCTCTGATGTTGTTACCAACTATACACACCATAGCCTTCATTGCAGCATACAGGCTGTCCACATTAGTCGCCATAGCAACCAGACCAAGCACAACACTAGTACCTCCCACAGCTGAGAGCAAATTTCGAAGAGGCTAAAGATAAAATCAAAATGAAATTGGCTTTGTGCATTGGTTATTAGATCATTTCACAAATAATATCTTCTCATTATCATAATGTGTTCAATATACATGTACATGTACAGTATATAGGGAGTCAAAATACTGGTCCTCATACAATATGAGTTCCTATACATGCATGTACATGTACATGCAGTGGCAAAATAGCAGGCACTTTAAGAGGTCCAGTCTATGTAATAATAATGTTTTATCTTAAACAGCCATCATATGGAAACCAGTGCCTTGATTAGAACTGCAGCAGTTTTTGTTCACGATTGGATTGGCAACACAGACAGACAGACAGATAGAAAACTAAAATACTATAAACTATATTGGTAGACTGATGGACAACTAAAATACTGTACCTCACTGCATGCATATGCAAGGTGAAGGTTAATAAGGTTACATGTAACTTATCTACAAGTGCTCTACCACATACTAAAACTACACATGTACTCTAAACCACTATTTACCTAGTGGTGGAAATATAATAGTTACATAATAACCAATACTGCTAAATAATAATATGATATGGGAGAACATTGATAATACATCACATTATGGTTTGGTAACACTATAAAATGAATTGCATACATATACATGTATGTACTAATATGTGTATACATGTACATGTAATGTAGTACAGTATGTACCTGAGGTTCAAAAGTTCGGATACCTGAGTACCCACACACAACAGCTCCAACAGATCTAGCAGGTCCTGAGAGATGTAATACACTATTACTAACAAGTGTTACTGGAGTCACATCATCTTTCTCTGATAAAGACAGCTAGAGGAAAATATTAAAGAACCACTACCATAATAAATTGTTGTCATGCATTTTACATTCACAAGTTTCATGCTACATGTGTAAATACATGTAAGAGAGGTGCAATACATGTACATGTATGCAGTGTTTCCCTAGGATAAATATTAAGGGTAGAGGAGTGCATCAGTGGTGACAGTACATGTACATGTACATGTGCATGATGTTTAGACAATTAGTGTTGTAAAAAAGTAATTTCAGAACATTTAAAAATAAAGGGTGGGTGAGCAAGACTAAAAAGTCGGTGGGAACACTGCATATGATAATCTTGGCATTCTGACTGAAAGCTACTGTGCTATGCATATAAAGGAAAGTACACATCATAGAATCATTGTACAGTAACCCCTCATATTCGGAGGCCGTACTTATGGGCACCTACATGTACATGTAGTTGCTTTAATCTACATGTAGTTATCCAGAGAGAGAATGGAGGCTAATAAGCTGGAGAAAAGAAAAAGGGCAGTTTCAAAGATATGACCACCTTATCGTCTCACTCTGCCCGGATAAGAGGGGTTTCACTGTATTTGATTAATGTACATACATATACATGTGTATGAAGTTGTACATGTAATGAACAGCAATATGTGCCTCTTTGATACATGTACATGTATACCAATCCTTACTTGTAATTAATTCATTTTAATTAATAGGTAACGTGTCATCATTAATGGCCAGATGAAGATACTGGCTCATGTACATGTACATGTATCTATACACACATTACATAATATACTATCTTACCTCTCTGGCAATTGTTCCTATATCATAAACACTATATTGATATTTATCAATTAATTCAGACAGGGTGTGGTTTGAGGGTCGATCAGCTACCAAGCCAAATACTATCCTTTCTTCTAAAACTTGTTGACCAATGGACTCTGTAAAGGAACTGGAAGACTAGAGGAAAAGATAAATATGTAATGATATATATCTTCATGAAACATTCTGCATGCAACAGATATTTTTGTGGGGTTCATTTTTGTGTTTTGATCGATAGTCCATTTTCGTGGGTCAAAATTTCGTTTTTCGATTGCTATTGCTCAAACTCCACATACATGTAGGAAACAAATTTGTGCTCTCTAAAAAACTGGGCAATGTACATAATTATGTACCTGTAATTAGACACACAACAATATTTAATTACCATATTATCCTGTGTTGGATTCTGAAAAGAACCAACATAGAGTGGTCCAAGGAGAAAGATACGTTGGATTGGTAGGTTATTCAAAGGTTCATCAAACAAGTAGGTCGGACCAAGCCTGTATACCATTGGACTAATATGTCTATTGTCGACATGAGTACCTATATGAGCATTTATGAAATAAGGTGAGGTTTCTGATGGGTAGGGAAAGAATTGAGTAGATACTGCCATTGGTAGAGGATGAATGTATGGGAGCTGTAGAGAAAATATACATGTACATGTGTATAGTTTACTATACATAAATTCACATATGAAATAGAAATATTAGCCTTTCAGTGTTCTCACTAAGTTTTCAATGGGGTGTAGTAATTAATTAACACATATACACAATTGTAGTCATTCTAATTTTGGGTTCACTCAAATGTGTAATCATTTTTATCAGTAAATGTATCATATTGCTGCTCTAAGTACTTTTCATTGTATTATTTAATAGAAGTGTGCAACATTATTAGTTAGCCTAGAAGGGTGCATTTACAACATGTGACCTAATTTTTTAACAAGACCTTGTCACACAAAATAATTTCTATCAAAGGCTTACCTTCAATTGCCTATCATTCTGCCATTTAGTACAGGAAGTCAATGAAATTTGTATACAAAAAGCTACTGGATAACAAATGTTATTGAATTCCTAAGCAATGAAGGTAAGCGTTTGATCTAAATTAATTTGCAGGACAACATCCCTTTTTGAAAATTAATTCACATATACATGTAGAGAGATGAAGCACACTGGTACATTTATAGTCACTATACCTTCTGTGTAGATCCAGTTGCCTTTCCATCAAGAAACAGAGTAGCTTTAGCTTTACCCCTCAAACCTTTAGTGTGTATTACTATCACTACATGATGCCAAACACCATGAGATGAATGACATAGTTCAGGACATGGGAACCCCACCTCAAGATGCTTTTCTTTCCTATTAAAGAGGATTTAAAAAACAGAAAAGAAAATATTATACATGCATATAAAATGTGTCCAATTTTCCATTCGGCATTCATAGAGAAAAGAACATTTTTAAGCAAATATTTGTATTTGGATGCTTGCTATTCAGCCATTCCTACATAGAAAACATTCACCATGATAATAATAATACATATGATAGTTTGAACCTTCAGCATAGATTTAGGCTAGGAAAGTACCTCATGTAACTGTACTAGCTACTATTGCAGTATACATACATGTACCTGTCATCTTTATGTATATAATCTTCCACAACAGAGTCTCTTCTTTCTTTTGGAATTTGTGTAGAAACAAATAAAAATTGTTCTTCGGGTATGATGTATATTCTCAATAAAGGATAACTAGATAGACGTTTCTCCATAGTTAGAAAACATTGTGAAAGCGTTAATAAGTTTATTGGATGGCGTTCATCTGTTTGTATGTCACCCATTGAGATCCATGTAGAGAAAGTGAGTCCATTACTAGGAGGAAATGTTCTCTCACCACCTACACCAAATCCAGTAGTAGCAGTAGTACCAGTTTGTGTGTTATGTGAAACAGACTAAAGGAAAAAGATTAATAATGAGAATGATCACTCTGATACAATAAAACAGGATATGTGTGTATACACTATACATGTATGTACTTGTATGGAGAAAAAGGTATCACTATGACTGCTTTGTTGTGACCAATAATCATTACTTTCTCATGCCTGAAACCCAACCAAAAAAGTCTTGTTTTATCTCTGTTACGTTTTGCAATTTATATGCTATAAAAGCGAGTAATTGCAATATCCACAAGCTGAATACATCTGCTGGTCTGCTATAGATCACACACACGTGTGCATGATTTGCACATGCACACTATTCTGCAACAAAACGTGCTATGGCCAAGATTGCAGCAGCCGCGGTGCTTACTATGGCCTTGATAAACTCAGCAAAGGTATCTCAGATTTCTAAAGCGATTACACCACCATGAAGAGCAGCATGTACAGATTCAGAAAATGTAAAAAAAAATATTTTGAAAATTTTTTACTTGTGGCATGTTTTCTCATCTGCGGTCAAAAATATTATAATGACTTAGGAGGTAATAATAATATTAATAGTGATAATTATACTAAGGTAACAGTAATAGCAGTATATTGCATTGGATTCTAATTAACCCCATGTCTGATAAAGACACACACGTATGCAAACACATGTATGCACTATGCACGCAGATACACATACTAGCACAGCACACACACAGACAGACACAGACACAGATACAAACATGTATGCAGGCACATGCACACACGCACAGACAGACAGACACAGACACAGATACAAACATGTATGCAGGCACATGCACACACACACACACACACACACACACAGACACAGACACAGATAGACAGATGCAAACATGTATGCAGGCATATGCACACACACACAGACAGAGATAGACAGACACAAACATGTATGCAGGCACATGCACACACACACACACACACACACAGATAGACAGACACAAACATGTATACACGCACATGCACACACACACACACACACACACAGATAGACAGACGCAAACATGTATACACACACATGCATGCCCATGCACGCCCATGCACGCACATGCACAAACAGACACACACAGACACACACCAGTGGAAAGACACTTGGTAGAAAAAGACAACCAAAACCATCTAGACTCATATCAAACTCCACAAATGGTGGACTGGATCCCAGACTACTACTGCCATACAATATACCATCCCGAGGTGTTGTCATGGAAACAAGACTCTGAATACGTGCTAATGATAGGGGCTTTCCTGCTTTGTAATAGGAGGTGAGACTGGTATCAGAATGTGACTTTTCAACAGTATCAGTTTCTTCCTGTTCACTTTTGTTTTGACTAGATTCCTCTTTGGCTTCATTAGGAACAGTAATTGCATTGTCATCAGATAACTGATCATTCTCTTCTGTTGTTTTCATTTTTTTGGCAATTTCTTGTAACTCTTCGATGGAAACATTATTAACCTCACAACATAGAGGACTACCTAACCTCAAAAAATTCCTAAGAAAAAGGTACAATATTATATATATATATATATATATATATACATGTACAGTACCTGACATTATTAAGTTTACATACTATCACTGTACATTTACTTCCATTGACTACAGTGTACATTGTGAATGAAGTACACTGTACTTCAAATGTACTACACAGTATTACACCTTAGAACTACATGTATGCTATCACATACAAATGTAAAGGGAATTCACACATCACTACACATGTATGATCACAGTACAGAGTAGTACTATAGTAGGAGTATAGTTGACTATCACCTTATTAAAGTGTAGCTCCCCTCATACATGTAGTATGTAAACGTAATGAAGTCAGGCACTGTACGTGAATACTACACATTATGTACATACAGTAGTTAGAATAATGTATAATAATATCATTACCTGAAATCAGCTGGAGTTAATGCTTGATATGACAATTTTTCAAAAGTTCTTTCAAGAGCTCGATGAAGTGGATGTGTCTCATCAGAAAGACCACTACCACATCTAAGCAGAAGTCTTCCTGGAAGTCCACACTAAAGTAATATAAACTATAGTAGTGATGTGTGATACATATCGATATAGGACCTAATTTTAAAATAGGGACCTACATGTAGTCCTGCAAAATAATTTTGATCAAACACTTACCTTCAATTGCATTGCTCTCCTGAATTTATATAGGGTGCAAGTTGGGAATGAGACTAGGAATGATGAGCAATTGAAGATAAGCATTTGAATAATAATACATGTACATGTACATGTACATGTATTTTGCAGGAAGGTCCCTTTTTGAAATTAGGTCACACGTATTTTCCATTCTAGATCGTGATAATGATTTTGGCTTTTAAGTGTAACTGGAGTGGGCAGTATAGTAAATCTGTTTTTATGGCCTGTAGGGCCATCTCTATGATTGCTTTCCCACGGGTTTGAAGTATGTTCATAAAACTTTATATATATATACATATTCTTGTGTCACTTACACTAGTATTAATGGGCATGGCACCTAGAAGCCATTACATGTACATGTACATGTATATGTACATGTAGCTTTGTCTGATTTCTTTATTTGTTGAAACAGGACACATTTCATAAACATGTCAATTATGAAGTACTTGTTTGACAGAGTTATTATTATCATACCTGACAAAGAGTTTGTTGATTTCTCTCTGAACCAGCTATATTATAAATCTCTCTGACCACACAGTCTTGAAGATATAAACACCACTAATAGAAAAGAAAATAATTATTATATATTATGATCATCAATACTTATACATGTAGCTTATGTAGATGTACAAACAAAGTATTACGAAATTTATGAAAAGCTGTCATAAATTTTTATTGCTGTGCAATTTACAATCCTTCTTTTATTCAACACAGTTACCACCTCTAAAGTGCTACTGTCAATAAGATGAAAATGCCTTAACTATGAAGTATACACATGTTGTGTACATTACCCTTACATGTACTGTACACATGTACATTAGAGTTGTAATTTTTCATATGCTGTTTCATGTAGTTACAGTTAACCAAAATTTCCAAATTTCAATTATGTTTTAGTAACAATTAATGTTTTAGTTAACTAAAACTACACAAATGGAAATATATACTAAAATGTTGGTTTGAAATTTGAACTACAGCACAATGAGGAATTGTACTGAAATCAAAACTGTACATCCAGTTACACTGCTTCTTAGAGTAATTATAAGTACATTAGTAGTTAACCAAACATCCATTCCAAGTACATTTTAGTTATAGTTAAAAACTAAGTTATACTACATGTATATTAGATTTTTAGTTAACTAAAACAACCCTAATGTACATGTACATGTACCCTTTTTGGAGTACACTATACAGATATATATACATGTACATGTAGAATAATGATAACAAATAATCATCAGAGGGCAAACAAAACTGCATCAAATAAATAAGAGAATATAGCAACTATCAAGCAACTAAGATCATAGAACATTCATAGACCTACACTGTAGCAAGGGTGGGACTTAGGCTCTCCTCAATTATGTATCATAAAAAGACTATAGGGTGGTGACAATAAGTCATAAATAGATTTCACAGTAATTCCTCATTGTACATATGTATGTGTAGATTGTGTACATGTATGTACTTGTACAAAGCAATTAAGATCATATACACAAAGTACACTTATACACTACATGCAGTATATTATTATGACACAAGAATGAGACTCTGGCATGTAACACACAAACAATTATTAAAACAATTACGTGTACTCTTAATCTTACCTGACGTCCTGTTTCAGTATCATCATCCTCAATCCTTGCACTATCAGTATCCTCTATCACCATAGCAACACCGGTATCTGGAAAGTTTTCATCTCCTTGCACTATCCTTGTTTCTGGTTGTTGATCAGTTGTCATGGTATTCCCTTGTGTAATTACTTCATCATAATCAATACCAGGTAACAGATCCATCATACACAACACTGCGCCAGGATGAACAAGATATCCAGAAAAGAATTTTCTTGGCTGTCCATCAATTTCACTAGTTCTAGGTAAGATTGGAGAGGCATATTGTGTAACAGTTGGTGAATTAATTGGAGATAATTTTGAATGACGTAACAAAGGCTTAGATTGGCTTAATGGTATACCAAGTGCCATGTCTCGTAAATAACGAAACATCTCAGAAGCACAGTAAATGAAAGAATCTCTTGATAGCTCAACTGATGGTGGAGTGAGAGGTGCAAATTCACTCTCCATTACCAACTGGTCTTGTGAGATGTCAAGTTTTGCAACAGATGGTGGAAATTGGTCCATGTTTTTAGCAAAACAGCCAAGCAGCTTCAGGGGTTCTGAGAAACTGTCAAATCGTATCTGAGGATTAAGAAAGTGATCAGAAGTTGAAACTCATACAAACTGTGACATCATGCAACTAGTAAAATTATCAAAATCATGAAAAAAAGCATAAAATTATAAATATTACACATGTACGTGTACATGTATATACATGTAAGCTTGTTCAAAGTCCCAATGCTATTAGTTTCCAGAAAATGTGGAAATACAACAAATAGAATAATGTTTCGCTGGTGAGGGTTAAATATTACCAAGTCCTATTATATGTTATATAATACAAACTCAAAAGACACTCTAAATATCTGATTACTATAAACTGCAAACAATTATACAGTATATGTCTATAAAATCTCACCATAATGTAACAGCTACCTTAGTTCTACTGTCAGTATATTATAGTAATTACTGTCTCACCACTGTGGTGTTCAATTGAAAAGTATACCAACAAAAATACTGGTGAAGTACTGTGGTGTAGAAATGAAACTACTGAGTACTTACTGTACTGCATGGTGACTTTTTATTGACATACATGTATACTGTATGTATCATTAACATTGGACATGTACCTGTAAATGTACATGTACTTGTGCAATCATGTACATGTATATATACTATATTATATATAAGCACTGCATAGGTTTGTTCTTATATATACAGACTAACACATTAACAAACTAACATTAGTTTCAAAGAATAATCTGTTAGCTGGATCATCCTGCATTGCCACAGTGAGAACAATGAACACCAATTGTACCAGTTGCAGAACATCTGACTTGGGAACTGCAGGAGAAACAATTAGAAAAGAATATGAAGGAATTGCATAACATCAATGTGACTAGCTACATTGTTGTAGAGGCAGAGGAGGTAACTTTACTTAATATGTGTATTAATGAGCTAATGACTGTTCTTTGGACTAAACCGTTTACTACAGCATTTAAACAGTGTAGAATACAACTTGAACAAGGTTTTATATAAAGAGGGGGGGACACTCGGGGATTCCCCTCCTTTACTGCAAAGCCCTCCTCCACTTTTTAAAATAAATGTAAATCATCAGGTAAAAGCTACCAGGAGCCAACAAGCACAACCTCAGAGGGCCTAAAGGTTTCTAGGGGTCACACCCCCACACATTCATGAGAGCAGTCTGATAAATTGTCCCCCACTCCCCTCAAACAAGAAAATCCTATTGAAGAATTTTAAGCTATAAAATGAATAGTTTATTATACCTGAGTTTAGCTACATGTACATGTATAGTGATATTGCTTTCATGTAGCTAATTCTTTATAACTGTTGGACATACTAAAAAATATGATTTTAAAACTACATGTACATGTATATGAAATTATGATTGTAAAGAAACTCATACAGTAGGGCTCAGCCACAAGTTAACTTGAGGATGCATTTGGGTGTCAAGTATAATGTGAGCAAGTGGAACGTGCTTGCAGTTTGTTGAACGCACTAACATCTCTAGTAAGACCACTCGCACGCAAGCACACATGAGTGAGCAAGTGAGCGAACTTGCGAGGGTATATAAATGCTTCTGTGCAGCTACATGTACAAATACATGTATGACAGAAAGATACCTAGGATTTCTGTTAAGACAAGGAGCAGAATGTTTTCCATTAAAAGTTCAGGATACTCTTGTTACACAAATACAAAAACGGCTGGCTGATGAGGATATCCATGTTAGTAAGGTGACTGGTGACTATATATAATAAGCTCCTGAAGAAGTACAAAGAATTTAGAACTGTTTTGGATAAGCCAGCTAGTCACAGAAGAGAATAAAGTTTAAAAGATTGAACTGGTGCAAGGAAAGCAAAGACAATGGAGATCAATTTGATAACATCATCTGGAGTGATGAATGTTCTGTTCAGCTAGCAACCACGAAGACTCTGTTTCTGGAAAAAAACTCCAACCCAAAAGGTTGACAAAGGTCCATATTTGGGGTGGATAAGTATACATGAAACTACCACTGTTTTAATCCTCAAAGGTACCTTGACTGCAGTGAGATATTGCGTTATACTAGACCAAGCATTGAAACCATTTGTTGATAAAGTCTTTCCAACAATAGATTATAGATTCCAGCAAGATAATGACCTGAAACACACCAGTAATTACACAAAGAAGTACTTTAATGAAAAAGAAATTAAATGATGGCACAGTCCTCCAAAAGCCTCGAATTGAACCCAATTGAGAATGTGTGGAGATCACTGAAGTGACACGAGTACAAGCAAACCAACTTACATGTAGCTAACTTAGAAGACGGCATCAAGAAATTTTGGAAGACATGAACAACATAACTATGCAGAAAATACATTTCACATTTGCACACAATGATACCAAGGTTATTGCAGCTAATGGAGCAGCTTCAGGGTGCTAAATTTATTTTTTTTAACAGCTTTTATAAAAGCTATCACTCCCACAAAAAGGTTTCACCTTAAATAATTTTAACTAGACTGTAATATTACAATAATATATTTTATACATGTATATACATGTACATGTACATAATTATATATATATAATATAATTTATTAACTCTTGTTTTTTAATTTCTTTCTTTCTACATATCAGGATGGTTTAGCAGCCGACTCACAAGCAATTTCAGCGACAATATTATTATACATACATGTACATTAGTGATGGCCGATATATATCAATATCAACGATATTTGACAATATTGGTATTGTATCGTACCGAAAAATTTGAAGATGCAGTATCGATATTGATGGTCACCCCCATTTATTACAGTTAATTAACTGATTTTTAATTAACAATAATAATTATTAGTGTTTATTAGAATTAATGTTAAAAAGAATTTTAAAATTTTAAATAAAATTTTGCAGCTGTCAAATTTTTAGTGTAATACTGTCTACACCAACTTTTAAGTGTTTATAATGACGACTATGGCTTCTTCATTTTCATCTTCAATCAACACTACTGTAGTAAATTGGAAGAAAAGGGTTCATTTCTATAGCTACTCTTCTTGATCCAAGGTTTAAAAAATTCTTTTTTCAAATCAGACTCAGAGTTCAGTACAGCAGATGGTGAGAATGATTATCAGTGACGCTTCAACATTAGCAGAGCCACAAAATTCTACGTCTACAGAACAACAACAAAGCACACCATCTAATGCAACTTCCAGCAAGGCAGTTAACCCAGTTTGGGAAGTCTCTGATCAACAAGTTGCTGCATCTACATCCAACATATCTACCGGCATTTCAGCGTATACTCAACTTGACCAGTATTTCAAGGCCCCTGTCATCGATAGGAAGGACGATCCACTTCAGTGGTGGAGAGATAACTCCCATGTGTATCCTGCCATTGCAAACGTTGCCAAGGTCTGAAAGTGGCTGACAAGTAATTTTAGACCACCACTGTACATGTACATGTACATGTAGCTACATGTACCAACTTAGGAACTTCCAAAACATGCATATTTTACTGCCAAATGGCTAAATATTTGTTCATTAATACATAATGCGAATTGGGAAAATCACATTATGCATGTACATGTACATTGCTCTATTATACATGTAGTAAGTATATGTATATGTATTTTACTTACTATCAATCCAAGGACTGCCTCTATAAGGACCCAAACTCCCATATAATGAAGTGAGGACAGATATCAAATAATGAAAACCACAGCCATCTCGAAACAAAGCTTTCCGAGAGTTATCTAACTGGAACACACCAAGTATTGTTTGAAGGATGTCAATTCTTAGAGCTACAGCAACAGGATTGGCTGTGTTGAGAAGATCCAGAAGTTTGCCCATATGAACATAACCCTCTGTGTATAATAAAAAAAAGGATAATTTCAATTATGTAACACTATAAACACAAATACATACACTGTACAGTATACATGTGTGTTACAGTGAAGTAAAACAACATAACACAGCAAGTGAAATTTAGGGCTTGGATGAAGGCAATTTTATACACGTATACTTTCTGTACAGTATGGTCAAATAGGACTTTTGCCGTGAAACCTTAACAATAGCTTTTCTTGGCTCCAAATTTTGTTGACTTCCAATATAAAATAGTGGAATGATGGGCAATTGAAGAAAAGCATCTTGCAAAATTAGGTCATACATTTTGTATATGTACATATACATGTACATGCATGTAGTGTTTTTGATAAGCTCATATGGTGCACCATTGGCACAAATAGCTTCTTATTTGGCACTGCGCAGTTCTTTCTTTGGGCCAGTGGCACAGTTAATTTTGATTATATTGTCACTAACAGCGTTAATTGGCTCAGGATGTATTCCCAATGGTGTACAGTCTGTACACACTAACCATTGTTGAGCCAAATTTGGCCCAACTACAAAATGTATCAAATACAGTAATAATTACAATAATAATAAGTACCTTCTAGTAATATTAACTGTGTCATTAGTCTAAGAGCCATTCTTCTATAATTAGGCATATGAATCATTTCTATCACACATACACTACCACCAGCTTCTGAAAATGCTCTGCCATTGATATCATTACCTGTGATTAGAGAAAATAAATCATGCATGTACAATGTGTACGTATAACATACATATACATGTATTATACATTGCTTGTAACATGGATGCAAAGAAATGATGTCTGAATTATGAAAATATTCAACAGATAGTCACATCCATACTCTCACTATTTAGGTATTTTGCACAGCAAGGTACATGTAGCTAACAGACATGTGGGCTGGCAGAACAACTGTTTAAATTCATACATGTATACACAAGATGGTTGAATAGTGAGTGTTTAGAGATAAATAATTATCAGTGTTTCCTCTGAAAAGTGATACCATGGTGCTCCATCACCCTTTAATTTTAATATTTATTGATAAAACTCATCCACCCTTACTATTTATAGTAGGGAAACACTAACTACAATGTGATTATCACATTTCCTTGTTTATAGTGTTTATAACAATGTAAACATATTGAATAAAAGAATTTCTAACCTTCTATTGTAGCTCTGAGACATTCCACAAGTAGAAACACGAATTCTTCCTCACGTCCTTTAGGAGTAGTAAGGGGAAGAGATGGTGAAAGAATAGGTGCAAGAGTTGATGGAGAGTAATCTGTTTCATAAATAAATTATATTGAATGTAAATAAGTTGTATCCTGTATCCTATATTATTTATACATGTGCATAAATTATGAATAAAGATAGAATTACACTGTTTGATGATACTTTCCTTAAAGGAAAAAACCGTGCACCTCCTGTAAACATTTTCCCCTTGCAATAAGGGGTACATGTACACTGCATACATGTGAATAATGCATTTCTGTTTTTTTCCAATATAACAAGGGAAACAAGAAAAAGTATTCCTATGACTACTTCGTGGTATCCAGCATTCAGTAATCATGGCTGACTATCATGCCTGGAAACACAACAGCCTATTATACATGTAGTTAATATTTTGATTATCTACTCTCCTTAAACTTTAAAGGATCTTGTAGAACTTTAAGAATATATTTCAGGCAGAATAGCTAGCTATTAGTTCCAGTTTCTACGTTAAGCTACTTAGCTACAGGCAGCTTTCTTTCTGCTGGTCTGTAGAGCTCGAGGAGCCTCGAGTGCGCGTTGTTTTACGCGCCACACCCATTAATTGACCAGTCCCCCGGGAATGACGCAACTTCCTTAACTACGTATACAACGCATATTCGCGCAAGTGGACACAAGAAAATATATATATATAATATAGATTCAACCCCATGGAAAGCAATCATAGGGATGGCCCGGCCCTACGAGCCATAATAAGCTTTAATTGTTTTTCTTTCATGTACATGTACATGTACAGTGTATATCAAATTTAGTACAACAATGGTCAAACAGAGTGTGAAAGTATCCATCAACAAACACGGGTCAAGTACACTGGCACTTGACTACTTGTACTTAAGTACAAATTTGAAATACTTGTACATGTACTTTACTTTACTTACATGTAAGGTCCTCAGTCAGTTAATCTATACCATTAGTAAGTACTTGACAATTGACAAGTATTTATAAATACATGTACATGTATGTCAGTGATTTTGATAAGTATATATTACGCACCATTGACCCAAAGAGCTTTTTATTCTGCATAGTTGTCTTATTGGGTCAAATGGCGCAGTTGATTTTGATTATATCTTCACTAACAGCATTAACTCTGACTTAAAATGTATTACCAATAGCACACACACTAACCATTGATGAGCCTATTTGGCCCATGCTTCAAAACTTATCAAAAATTCTGAAGTATGTGTAAACTTCCATGCAAAGCATGTGTTGAACTATCATCAAAACTGAAAGATTTAGACGGAAAGATTTTTGTTTACTGTTTACAAATAATTAATTATACACAGTTATGATCAGGAATATTACTATTCAAAACTCAAGTACAATATACAATATACAATATTATATACCTGTCTGGTCTGTTTGTTTCTTGAATTCATCACACATGGCCTTCAATGCATTTATCAAAAGAGTCAAAATTCCTGCTTCTCTATAAATATCTTTGAAAGATGCTTTGTGACTAATGAACTTCAGTATATAGTTGAGAGCTAAACTCTGAGTTTTAGGGTGACTATATATACATGTATGTATACAGGAGAAATGGAAAGGAAGATACAATGTAAATATAAATGGTGGACATAATAATTATGATTGTGCATGTGAAAATCAGTCATATTTGATTTCAATTTTTTCTAAACACTCAAGATCAAACTGTTCATTTTAATGCGATTTTGTACAAGAACCTAACACAACTTGGAATCTACAATGTAGCTGGATTGTTTTTTTTTTGGTGTACAAAAAAATAAATTTTAAGTTGTCTTTGAGCAGTGCTGCAGGGTAAGGACAGGAGAATTGTTCATAATAGAGTGTGTAAATGTTGAAATTTGCTTAATTGGATATACATGTATGCAGTATTTAGGTGTCTTGGTGTACAAAATAGGCTTTAAAAAGTATTAAAATACTAGGATCCCTTTTCACATCTACAGTACATGTACTGTCACATAAATATACATGTATATAATACAACAATAAAGCAGAACACACACACACTCACACAAACACAAACACACACACACACACACACACACACACACACACACACACACACACACACACACACACACACACACACACACACACACACACACACACACACACACACACACACACACACACACACACACACAGCATCTGTAATAGTAATAGCCTTGCAATAATTTTAATTATTAATTAAAAACGCCCACCTAAGATTAATTAGGAGAGCACATGTGTATAAGCACATGGTAGGTAAAGTTTTCAAGGGAGTAGGATCTTTTGTAATCCAGTAGGAATGGGCCATTGTTTGACTTCAGGGTTTTGTAAGTAAGTTATTATTACATGTATTTACTAGTGCATTGGTGAACAGGACTCTATAAGCATTTCCAGATACAGATAGAGAGGGGAGGGTTGGGATCCCACCAAAGATGTCTTTAACCCCCATTTCTGGTTCCCAAGGCCAGACTATCCCTGTCAGGAGTCCAATAACACCAAAGTATCAAAGCATATGTGAATATATACATGTACCTTGGAATTATATGAGGGAAGGGATATACATGTAGCTATGTTACTGACCAATGGTAGTCAATTAGGTAACCAGAATCCCAATCTTAGCTGCTAAACCAATGTTTACAAACTGAAGAGCATATTAATTTAGTATTTTGGTTTAATAAAGTTCAACCAATGGTGGGGTGTTGGAGGTAAGAACCGGTGGTTTGATACTCTTAGAGCAGATCCATCATCCAGTAGACAGAGACAGGTCTGTCTACAGTGTTTATTGGTTGGCTGGAGAGTGGACAAGTACATTCAGGCTACCTCTGTAACCGCTTTCTCCACTAACAATGAGCACACCCACAAAACACACACACGCACACACACATACACACTTACTCCAGTAGTAATCCAACACTAGTTAGAGCATCAGTTGGTACATAACCAAGTTCAACAACAACAAACTCCAGAAGATGAAACACATGACCCTGTATAAAAAAAATTAAATATTCACTATTTGTTTAGCAGTTCCACTTCATCATCACACAACTACAAGTATTCAGGAAGCACATACTCACTGCAGTACAATATACATGTACATTAGTACTGAAACAAATACAAGTATTCGTTTATCATTCAAATATTCGTTTAACATTGTACATGTGAGGAAACTAAAATCCTAAGTACATGTACATGACCTTACTATTACTGCACATGTAACATGTTCAGATGCATTTTCCATTGAGCCCAGGCATATTTTTGAAAGGTAATTTTTAGTGACAGAAGTTTTATTGTGAAACCCCCTCCCATACACAAGAGTTATGTACATGTACATGTACATGCAATCATAAACCAAAAACCAAAGAGATATAAACACTAAACAGCACCATACTGTACAAGTAAACACACATACACATGTGGCATGGACTAGAATACTACTATCCACATTCCCATACGTGTATATCCTCATTCTTGTTCTCCAAAGATTCCAAAAAAGTTGACAAACTGTGTACTTGTTCCAGTATGAAAAAATTTGCGGGGTCACATTTGTATATATTAATGATAGCATCAATTATATCTTTCTCCATGTTACTGGACTGTCCTCGCAAAAAAGCATTATGTAATACCATAAATGCATCTTTATTCCTCACTGTGTTGCCTGAATGAAAAAAAAAACATGCATTACAATAATTGAACATTTTTGCAGGAACCAAACTACAATGTATGTACAAGTAAACTACATGTGTGTACTTGTAAACCTGTGATCAAATAGCATGGTAACTATGACTAAAATTGGATATCCATTATTATGCCCTGTAGGGACATCCTTATGACTGCTTTCTTATGGGTTCAAACTACATGTGTGTGTATATATATATTTTTTTATATTCTTATGTCCACTTACACGAGTATGCGTTGTATACATGTATGTAAGGAAGTTGTCATTCTGGTGGATCGGTCAATTAATGGGTGTGGGACATAACAGAACATGCACTCAAGCTCTACAGACCAGCAGGAAGAAAGAAACAAAGCTTGTAGTTTGCGTAAAAACTGGAACTAATAGCTACATGTAACTATTCTACCTGAAATATATTCCTAAAATTCTACAAGACCCTTTAAGGTTAAGGAGTAGATATTAAACTAATAACTATAATAGGCTGCTGTGTTTCAGGCATGATAAAGTCAGCCATGATTACTGAATGCTGGACACTACAAGGCAGTCATAGGGATACTTGTTTCTCTATAATTATATCTTGTAATCATACTACATATTCACATGAACTGCATGTACATGTAACAGTATGTATTAACTCACATCCCCCCAAAGGCTTGGGCATTTTAAATCCTGGATTAAATGGACCAGGATCAACTGGAGATACTGGAAGACTATCATATCCACATGACACTAAGTCAGATGTTAGGAGTATCACATGACGTTGGGCATCTCTAGCATCTTGTTCTCCAGTATTATCCATCATGATAATAAACTCATAGAGAAACTGGTAACCTCCTCCAGCAGAGAAATCTTCAATTAGAGACTGAGAATACTCAGAGGAATCCTACAAACATAAAGATACATGTACACATTATAATAAAGATCATTCATGTTCATCATCACTACAGGAAAATGTTCATAAATTTAGTGTAGAATGACTAACAATCCTTTTACTTGCATCATATAATTATCCCTCCATTCTTTTTTGTGAAAACTTCAATCTATTACTTCATTATTGAGTTACAGTATTAACTTTATTACTAAAGTCTGTTCACATTCATGATGACCTCAAAATCAGGATTTGATGACTTTAGAGGTATATGCAATGTAGTGTATTATTACAGGTGAGTGGTGTATACTGAAATATGGGGAGAGACATTTCAGTTTTTTTGTTTTGTAGATTGTTTTTGAAGATATTGGAATCCAAAACTAAGTACCCATCATAAAACAGAACTTTACATGTACCATTTCTTCCCTACTTGAGCTGCTACATTTCATTTAGTCTTGTCTCCTTGACTAATGGTCTGGTTTCAAGTGCAGAATTTAATCACACATTTACATGTACATGTATATCACTTATATAGCAGGTATGCAATCAATCATGGAACTTGAAAGCTTCTATTCTATATCTAAGAATACGTTAAGAACGAAGACATAAAGTCAGTTTTACCAACCCACTGATGAGCAAGCTTGAGTAGTTACAAGTTCATTAGAAGCTTTTTGTTGATGGTAGAAGATTTTGGATAAGGTCACTGCTGTTTTGGAGTAGGGCTGGAAAGAATCCTGTCTTTTACTATCCAGATATCTGTTACAGTAAAATATAAAGTATTACCTTACCCTTTGAACAGCATTTGTGTTTTCACAGATCGTTCTGAACTCTACAAGTCTAAAGAGCTGGTAAAATGGAGCATAAAACTTATCAACCGCCATTTTATTGCAATTTTAATTTCGTGTTTGGTTTCTGTGAATGTGTTAATTGAATGAGTACCTGGATACAAAGAATCAGATCCAGATGTTTAGTTCATGAATAATTATCTGATATCCATTCCAGCCCTTTAATTGGAGGCTTGATTACTATCAATTAAGTTAAGTCAATTACGTCAATTATCGCATTCTTGGAATACCAACACCTATTGATTACTGGTAATTAGACATTGATACTGTGACAAGAATTGTGCAATCAGACCATCTTAGAGGGTGTGATGGTATGGGGATGAGACTATATCTAGAAAAAGCAATTAAATTAGGGACCACACCAATAATTAAATCATTAAAATTAGAACATCTTCTCGCCACATGTACACAGTTAGGTACATGTAGAAGGAACAGTAGTCTTGTTGTGTGTGTGGTGTCAAATTCAGAGACAAAAACTAAAATTTAGAGGTCTGAATGAGGTACCAAACTACTATATAACAGACTCATTACTTTGTTAGATTTGCACTAAAAAATGTTTTGGTTGAGAAATTAGAGTACCATTTAACACCTTCAATTACACACATGTAGTACCTAACTAATCAGGTCCTCACTACATGCACTTGTATATCATTAAGCCTTCAACTACTACAAGTACATTGTGACTCTTCACTTCTTATATAAAATGGCTAAATAGATGTCTGATCAAAAGAAAGCACTGGTCTACAGTGTACCTTCATGTGGAATATGTCACAAATGTTACTGTAATTTTCAACTAAACCCACTAGATATGGTCAGTAGTGACCAAGTGGTTTCCCACTTAATTTACTACTGAAGTTATGCATCATTGAGCAGGAACATGAATATGATGAGAACTGTTCAATGTTGCATGACTAGGAGTACTGGGTCCAGCTCTACACCCAAAAATGGCCATTGCTGTATATCATACACCTTAGTGTACATTGTTTGTCACAGGGCAATACTGAAAACCAGCTTGATAGCTGATGTGATCTACCCTGTATAATGAACAAGACAAAAAAAATCCAGGAAGAGAAACTATTGTTCATCCTAGACACCATACAAACATGTACATGTATGGTTTCTCCAAACGACAAGAATTGCATTAAGCTTATTGCCTATTCACATGCAACTACATACATGTACACTGCATGATGTACCTGTACATGTACATGTGTATTATAATTATTTACAATAGGATTCTTCTAGCAATTCTGCTAGCAAGTGACAGTACACATGCAATAATTCACTACACACATGTAATACATGTATCTACATGTATGCATACGCCATTTAATGTTTAATCACATGACCACATGATTAGCCGAGTATACATGATTACATGACTAGTAGTCGTACCTTTAAGCAACAGGTCAATGCCACAAGTATCTCAGTCAGTTCCAGAGGTGGATGTGTTTTGATGAAATTGTTAATATTACGAATACAAAATCCAATACAACCTTTTCTGTGTATAAAATTTACTACTTGATCTATAATAAAACAATACAAGAGCATGACAATATACATGTACTAGATATACAGGTGTAAGTACTGTATAAACAGTGTTCTTGAATGAATACTGCAATGCAAGGCAGTGTGGTAAATAGATTATCATAATACATGTACATGTACAATGTATATGTACATGTACATGTACATGGTACTGTGCAATATGTTTTATGAGTATGTAAAAACAATGAATTCTCCTTTTACTTCTTCAAAATAATAAAGATTTACAAAAAAGACAAATGGGATACAGTGGATGTAATTATAACTGAGCCAAATAGTAGAGTACATTATAGTGATGATAATAAGAACATAGGGAACACTGCGTATACATGTACATGTACATATACGTTATGCCTATTAATTGCTGTACCATACTGTACATTATACATGTACATGTGTACTGTATGTACCTAACATTCACTAATTCATTGTACATGTACATGTATGTACATGTACCTGTACAGTATGCAATGTAACTGATTGAATATCAAAAGAAATTCGTGAATGAATATATTCCACACAGGATGTTTTCTGGAGGGACTGACAAGGTCAAAAAGACATTTGTAGAGGGTACCAACAGCACAAACTGTACATGTAATCATGCAGCAACCAGTGATCATGGGGCATGCCCATCCAGAATAATCTAGATCCTCCGGATTGATTCTGGTATACAAATCAATGCTGCCTAAGCTGGCTTCCAAATTCCTGGAAGGAATCGAAAGGCACCATGTTTCATAGTTAGTGTTGTTTTTTTAAGATAATAATCAAGTTATGGTTACACCTGTTGTATATTTAGTATCTCAAAAATACTTTAGTCATATATGATTAATAATACTACAGGCTTACTAAAAGGGTTTCTTTGTTAGTTAAGGTGGGGCTCTCAGGTGATTAGCAATTCCTGGAATCATACCTGGAATATAGGCACCATATTCACCATACACATGTATACTATACCATGTAGGCAGACATGTTTCAAGCACTTGAGTGCTTGTGCTTAAACATGCTTAACCACATATTTTTAAAGTGTTTGTGTTTGTGTTCCTACTTAATCACTGGTTGTTGGACAAGTGTTTATCAAGCACTTTTCAAGTACTTTGATGTAAAGTCATGTATTAGTGTTGTGAACCCGTGATTGTAAGTGATTGTAAGTGATTATCACCTCTTTGTATTGTGTGATGTGTTAGCACCTTTTCTGTATTGCGTGATGTGTAAGCACCTTTTCTGGCAAGCCCAAGCACATGTTCTGGACCAAATGGCTACAAGCAGTTTTTAATCTTTGCAAATTACCTTCTTATGGAACTGATGGTGTTTTCAAAGCTGAGTGTAACTATTGTAAGAAACAGTTATCTGGTATAACAAAGGTAACAACAGGATTGTGGAAGCATTTAAGGAGGGCACATCCATCAGTTTTGAAGGAGTCAAGTAGCAAGGAGCCACAGAATCAGCAAACAATTGCACTTATAACTACAAGCAAGTACAACTCTCTCCTCTACAAATTAGAGCCAATGATGCTTTACTATTATTTGTGTAAAGAGATCTATACAAAGGATGACATCCAGGTATCACTAAAACTTCATCCACCATCTTTAGGAATCATTTCAGGATCGAGTGCCTTGCTATGAAAATAGCAAAACTTACACAATTGCAGTGATTTTAGATCCATGATTTAAACTCAGATGGTATGCAAATGAGCATCGAAAAGATACATCACTCCAGCTACTGAAAGAATTGTCCAAAACTTTCCCATTGGTGACTAGGCAGAAAGCTCAGCTATAGAACCACCAGCAAAAAAAACAAAGGAATTGTTTAGTTTCATGATTGAGATTATTCAGCCTCCAAACCCAATGAACGAACTTCAGACATACCTGGACGATCCTTGTGAAGTTATGAAGACAAATCCACTCAAGTTTTGGAAGGATAAAAAAACAAGCTTACCTGACTCTAGCAACTACAGTATTTAGTATTTCTGGCATGGAGTTCTCACCTCATGTTGTAATAGTTATTGAAATTGTTTACTGTGGTTAATAGAAAGTGTTAATTAAAGGAATCATGTGCTTAAAGTGGCTACTTGTGCTTGTGCTCTTACTTGACATATCTTAAAGTGCTTGTACTTGTACTTAAGCACTTTCTAAAGTGCTTGAACCCATATCTGCCTGCAGAGAAGTATCAGTGTAGGCAAGCAGATATGCTGATCATGCTATGGATACAGCCAAACCTAAATATACACTAGTTATACACAACACTAACAATAGAGCTGTTCACTATTTTTAGTACCTCTTGTAACATTTTTAGTACAAATATTACAAATAGCAACTATCCTAGGTAAAGCAGTGCCTCAACAGGAATCACATTTAACTGTTACATTTTTTTGTATGCTAACATGTAGTGTTGTTTAGATAACTGGTACATGTATAGCTAAGGCAACTAGACTATATACATGTAGCTAATGTTAGTAGACCTGCAGTTTAGTTAGTTAAATAAACAATGTACATGTAAACACAGTACTATTCACATGTAGTAGACATGCAATTTAGTTAGTTAACTAATAGGTGTACAGTAGCCAACTAAAACAACATAATTATATCCACTGCATATTATCCATGTACATGGACACTTACTTGTTAAATTATGTTTACAGATGGTCATTAATGTCTCAGCTGATGCTTTTCTCCATATCTTATTATGTGTAGGACATGGAGAAGATATAGCACTAAACAAAAGAGACAGATCATCAAACTTGAGTAGATCATCAACAGCTTGATTGTAACGAAGTAATCTGAATATTACAAAGGTATGTATGTACATTGTAAACATTATGGGCATACATTATGAACAAAAAAGCACATGCATATACAAGTACATGTATATGTAAAAAAAAAAGTACATGTACATGTACATTAGAAAATCAGTCACTTAGTTCATTGATCAAATGCTTGTCTTTAAAGCAGAGCCGGGAAAAAGCTTTGAACCTTTGTTCATTTGGTGCATATTTGAAGCTACATGTAAATTCTCCCTTCAAAGCTTCACTGCCCATGCCCACTTCAATGTTTGGGCATGCACACCTGTACATTCACATCTAAACATGTGATTAATACAGTATGTGACAAAAAAAAGTTCCCGTTTTGTCTTTGTAGAATAACTGTTGTATGACTCCATAGTATGGTACATTAACTATAAAACACTGTATAAACGTGAATATTAATTACATTCATAACTAACGTATTGCAACTTCGACGTATTACAAGATACGGCAAGCAAACATCTTCCAGAGATCTCCTAGGACATTACTTACAAGTAGATACTGCGTTTGAGACTAAGTCTAAACTTAGTACAAGTCATTCGTGATTGAGAAAGACAATCAAAAGGGCAGGACGTTGCCACTTACAAGTTCGAAGGCTTGTCTCGCTACTAATCTATCCTTGAATTCATCAAGTGTTTTTGCATTTATGCTGCCTATGCATCAAAGTCAGGAATTACTAGTTGCAAATGTACACAAGCTAGCAAAAGCAACTTTATGTGGACATGTCGAGAATCATCAATTCACTCACTACAAAAATGCTGAGTCACTGTATTCGATATGCGCATGCACAATAAAATTAATTATTCATAAATGGTAATTACTGTTTATCGCTAATTTTGTTGTACAGTCATTCTATAAAGAGAAAACGTGAACTTTTTTTGGTCACATACAGTAATATGGGCATGTTCCAATGAAGTCAAGGCTGTGTTGCTGGCTGCTTCTGTCTCAATTCTCAGTCCAGTGATGCTAAATCTGAGTAGAAGCAATAACAGGAACAAGACTATTACTTGTTATATAAAGCAGTAATCAAGTTTTGGACACCAATCAAGGTGAGAGCAACTTCGATAAAAACACATGCGAACATTTGAAGCTTTTCTTAATGAACCAAGAAATAATATAACAAGAGGGATGAAATGACAAAGCTAGTGGTACTTGCAATTCCAAACTGATTTGTAACAAGTTTAGAATATGATGCTACTAGCCTTTCCAAATGAACTGACATTCATGGTAATAATTCCTCAAGTATCGTGTAGAATCATCCACATGATAAGGATATTCATGTAAATAAAATGTAACTACATGTATTAGCGTTGTTTTAGTTAACTATAACTAAAACACAAGGTATTTTGACTTTTAGTTAAATAAACTATAACTAAATAATTACAAAGTCCATTGTAATAACTATAACTAACTATTGACCAATCTAACACTAGTAACTATACAGGTATATGGTCCACCAGTATGTATATAATTATAAAGATAATAACTTACATTACAACTACTACATGTACATGCATTTCATGATTAAAATTTCATTTATCACTTTAAATTTTTTAATTTATAAAAAGCCTAATTCATCATGCCATGTTTATCATCATACTAAAAAGAGAAGCAAAGTGACCATGTATGAGTTGGGTATGGTATTGATTAGCAGCAAATTAAATCATTCCATCTGCTATTCAATTCTGTCCTGTGTCTTCCAAACCCATGACGGGCCCAAAATCACATTTCTGGTACCAAAGAGAAAGACTTTAAGAATATTTTTTTAATTGAAGCATCGGTTTTGTGGCAGCAAAGGACAAAGTGCACTAACAATGACCTTTGACCCAAATTTTATGGGATATAGTTTTGTGAGAGCATTGTATCACATTGAGTTTTATGAGGTTGTAATTTTATAACTCCCTGCCAGAAAGGAAGCGTAGCCTACTTAATAGAATACTAAATTAAACTGCAATTCATTGGATGTTGGATGTACATGTACATTGTACACAATTTTGGATATACATACACGTGTACTACTCTCTGTGCTACAATAATTATTGTGGAGGAATTATATCACGACATACAATAAAAAACTGGAACATACATGTACAAGTACATGTATATACTGTGCACATTTATACCTGTTAAGAACTCGAATAAATAGCTTCTGTAATTCATTTCTGGATTGAAGAGTATTTTTAGTCATAACCTCACCATCTCCAGTTTGAATCTATACATGTACATATGTATATATAAATAATACGTACATTAGAAGATAAATAAATATTATTCTACCATGCCTATAGTAAACTGACCAATCAGATTGCAGTAAATGAGGTTGCTAAATTACACTGAAACCTACTGAGAGGTTGATAAGTGTTCCCGGGAGGTTTGATAAGTGTTCCCGGGAGGTTCGATAAGTAATTTATCAAACTTCCCGGGATATGGGTTTTGATAGGAAATTTTAACAAGAATATAACTGTCTTTTCTTATAGCTACTGCATAAATGGTTAAACATTCTTGATAATTATATTGTGTAAATTAATTATTACTGTATGTTATTGTAACATTCTAACAGTTAGACACATTAAGTGTGAATGGTAGTTGATCATTATATAATAATATAATTAATAATATAATTATTAGCTGTAATTCATAGTGATGCATGTTCTTTTTGAAAATCTGACACCAATTTGTATGCTTGTGATTGAAATCTTTCAGAGCTCTATTGCTTCCTCTCGTATACGTGTATGAGATTCCAAAAGAGTTGGGTGGGGCTGTTCTTGCAGCGCCTGCTTCTTGATAGCGTTCGATCGATATCGGTGGATGACCACACCTTATACTGGAGTAGAGGAGGAGCCGGAAGTCTGCCACATGTTGAGCTCTTTTTGTCATTTGCAATTGAACTGTTGATTAGTTACTTGTCTAAAGAGTCACAGAAACCCACACTATATCTATAGGTTAGTGAAATTATGTATACTGTTGCCACGCGCAAAGATTTGCTTAGTTACTGTATTTCGCGTGCATTTCATCGTAGAAGACGGTTATACACCTCGGTATGGTTTCTACTGATTTATCAAACCTCGTGCCTTCGGCCCTCGGTTTGATAAATCCAGTAGAAACCTTTACCTCAGTGTATAACCTATACTTATTATATACATGTACATGTAATATATATATCATTATGTATAAATACTAAATAGTATGTACATTGTACATTAAAAAAAAAATTAGTATAATAATTATTAAGGTTGCACCTATACTATCTGAATAGGTGCCTATATTGAAGATATAGGCAGAGTATCGGTATAGGCAACTGCATTGCCTATACATTGCCTATACAGCTTAAACAATATTTTTCAGGCTTTGCAGATTTCCTTATTGTCAAACTGCACAAGTAAAATCTGAAGATATGTGCAACCAAGGCTGAATATGCCTGTAACTAGATGTACAATGTACTTTGGGCTAGTGTTGGGTGATTAACCGGTTTGACGATTAAATCACAGTGTTTATAATAAACAATAATCAAACCGTTACATTTTTGTTTGAGGTGATTATTGATTTGCACAATTATTGCGCATGCGCGATTATTCTCCTTTGTGTTAGACCACAAAAGTGTCTTAAGTGAAAAGATGGCTTTACATCAAGCTCAGGGAATGAACGTTGTAAAGAAAAAAAAACACAAAAAGTTGTGTTTGGACTTAATTGGGACTACAGGCAACAGAAGATGGTATTGTGATTGAGTCAAAACAAGAGAGGCCCGTTTGTTACAAGTGTAAAAAATCAGTCCAAGCCAAAGGTGGGAATACTACAAATCTCTTTGATTATAACCATGATAATCGTGATTATATACTGTATGATTATCATTTCATCAATTCTCATAATCGCCCAACGCTACTTTGGGCTGAATGTATAGCACGTGAACAATAGAATAATTAACACTGTACCATGTGTGAACAGTTGTAAACTAGATAAATACAACTATATATTTCACACAGACGATATCGAATCGGATCTGCATATAGGCAATATGGATTACGAAATATAGGCATATAGGCAAATTGCTGTATAGGCGCAACACTAATAATTGTGTAGAAGGGGGGTTAGTCGTGATATAATTTAGTGTCTAAAATGTATTGGTTAGCTAAAGACGGTAGAGTAGATTACACAATACATACTGTACATGTATTTATAAGACCACATCAATGAAAAAACAGAGTTGGCAACTAGTGAAATAGTAATAACAAGAGCTTCAGAAGACATTTTTCACTTCTTGAGGCATTCGTGAAAGTAAGTATGTACATGTATATGAATATGATTGTACATGTACATGTATATGAATTTACAGTCAATGTGCATATGTCAGGGGTAGCACAAATATTAATTAATTACTGGGTGGCAATTCAAGATATAGTAGTTGGAGAAAGTAATTGTCCTGATGACCTGTTAACTAATTTTTTGGTTGTCCCAAAGCAAAACGTGCTTGTCAGGACAAGGGGATAAGTGCTAATTACATGTACAGTAAGAGTGAATCAATAAAAATTTTACCTTCCATCTTTGTACTACGTACATTCTACACCCTGTAGTACACTAAATCTCAATTTGAATGGTAATTAAATATTCAGTGATATATGTACATGTATGTTAGATTCTATCACAAGAATTCAGATCTAAACAAAGTTGATATTCCAGAAGCTTAATGCTCTGTCTCACTGGACTAGTGAGTATGTAGACAACTCCACCACAAATAGAGTGTTCAGTTTTTTTGGTAAATACTTGATCAATTTTTTTCCTTTGTAAGAAATTTTGTGTTTTGTATATTGTTTCTACGATGTAGTAAAATGTTGATCGTTTGACCCATTAACCATGCCTATGTTCCAACATTAATTAATAACAAACGTTAAGAGTATTACACGGTCAGACTATAGTAGTACCACTACCACAAATACAAAACAAACTTTTTATTGTGTACAATCTGTACATGTACACACACAAAAAAAAAAAGCTGTTCCCCAGGGGAGGATCGAACTCCCGACCTTCGCATTTCTCAAATACTGTTTATAAGTACGACGCGCTAACCTACTGAGCCACTGGGGACTGCCGAAAGCTTCAAGAACAAAATAAGTATCGTAGCATACTAACAATCTAATGCAAACAATTTTTTTAATGGTAATACTATATCAGCACTGTAGTATAACATAACTCTGATTATTTTTCTCAGCCAAAGTGGCTGCTCTAATGTTTCTAGGCGTTTTGTGGCTGTGCTTAATGAAGCCATTGTGGCTGTTTGTTGTTCATTGAGTGTGTTTGTCTACGCCTATTGCTAGCATGCTAGGCACATAAATTTTCATGTACATGCACTATCAAGAGGAGTGGCCTGTTGTGTCCTACATCAAGCAATGTTACATGTACATGTACATTGTAAATTATAATTTCAAAGTCATAACTATATGAATAGCTAGACAATCCTTTTGAAAATTATATGTAGATGTACATGTACAGTACATGTAGATTACAATATACATGTACAAGTTATGTACATACATGTACATGTACATATATAATTATATATATATAATATATATATAATATATATATATATACATGTATATAATTATATATAATATAGTATATAATAATTATTAATGTACATGTTAAGCATGAAATAATTACATGTACATGTACATTGCATCAGAATAAATTTCAGAGAATGTAAAATTCAAATAATATTTGAGGAACATACCTGAGCATACCCTAGACAGTGCATGCCCCCTAAACATTCTTCATACACATCTTTGCTAAATGAAACCATGATTGTATGAGACATTTTTAAATCTCCCATCTTAAATGTACATTGTACATGTAATACCATTAATGTAATGTACATGTTCATATACTATTGTGGACAATTAAATGCAATTGTACATAATTACATTCTTTATCACTGAAAGGTTTTACTATGAATTGAAAGATTGATTTTAGAGCTTACAGAAGCATATGGTGATGGTAAATCCAAGAAAAGATGAAGACATCGAACAAGAATAGAACTAAGATTGGAACTCATCATTGAATTAACCAATGTGTCGGGACCTCTGGACAGTATACCAATAGCTATATGTACAGAATAAACACTAATAGTAATGAATGTTGGTCATTATCAGTTATTGTTTTTAGTATCATTGATGGTTAGTTTTGAGTGATGTAACTGATACTGTAAACAAATGTACTAATTACATGTACTTATGACTATATGTACAATGTGATTGAAAGCTTTTTTAATAATTCATTTTCATTGACAAAATCAGATACTGTACATAAATATCCCAGAAATATGTGATAGAGCAAAGGTACATGTATCAGTAGAAAGAAAACTAGAGAGTTTAGGGGCACGCTTCTCCCCAAACAATAAATACATTGTGTAAATATACTTTGAGATTGATTATAAGATTATCATGAACAAATTTTTAGCATTTAGATCTCAATTTGGTAACATGTAATATTGAAGCATACGTAACACTAACTCATTTATATAATATGTATAATTATATCATGATATAATAATACCGTGACAATGAATAGAAAAATCAGTTGTCTGGGAAATAATATTTATGGCCCGTAGGGCCATCCCTATGATTGCTTTCCCACGGGTTCGAACTATATATATATATATATATTCTTGTGTCACCTACGTGAGTATGTGTTGTATACGTAGTTAAGAAAGTTACATCATTCCCGGGGGCTCGGTCAATTAATGGGCGTGGCACGTAATAGAATGCGCGCTTGAACTGCAATGAACTCAGCAGGAAGAAAGCTGCTTGTAGCTTACATAGAATTAGAAACTGGAACTACTAGCTGACTATTCTACCTGCAATATATTTCTAAAGTTCTACAAGATTCTTTAGAAGGTAAAAAGAGTAGATAATCAAAATAATAACTATAATAGGCTGTTGTGTTTCAGGCATGATAAAGTCAGCCATGATTACTGAATGCTGGACACCATAAAGCAATCATAGGGATACTTTTTTTCTCTATATACACTTGTTTTATCTAAAATTAATTTTAATAAATGTTGGCAGGTATAAGACAATTTATTCTAAATAGGAAGCTAACCACATTATGAATCCATAGGTGCTCTTACAGGATACCATATTCAGCTAGCCTACTGTACACAATTACAGAAATTTATGTGATCCCAATTATCATTACCCAAATGGGTAATTTTCTTATTCATGGTCACATTACACATGTATAAATAACTATTATGGCTCGTACGCCCATCCCTATGATTGCTTTCCCACAGGCTCAAAGAATGTTTATATAATATACAATGTATATATATATATATATATATATATACATGTATATAGTATGATGGTGACATCATCCCTTTGATGTGGTGAGTTCTATATATATATATATATATATATATATATATATACCTTCCATGTGCACACTAAGCAGGAGATGTCACCATCATACAATATATTGTAAATAGTATGCTAATAGGTCCTATATACTGAATATAGGACCCTTGTTTTGTGTCCTCGGATGTGATATAGCCCTCACAGGCTCGGGCTATATCACATCCTCAGACACAAACTCAGGTCCTATATTTTGTATATAAGACCTATTCACATATTATATATATTACATATATTTGCTTGTGTCACATACACGACTATGCATGATATACATAGTTAAGAAAGTTGCGTCATTCTGGAGGGCTCGGTCAATTAATGTGCGTAGCACGTAATAGAACGTATGCTAGAGTTCTACAGAACAACAGGAATAAAGCTGTTTGTATCTTTACATAGAAACTGGAACTGACAGCTTTTCTAGGTGCATGAACTTCTATAAGAACCTCTAAAAACTTAGAAGAGAGGATAATCAAAATAATAACTATAATAATATGTTGTATTTCAGACACGAGAAAGTCAGCCATGATTACTGATTTTTGGATACCACAAAGCAATCATAAGTATACATGTAATTTCTCCATAAATGATGTAATATTACATGTACATGCAGTTATGTACAATGTGTACAATAAACATTGTGCCATTAATGTTTGTATAATACAATGCATGTATATTGTACATACATGTATATACAGTACATCACAATGCTCTATATAAGCAACACGTTTGTTGTCAACACTATTAATTAATAATGACTACTCAGGTATGTCCTTCACATCAAAACATAATTATAAGCTACTAACTAGGAATACGTATGCGCAGGACTGCCTCGATCGCGCTAAACTGTATGTGCATTCAATTATCCAGAAAGGTGTGGTTTTAGTCACACACATGCATGCATGGTATATTTGTTATAATGGCAGGAAAGAAGAGAGAATTTAGTGACTTGTCATCTTGTGATCCTCGCGATGATGCTAACATACACAGGATTATGATCTTCATCAGTCTTGCCTCTTGTTCACTCTCATCTAGATCTCGGTGTTTCCATTCTCTACCTCTTAATTTCTCCTCTGTCTTGGCCTCTTCTGTAGCTCCCACTCTTTGCTTTTTTTTTCTCAGTGTAGCTAGGCGTCAAAGGCGTGCTGTAGGTCCCTCGCTCGTAGGTTCCTCACTCATCTCTACATTAGAGCAGTAAAGCATCACCAGTACATGCAGTGAACTGATTAACGTGCCTGTGGTCATACGTTTAATTATTGCATTCCTAAGTGTGACAGAACCACATATATATATATATGCAAACTAAGGTTGAGCTTTCACTACACTCCCAGATTAGTTGCCTCGCACTAAGGTACTTGGCAATAAACACATCATGTCATTGACATCATAATAACTACACTTTGGAATGACCATCATCAGCACCAGTGCACCACTATCACTTTTTACAAATTTCGATTCATTATTGAGTTCCTGTATAATCGTATTAACCTTATGACATTAAGCTATGCACTACAGTACTATACACTATATTATATACATGTATGAAGTCATCACATCCTAATTCCAAAGTCATCACATCCTAATTCCAAAGTCATTATAGACTTCTCTTATTAAACTTCCTACATGTACATGTACACATCTAACAATAATGATGTCTTAAAACATCTGTTCAATTTCATTGTTAATCTACATGATCATAAAATAATATTATAGTACACTTGTTGAATTGTTAAGCCCAACAAGTATACACCTTTACAAGTGACATAACTATAGTCGTACAACTGATAGAATTCAATATCTTTCTACATAACTACACATGTACATGTACACACAAGCGAAATAAATCCAATACAGTGCCACTTAAGAAGAAAGGTGATTTATTTTGGCCCACTTTTACATTAGGGTTTCAATGTACAGCAATCTACAATCACAAAATTCATACATTTACCTTTCAGTAGAATAATACCAACACTAGGAGTTTCATCTGTTTCAAAATATTCCAAAAGATTAGCCGGGCTAGATTGAGCCAGCTGTGTAACATGTCGTACAAAAATGAAAGCTACATTTTCTGCAAAGTCAAAGACTTCACCAAATTTCTCTACAAGTTGGGCAGGCTCACTCCTAGTACACGTTTTATTAAAAAGAGGCACTATTTGAAAGAGTTTGGCCTCCTTCTCTCCTTGATCTTGACACTGTAGATACTCTCTGTACTTCTTCCTCAATGTCTGCACAGCCAAGTCCTGCTCTGTAGGACGTGCTTCCTGAACAGGAGGATTTGGAGGACGACTACTCCTGCGCAAAGAAGAAAGCAAATCAAACATCGACATGACCAATAGGCCTACAAAGTACAGTGACACAAACACGAGGTTATCATGTGACAATCACGTGGTCCAGAACCAAAACAAAATTGGCTCGTTCCCACTACTTAGATGAAATTCGCTTTTTTTGCACTAGCAGACCTCTGCTACTGTATATCACTGCACCAACATCTCTGTACGTTGATCGTCTGTTAGCAATTCAATAGCCATGGATCAGTACCCAATTCATTTGTTGGTCAACACCCACGCCTTTTGGGAAAAATTTCCCAATGACTCTGTAAAAATTTAATTTCAGTAAATATATATATATGAGACCCTTTTTGCGACTTTCTTAGTTTATCATTCAATCTTACAACAACTTTGTTTTATCATAATATCACCATGCACTACAGCAGAGACGTCCTGCCTCGTGATCTTGTCCCCAGGCTCTTGCAGACACATGGGCAGGGCTCTGCCTCCCTGTTCACACATCTGTGAGAGTCTGGGGATGTGGAAACCTCCCAAGTAGACCAGGCTATTCCTGATGAGACATTTCCTGTTAAAAATGAAAATGTATCTATCCATCTATCTACTGAGCACCAGTATTAATATATATTCATAAAATATTATATATAAATTATATGTATAATTATAGTTATACTTATTATAATTTTGAATCAGACGATAAAATAATAATTAATAATTATTATTATGATAATTACAATCAAATTAACTTTAAGCCATACTAATTGCGTCCACTAAATTTTTGAATTAATTTTAGCAAATTTCTGAGCTATGCCTTGTCTAATATGCCAAATAAAATTAACGATAATGAAATATAATTATTTGTGTCTACTAATTTTAGCAATTTTAACAACTACCTAATAATCACTAAAATATATGTAGGACACAAAGGTGTCACATGTAGCCAAGCCCAGAGGTATACCAATTTTAGGATACATACAGTTACATGTCACTATCACTACTGTGTGTCACATTATCTATCTATCACATTATCTATCTATCACTATTTTTCACAAATACCCCAGATCACTGTCACCAGTGAGATCATCAATAGTATGCTAATGTTGTTTCTATATGATAAAATAACAAAGATGTAATGTATTGGAAGGTGAAGGGGTAGGAATTTGATAGAAATATCCAAAAGGCAATGTAACCAGGTATCCATTAACTGTTTATATAAGCATACGGCAAAAGACATTGGTATATGAAATTTCAATTCAAAAGGTGTAAACATAATTGACAAACAGAACAAACAAGCAGCCACAATGGCCAAGAAAATCCATAAAACACAACAGCCCACAATTAGTCAGTTTTCAGCAGCTTCACTAGTTTAAAGGAACTTGGGTTGAAAGTTGATTTGGAATAAATTGTGTATCTCTGGACAAAATGTGTCATTCCTCTTTTCCTATGCAAAACTTCTGATATCTAGTCAAAAACTCGTACCATCTGAGCCACAACTCCTAAATGGCAGAAGAGTGTAGATTATGCTAAAAATTGTAAAGCTAGCTTCAAACTTAGCTAGCTATTAGCTGAATGTTTTCTCAAAGACATAAACTAGCTTAAGCTGATGAACAGTACCCAACCAGCAGACCCGAAGATCTCTTTAGTGATCTCTCTCTTTAAAGTGCATTAATCGTAGTGTCTAGGCTTATTTGTACCATGGTAAATCCCGTCAAATTTAAATAGGAATACATAGGCTTGAGCACATTATGCTGGCATAATTCTAGTTATTAATTATGCTGACATAATAGGAAAGAATTAACATAATTAAATTAAAAATTCATTAATCTACAATTATACTATAGTATATTATTAGTTGATGCACATATTGAGAATAATAGGGAAATATGCAGGAATAGGAGTGAGATTTTGTGGGAATTGCTCAAAAGAATAATGTGTGAAACTTTGAGTATAATGCACTCAAGCCTATAGTATTACACCCACTCCCTTCAACCTTTGTAGTGTTTTCGTTTATAAATCAATTATTCATGATTGAAGTTTGTTTTTTATCCCCAGATAGTAATTATATAGTCATTGTGAACTGACGCACTATATGAGTCAAATCACATTACATGTATAATTATATATGATACACAAAACCCTATACATACATATAAGCTTATCAAAAACACTGATGCATAGTTACATACATGCATGCATACATACATACATACATACATACATACATACATACATACATACATAGTACATACGTACATAAACATACATAGTTACATACAGTGTACATACATATAACATACATACATATATAAAGGCATACATACATGTGCATTAGTGATGTACCGATAAGAGATTTTTCCGATAAACCAATAATTACTTTAGATATGTACCAATAACCAATACCGATTTGATATTCCGTCTACAGATGTCTTCAGTTTCCCAGCCATGTCTAGAAGTGAGCAGAGATGAAGTGAGTGGACCAAACTGGGGTGGATTGTACAATGTGGAAAACATTGTGTATGAATTGTTCGTCACAATACAATTACTTGTAGACCAGAAACTTTCAGCAATATTGAAAGGTAGTGGTAAAGGTCTTGAGCAGGTTAGGAAAGAAAATCTGTCGTGGCTCTGCAGTGATGAAGAAGTACAGTTTTTATAGTGTTTGGTCAGTCCTGCTAAAATTGAAGATGAGAGTGTTCGCCAGAGTCTGTTGCAGGAGATTGCATACATGTGGATAACCACATGAGGGCACAGCAAAACACATAAGAGTAAAAAGGAAACGATCCCTCCGCAAGGTACTAGCAATGAACGAACAATGTATTGAACAGTCAGATCAATGATTACATCTATAACACACTTAATGTATTATGTATGTATTACCCTTAGTCCAGTGGATTTTGCATGCCTACATGCATATATACACATATCAGTTAAGACACAACATAGAAAAAAAAATTATCACTTTAAGCAGGTAAACCTATATGGATACTTATTAGGTAAATCACAATGCATAATTAATTAATTATAACTACTAATCAATCGATTTAAAAAAAAACACATATTTATCCAAAACCATGATTAGTGCCCATCTAAACCAAACTTCAGTCTAATAACTAACAGAAAATGGATTTAGAATGCCCAAATCTTTGGTGATATTGTTGTCATTGAGTTCACATATAATACTAAAACTAAAAAAAAATTTGTTTTTTACTCCTAAAAAAATTAAAGTACTGGTGCACTACTAAAAACAATATAAAACTATTTCATTTAAACACATATATACTTTAGTTTAGCAATGGTTCCAATAAGCATGTGAATATGTTTAAAAGCTTATCTTGGTTATGTAGTATGTATTATCTCTGATTTAAGTTATGGTTAACAAACTTAACATAGGTGGTGTCTAATGAACTAGTAATACTCAAATGAATCCTGGGACAAATAAACAGTCAATCACAAAGACAAAAAACTAGGGCTGGGAATTGGCTGAGATTCTGAAATCGATCATCACTAACTTCAAGTCAATTGATAATCGATTAAAATCAATTGTAATTAGGCCAATTAAGTCAATTAATACAGGAAACTCCTCCCAAAAAGGCTTCCTATCACTTCCATAATTATTGTAATTATTTTATCGATATAAACGATATTTTAAAGTATGTCTTCTGGCATAATCAATATCACAGAATTATAATCGATAATCAGAAGAATTTTCAATATCAATTGATTAATCAATTAATCGTCCCAGCCCTACTAAAAACATATCACTTTATATGCTACACATGCAGGAGAACACATTAATTTTCATAACTTTTTTCACTTACTGAATTCTGGCAAAAGCTTTCTATCTATTCCATATTCGAAGTTCTGGTAGCTCTACTACAAAAATTTAAATTCCCTTCCTCAAACATGAATACCGATGTTCTGTTTTACATTGAGTGCTATATACTTCTAGCAATAATCTTGAGAGCTTTGAGTTGGTGCAGTTATTTGCTGCACTGGCACCAAAATGCAAAATCATGCCAAAATATTATACATAAAAACGTCGCACTACACTAGACAGAGTTGTGATCTTTACTGCTTTCACTCAGTGGAAAATATTAATTGGCAGGAGTTATCTATTACAGAATTTATAGAGTAAAGATAAAATTATAATAAATAAAAAATCACCTGATGATGGATCCAATTTTTCCCGCACTAATTTCTTCTTGAACACGGGACAATCACATGACAAAAGCACACGCCTTATAGCTAAATTAGCAGCAATCGCATATAATTAATTAATTACCGAGTATAATATATAAAAGTAAACAAAATATTTTTTTGCAATACAAAGTTGACATAATTTATAATCAATCGAGAGGATAAAAAATATAATGTGCATAGATAATACTATTATACAGAGAAATCTTTTGGAGAAGTGGTGGCTTTTATAAAAGCCGTTTGGAGAAGAGAAAACAGAAAAAAAAAGTGTTAGGTTTGCATTTACTTCTTGGGCCGTGCAGCCTTCTTGGGTGCTGCTTTCTTTGCAGGTGATTTCTTTGCTACTGTCTTTTTGACAGTCTTTTTGGGAGTGGACTTCTTGATACTTTGTTTCTTTACTGGTTTCTTGGCAGCTGGCTTCTTTGGACTCTTTTTCGCTGCCACTTTCTTTGCTGCTACTTTCTTGGGAGACTTCACTGCTTTCTTTGCTGCAGGCTTTTTCGCTGCTACTTTCTTAGGCTTGGTTTCTTTTTTCTCTACTGCCTTGCCAACTTTGAACGAACCAGATGCACCGATTCCCTTAGTATGGACAAGTTTACCCTTACTGAGAAGGCGCTTTAAAGCCAATTTCAGTTGAACCTCGTAATTATCTCCAACGTTATAGTTACTGGCTAAGTACTTTCCGATCTTCTGGCGACTGCTTCCATTTCTCTCCTTCAAGGATTGGATTGCAGCAACGATCATATCTTCATACTTGGGATGAGTTGGTGCAGCCTTTGGGGCCTTTCTTGGTTTGGTAGTAGGTTTCTTTGCAGTAGACATGATGAAATCGAAGACAGCTTCTTTACAGCGAACTTTCTTGAACTAATAGTATAGTATGAAGCTTACCGCTGGTTGTTTATATACTACACATGCCGGACCTCCTAGGAAAAGGCTCACGTGAGTGGATCACTTCACTCAATGTTTCATTGAAATATGTCTGCCAAATATTGGGTGTGCTTACTAAAGAAATGTATCCTTTATTTATGGACCATTTTATATTGTTTTCATGTTTTAATTAATGTTAGATAATAGTAGTAAGATAGAAGCTTATGATTAACATAATTTAGCACATATCAATTCAGTTTAACGGTAGATATAAAGCACTTTTTGTTGAATTGACATTCACAAAAGTTGGAAGATGTTACAAAACTCACTGTATTTCAGTAAAATAAAAATGAATCACCAACAGAATTGTGCTAGAGGTAGCTTAGTACCTATACTACAGATATTTACAGTCACTTTATCGAAAGCGATCTCTACGTGCAGAAAAATGACGAAGTTTTGGGGAAGATTAGCACACCTATCTAAGGGAGGACGCCATGATTGAATTCCATAGCTAGCAAAACAAGCCTCCAGTTTTAACCTTTATCGTTCGTATTCAGCTTATTTCATTCCAAAATCATGCTTACATATGTTATGTTGGTTTGTTTTGCTACTTTTCATGAAAAAATAGGCTTTTCAAAGCCTATTCCAATGATCCTTTCTTCGCCTATATGTTTCTACAGAGGACTAAAAATGGTGACGTCATGTAGAGATTGAGAAAGTTAACCGTTATTTTTTGTGTAAACAATAGCGATTCAGTAGTTCTATATCATTACAACTTGAACTAAAACCTTTCAGAAACACGGCAAAGCATTTTTGTTTTTTAAAATACCAAAATAGAGGAGTTTGTTTCGAGAAAGTGTTTGCTCCTCTAGGTTCTTGCTCACGTGCACAATTGCATGGAAGAGAAAATAAACTGCTCTGTAGCGCCTACATTTCACCATAACTGTAGCATTTTTTGCACTAAAAAGCTTAAGGTATTAATGGACATTTAATAGACATAAGTATTTACTGTTGAATTAAGTCATAAGCATGTTTTTCATGAGTCTAAGGAATAGTACATCAACTTGGTCACGTGAAGATTCCACAGTCTCTATGCTTATGAACAACAGCTCAGCATATTTGAGGCTCACAATTCAACTTCTAAATCAATGAGTTATGGATTGTTAGTACTTAAACACTTTGTAAGCAAGTTCTATACACTATTTTCTTGATGTATGATATAATATTCGAAGAAAGAACACAGATTAAGTTCGAATAACAAAGCCATAGACCAGCCCCACCCATTAGCAATTCATGCTTGCAGATAACACATATTGGTAATTTTTTGTAATATGAGCCTTAACATTAGCAAATCATAAACATTATGCAGTCCAAGCAAGTTATTATTATGTAAGAACTATAATATTAAATCATTTTCAGAATTACATGTAGATCTAATCACTATAAATAATAATAATGACCCACAAGTTGTACTATTACATTTGATCATACAGGGATTAGAAAAACACCTTTTGTGGAATTTTAGATAATTATTATTATACCCTGACACATCAGTAGAAAAGTTATGTAGTATGTACTATTACATTTGATCATACAGGGATTAGAAAAACACCTTTTGTGGAATTTTAGATAATTATTATTATACCCTGACACATCAGTAGAAAAGTTATGTAGTATTGATTTTTTACACTAACAGGCCATAATAAAATTTAAGATAATGTTTGCCAATTCTGTGTTTTTTTTCTAGAAAACTAATGACAATAATAGTTACAGATTTGTTTGTTTCAATAATGGAAGGGCATTTACATATTTTAAAACTTCTTCATTCATTGATAAACAATTTTCATTCATTGGAGATAGAATCACACGACTAAATCTTTCTTCACTTGTGTAGTGTTTGCAAATAATTTTTCTATGCTTATGCATGCATAGTTCAGAAACTTTGATGATATCTTTTAGAGGTGGCCATCAGATTTTAATAACTATTTAATTATTTATCATACATAGTATTTCAATGAGTGCTACACTAAAAATTAATAATAATAGGATTAGAAAGTACTATGTATGGAATGTACTACACTTAAAACGTACTACGCATGTCTAGGTTAATACTGCTGAAGGTGGTATTAAGCAAGCAATAATAATTATTATTAAGTTATAATTTCTTTTCTTCTGGTTAGACTAACATCTGAAATCTTATGCTTTTAATTAATGCCATCTGAAGCTGAATAGGTTCGCTGACTTTTCAGGATAGATACACTATGACTTCTATGGATATATTCAATACTTTATCACATTACATAACAACAATGTAAATATACTGACGTGCATATGCATGTAAGTTTAATACTATAGATTTTCATATTCAATACCCGCATGTTGTATTAAGGATTATTATAACTATATATGACAGTCAATATAGTAATTTCATAATTATTATTATTATTAAATATCTGACCAATTAGCTTTGAATTTTGATTTGCAATAATACTACGTCTGTTCTATTGTTTCATACCTTTCTTATTTATCATCAAATCAAAATTCAATAAACTATAATAATTATTGCACTTCAATCTATGAACCAGTTACTGATAAACATCTAGCAAGATTGCTCCATAAATCGACCACCAGTATTACTGAGTACATATAGAACACATACTATTGGGATTGAGTGATGTCATTTAATTTTTACTTCTACACTAATCATATTCTTATCAGTATAATTATTGCATAAATAAAAATCTTGTCACAAGAATAGTGATTTTCTCTCTCTAGATCTGTGTAGGGTATATCATCACATTTAGAGATTGCAATGCAATTCTGTTTGATAGTTCTCTGAGCAATATCAGTACACTATTGCTTAAACTTACTAGAATTGCACTTATCAGATTTACATAAATATTGTTATATAGATTATTATTAAATTTAAGCTACTTCACAAAAACTTTAAGATACCAGACTGGTCAACATAAACATGTATTTTGAAGTTTACTTGTATAACAAAATCAGTAATAAAATTATAATAATTATAGTTAATTTATATAATTATAATTATAAACATTTATACACGTGCACTTCAAGTTAAAATAAATAAAAAGAAAAAATATAAACAATATTAAGTTAAGTAGGAATATCCCACATATTTGGGACTATTCCAATGATAGACAAGATTGAAAGTAACATTCTAGCATTATATATCCATAAACATATTGATAGTTGTTGGATGAGATTTTTTAAAGGTACAGTTAATTGAATTCCACTAATCGAGACCACCTGTAGTGCAATCAGTTTAATAGTTTGTCGACTGCTGGGGGTCCACAAGCCCAAAGTTTCCATAATTATCGTAATAATTATTTTTAATAATAATATAATCGAATCAATGTTAATATAGTTTTGTCTTGTCACACTCAGTTACTGTAAATAGTTTTACTGCATTGCTCTATTAATATGATCACTATTGATAGAGCCACACTTCCTACCAATATCAGTACTACTACAGATTTAGTGTTGATTGAAGACAAGATGGTATACATTTTAGAGCTTATTGTACCAAGTAACAACAAAGAAGCTCTTCATGCTGCTTATTTAAGGAAATCCAACAAGTCCTCTTACCTTGAAGTAATTAATGATCTTGAAGACCGAGGCCTGTCAGTTGTGGAGATTGGATCATTGAGGCATTGGGAAATTCATGCAATCAGATCATTAACAGCAATACCCAACATCGATAAAAAATGTGCTAAATATACTCTGTTGAAAATGTCTAAAGCCTACTCTTATTATATTTTTAATTCAAGAAACCATATCATCTGGGATCAAAACAAACCCCTTTAATAATTATCATTAAATATATCTTTTGTTTTATTTTGTACACTGCCTTGCCAAGTTTTTCCTATAACAGGGAATAACCTTGAGTCCTAGGCCTTATATTAGCTATTGTATTTTATTCTTATTGTCCTTTGGCAATAAAGGTATTTCTAAAATAATTATTTCTGTCATATTTAATCCGAGCTTGAGTTAACCACACAAGCTGTAGGGTCTTTTTGCCATTAACGTCAGTTGCGCGTAATTATGACGGAAAAAACGTCATAAAAATACTAGACTCGTATATGTCCGTTTTCGATTTCCTTCAGATTGGGAATTGGGTATTTTACCTGGAAACAGGGGTTTGTCCCGTGTCTGTTATTGAAAATTCTATAAAAAGGTGAGTGAAAATACCTTCTTTAGCTATTTTGTACGATCTTGGATATGTAATGACGTGTGTGTGATTCTGCTGTGTGAGTATTTCTTCACCCCTTTCAAATGACTGGTATGTTAGCATGATTAGGTGTTATATATATATATATATATATATATATATATAAATTATATATATATACATTTTGTGCGTGTGTGTGTACGATTTTTTATAAAACTAAATTCGAAGTGGTGGGGATTGTGTAAGGAATTTCAGAGATGATTATCACTCCCTGCCACTTGGAGTCTCAGTGCACTTATTTTGATCATCCAGTTACAAAATTTTGTTGTTATGATTCACATAGTTATAATTATGTGTACAATATAATTATATATACCCAAAATATTATATATATATATATATATATATATATATATATATATATATATATAATTATATATAATTATATATAAAACATGCTTTATAAATTAAAAAAAATAGCTATAATTATTGTAGTATATATGTATGCAAATATATAATTATAAAAATTATAGTACTATATATATATATGGTGTGATGGTGGTAATTGTCAATTGTGGATCGCGTGCATTTAATAATAAGCAATGTCATTAACACTTCACTATATTGGTAGGTAATGTGAAAAGCATTGTTATGGAGCTAACCAAGCTTTTGTGTGACTCCCTCTAATACTTGTACAAGAGGATATAACTTGTGAAATTGTTGATATACATACATTGTACATAAAATATGGTTGGTACAACTTTACAGCTGCAATGGTTATTTAGTATTACTGTATTACCTGTTCATGTTATAAGGCAATATATATACATAATATCTATTCCAATGACATCTTCAAAAATACCATGGGAATGTTTACATGTACATATATTTGCATGCAATGTGTCATTAAGAGTTGAAGAATGCTATTGTTTATACATGTATGTTCTTTCTTTGTAAAAGAGTTAATAATCATATACACTACAAGTAAAAGTGGATGTGAATTTGTATTAAAGTTCATGAGCATCTATTCTGTGTAGCACATATTAAGAGAGAAGTTTCTGTAGTTTCTGTACCATGTATATTATAATTATAATTATAATTATATAACATTACTATTTGTGGTATATGAATATATTCTGAGACGGTGAAGGAATTTCCAATATTTTATTTGTAAACAGAGTTTGTACTGAGGATTTGTATCTAGTGAATTGAAAGGTGACACTGCACCAAAGGGGAGGAGATGTCTTCGGGTATCCTTCCCCACGAATTTTGATAGTCTGGTGGTCAAATTTTTCAAAGTCTAGATGATGAAAGCTCAACCTTAGAGCAATTTTCCCTCACCTCTGTGTATGAAGCTGTTATATGATAGTCGAAGATCGAGCATTCCTATATGTTAGTCATTAATTTCTTCCAGTGATCAGCCATAAATTTAAATTATTTTCTGGCTATAATTACTAAATATTTAGACTTCAGCTTTCATTTAGTTGTATTTATGCTTGTACTAGTATATCCACAATCTGTATCTTTCTTAATTATGTACATGTATACCTACACACAGGTTAATTGGATGTAGAATTACTTGTCTGTATGGGTAGTGAAAAAATGAATTATCATGACAATCCTAAAAGCAAAGTGAAGCAAGGACCTCCAATCGAACCAATTGCATTGAGAATTGTAATGGTAAGTTGTGCATGCACATGAATATAATCATTTGCACTTCATGGTGCTTATTGATGTACATATACTTGTAATGTACAGGAGGCACTTTGTACATGTATGTGTTATAAATTGAATGTTACTCTAAATGAACCCTCCACCTACGTAAGCTACATGTAAACAAAAGGTTATTGTACAAGTATTTATAGATATCATTTGTCTGTCAGTCTGTCCGTATGTGTATCTCCAGAATAAAAATTATTGCGACATTCTAATAGTGCACAGTTTAGTGTTCAATAATACATGTATAATTGTGTCTCTAACTTAATGGGTCATTACTATCTTAGTGTGAGGTTGCTTGAAGGCATAAATCTTACTTCCTTTTCTTTTTCAACAATTCTCTTTCTTCATGCAAAATGGCTGTTGTGTCCATTCTTTTATGAAGTGATTTGTAACATCTAATCAAGCAGAACAGTTTTAGATCTTTACTTTTGATTATAGTGTAATGATCTGTGAGGAAACATTAGCATATAAAAATTCATGGAAATTTCAGAAAAACAAGGGTTACATATATATTGGCTACTCTATACTTTAACTACATGTACATTGTGTTTCTATTGCATTGACTGACTGACTGCAGAAACATGGTTGCTATGGTAACATATTCCAGAGAGTTGCTGTGATGGGATAAGTGTTATTTAAGTGGATACAATAAAACACTCATGAGATTGCTTACAACTACAGATCTGTGTTTGATAATCTGTTTTGTTTAATCACCTGGAATGTTTTATGGTTCACCAATTTGTTGGTATTTTCTGATAAAAAATTGTCTATTTATGATTCTCTACAGATACCTTTACATGTACATGTATGTACATGTTCATGTATATGTATAACAAACAAGGATGTTTACATGTAAAAATTGTTCATGTTCACCATGACCTCAGAAAAATTTTGATAACTTTTGTTTGGAATGATTAACAACCTTTTACTATACCATTTTCATATAATTATGTATGTCAAATTTCAATCCATTGCTTCATTATAGAGTTACAGTATAATCATGTACATGTATTAACATTATGGCATTAAACTATACACTATACTACATGTACAATGAATTGTGTTTATACACAAACACACACACACACACACACATACGTACTGTATATACACTATAAAATTTTAATTGGTTTAAGTATGACCTTTTCCATATGTTTGGATACTTTAGTAAAGTAAGAAAAACAAACTTCCATCTATTTTGTTATGTATGTTATAAAAACAATGCTCAATTGCTCACTGCAGTACAATTAAATAATTCCTATAAAAGGAGTGACATTACAAATTAAATTATATAACATCATAATATACATGTAAGTTAATATAATAATTTTAAACCAATTAACATGTTGGTTACGTCATGTACATAAATCATAGAAAGTTTGAAAAGCCATAGTGGCAGGAATGTGATGCACATGTAAGGGATTATTATACATGTACATACAGTATGAAGTCAATAGACAGGTATACATGTATATGTACATACAGTACCTGACTTTATTAAGTTTACATACTACTGTATGATAGGAGCTACACTTTGATAAGGTGATAGTCAACTGTACTTCTAAATAGTATTATAGTACTACTTTGTACTGTAATCATACAATAGTAATGTGTGAATTCCCTTTACATTTGTATATGATAGCATAATATTTAGGTGTAATACTGTACATTCGAAGTACAGTGTACTTCACTCACAATGTACAATGTTGTCAATGGTATTACAGGGATAGTATGTAAACTTAATAATGTCAGGTACTGTATTACATTGCAACAAGATGTTAATAAATTATGAAGGGTGATTACTGTTCTTCTTAGACATCAAACATTTAAATCGGTCTGAGTGTTTATATTTATGACTGCACCATGCATTTGAACAGGTGAATGATATCATTCAGGCACAGAGCCTTAATTGGTTTCTGTTTTGTACAGACATTAGTTCATGACATGGTGTATGAAGAAATAGTATCCCTATGATTGCTTTGTGGCAGCCATTAATCTTTCTCATGTCTGGAACCCAACAACCTATTACATGTATTATATGTACATGTAGTTGCTTTTCCACTATTCTTGCTTTTCAAAAGTTTTTAATACCTTTTGCAGTACCTTTCATTGGAATACCTTTCATTTCAGTATCTTTCATTTCAGTACCTTTCATTGCAATACCTTTCATTGCAATACCTTCAGTACCCCAATACCTTTCATTTCAGTACCTTTCATTGCAATATCTTTCATTGCAATACCTTCAGTACCCCAATACCTTTCATTGCAGTACCTTTCATTGCAATACCTTTCATTGCAATACCTTCAGTACCCCAATACCTTTCATTGCAGTACCTTTCATTGCAATACCTTTCATTTCAGTACCTTTCATTGCAATACCTTTCATTGCAGTACCTTTCATTACAATACCTTTCAGCTAGAAACAGCATTGCAGTTGAATTTTTCTGCTACTATTAAATTAATCTTTATCACATTAAAATTGCACGGGGTATTACGTGTAAATTATTTTATTACAAATTAAAAATGATAATTAAATGATTCACTTATGGGAACTGATAGGGTTTCAGACAAGACATTAATGATTTACAAATTATGCTCATAGACACAAACAAACGAAATTAATTTTTTCTAAGATGCAGAGTTACGTGTATCACAATTAATTTTGAATTTTGAACATTGGTTTCATATTTTATTTCCAGTGGTATGAAACCTCTAGTCATATAAAACATTAAGTGAATGTCTGTTAGCTTAACAGTGTACGTGTACAATGTACATGTACATGTACATACATGTACAATAGTATAATGGGAGTAGGATAAGAGTGGTACATGTACATGTACAGTGTATATTATATTTGTATAACATACACGTATTATACATGTACATAGTATGTAAATAATATGTACATAATATGTAGATAATGTTACATGCACAATGTACCTGTATCTAGATATATAATAGTTATGTATTTATACATTGTAAGTAAATTACAGATGAACCAACATGTACCAAGTACATTCATTTATCTGATGTTTGTGATATACATGTACACATGTACATGTACTACATGTACTATGTGGGCTTACTTCCTATTGATTGCTTGTGTACTGACGTTGTATAATAGTACATGTATATACAGTACTTGATTGGCTTTTCAAACATTCTGTAGTATATTACATTATGATGTGTAGTCAGCACTAGTAACCAATGTACATGTACATGTATGTATCTTCAAGTATATGTATTATTTCAATTACATAATACATTGATAATGATGTCTGTATATTCTGATTTATACATTAAAGCTATGGCTAGCAAATTATAATGTAAAGTGGGCTTGTACACTACATGTACATGTATATTCTTTCTAATTATTACTTGTATACTTTACTGTACTTAAGTACATTTTTGTGCGATAGCAACATGTAAATTGAATTTGCTATTTTTAAGATCTTCCATTGCTGTATCCAACAATTGGCCATTTTCTGGAAATTTTGCCTCTTTGACAAAATTCATAACTTGCTGGTGCAATTCTGTTTTGTCCAGATGTTTCTGCTGGACACTTTCAAAACCTACATGTATTTCAAGCATTGTATTGTACATTGTATCTTTTATCTCTACTTCCACAATCTTTCTCTCACCCTTTCTGTCATGCACTGCCGGTATCTATTAGTATTTAATGACAATGCTGCTTACATCAGTCTGGAAACAGGTAGTCATACAGGACATTATCTAACAAATCTAGTGAATGTCCGGTAAATTTAAATTGTACATGTACATGTACATGTATATACATGTACAAAGTGGTACAGGATAATTGTGGTAAAAATAGGTCAAAATTTTTGGCAGCCATCTCATTCATCCTTTCCAGGTAATTGCTTGTACATTTAAATACATGTTTGTGATCTTATCTATGCACTCAATATGAGTTGAGTACATGTATTCTGTTGTGTCAACAGTCTATATAGAAATCTTGTACTACTGATTGAAGTTGTAATTTCTCCTATGATCAGTTACAATGCGTGACACATGTACATGTACATGTACCAGTACAGGATATAACTAATTGAATTATAGACATCTCTTTTCTTCTTCAAGAATTGTCTTATGTCATTAACATTTTCTCTAATATTATATATATATATATATATATATATATATATATATATATATCCCGATTCGGCGAAACATCACATGTTTATAAATGAGATATACCATCTTGTGGTCAGATATAAAACCTGCCATCGAAACAGACTACAAGAAAACAATGCTTCCCTTCTCCAAAGTGCAGACAAAACGGTAGGAGAAGCAACAGACATTAACAAAGTTCTTGTCTTTCGGGAAATAGATTAATTATAACACGCCTACTTGTGCTACATGTATATCAGATTTATAATCATATCACCCTCGGGCATACGGCCCTCGTGCTCGGTGATTATAAATCTGCTCTTAGGCGTGTTATAACGTAAATCCCATAATGTTAACGGTCCATTGATGTTAACGAAATTAACGAGAAGTTGATTTTCGTTAAAATTAATGGTCGTTATAATTTAAGTTTGTGCATGCGCATATAAAAAACACGTTGTCTAAACTAAGTAAAGATGTCTATCCGTCATTGGTTGACACCAGCCAGGTCCTCCAGTCTATCTTTCTTGCCAGATCCCAGTGAAGATGGGGGTGTTGCTGCTGCCAATGAAGAGGTGCTTGCTGCCACTAAAGGGAAAAGAAAGAGAGATCAATATCATCATTATGTTGCTACTTTTTGACTTAAAATTGCAAAGTATGCCTGTGAAAATGGGAACAAATCCACAGTTGAGAAGTTCTCTAAGGTTGGCATTTCTGAAATTTTTGAAAATGAAAATCCTAAAAAAATGTAAATCGTTAACATAAATGTTCGTTAAACCCTTACACATTCATAAAACGTTAAATATAATGGTCGTTAACATTATGGGATTTACAGTATAATTATATATATGTAGATATTATACCGCATTGATTGTCTGTGAACACCATTTCCCATTTATAATAATGTATTCAACATCATTCACAATAACATTTATGTAATTATATAGATATCAGTGTTTTTGATAAGCTCACCATTGGCCCAAAGAGCTTCTTAATTATGATTATACTGTCACTAACAGCATTAACTCTTTGTTAATTGGCTCAAAATGTATTACCAATGGCAATGTATTACCAAATTGACTCAACAATGGTATAACCATTGTTGAGTCAATTTGGCCCATGCTTCAAAACTCATCAAAAACTCTAATAGATATTATACAGCGTTGATTGTCTATGAATACCATTACCCTTTCTACAATGTTTTTATGTATTCACTATATTAGTTACCATTGGTTAGTAAGGGGTTAGATTTTATTTGACTAAATTGTAGAGTTCACAGACAATTTATATATGCCCTATATTTGGTATAATTCACTAATACATGTACATGTGTTTACATAATAATGTTATTTCATACTTTAACCAAAAATGTCACTTATTTTGATTGTTTATGAACTCTACACTTTAGACTTTATAGTACATGTATATACATGTAGTTGTGATAAAATTTATTTTATGTAAGTTGATGATGTCAGAACATCCTATATTACATTGTGAAACCTTAGCAGTTACTATACTGTGAATTCCCCCTTCAGTAATCTTCCTTTTCCTCCACATGTGTGTAAATTATCATCATTATACTACATTAATCATTAGTGTCTATATTACATGTACTACATGTACATGCATGTATAAAATTGTACGTATACATGTACATGTATTATACTTGTACATCATTGTTATTATAATGCATGTGGTGTACAAGGTACATGTACATGTATCTTAAGACAAATATGGCATAGACTAATTATTTTATGTGGAATGGGACTTCAAAAACATACTAGAATGTTAAACAATACACTACATGTACATCCCAACACTCATTTTCATTTTTCCATTGCCTCAGGTGTCTTTCTTTCTTTCTTTCTTTCTTTCTTTCTACACCTCCTTAACACATAGTACTCATCTTTGATGCATGCTAGTTTACTGTACATACATGTACAGCTACAAACATGTACATGTACATATGTATTCTTCGTTTTCAGTTCTGTGGTACATTGTACATGTGTGTATATTACATTTTTTTTGTTTATTTTTCAGACTGAAGAGCATCAATGGATGCGTGTGAGTAACCATCTTCAACAGTGTCCAGGCAATGGATGTAGTGTGGATATGTGTTTGTATATACGTCAGCTGTGTGAACATGATATGGATGACTGTGATAATGGTAAGTGGCCATTGCAGGACCCTGTTATTGTGATCAAATGCTTCTCCCTAAATTATTTTAGATCTTTGATTATCCACTGTAATTACTGTTAAGTTTGTTGTAGAACTTCAAGCTATGTAGAACAGTTGTTAATTCTAGTTTCTACATAAGCTACAAGCATTCAAGCAGCTTCCTTCCTGCTGCTCAAGAGTGTGTTCTATTGTGCAGCATGCTCATTAATTGACCAAGCCCCCTGGCAATGACACAACTTCCTTAACGACATATACATGTACAATGCATATGTGACACAAACATATAAATACAATATATTAAACGCAATTATAGGGATGAAAACACTGTTTTATAACACCAATTGAACAAACATCACATACCACTAATGCAATCGTCCACCCTTAATCACTATATATCTACATTCTTATGAACTATTTGTTAGTTTAGTAATTGTGTATGTGGTTAAATAATTATTATACATATTGTACATGTACATACATGTACATGTAACATGTACTAGGGTTGTTTTAGTTTGAATGCATTTAGTTATAGTTATAGTATGCCTGGTTTCTCACACTTTTAGTTTAATTATAGTAATATTAGGCTTACTAAAAGAGTTTTAGTTAACTAACTAAAAGTACCCATTATTGGGTATTTTACATTTTAGTTATTATAGTAAAGTTGTAATTTAGTTCTAGTTTAAAATTCACAATGCCTTATTAAAAGGGGTTTAGTTTTAGTTATAGTTAGCTAAAACAACACTAGTACATACTATATAAGCAAGGATAATGTACATGTATATCTACATACATGTATCATAATTACATGTATATGTATGCTGTAATGCAGGTTGTTCTAAGTACAGTACATGTGGTTCTATATAAAGTTTGTTTGACTTTAACCAGCTACTATACATTAATTATTATAGCAACAATGTATCACTCATGTGTTAATGATTTGCTCCTTCAGTCATGATGTAGTAGCTCAATACATGATTTAGTGTACATGTACATGTACATGTACATGGGTGGCTGCTTTAATATTTATTTACCAAGCCCTTTTTGGCTGTGTTTTATGCATTTTCTAACCCGTTGCGGCTGCTTGTTTGTTGTGTTTGTTTGTTAATTGTTTCTATGCCTTTTGCCCAGCATACTAGGTACATAATGTAAGTGGATTTTCATGTATGCAGAGCTAACTATAATTGTTGAGCATTGGACATTTTCCGACCCCATTTCAAATGCACCATTATGTGCTTGAGATCAAAATTCAGCAATGTCCATGAGACCTTATTTCTTGCTCTGCTCTATGTACAATGTACATTTACAATGTGTTTATTGATTGATCATTCCAATGTACATGTACATGTAAGTCTTTCTTTCTCTATAGAATGTAAGTGGTGTAGTAAAATCCAAAGATGGCTCAAGTATCATTTAAATTTTTGTGGGCCTAAAAAGTGTCCTTACTCTCACATGTTTAGTGAAGTACAAGTGAGTTAACTACATTGTACATATATACACATGTACTTAATAATACGTACATACGTGTGTATACATGTACACTGTGTCCATTGACTACCATACATTATGCCTCCCTTTATCCAAATACACATGTACATGTACAATCTTCATCTCTGACTATACATGTACATGTAGATCATTTCATCTCTTTTACCATTTCTATTATGACTCCATTCAGTGCTTGAAATAACATCTAGCAATTGGCCATTTTCCAGATATTTAAATTGGCTCTTTGACTTGACAATATTGCATTTGACTGGACAAATTGTCTGATTGGTTGTAAGAATAATACAACATAATAGAACAGTAACCTTAAAACAAGGTTATTATTCAAAAGCAGTCATGGCCTAGTGGCTTACTTCTATATCTCATAAGCCAAAAATGGGTACAATGCTGGACAAAATTCACAATTTGCTGGTCAAATATTGTTTTGTTCTGCTGGAAACTTCCATAATCTATTTCAAGCACTGCCATTGTTTTATTACTAGATAAAATACTATTCATTGCTTTTAGAAAAAAGTATTCAAACGAAACATGAGACGATACAGTGATCCTATAAAAGTTAGAAGAAAGAGTTCTTCACCCATAACAAGAGGCTACTCCTCTCCTCCATCAGTTACATTTGATGAAAGAAAATTAGTTGATAATATTCCAGAAGCAGGTCAGTTTCAATATACACACTGAGTAGGTTCACGTTTCTAAATTATATGTGTATGTGTCCTGTTCTTATAAAGAAGTGTCAGACTACACATTGGAGTTTTACCCATGCATAGAGTACTCTAGCTACCATTGTAGTATACGTATGTGACTCAATAAGGGAAAACCACACTTGTGGTGCATAATAATTCTGCTTACCTTCAAACACTTGCTATTCGATCATTTTATATGGGAAGCCAATGAAATGTGGTATCTAGGAGGAACATTAACTGTTCTTCCTGGATACCACATTTCATTGGCTCCTGTCCAAAATGGCCGAATACCAAGTGTTTGAAGGTAAGCGTTTGTTCAAAATTATTATGTGCCACAAGTGTGGTTTTAGAATCACATATATAAATTCTAGATCTTTGAAATACAATAATGAGACTTGTATCAGTAGAACGGGGTTGATACAGAGATTAACATAAACTTTGCTATACAGTGTATTTAGCAAGCAGAAGTTACAATGTATTTCAGGGGCCAAATGACTTTTTTGAGATACATGTACATTTACACATACAATGTACACTTCATTACTCACCAGGATGTGTGAATTGTACTTGTACAACATAGTGAACATACATGTACATACGCAAGTTTCTTGGAATGTAATGTACATGTATATCTGTGGGTTGTTTTTTATGAGTCACACACAGTAATTACAAATGTGGTTGAATGTACATGTACATTTACATGTACATGTAGTTTAGAGAATTTGTATTATTCTTGTGGGTTCAGTTAATTAATGGGCATGGCACATAATAGAACACCTTCAAGCTACAAACCAGCAGGAGGAAAGCTTCTTGTACATTGTAGCTCATAAACTGATACATTAGCTGTTCTAGCTCATATATACATGTACATGTACATGTATATTTAAAAGGCTCATTTAAAATTTTAAAAAGTAAGAAGAATGGATGAACAAATAACCATAATATTCTGTTGTGTTTCATACATGAGATAGTTATGATTACTGAATAATGACACTATAAAAAGGATAATGATTTCCTCCATATTTATCATTTTTAATTTCAGAGATGAAATTCAGAGATGAAATTCCAGCATACCAAGTTCATATCTTTAGTATATGTGTTTATACACATGTAGTTACATGTAATGCATTCCATTGTGTAATGCTATTTCTCTCAATTTCTTATGGCCTCTGTTATGTTAGTGACAAAATTAAGTAGTGAAAAGGAAATACATACATAATATATTCACACATTATGTGACATCACTAAATAGTGTAGTAATTGTAATAATTATACCTCTGCAACTTCCTAAATGTACATATATGTACATGTTCATGAAATAGGATGTGACATCACTTTGTGTCATTTAAAAATGCTTGTGTAGGTATGCATACATGTACTATATAAATTACATGTATAATTTAATATAATTATAATGATGGATTAAGTCTTAACCCTTCATTTGCGGAAGGCACTTTAGAGCACCACACCCAGTATAATTTTAATTGCGGAAGGCGCTTTATAGCACCTGCTAATATTTCAGTGTGAAATTTAATCTAATTACTTGCAGCTCTATAACTCTCACATTTTATAAGACTCAAGATTCTAACTTACTTTGCTGTAAAGAAGAGCTGTTAAGCAAGCCATTGATGTTAAATTTATGCTTCGTTATCAGTAGGAAGAGAGCAAGGCGAGCGCTTGAAAATTTAGTACTTCCACGGGCAACGCGTAGTTAGACAGAAGACCATCTAAGAAAGCTGTAGATACCAAAAACATGCTTCGTTAGTTACAGGAAACCAGCAAGGCGAGTGTTTGAAAGTGTAGTAGTCAGTGGCAACACCCACAATTAGCGTCTCTTTATCGCTTTTGTTAGGCATGTAGCTTTGATTTTTTGGCTCCATTAAACTAAATAAACATCTTCTTCATGCTGTGTGGATATCAGTTTCTTTTATATTCCATGATTTCATACTATAAAATCAATCAGAAAATTTCTACAAATTTCTTTCGCACCACGCCCACAAACGGGATTAATTGAAAACGCATATGAAGGGTTAATTAACAATTGCATGCAGAAAGATTGACCTTTCAAAAAGGCCAAGTAGCAACATTTATAACTCGCATGTGCATGTACATTTATCTACATGTATTCTATCTGCTCTATGTATAGTATCTGACCATTCAATCTGATCAAACACTAACATTTAAACATTCACTATTTGGTAGGAAGCCAAGTATGTATCTTAGAAGTTAACTAAAAGTGGCCATTATTGACCAATTTTCATTTTAGTTATAATTACTGCAATAGACTTGTTTAGTTAACTAAAAGTCAAAATCCCTTACTAAAAGGAGTTTTAGTTATAGTTATAGTTATAGTTAACACTAATGTACATGTACATGTACATGTACATTGTAATTGTTGTTATTTTCATACAATGTACACATCTCATTTATATACATGTACATGTACTATAGATGACGATTCGTGTTGTCAGGATCCTCTCAGTCCTGATTCCAGTGATATTCTAAAAGGTTCATTTACTGAGAAGTTAGAAGAAGTTTATCAAATGGCATTAAGAGAAGAATTACCCGTGTCTGAACTGAAAGTGCAAGAAAATATTGATATTAAAACATCAATGAGACTGGTATGTATAGAGTGTGTACACATGTACATGTACATGTACATACATGTATATATTCATTGTATTATAATTATTATTATCATAATTATACATAATTAAATATACATGCACATGTACATGTACAGTATAATTCAATAAAAAGTCACCATACAGTATAGTAATTACATTTCCACACTACAGTACATGTAGTTCAACAGTAGTTTTGACAGTAACTGATGCAACTTGACAATTCAATATCCCCATAGTGACACAGGAACTACTATACTATACTAACAGTGGAACTAAGATAATTATTATTACTGTATGGTGATATTTTATTGACATATACAGATATACTGTATAACTGTGACCATCCATGTACATGTACACATGTATGTGAATTGGATAATATAAGTTTGATCAAACGCTTACATACACATGTACATATACATCTACCTGTAAATGATGAGTATTTGGCCATTTTGTGCAATACAATTAAGTTATCAAGAAGTGCAGTAGTTGCTCTTCCTGAGTTATGTACCAACTACATGTATATAATGATGTGTGTGTTTACATTTTGTTGCTAATAATTATTATTGAGTTGTGATAATTAATTGAACACAAGTGGCTTTAGGAGTGTACAATGTAGCTTTAGGAAAGGAAATCCTGATCTTCCTTTAAAAGTTTACCAAGCTAACAGTACATTCATCAACTACATGTACAGTACGTACCTGACATTATTAGGTTTACATACTATCACCTTATTAAAGTGTAGCTCCCATCAAGTCAGGTACTGTACATGTACATGTACATGTAATTATCTTCTGGCTCTTTTATGTATATTCAGGCTCTAATATCACAACTCAAGCAAGACAAGTGTTATCAAGAAGGTAGACATTGGAAGAGAATCAGACAAATTGGATTTGGTGGTAGTGGTACTACATTTTGTATTCAAGATCTTCAGAGTGATTTCTGTCTAGCATTAAAAGAGGTTTAATTAATTAATTAATTATTAATTTTAATATTCATAATTTGTACATGTATGTGTAGCTCTGATAGCAAGTTTTTTTGGACTGTTTGTAATAGTCATTCTGGAGGTAAAAATAATCAAATGTTTGCTTTTTTGTACAGAAAGCCAATGAAATTTGATATCCAGAAGATCTATACCCATGTATATATGTATGTACATCATTATCTTCTTACATGTAAAGGTCATTCACATTCACCATGACCTCACCAAAAAAGTTCATAACTTTAGTTTGGAAGGACCACTTTTTACCTACACCATTATCATACAGTCATTCTCTCCATTCTTTTCTGTGTACATGTATGTCAAATTTCAATTCATTTTCATTATTGAGTTCCAGTATAATCATGTATTAACCCTATGACATTAAACTATACATTATATTATATACATGTATAAAGTCATCACATCCTGATTTTTAGGAAACTATGAATGTGAACAGACTATACATGTGTAGATACCACATTCCTAAATAGCTGAAAATAGTAAAATACATACATGTACAAGCATTTACATGTTCATGCTGAATAGGGTATTGAACACTTTCTACATGAAGTCTTGGAACTACCAGAAATTTAATTTATACACACTATAATAATAATATCCACATCTATAGTAAAATATGCTACTGTTCTGTTTATATAACGTGTATTAGTATAGTAATACTGCCATTCTATTTATAGTAATGTGCTATTGTTCTATTTATAGTATCATTCTATTTAATTTAGTTCATTCATAATTATCTCTGATATTTTATTTGTTTGTATTAGGAACAAGACACTAATGATGCTGTTGAAGAGACTTACATATCACTACATATCTCTTCTATTACAAAAGATCATCCTCCAAATATTGTGGAATTCTATGGAGCGTCTCTACTTCCTTCTCTATCAGTAGCTGATTCTACAAAATTACAAATATTCTTAGAATTAATGCCTTGTATGTTATGCAGTTTGGCTTCTGTCTATCCATCTGTACCCCTCCCTTTTCCTCTTGATCTGTCTCTGTCTGTGTGTGCATGTCTGTGTGTTTGTTTCTCTGTGTGTATTTGTGTGTGTGTGTCTGCTTGTGTGTGTCTGTATGTTTGTGTCTGTCTGTCTGTGTGTGTGTTTGTGTGTGTGTGTTTGTGCGTCTGTGAGTGTCTGTGTGTGTGTTTGTCTCTCTGTGTGTCTGTGTGTGTGTTTGTGTGTTTCTTTTTGTGTCTGTGTGTTTGTGTGTGTTTCTTTGTGTGTCTGTGTGTGTATGCCTGTGTGTGTTTGTGTGTTTTCTTGTGTGTCTGTGTCTGTCTGTGTGTGTCTGTGTGTGAACTCAACTTGAGTAATTTGTAATACAGAACTCATCTATAATAAAATGAATTATAAAATACTGCACTTTTTGTATCAAATGACAATTTAAACATAAGCAGTTGATCTTAATTAGGTTAGCATATCCTTAATGTTTGTATTAGTGTATGTTATAGTGCATTAAAATTTCAAAGTCTACACTATGACCTCAAAATTATGAACTATAGACTGTAATCCACTATACTATACAACAATAATGTATAATTATGACTCAGTATGAGGAAGCTAATATTTAGTTCAGGTTGATCATTCCCAATTAAACTAGACGATGGCTTTCTGAGGTCAAAGTAAATATGTGTGACATCTAAAAGGCATCTACACAATCAACTATCAGGATCCTTACTATCAGATTACTTGACTGGGTCTTTCTTTTTGATCTTGAAGAACATTCAGTATTTTCTTCTGAGATTGTCATCATGACTAAGGTTGAATTAATTGCTGTTTCCACAAGCTGGTAGCACATTCGTTTACACCCCACACCCTTTAATTGAATTGCTGAGCCCCCTTGACACAACTGCCTTTACTATGTATGCAGTGTGTAAGTGAAACAAACATATATATAACCATAGCTGTACATTGGAAAGCAAATCATAGGTCTATGGGCCATAAAAAATCTATCTGGGACACCGTACTATACCATATATACATGTATAACTATGGATCAAAATGCATTGTATCTTCAATTTAATATTTAATACTATATTTATATTTTAACAGTAAAGTATGTGTTAGCACCAAACTAAATGATAATATCATTTAGTTTGGTGCCAACTTAACATGAGTGTACTTTTGTTTTGAAATACATATTTTTCCACTGCCTGGTCTGCTATTTGCAAGTGACCTTGCCTAATACCTAGGATTTTGAATTGTCCAGGGTCAGGCTAAAACACTCTTCTATGTAATGAGGGCATAGATGTTGTTGTCACATTCACTGTGTGTCTGTCTGTCTGTGTGTTTTGAACTGTTTTCTGTGATTTAAATGTCCAGACTGTACATGTCTATTGGCCTTTGCAATGCAAGGTCATTAGCTCGTTACAATAAATCTTGCTAATACTATCCCCCCCCCCCCCTTCTCTCTCTCTCTCTCTCTCTCTCTCTCTCTCTCTCTCTCTCTCTCTCACACACACACTCACTCACTCTCATATATATAATTTATGTACATACATGTATAATGTCCTTTTCCAGGTTGTTTACAGAGTTACATGTTCAATGGCGGACCATTGTCAATTGAAGATTCTCATAATTATGCATGTCAATTATTTGAAGCTCTAGATTTTCTACATAGGAGAATTAATATAGTACATTCTGATATAAAACGTGAGTCGATCCTCTGATGATGAAAATAATATTTCAAATTTGAAAATGATGTACATGTACATATACACATGTACCTTCAAATAGTGTTGTTTTAGTACAACAATAATGACCACTTGTACACTGTGTACATGTTTTCTTAAATTTTAGTTGTAGTTGTAACTAAGGTAATATTAGGCTTACTAAAAGGGTTTTAACTAACTAAAAGTACCCATTATTGGCTAATTTAGCTAGTTGTAGTTATTCAATAGACTGAATAGAGCTATAATTCATGTCATGATCTCAAGACTAAAAATGGTCTAAAAAAATCTAATTAATTTATCATCCTATGATACCTTTAGCAAAAATTAGCCAGGCTTAGTAGCAGTCATACATACATACATGTACATGTATGAAAGGGTATGTATATGTACATGCACATCTGCTTGTATGTTGAACACTTAAGTTAAGGATACTCTTGCATTCTCATCACAATGTTTCCTAATCTCTAATTGTCTCTCTCTCTATCCTCATTATACATATAGCTGGGAATTTATTAATTGATGAAAACATACAAAGAATCAAAGTAGCAGGTAATTATACACACACATGTACACATGTGCAATACTTGAAATACTTTTGAAAGTGTCCACCAAAAACAAAACAAAGTTTGTCCAATGACATGGCTTCAATCTATGATTTTCGACCAAATGTTTCGTCCGGAAAGAAAAGGAAGTCTCAAGTTGTGTTAGAACATATGCTATACACATTTATGTGTTATGAGATATCATAGCCCATGACTAATCTTGACTAACCTCACTGTGAGGAATCTGTTGAATCAATTTTGTCCGGACAAAGAGGCAAAATATCTGGAAAACATCCAGCACTGCACATAACACGTATTACATATACATGTACATGTACATAATTAAACATGTACTGATGTATGTACTGATACACATTCAATGCTATGTGTAATACATTTCTAATTTACAATATTTTCCCAATGATTATTTTGCAGTTATGATGACATACACACATGTATAAACACTACAGTACAGAACCCTCGCCATAAGTGTGATTGGAAAACAATCATTCCCGTTATTTATTGACAGAAAAAAACTGTAATAAAATACTTCAACTGTATTGCTCATAGTTATACAAGATTGTAACACTGCACATACATGTACATAAAAATTATAATTAAAATGTAGATTTCGGTTGTGCTCAAATTCTCGAGGATTATCATCAAGGTTATTGTATGAGAGGAGATGCTAAAGCTGGGACACTACATTATAATCCACCAGAAGTAAGTATGATGTATTATAATATTTGGGAAATGTATCTGCAGATGAATAATATATGTGTACATTAATTAGATTGTTGATCACACTTTCTCAAACTATATTTGTGGATAAGGTGTTGATTATTAGTAATAATTACTATTTCTGAGATGTTCTGTTTTCCTTAATTGTAAACATTTATATATTTTTATTTCTGTATAATTATCACTATAAAAAATTATGCTTAATGTGGTACACAAGGAGATTAAGGACTGGGCAAACATTCTGCTTATTCTTGTAGCATATAGTGTATATTGATGTGTGAACTCAATATTATATTCTTAATTGGGAGAGAGTTATGACATGTTCCTTGAAACAATTTGATTGTACTATACTAGCCCGTATATCGTCTGCATTTTAAACAGCAGTGACTTTTAACTCACTTAGTTAGACAGAAGACATTCTAAGAAAGCCATTGATACCAAAAACATGCTTCGTTAGCTGCAGGAAAGCAGCAAGACGAGTGTTTGAAAATGTAGTAATGTGAATTCACAGAACACGTGTTACCTTCTTAATCACGCCTAGGCTTCAATTCAAGATCAGAGAATATTGAAGAATCTTAAGAAACCCCCTGCGTTTATTTAAGACAGGCTTTTATTCAAATGCAGCTTCTATTTAAGGATTTACGGTACTTAATTATATTGTATTTCATTCCATACAGCACTACACAGAATATAGATGCAGCTATTCCCTAGATATGTGGCAAGCTGGATGCTGTTTAGTTGCCATGGTAACAGGTCGACGACCCTGGAGGGCTGTGTATCCTGATTGTAAAGACAGGCGTCCTGATGTGAGAGCATATATTCAGCACTATCAAAGGGAAATGGTAATCATAAACCTCTATACTCAAATAAATTACCTCACAAATCTCTGATATAAACCCATGTACTTACATGTACATACTAAGGTTGTACCTACATGTATACCACTTCTAGCCAATTCTAGCCAATCTGATCCAGTACTGATGCTTCAACTTTGAGTATCTGCACAACCAGATACCGATATCGTTACTACCACACCCACAAAACTAAATTATTAAGTAAAAATTAATTGATTATAAAATTGTAACATTCATCACGTGTTCAAGCTAGGAAATAATGACCATGCTCTCTGGTTACTCTGGTACTTCTAGAAAGAGCCCAATATGGCATCAATGTTAACTGACGAAACCAACGCAGTTTTTAATGTTTGCAAAGCTAGAGGAGGACAAAACAAAAGTAGGTACATGTATGTACATGTAAAAGTGAAAATTATCAGTATCTGCCATCAATTCTACCTATACCAGATTATTGAGTCTATTCCAGTATACCAGTACCTATACCAGTATACCAGTACTTATACCAGTATACCAGTATTTATACCAGTATACATGTACCACTACCTATACCAATACTTATACCAGTACTTATACCAGTATACCAGTACAAATACCAGCAGCTATACCAGTATACATGTGTACCAGTACCTATACCAGTACCTACCAGTATACCAGTACCTATACCAGTATACCAGTACCTATACCAGTACCTATACCACTACCTATACCAGTATACCAGTACCTATACCGGTATACCAGTCCCTATACCAATATACCAGTACCTTTATCAGTACCTATACCAGTGTAGGTACAACCTTATTATGTACTGTATGTTACAAAGATATGTGTAGTACACTATTGGTTTTTACAGTATATTCTTAAGTGTATTGTCCCTCCTAATCACTGTGCATGAAGAGTAAACAGAAACAAGAAACTACAAATTAATTATCATTGAATCACATAGCCTAAGAACTGCTAGAGAAGAATAGAGCTCTGTGTTATAAGCTGGCACTGCTTCAATTCCAGTAGGTTTAAAATAGCTGTTTGTTAGCAACAAAATCAGCTATGTGATGATGTAGTCTGTTACTAGCTACAAAGGTTGACAAACTGTGACTCGTTAAAAATAGCAGAATGCAATGTGTAAATTACTAAAATCCCTTCGTTTTGTTTGTCTTACCAAAAAGCTACAAGCAATACTTTGTTTGGGGCGTACACTAGGGCTTCTACTAGCCTTCTAGTTTTCTGAGAAGTTTTGCACTCACACATTAACACACAGATATACACAAAAAGCAAAGTACAATAACCCTTCACCTACATGTACATGGTGAGGGTTAATACATGTACACATGTATGATTATATATTATATTTAAATTTTAATCTATATAGATTGCTCAAACATCTGAATCTCAACAAAGACATCCAATACCAGGATTTCTAGACAAGGCAATGATGCAATTATTATCACAATGTTTGAATCCCGATTATACAAATAGACCTACACCTCAACAATGCTTAACACTACTTGCTCACTCTGATATAGGTATGTGATCTAATACACAGTGTATGTTTAATAATGATATCTAATTCTGTCATTTCACAAGCAACATATAAACCAAGAAACTTCTCCATTGCCATTTAATTTCCATAATAATTACATGTGTTTTGTTTCTGCTCATTTGTAAATGTTTAATAAATAATTGAACACCAAAAAATATATTCAAATACCAAAACTACAAACAAATATTGGAATATTTTGATGGACAAGCCAACATTTGCATGTTTTGTGAAATGAACAATCATTATTATTGTGTTTTCTTATGTAATAAACTGATAAGTATTGAGTTAGGGATTTGGAATTTAATTTCAATATAATTTTAATTTAATTATCAAAAGATGTGTATGATGTGTATGATGTGTCACAAAACAATTTTGATCAAATTTTACAATTACTCATCCATCATTCAGCCATTTAGTACAGGAAGTCAATGGAATTCGGTATATAACAAGATATATAGAGCAAAAAGTATCCCTATGACTGCTTATGGTGTCCGGTATTCAGTAATCATGGCTAAGTTTATCATGCCTGAAACACAACAGCCTATTATATTATTATTTTGATTATCTACTCTCCTTACCTTTTAAAGGATCTTGTAGAACTTTAGGAATATATTTCAGTTAGAATAGCTAGTTATTATTTCCAGTTTCTACGTAAGCTACAAGCAGCTTTCTTTCTGCTGGTCTGTAGAGCCCGATTGTGCGTTCTATTACATGCCATGCCCATTAATTGACCGAGCCCCCCAGAATGACACAACTTCTTTAACTACAAATAAATTGATGCATACTCACATAAATGACACAAGAATATATATATATATATATACACTAAACCCCATGGGAAAGCAAATTAGTAATACATGTAGCTCTTTCTCTCTGTATACCAAATTTCATTGATTTCCTGTACAAAATAGTGGAATGGCAAGTAATTAAAAGTAAGCCTTTGATCAAATTATAATTATAGTGGGAAAGTGTCCCTGTTGATTATAATACACTTATTTATTTATTTATGCAGTGTCTGAAGAAAGTAGAGGCAAATGGTTATATCAACTTGGAATGTCACCATCACTTGTTACACCTCCCCAATCTTGTCACTTGTCACACTCTAGTCTCATTGATGTATATTTAGGATCTCATTTCCAATGTACTCATCCTGTTCACTGTTGTATGTTACCTGGCTGGTTAGCCTCTATATCATGTGATGATCACATGACTTATGAACAACTCTATAGAATTATACCTGACGAAATCCCTGTAAGTTATATAATTATAATATTACTAGCCAAGAATCACTATTATTACTGATTAGTGCTGCCATGATATAACAATATATCATGATGCAAAACATCGTATCACAATTTATCATGGATAGGGAATAAGAGAACATTTATTGTTGAACCTTATTCAATTCATTGATAATAGCATCTTTTCTGCTATTGTGGCCATAATAGTAATACAGTAATATACATTACGATTGTTTCATGTCATAATATCATATCATGACAATTTAGTGCCAGACATATGACATGGAAAATGTCCCTATCGTGTAGGAGACATATGACATGGAAAATGTCCCTATCGTGTAGCACTACTAGTGAATATCATTTATAATACAATTTTCAGTGTAACCTGATGTTCTCTAAGTATCATCCCTTTTAGTAAGGCATTTTAAGAAACTGTAACTAAAGGTCATTCACATTCACCTTGACTTCAGAAATATGTCCATAACCTTAGTTAATGACCAACAATATCTTTCCTGTACCATTGCCATTAACATTATATTTTGTGTTAAATTTCAATCCATTGCTGAGTTGCAGTGTAATCATGTACATGTATTAGGCATTACACTATATACAATATAATAGATATAAAGTCAATACATCCTAATTTTGAGGTCATTGTGAATATGAACAGACTAAATTACAGGTTCAGTATATCATATACCGTTATTCGGGAAAATTTCGTACTATAAAAATTTTCGTATAACAGTATGCGTACAAAATTTAAAAATTCGAAAATTAACGGGTATATGGAAATAAACGGTATTCGTAAATAATAACGTACGCACGTATGAAAATTTATACATACGAAAAAAATTTGAAATATTTTAGAGACGAAATATTCCCGATTTACGGTACATGTATAATTAAACTGATTGGTGAATAATCAATCAACGAAAAAAAACATCTGTACAGTAGTCAGCAGCTTCAGCATTTTTTTGAATAAAATGTAAACAGTCTAAGTTTATGTGACCCAGTTTAGTAAAACCCAACTTGTGGCACACAATAATGTTTAACAAACACTTACCTTCAAATTATTATGCACTACGACTGTGGTTTTTCCTTATTGTGTCACATATATGATTGAACAGTCCTATGTGGCTTTTCGCTACTTATAATTGTACATTAATTTTATTAAGCTTTGGGAAATTTGAAAACTGTCAGTTTTGCCATGCTAAAACAACAATGAATGTACACGGATGTTGTCAAGTTCAGATAAGAATATATTCTTTGTTCTCTCTTTTAGATTACCAAACACTTTACTAGATTTGAAATAAGAATTTCTGAAAACTTGCCACAAATGATTTGGGAGAAATCTCAAATAGACTCTGTGGTAGCTACTTCTAATGATATACAAAGCCTTCACAAACCACTTTCAACAGACACTGTAGACACATCGAAAGCAGTGATATTAATAGTTTTATAATGACATCATACTCTAATTATGATGTACTGCACATAATTATACCATCTTGTGACATATTGTATTCATAATTTTACAGTATTTATGTATAATTATTATAAATTTGATAATAGTTATGTTCAATACATCCCTACATGCTTTACATGTCATCACTGTATTATTATAACACATGAATCTGTGGTTTTAACTTTTATGTTCATCAAATTTTCATTCTTTTAGTGGCATTTGATACTTATGTAAAAATTAATGATAATATTTCTGTTTGGTTTGTATTATGAATATTCATTATTTCTATTCATTTGTGCTAGTGGTAGTAATCTGTATATTACACTGTGACGTAGTAGTTGGACTCGCAAAGAATGTGGACTGCCCTTTTGAAAATGTTGATATTGTATAGTATATAAAGTACATGCCATAATAAAGAATGACAACAAAAACAGTATAATTACATGTACTTTTAACATATAGTATGGAAATTCCATATTAATGACGTACATGTGCTGATTTTCAAATATCTGTGGAGTTCCATGAATGTTATTTACTATTATAAGGGCAAATTCATGTACATATTTTCTCTAGAATGAGCAAGTAACATATGTTGTTTTTGCAGATGTTAGAATGGCGTTGTACCTATTATACAATAACAGCATACATGTATAACAGCTGTATATAACACATACGTACCTATCAACTATATATTAGTTTTTCATATTATTTATATTGGATTTTAGTTTAATTTTTCACATGCTATTCCAGAAGTGGCTAATATCAGCAACAAATTATTTGGAGTGTTTGCTGAACCATGGGGTCAATGAAGAATAGGGTTGAAGGTTGTGACAGTAAATCTCCACAAAACAAACCATCTTTTGAGTCTTTTATTTCTTCTCCCATACAATGTCATTGAGCTGACTTCGCTTCATTGTGCTCTTTAATAGCAAGCTCAACCTCATCTAGATCTGTTAAAATAAATAAAGTCTCTTGTCTCCCCTATGTATGTGTGTGTATATGTAAGTATATTCATGCATGATTTGTGCATCCATGTTTGTAGGTAAGTATGTCTGTGTGTGTGTGTGTGTGTGTGTGTTGTGTGTGAGTGTGTGGTTCACTGAATAATAATAACAATATTCATAGACCACTGTCATTAGGTACTATTCACAGAGGAGGGGGAAATTCCAAAGACCTCGAACTTGTTAGGTGACCCAGTATTATAATTATGTTATTAGATACTCTTGCAAAAAGGAAAGGAAAACAGTACACAATATTAATTATTTTACACAAATAAATTCAAACAAGCAAACACTATACATTTTGAGGTAGGAGGCACGAATTTAAATTTATCCCAGATCCAATCTTAGCGGCCTTGGTTATCCTTTTGTACAGAAATTTTGATCACCTAATCCCATTCTCTTCAAATGTTTAATAATTTTAAAATGAATACACTCGAAGTGCAGAACCCTCATCACAAGTGTGATTGGGAAACAACTGACAAGAAAATAATTGCTTGACTGTAATAATGATTATTACAATTAACACCTGCGTAGCTGGAGCAGAGGTTTACTGTAATCTAGTGTTCTGTCTGTGTGTGTATGTTAGTGTAAAAAGTAATAGGTTAGTTTAATCTTCAGTTGGTTTCAATGTAATTTTATTTTCCTCAATACTGATTTGTTTTTTCCCGTTAGGTAATAATAATTATTACAATTCACAGTTCATTTGATCTTGATTTATATTGACTACTATGAAGTAACAAAGCATATGGTAACAAACATATTAATACAATTTATACATAGCATAGTATGCAGACTATGATAGAATCTTGAAGGGACAGGCTCAAGTTACATTATCTCTCTTGTATTGTGGTACTCACATGATGTCACTACTATCAAAAGGTTTTGGATCTCATATTGTTGATCACTTTACAGCATGGATTAACATCAGCTAATCAAAATATCACCATATATGTTCAAGACGATGGAATCAACCAATTAGAATGTATGGAAGGAAATCATTATCCAATATCTTGAATCAGAACAATAATACAAGTAACGACACCTTTAATGGAACAAATATTTCAGTGTATGTGTATATAACATACTGTCAAGAAATACTTAATTTGTCATATATACAGTTTCTAGCTAACTTGTATCTTATTGGAGTTGATAATCTCATTCTTAATTTCAGTAGAAATTATAATTCTGTCTTAGGTCTTCAATGTGGAAGTTGTTTTTACGCCAAAAATATTACCTTTTACAAGATTTTGGTATCATTTTACTCCCTTCTAAATATAAGTTTTAATAAGTGCATATTCATAGTGAAGATAACACACTAGCTGACAATGAAGCTTTGTATATTAGGTACATTTACAATCTTAATGTAAGCAACTGTTTATTTCGTAACAATGATGCCCAGTTAGCCCTTGTAGTGATTAATTCAAATGTGGAAATATCTGGATGTGAATTCTATCAAAACAAATGTCAAACGTATCTTATATCAATCAGTTTCGAACAAGTTCACAATGTTACTATAAGTAACTGTTTATTTCGTAACAATGATGCTCAATTACTTATCGTGATTGTAAATGTATTAAACGTGGATATATCTGGATGTGAATTCTATCAAAACAAAGGTCAAGCGTATCTTATAGTGACACTTTTGGGGTCTTTTTTTGACATGAATAATTGCAGTATTTATGATAATGACATAAAAGACACAATATTTCATTTGGAAAGTTCCAATTTTCAGTCAATGTCTACTATCACTAATTGTCTGTTCTCTAAAAACACATTTTCTTGGTCCATTTATTATTGCAGTTGTACTATTATCAACAATATTACTAGCTCGATATTATCCAAGACAATTCTTGTATCTACAGAGTTCACTAGTTCAAGCTATCTGTCTCCTCATTCTCCTTTCCTTTTGGTCTGTTTCTGATACTTTTATTCAGCTAATTACTACACTGAATGGAGTTAAAGGATGGAGAGTTGCTCTTCAACCAAATATACTATACCTCAAAAATCCATATCATATTGTCACTTGGATAATTTCAACAGTTCTTCTCATATTTCTACTTGTCCCTTTCATTTTATTGTTGTTTTTGTCACCACTTTTAAAAGAAGCAAGTTCAACCTCACTCGTATTCAACCATTACTTGATGCATTCCAGTCATGTTATGATGACGAGTTTTGCTAGTACTCGGGAGTATATCCACTGTCCTGAATAATTTTAAATATCAACATGCCTTACTATGTGATGGAGATTATTCTTGTTGCTGTCGGCACATTGCATTTCATGATACAGCCTTACAAGTATCGATGGCTGAATATTGTTGATACACTCTTACTAACTGATCTAAACCTGTTTGTTTTCTTGACATCAGTCGATTCACCAAATAGTACACATAAAGAGACAGTTCCTATTAGTTACATATTGGTAGTGTCACCTCTGACATATATTACAATTGCTGGAGTGTGAAACATTAGTGTGATTATTATAAAATGGTGCAAAAGTAAAATGTCCACTGGTAAGAATACTAATGAAGAAAAAATGGTAAATTTATTAGAAGCTGAGGAAGAGGAGGTGGACAGTGGACATTTGTTTTGCAATTATACGTAGGCGTATCTTAATAGCGGAGGAGGGCGGTAACGCCACACGAATTTTGACCCTGGGGTCTTGAGAGAAATAATGAAGCCAGGTACGTTTCTCCGACTAGTCTCGCGGGCCAGCCCCTTCGCGAAGGGGCTGGCCCGCGAAACTATCTCCGACTTTCTGGTTGTCCGCGAAACTATCTCCAACTTTCTGGTTGTCCTTCAGTCGTGATGACTTCACTACTAATCATGAGAAGGGTATGTCAATCTGCCAAAGGTATTCGGCAGTTCATTACATCTACATCCTCGATTGTAAGTAATAATTATACAATATACAAATCTCATAATAGTAATTATGTACAAACTGTGGTAATATTACACATTATTTGTCATAAACATTAAATTTTGTCATCATGACAAGGGAATATACTTCATAATTACTACGGTATATACACTGTAGTGTCTGGCATGTACTTTATATATTAGTCTTCAAGGCTAGAGAAACTATAGTCTCTTACATTGTGAATTGAATCCTACAGAATTATGTTGGTCGCAAGTCAAAGATCATATTAAAGAGCATAGTAACAAATTCACTTTGTCTGCTGAGAACGATCTGACTTATAAAGGTTTCAGGAGAGTAGGATTTAAACAATGGAGAAGAACATCAGCCTGTTAGAGATAACCACTATTGGATTGCTGATAATTTATGAGTTTATTATTTGAGTTGAAGGAGAATCAGATGAAATAAAAACCAGCAATTCAGGATCAGATGGCAGCATCAGTAGTGATGGAGAACAGTTATATAATTATAATTGTTTACATATATAGTACCTACTTATAGGTCACTTACTTTCAACTGTTTTGTAAATTCCTTTTGGTCTTAGGTATTCCCGTGCTGAATACAGCACCTATTGGTACAATTCGTATAGTTTATGATTTGTGATCATATTGCACATTGTTGTATTCGGCAAGTTACGACAAGTGGAAAAGTCTTTGTTGCAGTGTCAATACGACAATGTATAAGTGCAAACATTTGCAACTCCTGAACTTGAATAGACTATATATAGTACTTGCAAATATTGCCTTGCAGGTAAAACAAATCAGCATTGATTTAGTATCGGGAAAGATAAAATTTGGAATACTCCCAAAAAATAAAAAGGTTGTGGCTGGGAATAAAATTAGCATTTTACTGTGTATGGACACTGATCTACTGACATAGAAACCAGCTTGTAGAAACTGTAGCTGAAAGAAAGTCTACAAGAACCTTTAAAAAGTAAGGAGACAGGAAAAATAACTGCACTGCAAAAACAACTAATTTAGTGGTCAGTACAGTTGCAAGGATTTAACAATTAGTTGGTTGTTCAGGATATAATTATAATGCCATAGATGCTTTGTACTATTTATATTAAGTGAAGTACTATAATTTTAGGGTGTTGTCTATCATATTTCATGTCAAAGAGTTTATACTAAACTACATGTAATTGTATATGGCTATCAACGTAAACCCACAAACACATAATTTAATATATTCTATATAGTCAATACTTGGGTACACATTTTTGTAGTAATATCATGTAGCCTTGCAACTGTATATTTTAACAATTTAATTTTAGCAGTCATCAGCAGTGATTAATGGTCAATCAACCAATCATAATTATGGTTACCTTTTTTGTCATAATTATGAATCAATACTTTTAATGTTTTTTAAGTAATGCTGATGATTATTGTACTTCATTTTCATGCTATAGAATGATGAACTGTCCATTGCGCATTTTAAAAGAGACAATGAAAAAGCTGAAAACATTGTCTCTGTGTTTCCTGATAAGAGATATGCACTAGTAAGTATATATTGATATAGAATTGATGTTGTTGACTATTGCATGGTGTGAATTCAAAATGCATACTGTAACAGTATTTTTCAATAAATTTTGGCTATAACGGATAAATAGTAGGTGTATAGTGTATTGTGTAATGTTAACTAATTTATTTGCATGAATATGTCACTTAACACTTACAGGATAATTGTCATGTATACGTGACATGCCCAACTGTCAAAAAGATGAATGTCGCAACTTTGTGACACGTCCATACTAATTAATGTATATTGTAGTCTCATGTTTTCTGTAGCGAATACAAAGGCATGAAGATGTTTACTTGATAAAAAAGACAATTTTTGTTACGATCGATCATTATATAACGTCAAGAAACTTCATAATATTTATTGATTTTGTAAGATTTGTAACAATACTAATAATTACTCTCATCTGTTTTTTGTTGATACATTTGTAGACAACAAAGTTGTGTAGATAGAAATTCAAAAAGCAACACAAATATCAAAACAATCTATATTTCTTAAATTACTGTTGCATATCCAGGTTACATTTCAGACGTTACGGATAAAAGTTTCATGGTCAAAAACTTAGCAAGTGCCATTATCCTGTAAATGTTAATTAAATATGCCTGTTTTCAATGTTTTTCAAAGTAGTTGCTATTAATAGTTTAATAGCATATCCTGCAATTATAAAACATTTACAGCTAAACACAACACAAAAATGCTGTTTGGGTTAGATATGCATGGTTTCTTTTTTTATCACCCAACAATACTGCTTCTGGAACATTTTTATAGCACAGATGAAGAATTGTACTTTTGTGACCATTCTAAACTTCTGGAAGTCTAAATATCTAGATAGTTCAATCAAACGTTGGGAAAAATTGATGCAGAAAGTCAGCTTTTCAGAAAGTCAGAACTCAAACCTCCAGAAATTCAGAATTTTAGCGAAAAGTCAGAATTATAGGGTTAGGCCTAGTAGACCCTGTGCCCGACTACCCCCAGGATAAACAGAAAAGGTGGAGGAATCCATCAGTGGTACATGACATTCGTCAACAATGTTTAATCAGTGTTGTAAAAGAATATGTTTCAGCATAAATATTATAATGAATAATTAATTAGTGAAATATTTCACTGGAGCTCTTCACATGCCAGCTTCTAAATATTTCTGTAGATCCACTAACGTGTACTACGTTAGTGGATCTACAGAAAACATTTAGAAGCTAAGAGTAATAGAGTCCACATCCTATTATTCATATCTGTGATAGTTAGTAACATGATATGAGGATAATTATCGTTTGCTTGATAAAAAGGAATATTAAGACTCTTAATCATGCAATCGTCAATGACATATACCAAAATACTCCCTACTGCCACTTGAAGAGACTGTTATCAATAAATTTAATTGGGAACATGAAAAATGAGAAATATGTACATGCATGCATGGGCATAGGATGTTTCAGATTATTAGTTATGATAATAGGGATTGTTATCACTAGTCATGTAATTATGAGTGAGTATGCCAAAATTACCTTACTACCACATGAAGAGTTACATTGTTTTAAAAAAAGCTAACTACATAGCAACTAAAATAAGGCAACCACAGTGTGGTTAAAATACTAATTAATTTTTACAGTGATATATATGCATACAATGTAGTTGTTTGAAAGGTTGTGAGAATATTAATTAATCATGTCTTATCACTGTAGAACGCTAATATCTATTGGGCCTGTCGATTTCAAACTGCAGATGTTGTCAGGAAACTTATGCAGGAAAAAGAAGCAGATATATTTTTTATCAATGAACATGAAGTAAGCACCCCTTGCCTGCGTAGGCGGAGCAGAGGGTTACTGTAGTGAGTTAAATAATGAAGTTAATGATAACATAGGACCATACTCCTTGATATTTCAGTATGTTACTATAGTTCCTGAGCTAGCTGCTCTTGTTATGTCAACTTCTGAGAGTTCTACTATTGCTAGTATCTATACTTCACTTTTGTTAGTTTAGCTCTGACTTCTCACCAAATTTTCAATTATAACAACTTTTGTTCAGTAGTACTATGTCTAGTACTTGATTGTATTCGTTTTATAAGGTATAGACGAGCATCTACATAGAACATATACAATGCATATATGACACACAAATATAGATACAACCCTATGGAAAGCAATCATAGGGATGGCCCTACGGGCCATAAAAAACAATTTATTTTCCATTGACACCAATGGAAACTACTCAAAGATGGTGACTAAATTGTATTCCACTGGTGATGTCATAGTTAATGAACTTTCACATTTTTGCTCAAGGTAAAAAGGTCTGTTCCTTCATGATTTTTACTTTTTGTTGTTGCTCAAGATTTGGCTATTGTATCAGTTGTACTGATGCACACCCTAAATGAAGTGATTTTACATAAGCTACATAACTCCTCTAGCTACACAGTAGGTTATTCTAAGCAGGTAAGTAGCACAAGCATCAATTTTCAGAAAGTTGGGCGTCGAAGTATTTCATCTGTCAAATCTGTCTGCACTCAATTATTTATGGAAGTCACATGGTAATGATGTATGGAAAGTTTGAAACAGTTCTAACATAGTTTAAGAAATTGTCAAGGGTTACATATATAATATATATATATATAAAGATATATATATAATTATATATGCCTATGAGATGAAACTAAATGTAATAATATTATGTGTCTTTGATGCTTCTGCTGTGGAAAGAATTACCATGATTCTGTGATCATTGTATTCACAGAAATAATCATTTGAGGTGTGTGATGAATATCATACAAATTTTCAGTTGAACAGAACAAATTTGCAATCACAGAGAACATGCAATATGTAGTAGAAGAAATAGCCAACTCGTCCTTGCCAAATCACTGGAAGAAACCTTCTGCCACTAAAGTGGCTCCACAAATATTCAAATACATGAATGTCCTAGGACAAGGATATTTTAGCATAGTGATATACACTACAATCACAAACATGTAATATGCAAACATGTAGTCTAATAGCAATTCAGGAGGTATATATATATATATATATATATATATATAATATATATAATATGGATATTTTTTGTAGTTCAAACATGAGGTTAAGAAATCTAATAAAACAAGAAATTTAATAGGTTTGGCCTACTAAATTGTACTACGTAATAATTTCAGTGATATTGTTAAACAATCATTATTGTTATTAATATATAGCCACCAGTAATCTGTTGTAGTGATGTACATAAATGTTTAATGGTATTCTATTACATTAGGATAATCAAAGTTTGCTTCACATGGCATGTTGGAATGGAGATGTGGATATGGTTGAGTACCTCGTGAAATTTGAAAGATCACAAATTATTAATTTGAAGGATAAGGTTAGTAAACTATATATTACCTAAGGGCTAGGCATTGAGTGTAATGCACTGAAATAATTATGTTTGAAATAGAAGTATAAGTAAATACTTTAAAAAGTATTTCAAATACTTCTCTCTGGCCACTTTTAAAAAATTACAACTTGGTAACTGTATTTTAACTGATTAGAATGTATCAAAGATTCATTTATGTAGTAAAAGATAACATTTCACTGAAATGTAACAGCATGAATTTGAAAACTTTTAAGAGTAATTGTTTTTTTTGGCAAATACTTTAAATATTACCTGAGCTATGATATGTTTGAATTACAAATATAAATATTATATAAAATCAATACCACCTCAAGTTTGGCTATTATTTATAGGAATGAGTTTCATAAAATTCTGTTAATGTATGCTATGTTGTTCACTTTAACGGGTGGTAGGGTCATGTTATGCATCATCATGTGACAATACAGAAGGCATTGTCCAGACATAGATTGCACACCACAGGTAGCTGCTAATTTAGAAATGCCATGAAAACATGCATATTTAATTATAATTATACATATTCAAGGATCCATCAATAATATATGTAACCTACTATTTGAAAAGGGACCCTTTCCCGCAAATTAGTTTTGATCAAATGCTTACCCTCAATTACTTTCCACTCCACTATTTTGTAGAAGATGTCAATAAAATTTGTTATCCAGGAAGGGCTATAGTTGAACATTTAGGTACTAAATTTTATTGATTTGCTGTACAAAATGGTGGAAGGGGGAGCAATTAAATGTGAGTGTTCGGATAATAATTATTTTGCAGGAAATGTCTTTTTTCACAAAAATTTAGGTGACATATCAATAGAAGATGTAACGATGTTAAAACCCAAAAACTAGGCGAAAAAGGTTTGGCTGGTACTAGGACCCAATGATTATTAAAATTAAGTGACATAATAATTACTTGGAGTGTGCGTTATGCAGAATTATTGTTATCCTAGCATCTATCATGATGGTCTCATTTACCACAGAACTTCCATAGCATTAACTTCTACTGAACACAAACTCAACTCTTTAGTTAGACAGAAGATCTTCTAAGATATACGTAGCCACAGATACAAATATCATGGTTTGTTAGATGCAGAAAGTAGCAAGGCAAGTGTTTCAGTCAATGGCAATGCTCAGACTTAGTGCCTTATCAAAATGGCAGTTATTGTTCGGCTGCCTCACCTCTCACAGGAAAACTGAGGGACTGGGGACACTGCTATATTGAAGTTGGTCTGTAGTTGTCCCGTAGGAATGCAATTAGAGGCTTGGAGGCTTGCATGTGGCTAGAAAAACCAGTTTCTGGCCATAGTTATTGAACATACTACTCTCACATGCTAACTAGCATGCACATTATTCAGAATTATTCATTCGTCTGACTGTCAAGTGTCTATCGCCTACGAAGTGCTAAACCAGCCAAGACCTTTATTCCTCCTGGCAAGTTATACCGTCTGAAGGCCTACACGGGCTAGCCCAGGTCTGCAGCCACCTATGCTTACAGTATACACATACAAAGTAGGTTTACTGTACAACTGTATGGGGAATGATGCCTGACCACTGTATCAATCAATAAAAGTACAAATGAAACTGGTTGTTATAGAATGCCATTATGGTAAAAATATTATTTCTGCTTTTTGTGGAGAATAATTCAATGCAATACATTGATTATAATAAAGTATGTCAATGTATACTATATATAAATATACTGCAAGGTAATTGTAGTCAACTGCAGCGTTCTCCCTCTTTTGACAGCAACTGGAACTGCATATAATTATGACACAAAGTTAATTATATCAATCATGCAAAGTGTGACAGAACAGTGCATATGCCATTATTGCTGATTGAAATTACCGCTTACCATCATCTTCAAGTTATCATGTTTAGTATCTATTCAACTAAAAGAAATTACTATTATCTGTGAGACTGTAACTGATCATATATATATTTAGAAATTAAAGAGAGAGAGAGAAAGAGAGAGAGAGAGAGATGTCTCTGAGCTACTGGTTGATAGCTTTCTATATACAATTGTAGTAGGTGTGATATCTTCGACTCCAGAACACTGGCTCCATAGAACATTGGTCATGTTCATATTATATTGAAATATTTAGCCATTATTGTACTCCAATTGTTCAGTTATTGTATTCACTAGACAATATGATTTACGTGATGTCAATATAAATTTAATCAGTTTTTTAATAATAAAGTCAGTTCTAGTTTCTGCTAAAAATATATACCCTAACTTTCTGGAACTGTAACAGTAAGTAGATCAAGTTATTGGATACTGTATATTATGAATTAAAGGGAGAGAAGATGTCCAGGACCACATCCTGATCCAACTGGTCCAGATTTTTTTCTGTACTGTCTCTCTCTTTAATTTCTAATTAATTGTATTATATTTTATATTATAATTATGCACACACATTAAACCCCATTGAAATCAGTCATAGGAATGGGCCTGTGGGCAATAAAAATCTATTGTATGTCATAGTATAATTATAACTGCGAGCTATACAAATCTAAAAATCAGCTTATTACAAAAGTAAAAATACAATGAATCGATTAGATACATGTATAGTAATTATGTAACCTGTGAAAATGTTCCTTATGTACTACATTAGCATTAACATTCTATACATACTGTGTTCATTTTGTTACAGAATCACATTACACCACTTCATGTAGCAGTATCAAATGGTAAAACCGAAGCTGTGGACTTTTTGATTCGCAATGGAGCTGATCTTACCATACGTAACACGGTCAGTAGAGTAATGTGTCTGTGTGGATACATAGTTTTATATCATAAATACTTGGGTATTTTTAATAATTGCACTAACTTCAGTGAATGTCATAAATGCTTAGCACATAAAGAAACATATAGCTACAATTTATCAGAGAGTACAGTAGTACTCTCTATGTAGGGATGGCACGGGAAAAAAAAGGCCGCCCATACATTTCAATTGCAAGTGATGAGCTGAAATCTCTGGTAATGTATACACATAAGTTTCTATACACACATGCCTGTTCATATCTAGTGTTTTTATGACTACCAACACCTTCTAGATGGCCAAAAATTGTCGTTAAGGTAAAGAACCGGTGAGTGGCAAAACTGGCAAAATCTTCATCATATTAATATTATTATTTTCCAGACAAATCATTTTTTCTTTGATGATCACAATGATTCTAGCACTATTCCAGTCGCATTCATAGTAAAATTCTGGTCTGGAAGTATCGAGATGAATCTTCAGATACTATAAAAGAAGAGAGTCTCAACGACTACGAAGAATTGATCTCGAATTGGACGCCATTTTCGTAGGATATTCATTAATCAAGTCACGTGGAATTAATTGCGCATGCGCATTTGTATACTCAGAACAAGAAGCTGAAAAGGAGAAAGTGCTTGTTGCATAAACATAGTAATAAAATGTGTGAGCAAATAATAATGAATATAATTATTAAGCCATTGTATAGTAATGTTATATACTATGATAACATTGGAATGCCATTTGGTTGATATAGTGACTGACACTACTTCTTGTATGACTGCAGATAGTGCGAAATAGTAGGCGTCATCTGTAAGTGAAAGAGAATGATAATCAATTCATAAATAATTGATATACAAAAGATCTAGACTGACCTTCATTGATGAACAAACTTTAATGCATTTGTGATTGAATGATTTCATAACTTACACCAGTATTTCTTCAATGTACAAAAAATATTCACACCATTCAGGAAAAAAAACAATGGAAACAAGAATAATAAAAACATTTCCAATAAAGATGTAGGGATGTCAAAACCCAAAAAGCATGCGAACAAGGTTAGGTGGGACCCAAAATTAAACAAACCATTTCCATATAACCCTACATAAGTACTTACACCACTATACAAAGAGCTGTACTTATGTAGGGTTATATGGAAGTGGTGTGGTTAATTTTGGGTCCCACCTAACCTTGTTCGCATGCTTTTTGGGTTTGACATCCCTACATCTTCTTTCATTTTCATTGGATAAGTTTTTTTTATTATTCTAGGACATAAATTAGTAAGGTGAAAAATATGCTTAGTGTACTGACAGTACTGTTTTCACAATGATGGACTCCAGGGCTTTGTTGGAGGGTGAGGCGGTAGTTGCATTCACCATCCCCCCCCCCCCCCCTTTAGAACTTGTAAGTAAGGGAAAAATGTAGCTACAATGTATCAGCATTACACCAAAGACTCTACTACTTCCAGTGATTTGTTTTCTTATTGTCTTGCCCGAAGGTTAGCAGTACTTGGGTCACTAGTTTTCGGTGAATCTTTGGTAACAGACAGACAGACGTGCACACAAGCAAAGTACCGTACCCTCCATTTATGCAACAAGACTAATTCCGAGTGAAGCAAGGCTATACTTAAATTAACTTTTCTGTGGTTGTGGTAGGTATCATTTTTGAGATTTAATGGCTATTTCGTTTATGGTTTAAAATTATGCTCACACATATGTCCAATAAAGTTAATTCTTATCCAATGGATAACATATCCAGTCGATCTTTTCAGTATGTATAAAGGAAGAATTTCTGAGAAAAGTAAAATCATCATTCTCCAGACTATACTGGCAGTCTCTTGAGCTATTGTGTTTTTTTCAATACTTTAGTTACAATAATTGTTACTATTATGTTGAGAATAGTTTTTTTTATTATTACAAAATTATTACATAATTCTTTTATTTTTAGAGTGGTAGAAGTCCTCATCAAAGTGCTGCAAGATATGGACACACACAAATTCTTGCAAAATTACTGGAGCATGGCAGTGACGTGCATGCAATTGATTATGTGAGTAGTTTAACATATAAAAATAATTTTATCTAAATTATTGTATGATTATATAAATCCCTGGAATCAAAAATTAATTATTACATCTTGTACATGTTTTGAGAGATTTTTCTTGTCACATTTTATAGTGTTGTCCAATTAGACACACTGCATGTGTGACAGTCACATCAAAGTAAACAACAGGTATATAAATCAGATATGGCACCCTGTGGTCAGATATGAAATCAACACAAAATCTGATATAGCATGAGTAGGCGTGTTATTATTAATGTATTTCCCGAAAGACAAAACCTTTGTTTATGTCTGTTGTATATTCATATCACACATACATCAAGATGCTTTTTTAAAATGCTGTAAGCTAACATGAAAGTAACATTAAAGGGTGGACACTTTAATGTAAGTGCTGCCCAACTACATCCAACAAAGCGTGGACATTTTGGACAGCAGAATTTCAACATGCCACCACCACATTTGTATACCCTCATAACCTACAGTAGTTTGGGGTATGTTACATCCAAGACCCAATGAATCGCAGTGAAATTACTATTGTATTGAGTAGTTGTGTACTTCCTTTCTGAGCATCCTATTGTAACATTACAAACTTAAAGAACTCAAAGGGCTAATGCGAAGATGCGTCATCAGGGGGGAGCTTGGTCAATTAACAGGCATGGTGCATAAAAGAAAGTGCACTTGTGGTCTATGACTATATAGACTATGCAGGAACAGCTAGGAAGAAAACAGGTTATAAAAACTGCACGAAATAGCACTGCTATACAAAGAGACATTATAAAAATGATGCAAGAATGTTTGATATACATGTATGGAGAAAATGTATCTCTGTGATTGCTTTGTGGTGTCAAGCATCATCTTCACTAATCATGGCCCATTTCATTATGTGCCATGCCCATTAATTGACCATGCGTTAAAGTCTCCAGGAATGACATGACTTCCCTAACTACATAAATAACGTGTAGTTATGTAAACATATACATATATAGATCTAAACCATGAGAAAGCAATCGTAGGAATGGCCCTACAGCCCAAAACAAGAAAAACAAATAGCTATAACAGGTTATTGAGTTCCAGACATGATGAAGTCATCAGTAATGATTTGGATTGGAACCATTGAAAGAATGTGACTTCAGTTTCATTGAGGATCTAGTATTCAGAGTACCAGAAAGATGGAGATGCTAGTTAGCAATAAGTGATACTTTTTCTCAGTTTTTAATATTCGCTATTATAATTATAGAAATAAACGTTAAGAAATATTCATTCTTTCAAAAGTTTTGAGGAATTTTCTTCTCTGTATAAGTTATGATTTTGCGAACATCCCAACCTATTGTGTGTTATTGTTTCCTCAATCCACTAGTTTTTAATATTAAAATTCATTTGTAAAAAGTATGATTTTATTATTTCTTTATTTTTAGAATGGAGATGCTTTAGTTCATTTAGCTGCTTCCAGCGGTAGGAAGGAGGTTCTTAGATATCTTGAACATGAAGGAGCAGACATGCATCAATTGAATGAGGTTAGTAATGTAATTGCACTATAATAAAATACTGAGACTGAAAAGTGTTTGCAAAATGTGTGTATGATGAAGCTTTGTTGTATCGTTAGATGTAGAGTAAAAGGTACATGTAGTTGCAGATAATAATTAAACAGGCTCAAATTGGATTGTTTTTATTGATGTTGTATACTACAAATAATATCCATGTATGTAATCACCATCATTTCAGTCAAAGTGGTACATTTCTGATTTATATCATTAATGTACTTTTGTCCTCTATTGTAAAGTAATAATACTGATAGTAGTAACAAGATATATTGAGAAAACCTATCCCTATGCTTTGTGGCTATCACACATTGCTGACAATACTAGTGTCTCCATCTTTCTGTGTACTTTGAATACTAGATCCTTGATGTAACTGAAGTCACATTAAATCTAGATTTCATCATGTCTGAACTCAATAACCTATCATAGCTATTTGTTTTTCTTACTTTTTAAAGATTGTGGCATCATTTTTATAATTTCTTTTCCTACAGCAGCTAGTTTTTGTAGTTTTTACAATCTACTTACTTCCCAGCAGTTCCTGTGTAATCTATAGCATGAGTGTACGTTCTTGTGCATGCCATGACCATTAATTAATTAACTGAGCCCCAGAAATGATACAACTTTCTTAACCACTTATCCAACACATGTGTTTGCATATGTAGCACAAGAATATATATATATAATTATATATATATTAGTTTGAATCCGCAGGAAAGCAATCATAGGGATGGTCCTACTGGCCATAAAAACATTAATTTATATTTTAAAATGATAGGGTTCTCCTTCTCTTGTCATGCATAGACGGTATAGTCCATCAAAAAACTAAGCCCACTACTACCAATTATTGTTAGCTAGTGTTAGTGACTAGAAATATCCATTCATTGTATGAAGCTACATAATGATTTGGTACTTCTTTACAAGAGAACAGCTTAAATAGAGTTGGACACATGTTACAACTACTTTATAGCTTAACAAATGACACAAAAAACAGTTTGTGCTTATAATCATGCAAGCTAGTAAAAGAAGGACTGAGCAACTGGGTTAACACAAAAACAGCTTATAAATTTCAGTAATTATTGACTAATATATTATATAATTGATGTTTTAGTATTTCAACAAGTACCGTTTGTCCCCCTTATGAAACTTTTGGACTCGCTCATGCAGTTGTCCACTTTAATCAGTGTTGTCCCGATGATTTTCTAATAGAAGGATGTGTGTGTACTTAATGCATTAGCTTATATACTGTATATTTGAAACATAATTATTGTAAAACATGCTTACCTGCATACTACTTCTTTCTTATTTTCATAGAAATCACTGCGGATGCCAATTCACAATGCAGCAATAATACACCCTTTTACTTATCGTACAGCTGCTCTTGAATTTCTCATTAGCAGAGGAGCAGATCTTACTGTCATAGATAAGGTTATTATACACACACAAATATAGTGAAAGTATACCATCATACAATTATATGAAATTAGATTTTGTACTTTGTGGAAAGTTACTATAAATCAGTGGGTATAAAGTTTAGTATTATAGCTCAGTATAATTTTTGCTTGAAATTTGCACAAAAAGTGTAAACAGTAAATTTTCTATCCAGTGTTCTCATCAAGAGTTTCGCAAATGGTGATGCATGTATAATGTGATATTTTCAAAATTTGGCAAACATATATTTGGGTGTGATGCATAATGTAATCACAACAGTGTAAATGTTTGTGTTGATCCATAAAAAAAGAGATGCTGGTGCGGGTTGAACTGAATTGGTTGTACAACACCAACACCAAAAACCTTAGTGAGAACCCTTTGTCTATCTCAGCTGTGTATAGTTATGTGAACATGACTTCATGCATTACTGTTTTGTTTTTAATATGATCAATTTGTTTTTTTAGGATGGGAACAGGCCTATTGATCTTGCAGAAAATCTTGAACAGTACACTGTTCTGAGAGAAGCAATGGTGAGCACAAATGTATCTTTATTATTCAATACGTAGTTAATGATGGATATTGTGTGTATATACATATTGGTGTGGAAACAGCCAGTCATGCAGGACATTGTCCGATAAATCTAGTGAATGTCCGGTAAATTGAAACTGAACTGTATACAAAGTATATGGGGAGCATAATAAGAGTGGTAAAAATAGGTCAAAATGTCCGGCAGTCAGCTCAATGTTTCCACATCCCTGATAATATACATAACTATTATATTTTGCTGTAGTATTACTCGTAACTTGTAACTTACTTAGCAGTAGTGTTGTTTCAGTTAACTATAACTAAAACCCTTTTAGTAAGGCATTGTGACTTTTAGTTGATTGTTGAACTATAACTAATTCCCAATCTAATTATAAATACCTTAAGTCTACTTTCATTATGTGTACTACTTTTAGTGATTTTAGCGACTAACATAATAATCACTAAAATTAGTACATGCTAAAAAGCATATAATTATCATGATAATTTTATTAGGCATATTAAGTATCGTTCAGTAATTCACTATAATTATTGCATGCTAAATCAGAGTGTTTAAAAATTGCTAAATTTAGTAGTAGCAATTAATAGTAGGCTTAAGGTAACTAAAATGGAAAATGTCCAACAGTAGACATCTTAGTTAGTTAAAACCATTTTGATAAGCCCATATGCTTTTAGTTAATATAACTAAACTAAAAGTTTGAGAACCACCAACTATAACTAAAAATGGTCGCTTTTGTCAAACTAAAAGAACACTACTACGCAGTGGATGTTGTTAAACTGTTTATATCCAAAGTTAAATCATTTATAATCATTCAAATATTTTAAAAAGATGTATCTAACAATGTTGTGAAAAAATTATCCCTATAATTGCTTTGTATCAATTATTGCTGATGGCACTAGTGTCTCTACCTTTCTGTGTATACCTCCTTCAAGGTTCTAAATAATGACGTCTTTGTGTCTGAAACTCATCAACTTATTATACTTACTTGTTAAAGATTCTTGCATCATCTTTATACTGTTTCTCGCTATGTACAACAGTTATTAGTATTAGTTGCAGTTTTTACATTCTTCCTGCTGGTCTGTAGCCCAAGTTTGGGTTCTTCTACGCACCACACCCATTAATTGACTGAGCCCCCTGGAATGACACAACTAAATATACAATGAATACGCACACAATTGACATAAACATATATATATATATATATATATATATATACATACATACATACATACATACATTAAACCCCGTGGAAAGCAATTATAGGGATGGCCCTGTGGGCCATAAAAACATTTCATTGAAGTATTTTTTCATTTTTTTTCCAGATTAAAAAGAAGCTATCTGTACATAAAACACTAAAGGAAGGTTGTAAGAATGCTTTTGTTCATTATTATAATGTAGTAGCAGTAGTGGCTGTGTGGTTTGCCACTCAGTCTACTACTGAGTTGTGCAACACTAAGCAGGAACAAGAATATGTGGTAACTGTCTATTGTTACATGACTGGGAATACCGAGTCCAGCTCTATCCCCAAAAATGGACTAGTATACACATGAATACATCTTAGTGTTGTTTGAGGTCTCCCAGGTAGACCAGCTAGAAGCTGATGGGACTTCCTGTCAAAAATTAAATTAAATTATATTATATTATATTAAAGAGTAGCACAACAGTTTATATGTAAATGGTACGTTAGCTAGACATGTACTAATGTTTTTGTGTCAACAATACATATTCTTTATGTCCCATTAGTACATATACATGTAAGTTGTTGTCAGAATTATTGCAGTGCAACCACTAGATAGAACATGAACAGTTGTCAGGATATTTCTTATTCTTCACAGCATGCATGTCACGCGACAGCTCTAGTTCCGATGCTTTTTCCAGATACCTGGTGATTTCACTTAACATGGGAGGGGTTGACACAGTAGCTTTAATTGATTCAATCTGCTTCTCCTTTTGTGTTTTAAACCTTTACCAGTTTCCTTAGAGGAGTGTCTTTTTGCCACAGTTGTTCAATGACCATGACCTGTATATCATCCACAGAGTGGCCTAGTAAATTTAAGTGATTCGATTTTTGTGTTGGCGAAGTCAGAATGGTGGCTGTTCATTTGTTCATTTAGCAGTTTCTCCCACAAATTGATTTTTTTCTTGTAAGAGATGAGGTAGCTTGCGTTCATTGATTTACAGGTAGTTTTACGTCTCATTTCATTGTTTTTTGAGGATATGAAAAGTCTTAAACGAGATCATCCACATGGTAAGTTGCCAAGAGTTTTTTATAGATTTGAGAGATTTCAGCACAAACTAGAAGATCTTTTGTCATTTCACCTTATATCTTTATCTTCACAACTTTATACTATAACATAATACTTTAAAAACTGCTCTTTACATTTTTATTTTCTGTATTAAAAGCCCATCTTAATAGATTAACTGTACACCTAAAGAAGGCCTGAAAGGCCGAAACTTTAATCTGTCTGTGTGTTTGACTATCTGTTGCCAAACAAGTAGTGAAAACTAAAAAAATGCTACAGTTTTGATTGAGGTACAACAAAAATGGGTGTGGAAAATTTTCCAAAGTGTTTTGGTTCGAACGTTTTAAATGTCACAGTTGCTCATTGGATCCTAATGAGACTTCAGAAGGCAAAGAACAAGCCAACAGATAAATGTTGTTCCTTCTTTGAATGGCACTTCTCAAAACATAGTGCTTGACCTCAAAGTTGTGGCACTTACAAAATATGGCCAGCTTAGATATGCGCATGTGCATATGTAATTTTCCCCTGAAACTGTATATGAAATAAAATCATATATAAGTACAACTGGTTAATTAATTATCAATGAATGCTGTGCTTTGCAGAACCCTCATCACCATAGCATGATATATAGTGCATCAAGTGATGGTTTCAAATGAACAACAATTGTCTTTATTCAAATATTCACATGGATATTTACCATGCCACAGTGGCAAGAGTTCTATATACAGAGTTCATTGTTTCATGAGCAAAGCATGAGCTGATAGACATACCAGCATCCATACAACAGAACTGTTTTTATTTGTTCAATATTCATATAGTGTACATTCACATGAACAACTAAGTACAGTCACCACTTTAGTACACTGTTAAAGATAGGTGCTCCAGTGGTGTTTCATATTTGAAACCACCACTGGAGCAGTATACTGTACATGATATTATGAAATATCCTGTTTTCCTGATAGATAATTATCCAGTAGCAAAAATAAATAACTGTGATTTATATATACCGTGTTATGTTTAAATTTACCAGGCAGATTACTTTATATCAGGTCAATAAATCACTTGTACACCTCTGCAGGTATTTCCCTATCAACCTTCCATTTTAATCTTGCTTGATTTAAATAATGTTATAATACACTTTAAATGCATATATTGTGTAATGCAGCAAGTCATATTAAGTAATTAATGGTATAGGTCACCTCAGTCTTGGTTGCTTTGTGTTATATATACATTATATAACTATGTCTGCCATAAAATAATCTATACTATATAATTAAAATATGTACTATTATACCAAATACATAATATATAGTTTATGATTTGATCAAGCTTGTTTATGTGCTTTTCTTTGCAGACAGTGCAAATCCTTCGGTGTTCGTTAGTTATCGTCGAACTGGTGAACAAAAGCAATTTGTGAAGAAATTTGTGGAACAGCTGATGCAACAAAAGTTCAATGTATGGCTGGATGACAATAAAATGTTCCCTGGAGATATGATAACTACAGAAATTTCTCATGGTATTAAGAAAAGTGATATATTTGTTTGTCTGTTATCCAAAGAGTTTTTTGAATCCGAATGGTGTCCTAAGGAGCTTAATTTTGCTGTGGAATAATGATGTACTTCCTGATACCTTTGAGTTTAAGCATGGAGATGAAATGCTTTATAGCTATAATTCTCAAGCAGATAATCCTGAGGAAGAGCTTAAAAAATGTGTGATTGCATTTATGAAGCTATTCAAGTGAGTTAAGATGAATGCCTAGATGCTGAATATAGTTACATCAATTTTTTTTATAGGGATAAATGGAGATGTGACACCTCTGACAGAACTCTTTTTTATTAGTATAAATTAACTAACAATCTGCCTATAGGAATTATTTTGTGTCCACATATTACATCTAAACACTTTACTTTTATTATTGCAAACACATAAACTAACCAGTTTACAAGGCGGTTTGAACAATAAAAGTAGATAACTCTAACACTAGCTAATTGCAGTGTAAAACACATTAATTTACATATACCATCTACTACTCTGTTACACATGCATGTCCATTTCTTAAAAAATGGCAGCTAATAGATGGACCAGTGGAGAAATTTTAAGGCAACAGCTACATGGAGAGATTCCAAGATTCAAATGGTGCAAAAACCCCTAGTTGTGATTTGTGAACTGCCATATCTGATCTCTGTCTTTGCTTTTATTTCATCATTATTTTTCGCAGATTGAAGCTCACAAATTGCAGATTGTAGTTTGCAAATCACAGAATATAGTTCTCAAATTGTGATTACAATTTGATTCACAGATTGAAATTAGAATGCTGTTTATTATCAAATAATCAATTATAGTAATAGTATTAGTAATTAAAGTAATCGATTATAATTTGAAGTGATAATTGATAATTTACTAGTCTACACTTGAGTGTATAATCATAACTGGGTAGACCAATCTGGAGTTGATGAAACAGGATGTTACCAGAATATATACAAAGGTCCATTCATGTTCATCATGTTCATCTTGTCCTCAGAAAAATGCTCATAACTTTAGTTTGAAATGACCAAATATTGTACCACAATTATCCTTACCATTCTTTTTTGTGTAGTCAAATTTCAATCCATTGTTTTGTTATTGAGTTACAGTGTAATCATATTAGCCTTATGACATTAAATTATACACTATATTACATATAAAGTCATTATATCCTAATTTTGAGGTCATCGTGAATGTGAACAGACTCTAATTATACATGCATAATAAATGAAAATGGGAAGTGGGTGACAGAACTGAGATTGGCAGATTATAATTATACAGTTCAATTTTATGGATGGGTAAATGTAACTCCAATGAGTTTCTAAATAGAACATGGTAACATATTTCTCCAGTCATGTTGGCTCCTCTTAGTCTTTCTTCTCTATCTCTCTGCTTCTCTCCGTTTTTCCTCTCCATATCACTTGAGAGGAAAATACTGAGAAATGGGAGAGAGAGAGAGATGTAGTATGAGACAGAAGAGAGACGGAGTTTATATTATAATGTTGTTAGTCCTTTGCACAAACTGTTGTCCAAAGACAAATAAAACGGTCTTTTCAAAATGTTTTCTAAATTTGGTGACTAATACACAAACATATCCCTATATATACTATTAATGATTAAATATTAGCTGTTTCAAATCTTGTATTTTCAAAAACCTGCTTAGCTATATGTATTAATGATCTCATAATTATTATAGTAGTTGAAATAGCTGTACATGTGTTTATGCAGACAGTGTACATTTCAATGTAATTCAGGGCTAGGAATCGGCTGAGAGTCTGAAATCAATCATCACCAACTTCAATCAATTAAAATCAGTAGAAGTAATTAGGCCAATGAAGTCAATTAATACAAGAAACTCCTCCACTTGATAATCAAAAAGGCTTCCCGTCACCTACATTATTTGTTGCATGCTTGAAAAGTATGCCTTCTGGAATAATTTCATAATTGATATCACAGACATATGTATAATCAATAATAAAAATTTCAATATCATCCCAGTCCTACAAATGGTACAGTATATACATTTGCAGCTTGATACATAAAAAAAATGCAGTGCAGATCAAGTAATGAGAAAAGTGGAGAGAAGAGGAATGGAGTGAGATTGAGTGGAAAGAGAGATCGGGCAGACAAATGGAGGTATATACCTTTAAAATCAACTAGTCTATTGTTTAGTAGTCATAAACGTAATGCCTGTGCAATGTGCCAGTTACCAAATAATCTTTTTTTTTTTCTTAAAAATGAATTAAGAATAATAATAATTAAAGAACTGACAATTATTTCTGACAGACATGAAAAAGTAACTAAGATTTTCAAATTTGCAGTTTTACAAAAAAAAGATATTAAATTTTGCACTTATAACAAGAAAGGAAATAAATTAAATTGTGTATTATCCTGCTAACAGGTTGGACAAAAAAGAAGTCACAAGAACTAAATCTGTTTATCGTTTACAGTCTCTCTTTTCATTCCATGAGTTAACTTCTTCATAGATCATTACTGTAATATAAATGCATAAAATGCATGATAATTTAATTAATTTTGCATATATTCTGTAATGATTGTGTGTATGGAATGACAAGTAAAAGCATGATTGAAGGATATCTGAGGTGGAAAACCCGTATAATATATAAGCTTGGCTTAGTCTACTCAGCAATGTCTCTCTTTTGCTTCCATGATTTCTGAAACAAGCAGTCTATGTATAATATACTATGACTCAAAAACAAACAGATGTAAAAGAAAAATCATACTACTGCAAAACACTTCAGTGTTTTAGCTACTGGTTTTCAAAATTTCACAGTAATAGAGTGTGTGGATAATAAGAACAGGTTACCTAAAATCTACTACATGTATATACATTGTATACAGTGATCAGAAGTACATGGTTGTTAATGAATATGCTAATTACCCAAGTGCCACTATAAATCAAACAAGATACAATGGAGAAAAAGTATCCCTATGATTGGTGTCCAGCATTCAGCTCCTCGATCATGCCTGAAACACAACAGCCTAGTATAGTCATTATTTTGATTATCTACTCTCCTTACTTTTTAGAGAAGGTTGTATAACTTTAGGAATATAGAACAGTTATTAGTTCCAGTTTCTAATTAAGCTACAAGCAGCTTTCTTCCTGCGCACATTCTATTATGTGCCACACCCATTAATCGACCGAAATGATGCACTGTTACATATGTGACAAGCATATAAATACACATATATTAAACCTCATGGAAAGCTAGTGTCATCCCCAGATGCCACACCCTATGGGTGAAAGACCGTTGCTTCAAATTCTTTGTCTAAGTGTCAAATGTCTTTTTTCACTCAAAAAGGACATTCATTGCAACAAACGTCCTTTTTTGAGTGAAAATGATATTTGACACTTGGACCAAGAATTTGAAGCAAATGTTCCAGACTGTTGTTCGGCCGTAGGGCATGGCGGTCTGGAGACAAGACTAGCGAAAGGCTATTGTAGGGATTCCCTTGTGGGCCATAAAAATGGCCTTAGTAAGTAGGTGGTCTTATACAAGTAGTCTTTAAATAGGAAAGGTTCCACTGTATTCCGAATTTTTGCAATATTTGTTACCACTACAAAATAATAGTAATACATCCATAAGAACACATTTATTCATTCTCATTAATGAGGTCATGATGACACATAATTATTTCATTTTGACTACTATACAATGTACCTTTCCATTGATCCAGGGGAACATTCTTTTCATCTAAACTATGATCATATCTTGGAGGTGGTTTCTATATTTAAGTAGATAATGCAGTGAAGTGCTAAAAATATACATGTACATGTACATAAATGTGAAATATTGTAGTATAGCACCTTACTGTACATAAAAGATGGTACATGTACTTTAAGGTTTAAATTCAGGTTGGTGTGAGGTTAGGGTTCACAGTAACTTTGGCAAAATTAGATAGTATTCACATTGTGAGGTTGAGGCTAAAGCCAATTTTAAATTTTTAATAAAAAATATTTTTTTTGTTAATATTGCCTAATTAGGCAATATTAATGATGGTCTCTCCTATAGTACTAGAACTGGCTTAAACACTTTAATTATTTGTTTTTAATTTGAAATAGGAATTCCAAAGTATATGTGTACATGCACAAATGTGGAATGTTCTATAAGTACAAGGAAAGTAGAGATGGATATGTTTAACTCTTTAACAACCATAATTAATCTGGGCATGTTCATTTACATTCCAAAATGTGTGGGTGGAGGTGTTTAATATTCAGTTCTGAAACTCATATGACTGAAGATTCCAACTTACTTTGCTGAATAGAAGAGTTCTTAATAAAGCCATTGGTGTAAAATTTATGGTTCAGTATCAGCAGGAAGACAGCAATGCAAGCACTTGAAAGATTGGTAGTCTTAAGGGTAATGCCCACATCTTTACTTGCCTGTATATTTCCATATTTTAAATAGCACAGACACTTTTTGCCCAGAAGGCATCTAGGCGTCCACAGATGTCTTAGTACTTACCTGAGATGCCCAAAAGAAGCAAAGACAAGATTCCTGGATGTCTCACTTGTTCATCTAGCTCTATATCCTGTTGTTATAATTTTTACGTACGGGTAATTAGATTTTAATACAGTTTACACATGTTTTAGCATGGTTACAAATCAACACACTCTCTTTAGTGTCTATGGCTAATATTTAGAAGATTCAGAATAAAATGACAACTGTGACAGTGAACATGTCCCTAAGCAAACAAGGAACTTTCAGGCTCACTGGAAATCCAATTTCCTTGGCTAGAGTACAACACGGTTGTTCAGTATACTTTATATTTCATGAACTCTCCTGACAAATACCAACAGCAGCTATAGCTAACTAGTGCTAATGCTGAAGTAAGACATGTGATAGAAGCAGCTAGGACACAAATTGAAGAAAAGGGCCTTACATTACTTACACTCCTGAGCAAAGAGCCTTTGCAATTCTTTCTTCGTCAGCCATCATCAATACAGGTATGACCTAAATTTCATGCCAGATTAGTAATGCCAAAATTAGGTCCGCAAAAATTTCATCTGAAAGGTGATTATTCCCGACCAGTGCCGACCATTGCCGACCAGTGTTGGGAGAACACTGCATGTGCATGTAGAGTGTACAGTTTCATACCAAAGCTTTAGAACCACAAACAGTTGTAACAAATGTTTACAGCACAGTCACTAGATGTACCAGGTTGATTCACTGTTTTCCCACTAATTGGTCAGATACATGTACCATCACAATTAAATACTTATACAACTCACTGCTTCTGTCTCCACAGGATCATACCATATACCAACATAAGGATGTTTAAGACCTTCGTCAACAGTTATACGATCCTTTGGATCAATCTGTAACATTCTCATCAGAAGATCTCTAGCTAATTGAGCTACAACAAATATAATAAACAGCTTAACAATATAATGAGAACAATATTGATAATACAGTTGAAGTTATTTCACATTTATAATTATCATTTCCATAATAATTATGAGATACTCTGGTACCACCAACTAAAAACCTGATTAAGTGTTCATAGTTAGCACTTCTACAAGTAAAACAGAGAAACAATACACATACATGTACATGTACATGTACATTGTACTTCTGAGCTGCTGTTTTCACATGTCAGTTTTATCTCACAACACTTCAAAGTAAGGTTTTTACAGTATATCATAACAGTTTCAAACTGTTCCAAACAAAAATCTCCATATGCTTATCTATACATGTGCGTGGTTCCTAATAAAGCTCAGGTGGGAGCATTGCTAATTCATAAAGCTTTCATTACACATGCATCAGATAATGCGTGTGCTTCTAAAACTTGACAGTATATGCTACATTATCATTTATGTATCCTGATAACTCAAACTTGGTACATGTACATCATACTGAGAAAGGACCTCTTTTGTAAAGTACATGTACATGTATATGTACATGTATGAACTGATGTACATGTACATGTGTATTAGTAAACAGCACGTATTCTCAGATCCAGATAAAGATGAAAGGAGTATCCTACTACTTTAAACTAGGGGTGGAATGAAGATTGCAAAACAACTTTGTCAGCAAAAATGAACAAATATTCGAAGGTTCGCAGTGTTTTTATTAATGTTGATTTTAACTTGATTGGCTATAGAAAGCCTTTAAAACTGGATTATTGCTTTATAACGAGTACTAGTCTTGTTTCTGTCACTGTTTCTACTGAATTTAGCATCACTGGATTGAGAAATGAGACAGAAGCGGCCAACAACACAACCTCAACCTTTGTGGAACACACCAACATTATTGACCACATAATCAGATTGTAGAATTGCACATGTGCAAACATTAAAGTGGGCATGGCAGTGAAGCTTCAAAAGGAGAAATTTAGCTTCAAATCCACAGCAAACAAATGAAGGTTTGAATAGTCAAACCTTTTCTTCAGCCCTACATATACATGTAGTTTAAACCCCAGTAGGGCCAGATTACTGTGACACCAAAGTATCAAAACACATGGACATGTTATTTAATATTGTTCAAAACACTGGTAAACTCAACAAATGAAAATGATTGTACAATGCTAAAGCTTTAGATTGAGGGAAGGTGAAATACTTGTATAGAAAATGCTGAGACATTTTGTGCACAAAAACCAAACACGTGAAGTCGAAATTGCTTCGTATTACCAGCTTTTTGGCTTTTAGAGAGCAGAATGATCTGTAAGTAGACCAATGCTGCTTGTATAAACGTCTATTGTAGTTGATTACAGCAAAAAGGTGAGGTAATACTGTATATTTTAGTGCAAACAAGTCATGAATTTTTTAAAGCAATTATCCAGGTACTCGACTGTTATTGTGAACAGATATCCAGACAGTAAAAGCAGGATCTGTTCCAGCCCTACTACCAATACCCTCCCAAAAGCATCTTTACTGTCATGACATATAGACAGTCAAAAGTACATAGATACATGTATATCTTTTAGTATGTACATGTAACTAGAGAAAGATGGTTGTAGATGAAAGCAAACAAGCAAATGTTAGTTAAATGTCACAATATCAACTATCAAGATAGAGGATTCATATACACATGTATAGTAGCAATGCAAACATTGTTTGTCACACAAGCCTATAATTATGCAAGTACAACATAGCTCAATAGTAGCAATACCCATTACTACTACATACTACATACATGTACATGTACATCATATATATGTACATGTATATTAATTCTAATGATCATTCTTACTTTTGGAGATATCTTCAGGAGAATCATTAGGAAATACATCATCAGGAAAAAGTTCTAACCATGTCTTACCAGGATACCGTACTTGATTCTCACAATACATACGAACCTAAATAGAATGCAAAATACATGTATAATAGTTACATTTATATACAGGCAATGTATAATTTGGAACTAATGTACATGTACAGGATATTTAAAGTAGTGGTTGGATTCTAATTTGCATTTAGTGCTATTTATCCAGTATATACTATCTCAGTACCCAATACATGTATTATCTGAGAGGTGGTTAACTCATCTGAGAGATGTTTAATTCATCTGAGTGGTGGTTAATTTGTGTATGTACTTATCTGATAATATGGAACAGTTTTAATAGTCATATGCATGTGGAGTACAATTATTGTAAACATAAGGCTGATCACAAATAGATGTGCTATGAGTATCATATGCTCATGTATGTGCAATAATAATAGATCAAATTAAACATTTTGGGCAATGCGCATATCCTTAAACAAACATAGGCTTTCTTTCTAGCTCTACTTTCTATCAAAGCAAGTTTGAATAGTTAATCTTGTAAATAGGAGATTTAAAAAGGTGAATGTTACCAATGTAGACATGTACTGTATATAATAATTACTATGAAACTCACCACCCACACTAAATGCTTATGAATTACAATGTATGCAATCATACTAAGTGTATTGCAAGACATTTAGCGGTGAACTTGCAAGGAACTCAAGACATATTAACACATCACCGTAAATTTACAGTTGACACTACTGTATAACTTATATACAAATACACTGCAGTGAGATTAGTACATACACATGTACATTGTACAATACTAAATTGGATCTGGTATATACTATATACAAGTATAGTATAACATACTTACTGATGGTTGCAACTGCTTAAAAAACTCTGCAGGAGGTGTGCCTAGTACTTGAGTTACTTTATTCCATTGGTCGATATCTGAATTTAACTTGAGTGAAGGTAAACAATCATAGGGTATTATTCACAATGTATATAGTACAGCTACAGTGTAGTCATTTGCTTCATGCTGTCATTACACTGTCAAATACATCATGTACCAATAAATGAATTATCATGGCATAATTGAGGATACAATCTCTTCCTGGCAACAAAATATCACCTCTAACCATTTCTGCAAATATACATCCAACTGACCAGATATCGACTGAGATAAAAAAAACATCAATAGTTGAATACATACATATATACTCACAGCTACATGTATTACATACATAAATGCAACATTCCTGATAGATTGTTGTTGTCCCATGCCCTCTACAAAAATTATAAACACGTGTATATATATAATATTATACCCAATTTGGTGAATGTAATCTCTTACATATACACAATGTAGGTTAATAAATTAATCACAGGTTGTGTATAAAACTGTACATCTAGGTACTAGTGATTATGTTGTATTCACAATGAATTAGTACATGTACTTATTCACCTGTCTTGTGTGTATTTATAATAGTATTGCTTTTTTTTATTCACTCACCATTCTCAGTGTATTTCATTCCTACAATAACTTCAGGTGCTCTATAATATCTTGTTACCACATACGGAGTCATCATGAAAGCTTGATCAGCAGCCCGAGCTAAACCAAAATCAAGAATCTACAAACATTGATGTACATGTTATAATAATAAAGGTCATTCACATTCACCTTGACCTCAGAAAAATGTTCAGTTTGGAATGACAGTAGTTCAACAGTGGTTTTAACAGTAATTGACATACATGTCAATTCAACACCACAGTAGTGACACAGTAATTACTGTACTGTACTGACAGTAAAACTAAGGTAATTACTGTTACTGTATGGTTACATTTTATTGACATACATTGTATACTGTACATGGTGTATATGTCATGCCACAAGTGCTATATCAGGTTTATAATCACCGAGGCTGAGGGCCCAGGCCTGAGGGCGAGGTGATTATAAGCCTGATATTGCACAAGTGGGCATGACATAACTAATAACATGTATATTCATGACTTGAAAGTCAAGTTTATACAGCTTAAGGTTATGGTATAGTGTTTTGCCCAGCTACAGCTGATTACATATCAAAATTCAAATATCAAAGTGCGTGCATGCTATTTTTTGGCATCAGTTTATTTCTTGGTTACTGGAATTCCTGCCGTATACTGTGTGTTATCTAATTATAGTCAGGTGTGGGCAGGACAGCTCAAAGAGGTTTTGTAAAGACAATGAAAGATTGGCAAGAAACGAAGATTTTTGCGGTCACAGACTGGGTAGAAATGGTGTCTGCAAGAGACAAGTGACTTTATATCTCCAGTTCTATGGCTCAGAGAGCTAAAATCTTTACGAGTTGTCCTCAAGTAAGTCCAAAAGTAGTCGGAAATGGCTAGAGGTCAAGAATAGAAGCACTATTGGTGGCTAGATTTTACGCAGAATATCTGCATTAAACTCCAAAGAAAGCAAACATAGGGATGGCCCTGCAGGCCATACAATGTTTTCTCAATAAACTAAGATAACTGGATAAGGAGTGTTAGTAAAGTTTAATATCTAGCATGCTTTTTAAACATCCTCAACTTATAATTACAAGCACAATATTCAATCTAAATCTCACCTTTAATGAGCAATCTTCTTTCACTACAATATTACTAGGTTTCAAATCCTGAAACAACAATAAGAAAAGATAACTAATGTACATGTACATGTACACACGTAGTCATGTCATGTTAGAAGATGTTTATGTTTATATAGTGAGTATCACTCCAGCAGAGATGTCTGGCAAGACATGCTTGCTGGACATACAATCTAGACAGTATACATACATGTAGCTATCATTGGATAGGTGAGTATGTGTACATGTATGTACAGTCACTGATTCAGGTTTACATATTTATAGGTGGTGCAGGAATGAAATTTGGTAACCAGTATTATGGTATGAAACATAATCACACAGTAGGGTTGGGCGATATTGAAAATTAAGTTTGGCGATTATTGCCTAAAGGTGACTTGCAATATTGCTACTATTCATTGATACTGATAGGAAAAACAGGTTCATTTTTTAAAGGATGACATGTCTGGTCCTTGATTTGAGAGCATACAGCTCAAAACTAAGCGTTATAATATTTTTCAGCTGCACACACATGTACATTAAGCTATTATAATTGTAGGGAAACAACATTTTGCCAATAAAATAATAATATTGGCAGACCAAAATCATGTGAATATGAATATTGCAATGGAATAATATTGCGATATATTGAATTATTCCCCAACCCTACCACACAGTGAATCTCACAAACTAATTAATTACTATGGAATGTGTGTATACATTTTAAGTACATGTATATGTGTGATATACACTCACCCTGTGTATAATTCCTGCTGAGTGCAAATGCTAGAAGGAAAAGAAATATAAACAATAACATTGTTGATTGAGCACAGAGTTTTGTCATTCAGTAACTTATGAAGTTACATGTATACAGATGCCTCTATTTGGAACCATTAATGAAGTAAAACTTCCTTCTTGAGTGGTAAGGGGTTTTCAAGTTTAGATATAAACTCATATAATTATCATATTTTTCTACTGATAATGTTAATAGTAAATGTGTTGTATTTACATAGAATAATTATAATTATATAAATGATGCTCATAATTGATGAATAGTGGAGGTTTTCCAAAACTGTATATATATTGAAATACATACTATTAATTCCAACAACTAGCTACCATGCATCACTTAAAAATGTATACCTTAATATGGTGTCTTATCAAAATGTGGAGTCCATGGGTCACTTAGTACAGGACAGGAATAGCATGAATTAAAAATTATTAATTACATGTATGTTTGGGAATAACAATTTTGATCTTGTGGTGGTATACTGTATACAGAAGCCAGTGTGGTATGCAATGGCAGATTCCTGACATTCATGACATTTCCCCGTACATGTACATGTATATCATTTTTGTACATATTACTAGACACAAAGTGAGGAAACATCATCATTCAGGTCACACATGTTACTCTATTATTTTGGTTTGGGAAATAGGGAAATAGTTTTGTTTTTAACCACAATGACATGTAACTGTTTTCATTATACAGAATATAGTTTCAGTTATATCACAAGTACAAAAACTACATATTATTTTTGGTTATCAGTTCTGAATAATTATAGGTAAATGACTATAACTTGCTATCTATATGTAATATTATTATACAGCATGTTTAGGAAGTTGATATGCCAGATATAACACCTGTTGTGGAGGAGGCTTATGTGGATATAACCAGAGGCACATAGGGACAAGCGATACCCACTTAAACCTTTGAACACCAGCAAGTGGTATATCCAGTTTATACACCAACTACATGTACATATGTAGCTATGGTTCATACAATTTACACTATGATTTAGTAATTGAAGTTTTGATGAAGTGCATATGCAAAATATACACCTAACCACCATTAAGCAGTTGCCATAGCAACATACTACAGTATATATACAATGTATATATATATATATATATACAGTATATGTCAATAAAAACTTTACGTTTCGTTTTTGTAGTACGACTGTAGTACGAAACTGTCGTACCGTACTATTAACGTTGCGTTAAAACAGTTTTTTAGCGTTTAAACGTTTAATTAACGTAATCAATGCTGAAATATTGGCATGGTTAACGAGCCCAACAAGATTTTACTGCTACATTCTCTCAGAAGAATTCAGACCTAAACAAAGTTGATATTCTAGAAGGTTAAGGCTCTGTCCAACTTCGCCTGCAGTCACAGTTCTTTATTCCATGTGGAAATAGCAAAACGATTGTTTTGACAAAGATGGGCGTAACTGCTAAAGACGGTCCAGTTGTATCAAATTCTCCTGCCTTCATAGATGTTAGGAAAGGCTTGAAGCTTGCTTCGAAGTTAGCATAAGGACTGGTGAGTATGTAGACAAATCCTCAAGTTCAGTTTTACAAAATGTGAAGCTTCTGTTTTCTTGGTGAATACTTGATGATCAAATTTTCCGTTATATAAACCGTTCTGTATACCGTTTTTACGATCTATCACTGAATACTTAATTACCGTTTAAACTGACTTTTGACGAGGATTTAGCGTACTACGGAGTGTAGAACGGTCGTACTACAAAACAAAACGTAAAGTTTTTTTTGACATATACTGTATATATATATAATATAATATATACATATATATATATAAACAAAACTACTTAGTATACACAAGATATGATATTTAACATTCAAAGAATGTAATGTTTATTTATCAATTTACACATGTATCAACATTACCAAAATGGACAGATAAAAGTAGGTTTATAAACTGTTTAGCCTTAACACAGTATACATGGTTTTGAATTACATTAAAAAGAACGCTAAGCAGGATATCTTTGTGAGTAGAGGAAACACCAAATGTTTCACTGTTGGAGAATCCTCCCACATGAAACCTTTGTAACTGATTACATGAAGAGATTAATTGTGATAGTCACTCTGGCTTCAAACAAAGCAACTCAAGCTGGAGGAGGAAATCTCAGGGTGCCCTCCCCTTGTTTGTACTGACAAAACCTTAACGTATAGAATAAAGCTACTCATTTGGTACACATGTACATACTGTAGTTATCTTAAGAATGTTTTGGGTTTCTGTTAAGTAGTACATTAACATGTATAGTGTACATGTACAATCATGTTTTGTACATGTAGTAAATAGTAATTCAATACCACAATATACTGTAGTTTCAACAAACAATATTGTAACTAGCAAAATACAAACCATTTGTGGGTAGAGCCAAAGTAAGTAAAAACAAGTTTCCTGGATGTCTCACTTGTCCCTCTACATGTACATGTAGCTCTATATATCCTGTATATCTTGTTATAGTTTCAAATTTTCACATACTGGTAATTAGGTATTAATACAGGTTTAGTGTGGGTATAGTCTGGGGCCAAGATTCAGAGTCTAAAGCATAATTATCATCTGAATTTCAAACAATAATTGTGACAGAGATGTTGGTGAACCTGTCCCCAAGATGAAGAAACAAACACGGCCACTGGAAATCCAATTTTCCTTAGCTAGAGTACAACATGGTTGTTCAGCATATATAAAGAAAAGTACTCCCCTGATGAAAAATTATGAATTAACACCAGACACCCACTGATATAAACCTGGGGCTAACACTGATAAAGTGTATTTCATAATAACTATATTGTACAGTGTATTTACATAATAGTAATTTATAACAGTCAACAATATAAAATATATGATGTACATGTACAGTACATGCAGGAAGTAGTATCATGACTCACTTTAATTCCACATAACATTTGATAGAGGAGATATGACATTCTATCATGATCCAGATCAATACCAATAACACGACACAGATTAGCATCCATTAACTCCATTACTATATATCTATAAGTACATGTAGAAACATATAGCATCATATGTGATACATGTACATGTATTTTGTATTCTAAGAGATCAAACAGATTTTAAATCAGGACAGAAATGGCAGGCAATCTAAATACACACTATACCACTAATGGAAGAGTTACATGTACAGATTATGTATAAAATTCTCAACATTGAAGTTTTTGGGGGAGCATGTACATGTACATGTACACATACATGTACTTTATGAATAACACAACAGGGTATACATGTAAATAATTATTTAGTGTACATTGTACATGTATTGTACATAATCCCACTTTAATAACTATAATTAATGTACATGTACATGATGTACAGTATAGTTTCTTTATCTGGACACATTCATTGAGGATATGACACACCCTCTTTCTAGACTCTAGCTGAATTACAGACAGAGTCCTTTAAATTAATTAATAAAATTCATACTATCTGTGAAATAAATAACACACACTGTTGTAGAAATTCAATGTTGGTATACTGTGTAAAATAAACACAATCAATATCAGAGTTTACATCCTTTTTGTACCAGCATGTTTTGATTAATAAAATATCTATCATCAATACACGAGCAAGTGGATATGAACTAGTTTTTTTTAACCAAAGGCAAAAAATGTGGTCAGTCCCAAACTTCACCAGCCTGACTGTTTGGTACAGCCTATAACTACTTTCAAATGCATGTCAATATGCACTGGATGGTTGGCTGCAGAAGAATCAGCAGTACCTCATCAGCCAGGAAGAACTGGTAAATTGAATCTCAAAGGTTTTCTGCTATGAACATAAGAATCTAATCTTCATTGTTTATTGCTCAGGTTTCTGTGTTAAGAATAGTGCAACCATTAAGAGTTTGTGCCTAACGCTGAAAACACATCACTGTATATATGTATGTGAAAAGGGTTAAGCGATTGGTTCTGTCTATCCATTTGTTTGTCATGTTAAAAGATCTCTGTCAATCGCTTAGAAAGGTTTCAACATCTTCTAAAAACATCAGAAAGCTTGAAACTAAGTCGTATAAGAAGATAAATATGCATATCTAGTGGCTAATGCAGTCAATACATGTAGTAAGCTGTGCTTTCTTATTATCACAATAGTCCACCATATTTCTCTCAGTGACAACTTTCATAATAATTATATGCACATGTATTACATGTGTTCACACAGCACATACCAACAATTGTTCACCATAACGTAATCCAATCTTGACATGTACTATGATAAATGATCTTTAAAATACAAAACTTACACATCTTGAAAATCATCCAGTGAATTAGCAGGAGAAAACAGGTTTAAGAGACCAATAACCTGATAAAGAAGTCAGTGAGTAATTATGGTACATGTTATAATAATAATTTCAATACCTTTAATGGGTACATCTAACATACACACATACTGAGCATGTATGTCTATCTCCCCTTCATATCAAAATGTTCACAAAAAATTGCAATGGTGCCTTATTACTAACTAAATTAAAATTAACCACTTCTATAATTATAATTCTATACATAAGCAAACTATTATTTTGAAATAGTTGTATGGAAGTGGTTAGTTAAATGTGATTTTAATGCTACCAGCCTAGGACTCCTAGATCCTGGGCTCAAGGGGTATGTGGATACTAAAATTGAGCCTTAACATCAATGACCATGTAACCAGACAAATATCTACTACCTATTCTCAAGTCATGGTTGTATTCAAGGTGGCATTCAGGTAATCAACATATTAATTAATTGCTACACATTTTTGATTACTGTCATAGTATATTTTTTTTAACTTGTTCTTATTATCTATTGCTCTGACATTTTGTAAACCAGTAGTTGACAGACTGATGTGTTTGGCAACAGTCCGATGTTTCTTTCATAAATGTTTGTTTTTGAGTCACAGTACATTCTACATAGTCAAATTCTCATTTCAGAGATCTTGGAAGCTGTATTTAAAAAGGAGACCAATGCTATGTAGACTAGGGTAAGTTATAAGATTTACACAAATTCATACATGTGTATGTTTAGCTATGGTCAGTGGTGTGGAAACAGTCAGTCATGCAGGACATTGTCCGATAAATCTAGTGAATGTCCGGTAAATTGAAACTAAACTGTATACAAAGTATATGGGGAGCAGGACAAGAGTGATGAAAATAGGTTGAAATGTCCGGCAGGTTGCTCAATATTTCCACACCCCTGGCTATGGTAGAGTTAAGTTAGCTGAAAGAAACAGAGAAAGCTATCAACACAAGATCAGTTATGTGTTCAGAGGTCAGTAAGACTGACCAAGAACTTATTCTGTGAGTTGAGTTTTCAAAAGAAAAAAAACGTTGTCTCATGAATTGCTAATTACCTGAGCACCACCTTAAACAGATATACAGCCTACATGTATGTAAAATTCCAAGTCTCACATGATAACAATTTGCTTTCATGTTGTATTGTGTAATTGTACTATAATGATCATACATGTACTGTACATGTATCTACAATATATAATTTACATTGATACATTACATGTAAATATAATTATCTTTGTATACTACAGTGTGTATACATGTATGTATATTTCAATGACGTAAATTAATTATAATAATATTTGAAGTAGCTACATGTACATTAGCATTTCATAGAGCTTGGATGATGGCCAAAAGTAATCTAGTAGTATTTTGTATGTTTATCAAATTCATGATGACTATCACTTTAGCTACTGCATTGTTTATAGTAATATGGTAGTCCCAGACTGTCTAGTGTTTCCCAAAAAATTAATCCAAGTATTAATCTTTATAATCATTATTAATTATTAATAATTAATTATTAATTATTATTGAAGAGTGGTTACATGTACTTACAAAAATACATTTAATTCTCAGTACCAAACAGTATACATAGTACTTCTTAACAGGAGAACAACTAAAATTAAAACTGAGTTTGTGCAAAGGCTACTCTCATAGCCCCACAAATGTAGAAATGTATTTAGGAGAATAATCAACAATCTTGCAGTTTTACTATACAAGTGATACAATAGTTCTCTACTTCACAATAATGTCTGACCATGTAGTTAATCACAAAGACACTTGATAACAAATGGTATGTGTTTATGATGTATAAAGATTTTAACACTTACAACTAGGGTTGGGTGATAATAGAAAATCTGCTCACAGTTAATATCAAATTACCGGTATATCACCCAACCCTACTTACAACACAGCAATTTTGTTTCAGGCCATCCAAACTGTATACAATTAAATAACAGCCATTTTGTGATCTACTTGTACAATATATATTTACATGTACTGTGAGGTAATTAAATGCATTAACTTATAGTATGTAATACTACTGTACTATGCACATATTGCATGTACATGTACATGTACAATGTATTATACTTGTACATGAATGCTATTTAAATTGAACAGAATTTACAACAGCAGTTCAATACTATAAACAACACATTCATTTTCAGTTTGTTTTTCAAAACCAAAAAAAAAACAATGTATGTATATACAAGAGGACAAATCGAAACAGGAGTGTCATGATATTCACTGTAAACTACACAACCACAAACACTCAAATGTACAATATGTGACCTAACTTGACACGCATAAAAAATTTGTAAACCTTACCTTCCTATCCAGCCATTTTGCACAGGAAGCCAATGAAATTTGGTATCCAAGAAAACTGGTTAATGTTCCTCCTTGATACCAAATTTAGTTTGGTTCCTGTATAAAATGGCTGAATAGCGAGTATTGGAGATTAAGTGAAAATTATTATGTGCTACAGGTGTGGTATTCCCTAATTGGGTCACATATAGTGAATATACATGTATAATGTGTATAACATCAGATTTGTTATTGTCTTGGATATAACCATGAACTTATGATGCTAAGGAATGTTCAACTACAACAAATTAATTTTGACAATGTACTCAGACAGACTGATGATGCAGAGTGTATTGCAAGCAACTTTTTCTTCTCTTCTCAGTAGGACTGCAATGAAGGTTGAAAAACAACCTTCGATGTTTCGTCAGCAAAAACAAATGAAGGTTCGAAGGCAGCCAGCAACACAGGCTCAACTTTCCTGGAACACGCCCACATTATTAACAAAACAATTTTAGATTGTAGAACCACACATGCGCAAACATTAAAGTGGGTGTGACGGCAAAGCTTCAAAGGTAGAAATTTAACTTCGAATGTGCAGCAAATGAACAAAGATTTGAACCTTTGAACCTTTTTCCCTGACCTACTTCATAGGCACTCATAACCTCTCAATATGACAAATGCAACAGCAGACAAAAGAGCTGAGAAATTCTTGTGGTGACAAACGTGCACATCAAATATCACTGATCAGGCTATCACTAGCAAAACACTACTTTAAACAAAATATAATTGAGTTGTGTGTGGCCTCTACAACATCCATTGGCTCCTATGACAGTCAATGTCTAGTTCCAACCATTTCAAGTCATGTGTTTTCCACCTGATTCGAGCATGCCCTTTGATTCAATATGGAAACTTAAACCATGCTAGTCTTGTGTTGTCTTCAAGAAATACACTCCACTACATCAACAGTGAAATCAAATTATAATAATAATTATGTGAAATTCAATAAAGAGATGAATTGAATACCGCCTGCCTTTGTAATACTACATGTAAATTAGTATTGTTTTAGTTAAACTATAACTAAAACTAAAACCCCTTTAAATAAGGGATTGCGACTTTTAGTTAACTAAACTATAACAAAATCAAGTCTATTGTAATAACACTAACTAAAATGTAAAATGACCAATAATGGGCACTTTTAGCTAGTTAACTAAAACTAAAACCCCTTTAAATAAGGGATTGCGACTTTTAGTTAACTAAACTATAACAAAATCAAGTCTATTGTAATAACACTAACTAAAATGTAAAATGGCCAATAATGGGCACTTTTAGTTAGTTAACTAAAACTAAAACCCTTTTAGTAAGCCCAATATTATTTTAGTTAATTAAACTATACAAGTTTGAGAAACCAGAAATATTATAACTATAACTAAAAAAAGTCATTTCTGTCAAACTAAAACTACACTAATATAAATGTATTGTAAGTTATTAACTCACATTCTTATGATCAACCATTTTCATCAGTTTTAGTTCACGATAAGCTCTTTTAGCATATGTCTCATTCTGAAAAGGTTTGACTAACTTCTTGATAGCAACACGTTCACGTCTTACTGAATCATATGCAGAACTATAGGGAGAAAAAGGATTGTTGAAAACAAGCTTATGTCCACAGTCTTATTTGGAAAGGAATCTAGTTTAAAAACTGCAATAGGGAGGCAAGACTCTCCTTTCTGTGCCTGTGATGCAGTGAATATAGCCACAGGTTTTAGCACTATCAAATATGGTAGTATCCATATAAGTGTGTTACACTTGTTACCACTATGAAATTGAGTAGCAATTCAAATATTAGAATTGCAAATTGTCCAGTTCACAGACACACATACACACATACACACACAGAGAGACATGCACACACGCATGCACATAGAGACATACACATTTATCATAAAATTCCAGTCGAATGGTAACAACTTACATGTACATGAATAGTAGTAAATACAAGTAAAAATTGTTATATATATATATATATATATAGAAACAGTACCATAGAAGTGTATGTACACACTTATATTGCATTCCAAATCAATTGTACCTATTGAAGTAATTAATTTTGACCACATACCATTAGCACTAGTTGTTGATGTGTGAAAAGAATTCAACACACATGTACCAACAATGAACAAATAATGATGATTGCTGAAGCTATTACCTGACTGACTAGTCTTATGATCACCTGTTGAACTAAATCTATGACTATGCATTGCAAGTCTACAGTGCAGTCAATTAATGTTATGTAACAAACACACCCAAGATGCAGCATTACTTTTTCCAGGTGAAAGAGAAAGCAAAGGCTATACAAAAAGTTTAACGCACAAGAAGAGGAGAAAATAACCAGCTAGTAGATAACAAACAAATGAGAATCACTAACAAATCATAAACAATTTTTACGGCCCTACATCCCTATAATCGTTTTCCACAGGGTTTAATGTATATATATATATATATATATTCTTGTGTCCCTTATGCAAATATGCATTGTATACATAGTTAAGGAAGTTGTCATTCCGAGGGGCTCAGTCAATTAATAGGCATAGCGTGTATTAGAATGAGTGCTCGAGCTCTATAGACCAGCAGAAAGAAAGCTGCTTGTGGCTTGTGTAGTAACTACAACTAATAGCTAGCTATTCTACATGATAATTAGTATATTTATAATCAGTGACACCCATTACACAACAATTATGATTTTGGTTGAGATAATATCATGTTAAACACTATACATGTAGATTTCTATGCAGACTGTACATGTTTCATAAACTGCATATATATATATATATAATATAATAATTATATATATATATATATATATATATATTATTAATAATAAATCCACAGTACTTGGTTTCTATGGTCCCAATAAGATATTTCTATATATATATACCACGCTCACCAAACTACGCCTTGAGCACCATGACCAAGTTGCTTCAAATCCTGGTATCTTTTTGGTATGGTAAACACAGTATCAACAACTTGAGTTGTATAGAAGTCTGGAGTATTAAACCCAGCCGCCATTATCAATGAAGAGGTTAATGTTAATGAGTGTACCCACTACCCAAGCTATATTTAGTAACAACATAATTACGTAATGCCTAATGACTAATTAACACGTGGGTAATAACTGCATTGTGCAAGTGACCATCATGAGAACATTTCAAATGAAATACTGGTCACTGAGTTGTGGTTGCAAGAGACAAAAAGTATTTGATTCCTTGGACAAGTATTTGGCTATAGGTAGTCTGGTGAACAAGCCTCTCCCTTTTTTGACAATTGGATGGTGGGGAGAGTCTGGTTAACAATTGACACTAGTACTGCTCCGTGTTTTAAATCCTGCGTTCCAATCAGATTCCAATACACCATTACACTGCTGTCTGTTGAAAGGGAAGAGGCTGGTTCATCAGACTTAGGTAGGGCCCAGAAACAGAGGTATCGAAACTTTTAGCCATATTGGTTTCATCCAGCATCACTACAGTACTGCAAAAAATTAAAATGTTTTATGTATTCAAGTTCATGTAGGACTTCACATTAGAACTAGGCTGGTCAGTAATAACTAACTATACACAATGGACAATGAAAGCAAGAGAGGTACACAAAGTACTACAAACGAAACAGAGATTTTAACCTTTAATGAATTCAGTGACCATAATTAGGTGAACAGTAAAACTTGCAGCTTAGAAATATTTGTGAACAAAACTTAAAGGACTGTGTGTTATAAATTTACAGCAGTGAGGGCAAGATGTTCTTTCATGCAATGGTGAATCATTTCACTGCTATAAACTACATGTATAATAAGTATTATAATAATAATCCATAAGAGAGCAACAACTCCATAAAAAAATAATACACTTGACAAAATGTAACCTAAATCAAAACATTAATTAATATTGGAGTACTTACAAATTTATAATATCAACGAACTATAATAGAGTAAAGAGAATGCACACTATAAGAGTAATACAATAACAATACAACAATACTTCAATCACTTTGCAGTACAAAATTCATTCACATGACGTCCAAGCTTTTGAATTTCTCCAACTCGATAACGCTTTCCACATTTTGGACAAACCAGATTTGGATCATAAGGAATAGATGTATCTTCAATTGTAGTGAATTCTTGAGTTTGCGGTGGTTGTGTCATTCTTCTTATGTCATCAGCATATTTTTGGATGTCTTCATCAACACCATAAAGAATAGGATTCTCTGGAATCTCATCAGACACCTGTTGATGAGGACGTTGAGATTCCATTTCGACGTTTGTTCTCGTTTGACCCTGGCCTATGTTTGTTCTGGATCCAATTCCTACATTTGTAGAATGTAGATGTCTACTTACTAGTTGATGAGACTGATTTCTCTGACGTTTAGCATCCTCAAGTTCTTTCAAAGCTAAATCAGCATTCACCTGCTCTTGTTTACTTTGCTGTTGTAAATGAAGTAGCCTTTGTTGTTCAAGCTGATGGTGAAGGAGCCTAGGGTCTTCTACCAATCCTTGTGGTTGGGGTACAGCATGAAATTGCGGTATGTGGCTGCTTACACTTTTGTTTTGAAATGGTGGCTGCTGTACATTACCCCGATACTCCTCTTGTGATGTTGCTTGCTCAGGTGTTTGCAGTGGAAATTCATGATGCCTTTGTCCTGCCAGTACCACTTGATTTTCACCCACATGTGTTTGTGGCTGGTGCACATTTGAATGGGGACTACCAGGGGGTTTACGTGTATTTCCTTGTCTCAAAACAATTAATTCCTGCTCTAGTGCAACTTGTACATCCCATGATTCACGTAACTTGTGTTGAAGTCTCTAAATTTATAATTGAATAGAACAGTAGATCCTCAATTTTAGGTGTAAGCATGTATACTACTGTACATGTATATGTGTATGATTAATAATTTCACATTCGCTACGAATACAAATGCACATCATTACTCTACTGTTTCAACCAATGCAGTTGATAAGCTCATATGGCACACCATTGGCCCAAACAGCTTCTTATTTGGCATGTACAGTTCTCTTTTTGGGCAGTTAGTTATGATTATATTGTCACTAACAGTCTTTGTCAATTGGCTCAAGATGTATTCCTAGTGGTGCACACATTAACCATTGTAGAACCAATTTGGCTCATGCATATCAAAAACTCTGTTTATCTGTAAATGCTTAATACAATACATGTATTTGGACATTTTGTGTATCATCATATCATATTTAGTTTATGTGCAGATCATTTATTGCTCACCAAACTTTGTCGGATTCACATACAAATGCATGCACCAATTTATGTTTAATAATGCATTGTTAATACACCAAATCCAATCCACATAATTATACAAGTTACTGTACTTCAGGTAATAGTAACTGACTAAAAGTGTACAATATCAATTAGTATACCATGTTAGCATTCCTCATTTTCTCCATCTCTTCCTGATATTTCCTATTTGTTTCACTGAGTTGCTGTTGCAGTGCTTGAATTTGCTGTTGCAGTGTTTGAACTCCACCCATAATATGATCTTTGCTTTTCAGCTCATCAGCACACTGAGCCTGAAGATCATGAACCTTTTTTTGCTCATTAGTAAGCCTGGCCTGAAGATCATGAAGCTGAACAAAAAAGAAAAAAACCTACAATGAATAACTAATAACTTATGAAGAGATACCCAAAACAATGCACACGTCATTGATAAAAGCAATCAGAATATTAACTACACAGTAACAATCCATGTGAATTTAATATCCAGCAAAGAATCATAATTATAATCATGCAGATGTATGATGCTGAAAAAAAGGATAAATCTGCATCTGCCTTTCACAATCTCCACTACATGTACATCCTTTAGGAGAAACAAAATGTAATTTTTTATGGTGTAAATTTCACAAGCAGAAATATCAAGTAATGGCTAACACAACATATTTCGTAAACTTCATATCAAAAATAAACAAAAGCGTTGGTAAACTTGTAATCTAGGTCACCTTTTAGAATGCTAAGAATATTCCAGAGAAGGTACATGTATGGCTGACAGATGGGCAGTCCTCTTGGTTGAAATTGCTGATTTGAGGATCTGGAATGATTAATACTTAATGTCTCAATGTGTCAACCTCCAAATTGTTCTTTGGAAGTGACATGTGACCACTAAAACGTATGATTTCGTCCAATACAACCATTTTGTGGGTCTTTTTTCATGAAGGGCTTACCACTGAGCCCAAATACATGTAATTATGATCACTTTGTATTTGCTAGGAATACATCTCAAAGAACATTAGGTCCAAATTGTACATATAAGTCAATGCAATATATACATGTACATAGAGGTGGGCAGTATTAGCAAACAAAGTACCATGGTTTTTTAACGAAGAATATAATATAACAATACCAACTAACCACGTGTTCCACAATTGGTCACACCCACGAATGATTTGTAGGGATTTATGAAGACATATATGGGTTGTTACATTATAGACATTTATTTCATTATGGGAAGTTACCCAAGAGTTGTAATCAAATCAACTTCATTAAAATTTTCTACTTAATCTCAAATTTTACATCTCATGCCTACATGTGTTTATGCTAACAGGAGCCTATGAAAAACAACTCCTGACACAATTAACTAAAGCCAGACATTTACCTTAAGGTAACTTATTGTACAGTGGAGTCATAGTATAAATTTTAATAACGGAATTTTGTTTATGAGTGTTCGCACTTAAAGAATTTGAATGTTATATTCATATGGCAGCCCCACAGGGACTAGATGTGGGTGTTCATTTTAAGCAGACTTTCGTATTAACAGTGTTCATTTTAGTGCAACTCCACTGTACATTTAGAGATTTTCTCCCATTGCAGATTTGGGAGGTAATAATTTTCAAATTTACCACAGCAGTTAATAGCTCTTCTAGCTGACATATAATTCTAAAGTTTTACAAGAACGATTGAAGAAGAGTGTACATGTATAATAAACCCCATGGAAAGCAATTATAGGGATGGGCCTGCAGACCATAAAAATATTTACAGAATAAGAAATGATGATCATGATCAGGTTTTGCCAGTTGATGGTTCTCCACTTTAACAATGACCAGTAGCCATCAATGAGGGTCTTGTTAGTTGTAAAACACTTGATATATACATGTAATTGACCAAGTCTTCGTGATCCAAAATAACATTTATTCAGCAGGGATTGTTGCAATAATAACTCATGATAAATGGTATGGTGGCTTAATATTAATTTTTCCTGTAATAATGCAGCAAAGGTATTCCGTTAATTTAAATATAACTTAGCTGAGCTTAAATTGACTGTAATACAAATACTATAAAAAAGCAAATCACAATTTTTATAGGGCTACTCCTGTGATACTTTCCAACTGGTTCCAACTATACATATATTTGCATGATTGTGTTACATATACATGTACACATTGTATACACAGTTAAGGAAGGTTTCAAGAGGCTCAGTAAACGTACATGTACATGTAGAACAAAATGAATGCATGCTCCTGCTAGAGCAGACCATCAGGAAGAAAATACATAACAAAATATTTACAGAAGCACCTTACAAAGTACAAAGAGTTGAAAAATAAATAACTGTAATAGGCTGTTCAATTTCAGAAAGTCAGCAATGACTTAATGATGACACCACACTAAAAACAATCATACGGATAATATTGGTGTTACATTTTAAGATGATAAATGCTAAGACTGGTGCTTACACTTCCTTAAGCAGTTTAACCCTTTTGAAATAGATGGATGACTTATATGTACATGTACATGTATGCCCATCAAAAGTGAATAATAACCTTCACACATGTACTAACTTTGGCATTATATTCGGTAATCTTCCTTTCAACTCCAGTCTTCTTATCCAATGATTCCTGTAGTTTATTTTTGTTCTCCTTCTCTTCAGTCAATTGTCTCCTCAATTCATCAACTTGTCTCTTGTATGCCCTTAGCTGTTGATCAATACCAGCTCTCTCTTCATCCCAGTTCTTTTTTACATCTTCATTTTCCCGAAGAGATCTTTTTACCTTTTCCAGTTGTGTTATAGTGGATGCATACTTTCCCAAGTCATCTTTGAGTTGTTTTATTGTGGCTTTGTACTGAATGATATCTTCTGTATACTCCTCATGAGCTTTTGTTCTGTCTGATCTCTCATTGAGAAAGTCCTCTTTGTATAGCTGAGCCTAGTAATACAAACAACAAAATGAATTCTTTATTGAAAAAAAGATATAATTATGGAGAAAAGTATCCCAATGTTTGCTTTGTCATGATCCTTTGTTGAGTTCTCTCAAGTGTCTAAAATGCAACAACTTATTATTTATTTCCTGCACAATCTTTGTACGCTACATGCAATAATTGACCAATCCCCTGGAATGATATGTAAACATGTAAGTGAAAAAACCACATTTGTAAATAAAGATAGCCCTTTGGCCCATAACTGGACATCAACATGCAAGTAAGGTCTACTAGTGTATATAAAAATACCTCAATTTGAAAATTCATGCAAAAAACCATTTTAGGCCATACAAACTATAATCTACCTGTGCTTTCTCAAGTTCTAGTTCATTTTGTAAAGACAACACCTAATATGAATAGAGAGTAGACATTTTGACAGAGTGTTAATTAGTTTGTTAGTATAGTCTGTATAGGTTTGTTAGTAGGTGATAATGTTTATCCCTTGGTGGGGTGACCATATTTCAACGTGTTTTACCAATATATCAGTATATCAGTGCTGATATTTCAATACAACCCAGCTTTACTTACATTTTGGTACTAATGCCAATTAAAAACACAAATTTATGTTTCATTCAGTTCAACTGAAACGCTCAAAAAACCTCCTCGACTACGGACCTAGTGAAATACTACTTCAAGCGTAATTTGTAACAGTTCAGAAGGTTGCCAGTGATAAGTTCCAGTTACGACACCTACATGTACATGTATAACTATAACTAAAACCCCAGGCATTGTGACTTTTAGTTAATTAAACTGTAACTAAATTACAAGTCTACTGCAATAACTATTACTAATTACATGTAAAATGAAAACTGGCTAATAATAGACACTTTTAGTTAGTTAACTAAAACTAAAACCCTTTTAGGAAGCCTAATATTATTTTAGCTAATTAAACTACAACTAGTTTGGCATACTATAACTATAACTAAAAGTGGTCACTGTAGTCATGCTAAAACAACAATAACATGTACATGTACACAACACCCAGATTTACAAGAGTGTATGCTTTCAGTAGCTTGTGTGCAAGTATCAATGCTTCAATGTTTTGATGTTTCAGCTTCAGCAGAGTGATTGCACTGACTGTCAGAGAATACTGCTATTAATTCAAACATAATAAAGTAATCTACAGCATTAAATTAACAACTGGTCAGGAGTACTGTACACAAAATAAATGAAATGACAAAACACAATAACCTCATGCTGAAGTTGTTGTTTAAGATCATCTATCACTCGTTGTTTAGCATTAAAATTGCTAGTAATCTGAATATTATCATCAACTGCATTCTGTAATTGTTTCTTAGCCAATTCGAGCTCCTAGTGTATGTATGGAAATAGAAGTTAGTTGCATCTTTTGAATATAGAATTTTCACACCTGAAATAGCCAAATACATATAATTTAAGTCTACTAAGTGTTCATTTTTAGCTTGTCTCCTCTGTGTCACCATTTGTACAGCCCTAATAAGGAGTTTGAAAAGTTACATGCCAGATATCTCCCAACTCGAGGTACATGTAGGCTTATGGGCTTATACCACCATTGGGAAATTGGTGTTGGTCAGTACATCACTAACAACTACTAAACACACACATGAATGAGCCAGCTAGAAAGGATGAGATAAACAGAAATGTATATCTGAGATAAGCTACAATACACTGTACACTACAATGCAGCTAAAGAGTATGTTGATTCATGCCACACATCAATTAATTCACTAAGCACACTAGAATGACATAACATCTTTAACTATGTAAAAGCACATATACACATTCACACGTATGTAGGAAATCAATCATAGGGATGACCATAAAAAGTAACTGTGCTTGGTATTGACTCCTATATAATACCAGTTTTCCTCAGCATGTATGTACTTTTGTAATACCAGGAGCTTGTGAGTGCTGCAAAGCAGTACGAAGGAGCATCAAACTTTAGTATATTTTGCAAACCATCTGTTGTCAAATCACACTTGTGCAAACTGCCTTATATGGCAAACCACTGTAAACTGCGTAAGTGATTTAAGTGGGCGTGATAAGAAAATAAAAATAATTATTATTAGTCACTATGTCTGTCAAGATGAGTAGAAGTAGTCTATATAATTCCAGATACTAATATAGTCAGCAAAGGATAGGTCCTACCAAACTCTAAAAAAAGTGTCAAAGTACAGTCAGTGTGTTGGTGTACAAAAGGACTATTAATAGACAACAACAACAGCAATATCTCTAATGAAATAAGTGCATGATGATTAGTTTGTTACCTGGAGCAGGATTTGAAACCGCCTTGTATTCAAGCTTTCTTCTTGGCTTGGCTTAAACCTGGCCTTTTGACCAGATTTTGAGTTTTGCTTAAAGTGTGATTAGACAACAGATGGTTAGTGCAGTTTGATGCTCCTTCGTGCCGCTCATAAGCTCCCTGGTAATACCCATACATATAACACATGATGTTTGAATTTGGTGGCATCTGCAAGGTTGTAAATCTCAAATTTGGCATCTCATCAATTATTATTATAATTATATAGCTTTTTTCTACCTCTTTTTGTTCCTGAATCTTTACTTGTAATCCATGAGATACTTCATGCTATGAAAGGGGAAGATTACATAACAAAATGTATAGACATAAGTGTAACAACCAGCACTTTGCAGGAAAACTAATAGCAGTATTATTATATATTTACAAATGCAGCCCTCCTTTGTTCCTGCCAATCAGAAGATCATCTTTATAATTTTTACCATAAAAATTATCAATTCTCTATACAACATCCACAAGGGGAAAATGAAGCCATTGAATCATTAAACTAGCTAACTATAAAATTAATCCTCATAATCTTAAATTACCTGTTTTTTCACTTCATTTACTGCACTTTCACGAATCTAAAAACGATAAAACACTGCTACTTAACAACATTAGTAGTAGTAAATAAAATAGTTACACATACATGCATGTGTAACTATTGTATAGTGTTGTATATGTATTTAACTTATAGCTATTCCACAAATTCCACAATGCAATTACATTGTAAACAATGGATGTATTTGTGTGACCAGACAGATACAAGTCTATATCTCAAAACACACAATACAATAATTAGTCATACTAGCAGTTTATTAAATTATATTAAAATTACAGGGCTCTCTAAATCCCTGTTTCATGATATGTATACACATGAATACATGTTCGTTTTAATTTTACACTACCGATGGCAAACTACTTTCTACTCAAATATCCAGTAATCACGTAAAAGCAGCCAGCATTAGCCCCATGTTCACATCATTGGGTGTCTGATCTTCATTCATCAGGGAGTTCATTAATATGAAATACACAACCATGTTCTACTGCAGCTAAGCAAAATTGCATTTCCAGTGAGCCTGAAAGTGCTTCTTCATCTTGGGGACAGGTTCCCCAACTTCAATGTCACTGAATTTTCTGAATCTTAGCCCCAGACAATAAGGAGAGTCGGCAATAGCCACCCACGTTAAAACATGTGTGAACCATATTAATTACCCTTACGTGAAAATTTGAAATTATACTTATTATGGAGGGACAAGTCCTCTTTTTAGTTTTTACCTAACTTTTACCAACTTTAGATATCTCAGGTAAGTACTAAGGCATCAGGAGACACCTAGACACCCTCTGGGGCAAACAATGAAAGCATCCTTAAAAACAACTGTTAGTAATGTATAACAGTACACCAAAACCTTTCTTGCAGAACTAGAAATAACATAGAAGAAGTATTATTTGCATTCAAGTTTCAACTTTTGTTCCGGAACTCTTTTATCTGTAAATAACAAATGATTCATTTACCTCTTTCAACTCATTATTAGCTACCACAAGGCGCTGGTGCTTTTGGTCAAGTGCAGTGTTTAGCTCTTCAATTTCCTTGTTCTTACTCTCGATAGTTAATTCCAACTCCCGAATCGATCTCTGTAATTCTTCATTGTTTTGAGTGACTTCAGATACTTCATTCTATTGAAAAAGGAAACAAGAAAAGAAACATGATTATTTAAACCAATAACATAACATATACACTGTAAAGTGTACATGTTCACATCAACATTCATGATTTATCAGTTCCTTCATTCTAAACTGTTCTTAAGAGTACCTCTGATCTCAATGCTCATGTGTGTATAATTGTTTTCTTGAAGGTTTACAACATCAAAAGGAGTCATATTTTATGAACAAGGAATGCAACTTGCTGCTAGAGAAACATCTTAAACATTTCCGCCTGCACACTTCACGAATGGCATATACAATTCTTTGACACAATGTGAGATAAAGCAACTTTTGAATATAGCTATAAGAATTGAAGCCTTGAAGAATTATTTTAGAAATGTCTTCGCCACCATGGTACCATAAAGTACATGTACTACATGTAAGTATTTGAAACAAGTAATAAGGTCACACTGCAACCTACTTTTGATTAGTGTTCCAGGAACCTCCTGAGATACTTTTTAATGGTTATTTTAACATGAAATTTGTATCATTGCCACAATAATTTGAAAATTTAAAATAATTACTCTATGCTACGACAGTACAGTAATGCTTTGATAGTTTGACAAATTCTAAAGCCATGCATTCAGTTTTCTCGCTACATGTGTGTGGTGGAGAAGGATAATTATAAGAGTGATAAGATTGCTCCATTCTCTTTTACTCTAGTAAATCAAATCTTCAAACACGTAGTATTTGTTGAGCTACTGCTCTCACATTTTGGTTTGAGGCTGGATGGGGATGGGGATGGAGATAGGGATGATACTCAACCACAAATGAAGATATGAGCTTAGGTATCCAGGATGGTTTTGGTCAGTCTGATTGTGTATGACTGTATGTAATCAAAACATCACATCAAAAACTAAAAATGCTAGTAGTTAGTTTATGTAGTTCTCTAATCAAGGTACTAGTAGACTTGAATTATTAAACAAAGTGTGTTGAAATTTCTTAACACGTTTGGTCCTAAGTTATAACAGTTGAAATTTGAATACAGATCAGTTTCAATCTACAGGACCTTCACTAGAATGACTGGCTGTTTCCACACCACTGGCTACACACACTGCACCCTGTCCTACCCCCTTTTAACTGCTTAACCCACTTCTTATCCCCCTTGGGTAAATTCCTGAAAAAACCATCCCTGCACATCAGTCCAGTTAGTACTTTCCTCCTAAACTTATCAATAACCATTTTCATTTGCTTCCTGTACTGCTTTTTCACAAACAATTGATGTTGCTTTGTGAACTAATAGAAGTACCAACATTATGGAACTACACAATCACACACATGTATTACATGTACATATTATTTTAGAACTGAAATGATTATCAACCTTGACACGAAAAAGACTTTTCTGTGCTGTCGAGGCTTCCTCTTGCAACTGATAACCACCATCATCCAACAGTTTATTTAGAGCAGCCAACTTCCCATTTTCACTCTGGTAATACTGTAAAATAAGAGAACAACAGTGAGCAATAAGAATACTAATTATTTATTTTATGAAGTACGACTGGAACGGATACCCGATTATCCAAATGATGAACTGAACATCCGGATATGTTTCTTTGTATCCGGGTACTCGTTTAATGTTTGCGCATGTGCAAAAAATAAACACGTGAAATCCAAATTGCAATAAAATAGCAGTTAATAAGTGTCTAGTGCCATGTTACCAGCTTTTTTGGCTTGTAAAATGCACCACAATCTGTACACACACCAATGCTGCTTGTATAAACATCTATTGCAGTTCATCACACCAAAAGGGTGATGTAATACTGTACATTTTAGTGCAAACAAGTCCATGTTTTACAGCAATTTTCCAGATACCCAACCGTTATTGAATCCAAATAGTAAAGAACAGGATCCGTTCCAGTTCTATTATGAGAGAGTACGGTAGTACTCTCTATGCAGGGATGGTATGGAAAAAATGGCTGCCCATTAATTACAGGTGATGAGCTAAAATCTCTGCTAGTACCAGGAGCACATCAATGAAAAACGAAGGGTTGGAAGGTGCAACTCCCTTCTAAATAATTTAAAAGCAAAACAGATAATATCTTTATCAAATTGAAATTTAAGAATATATTGACCACAGCCATAATGTGTGGGTACCATGCCAGAAAATGTACAAGTCTAGGAGCTGACTGTCCGCTAATCAAAAGAAGGAAATACACATGTAGCTGATATTAGAAAAGCATAGATGAAGAAGTTTCAGAGGAAGTAGTGACAGAGTTGTTTACTGATCACCAGTTCCAGCACTATCTTAATGTTTTTGAAAGCCTACTTACATGTATGAAGGTACATTTGCTTAATTCTGTTAACTAAATGAAGGGATTTATTTTTATTTACTACATGTACTCTCCCTAATATCAACTACTATTTGCTTCATTTCACAAAAAGGCTGCAGCTCTTTTACCTAGCATGGCATATTCATTATGGGTATAGTCAATATATTGTAACTCAATTAAGACATGCTCTGTAATTAACTACATGCACTCTCCAGCATTTTGTCTTTTTGATCAAAATTATTTTCCTGGAATTTTTCCCTTTTTGAAAATTAGGTCACATGTAGCAGTGCAAGTCAGAATTATGTTGGACTACTAACATTTTGATGTATTTCACAAAATTAATGATTGTGGCACACCTCTACATACACTGTACAAACACACACAATAACCATCCTTTCATATTAGTGCTTTCATTCAAATAACAAAAATTACTAACCTCTGCTTCTTTTCTAAGCTGAGCAATCCTTGTACTTTGTTTATTAATGTGTTCTTCTCTTTCTTTTAAAGCCTGGCTGATACCTTTGGTATATTTCAACAAATCTTCATACTCTGCTGTAATTTGCTGTAATTTGTCTCCTTCGTTAACAATGTCCATGGGTTTTTTAGCTTCTTCCTGTTCTTTTACCAAGTCACTGTTTCCAACTAAGGAATTATAAGAACAAATGACGGCTTCTTCAGATGTGTTTGGTCTGGTCAGTGCTCCGGATACTCCTATCCCACTTTGTGCATCTTTTTTAAACTGCAAAAGCTCTTGCTTGAGCCTATCTACCTCCGCCACTAATTCGATATTTTTGGCTTCAACACGTTTCATTGCACGTTTTTCAGCTTTAATATCTTGCAATGCCTTGTCGTACTCATCCATTTGTGCTATAAGAGCCATGTGGTCTGGAGTCACTGTTCTATGTTGTACACTCCCTTCTCCTCTTTGCATCATCTGCTCAAGCTGCTTCTTTGTTTCCTTTAAAGAAGTTGATTCCATGGTCATGACATGCAACTGCTTCTCAAGATCTGCTATCTTATCATCTTTAGCTGCCACCTGTTGATAAAGATCAACAAGTTTCTTACCCTCCTCTGATAAACTAGTATGAGGTGAGGCTCCAGCACCACCAGTTGATTGCGTCTGTAAATGAGAAATTTATTTATGGTTATTAATATTAATTTGTTTCCAAATCAATCGCTCCATAAAAAAAACCTTAACAGACAGCAGAGCTCCTTTAATGCCCAACCTCCAAAATGTTCAAGGCTGACTATTGTTATTGTCAGTGTTACTATCATGACAGTGATAGCTAAAAAGTACTATTATGATATTGGACATATAGTTACGGGCATGTGCATTTGACATTGTCTCGCCTCAACATATCCACAACTACATGAAAAAACATGTGAAGGAATATTTCTGATGAGATCGACTGGAGGTTTTCCTGTTGGAGTGCTCTAAGAGTGATGTATGGGAGTACTTAGTTTCTCTATTACAAATGGAAAATGCTTAGAATCTGTGTCCAAATTTTAGTTTCACTATTGTGATAGTATTCACTGTCGTTCAACTATCTAGTAATAGTTAAAAATTTCACTATGGCTGGCCCAACCATACTTATAAGGACATGAATTTAAATTCAACCTTTAAAAGCTTGTTATTCAGCTACTTTAATTTGTACACTTACTGCTCTTTCTAAATATCAAACAATACTTTATGAGCTACTCTAGAATACAAAATCATAATATACAAAGAAGACAGTGAAGAGCTCCAAAACTGTACTACTGTGTACATGTATATGTGCATTTAAGGCAGGAAAGAAAGTACATGTGTATCCAAGTAATCACCACACACAAAAAGAGATCATAGGAGATGTGCAATACGTCACTAGTTCAATATTTCCATTCAATATCCTGATAAATAGTAGCTTTTGGGTGTATCAATACACTGGAATAGGCAATTTAGCAAACCTATAGTTTTTTCAATTTGTGTAATTTTATACTTAAAAGCAATATAAGGTAGTGTGCATAACTTTGATTGATTTCTTTTACTATTTCTTGACAACTACAACCAAACAGAACATTTTATAAGTATTTTAAATATCGTAATACTGTATCTTAGCAAACAATGTTTACCATAGAAACAACGAATCCCAATTAGACATTCAAATCACACACTATGACAATATTTTCCAGTATTTTATCTGGTCACATGACCGGAAGTTTTGTTGCACGGAAAATCACCTGACCATAAGTTTTATTGCATTGTGTGTCATATGTTGCTAAGTAAAAATTGTCTAATTTTGCAATGGTGAAAATAGTAAACATGAGTTGTGATAAAATTCTGAACAAGGCAAGTTTTGTTTATGATAAAATGTGAAAGTAGAGATGTTTTATATGTTCAGTGCTGAAAGTCTCTTTTCGGGTTGGAGGTTGCCCGAGATAGCTACCGGATTGGGATTTAACTTTTAAATGCTTCAAGATGACCATCTTTATCATGATAGTTTGAATAGTAAAGTATTGCTAAGTAATAATAGGCAAAAACAAGCATTATTTAATAAATTTATCGTACAGATACCCGGGAAATATTACTCGTTGGATACAGTGTGCCACTAGTCCTTCGGACTCGTGGTAACGCTGTATCCAACTCGCCGGTATCTGTGCGATAATATATATACATTGTATATTGTGATATTTTTGGCAGCGATACACAATACTATTCTATACCTGTATTGCACATCTCTAATAGGATTTGAGGATTTACTTACATGTAAATGTACTCCTTCTTCACCCTCAAAATGACTACCCTGCATCTGTTCTTTTCGCTCCAGCTCCTGAGATTGTCGTGTGATTATCTCTTCCTTCTGTTTCAAATCCCTTTCTAATTTTGCAATGCATTCTGTTGCTATATCATTGATTTCATCTTGCTCTTGGTGCAATTTCCTTTGGAATTCCATCTTGTCTTTCTCAAAGCCTTCTTTGCAACTTTCTTCTGTTTGTTCTTTCACAACAACTAGTTCAGTTGCATGATTATCAATCTCATTTGCCTTCTCCTCCAGTTCCTTTGAAATTCTCTCAAAGTCTTTTTTCATTTCCTCATAATCTGTGATTGCATTCAAAAGCTCTTCATCTCTCTTTTTCATGTCTTCTTTAAGTACTTGGTTTTTGTGCTGAAGATGTTGAATCTCCTCCTCCTTCTCTTTCAAGGAGATCTTATCTTTCTGGAGTTGAATGTTTCTAGTTTCAGTTCGCTCTTTTATTCTCCCGTTCAGTTCTCCAATAGTTATATCTCGGAGTTTCATTCCCTCTTGTGCTGTAGACAATTCTGTTTTTAATCGATCGACACTCTTCTGTTGTTCTTCATATTGAGCATGAACACGAATATACTCTTTTTGTATAGCTGCTTTGGTAGCTGTGGCTTTAGTCAACTCTTTTTGAACAGAAGCCAGTTTCTCTTTCAATTCCTCTTCTTTAAAAGACTGAGATCTTGACCAATACTCTTTGTCATTTTGAAGCTCTATTTTTACAGCTTCAGCAGTTTGAAGATCAAGCTGAAGCTTCGTTACAAGTGTGGCTTTCTCTGTTTCTACTAATGAAAGTGCATTTAATGCATCTTGCTTTTCTTTCTCCATGCTCTCCTTTGTGTATTGTAATTCATTCTTTGTTTGACTAAGCTCCAGACTTAAATCTTTATTCTGTTTCGTAAAGTTCTCTACTTTATTCTTCAGCATATCATTGTCTTCTTTTAAAGCCATATGCTGAGTTTCAAGTTCTAACTTCTCAGCTACAAGCTTGGCTTTTTCATTTACTAAGCTAAATTCGAGACTGGTATCCCCTTTATCCACTTTTTGAGTTTGTAGATGTGAACTGGTAGAAGGATGGTCACTTTCTTTTTCTTTTTCTAACTGTTGTTTCATCTCATGATCTGAAGATAAATGATCAGATTCTGTGTCATCCTGCGATATACCACCAGGAATTTCAGGAAGAATTAGAAATACTTCCTGAAAGCAGTACACAAAAGAAGTATGTGTAAAATTGTAAATGTATATAGTATATACATATACATATACATCTATACCCTATGTACAATTGTACATGTATCATAGCATGTGCATACACGTATGCTTTTTACTATGATGAGTTTCAAATAAGTATGTATATTTGAAATACACAAACGTACTTCTTAAAATTTAATAATTTCTGATCTGCAATAATTATCCAAACAAAGTACTGGAAAAAGTATTCCTATGATTGCTTTTTGGTGACTATCATTGATTGCTGATGGCAGTAACACCAGTCTAAGTACACAGATTGATGAAACTGAAGTACACCTTCAAGGTTCTAACTTATCACTGCTGATGACTTCCTAATATCAGAAAGTCAACATTGTTTTGTGTTTTTTTTACATGTACTTGTTAGATTCTTGTATTCTTATAATGTTGCTCTGCTGATATCAATGTAAACTTGTACAAGTTGCATATGCCATGCCCAATATTAATTGACCGAGCCCCAAAATAGCTTCTTAAGTACACAACACATATATACCCATACCTCAACAAAAAGCATCATAGGGATGGACTTGTGGGCCATCAAAATAGGTTTTGAAATACTTTTGTTAAGTGCATGTACATATAAAAGTACATATATGTGTATGTAAGTTAATGTAAACCTTCTCCTGAGTATAACAAGCAGTTTGAAGTTTGAAGAATTTCACACTTATTTATTTGGACTGCATATGGTTATATATACATGTATATACAACAACCCTACCTATTACCATAGCTACTTTGTTTTGGTTTTACTCTAGTTATATTTATGTAGGGTTGTTGGATTAGTGGCATGACCAAAGCTCTTCACAGTGAACAACCCATTATACTAACACTATCCACACCTACATTAATAGTATATTGCAGTCTTGTTCTTGTGTAAACACATGTACATTGTAAATACATTTTGTGTGTGAACATGTATATGCCATAGATAGATACATGTATCATGAAAATTCAATTATGGTACACAGCCACTAATAACCACAAAAAAATCCAATTCTCACAATACTGTAGTATATAGTACAACACAAAAAGCATTGCACTATTAAAGCTGCATTTTTCCTGATCATGGAAATATTTTTAAACAATGTACATGTACATGTATATATTATGCAACAAAAAATACAATGTCCCACAGCATATCAAACACATTTATTCATTAAGTACATGTACAGGTACAAATATTCATAAATTAATGATACAATTACATGTACCTTATTTGGCATCACTGAAACACTTTCCATTTTTTGAGTGGACGAAGGTGACAAAGGAGAATCAGAGAGAGCACTTGACATCCTTCCTTCTCCGGTAAACTCAGCCCACGTTGTATCTAAATCGACAGGAATATTAGGATTACTTAAGCGATCTGTTGTGTCTGGATTATGTGGTTGTCCTTGACTGTGTTTATCACTACTATTGCCTTCACCATGTTTTTGCTTTTTAAGTTTCTTATTTGCTTCCTTCTTTTTTGTTTCTTTTTCCTTCACTTCCTTCCTCCTTGCCTCCTTCTCTCTCTCCCTTGCTTCCCTCTCTCTCTCCTTTGCTTCCCTCTCTCTCTCCTTTGCTTCCCTTTTCTCTCTCTCTTTTGCTTCTTTCTCTTTTGCTTCTTTCTCTTTTGCTTCTTTCCTTTTCCTCTTCTTCAATTCAGCAGGAGTTTCCTCTTGTCCATAAGGATTGTCCCACTGACTACTAGTATTCTGAGAGCCAGTTGCCATTATCTGTAGTTATCACACATCACACAAGGATGAAGAAAATCATGTACATTGTGTATACAATCACTCCAAGATCAATTTAAACATTCAAGCATAAAGTCTCCAGCAAGAAAAATATGCCCAAAACCATATTGCTGCCAGAAATATCAGGATGTGGCACATAGGGATGGGTAATGTAACAGTTTAGGTAGTAATTTTTGATATTAGATGGCTAGTAATTGATATAGTCACTTAGTAGCAGGCTTGGGGCCGATTACGATTGTAATCGATTACACTTTTTGTGTAATTGTAATCGTAATTGTAATCACATCTTCAAAACTTTATGTAATCGTAATCATGCTCTGTAATCATATGTAATCGTCTGTAATCATTGAAGATTATTGATAATTTCACAAGCAGCTGGGCTCTTTTATTGAGTGAGTTGAGAAACTTTTTTCCATTGCTGAAAAAATCTTTAGACCTAAAGAGTGCCTTCTCTGTGATGAACTTTTTGAAAAGTTAATGTTCATTAGATGTAATAGTTATTGTTCATAAATCATAAGATATAATAGTTAAAATCTAATAGTTATTGTTCATTTCCTGTTTCCAAGAAAAAAAATGTATGTAATTGTAATCATAATCGTAATCATGGTTTTGTAATCGTAATCGTCAGCATTTTTTGACCATAATTGTAATCGTAATCAGTCTCAGTAATCATGGTGTAATCGTAATCATGTCTTTGTAATCGGCCCCAACCCTGCTTAGTAGTTATTAAAATAACTTAGTCACAGGTGATACCTCATACACCTAATACCACTTAAGTGATCAATACACCCAATAACATTATAAATAGGGCATAAATAAAAGTTTGAAATGGGAAAGCTTCAATTATTTATACTGATATATATATATATATATATATATTTAAATGAATGTTTAAATGAAGTGATCTAAAATACACATGTACATGTATGTTGCTCAATATGCAGCTTTAAGCTGTCAATGACGTCCAAAAATAAAAGAATGCATAATGATATTTAATACATGTAAACAAACCACCATTTATTATCATTTTCATGACTTATCAACAAACTCTATTACACTACAAAACGTGTTTGGCAGCAAAAAACTGGGTGCGTGAATGATACAACATACATATTGTACAAACAAACTATGAAAATCACTATCACTAATTTTGAAAACACATAATTTATAATTCACTTACTAGAAAATGGAGTTATATATATATATCCCTCTGAGAAAAAAGTACAAAATGACTCTGGCTAGCTACGGGAAACCACCTCCTTGTGGCCGTATTATATCTAATTAATGCGGTCAGGTTACTCAGCACAACAATTATTCATTAAACCCTTACGGGTTAGTCCATAATTGAATTATTTACGGTACACGCTCAACGCCGTTCCGTAACCACACTCTCCAGCTCCAGCTCCAGCTCCATATAAAATTATGTACTATTATATGGAGGGTGTGGTTACGGAACGGAATAATTGTGTCAACGCAACTAAAATCCTCTGTAGCAACAGTCCAATATGTACGGAAGCCTTAGCGACATTCCTGTTCATGTTCTCGTTGGTGACAAAGTGGGAGGGTCTTTGAGGGCGGAGCCCCCAGTTTAGGCCTGGAATCGTTGGGGTTATCATATCCATGTTGTTTGAGCATAGATTGTATAGACTACGTATAAAGGATCGGAAACGCCCACGCATTTCCGTACACACCGTTACCCCACTGTATGTATGTACCCTATTAGCCCCTCCCCTCTAAAGACAATGCGCGCGCTATGCATGCAAGACTGGTTTTAAATCGTTTATCATTAATTAAAGAACACTTTTGTTAAACTAATTGATAATATCACCAACCAACATAGGAGTGCTATACCTTCAGCTAGAAAACTGCAGTGTTGAACTATATGACCTACCACACTGCTTAGAGTCCCCAAAGTGCAAGTACCTCGTAACCGTTTCAACTGGATTTTCTACAGCTAAACGGTAATTTTTTTCTCTATATTTGTTTTAAACCCATGTATTTTTATTGAGTAACAAAACTTAAGTGGGAATATTGCAATAGAACTGTTATTAAGGGAGGTTTCACTGTAATTACCTATCCTTGCAATCATTAGCAAAAGTGGTCAGACAGTATAATCAGATAAAAATATCGTCTTAAGGTTGTAGTCTTTTCCGTGGGCGAATGCTACTCCAATCAGTTTCTAGTCTTGCAAGCTTCTTGCTGCATACAATCTGGTTTGTATTTTTTGGAAGCCACACCCACCTAGGGGTATAATTATTGGGCCTAAATGTTTTGACTGAACACGGCCCACGGGTGGTGGGTGTGAAACAATGGCGGGGTAACTGTAGTTGCTCTCTGAGAAAGATCGGAGTTTGATAGTGTCTAGAAAGGTAAATTTTATGGTTTCAGTGAAAAGCTACAGAATTCAGCTTTATTCTTTATTCAGCCTCTTGCAACTATAAAAGTAAAATGAATTTGCAGAAAACGGCTTCGTAACTTTTCTCAAAATACATTGTACTTGGTGCACGTACGCCATGTATTGTGGGCGTGGCTTTCATGGTTTTGTCACGGGTGTTTTGAATAATTAATTTTGGACATTTAGTACACGCATGACGTCAGAAAAAAATTGAAATTTCACTTAGCAACTATGCTAGCTGTTGTTTTTAGCATGTGACCATCAGGGAAAGTCCCTGACCACCCGAACACGTTGTGCAAAAGATAGAGCGATAAAAGAGCTACACGAGAAGTTCTGTCCCGTCCTCTGACCTTGTTCTATTCGAAATCCAGAGTCACGTTATCATCACAGAAAATGGAAATGAAAAGGAACTCCTTTTCTGACATTAAAGTTTTATGAAACTTTGTGGGCGAACTGTTTGCAAGGAAAAATGTTCCTCTTTCAGTTTAGGTAAGTAGAATGTTGCTTACATTTTTTTTGTGCACGATATGGAACAAACAAATTACTGTTGAATTTTACTATACCATTTGAATGATTGTAGAGGAATATATTTGGTAAATTTGGCATGAGTATAAATGAGTATAAATAATATTATATATGTATGTATATTATCTAATCTTGTGACTTTTTAGTGTACTTTTTGGATGGTGGTTGTAAAACCACATTCGATGGAGTAATTTTTAAGTGATGGTTTTGTAGAACACTTTTAAGTTTCTCAACTCTGTTTCCAAGATTTGCATAAATTTGTTCATCATAATTGAACGCAGCATGAATGGATTCTGCCCCCTGTTCTCCCATTAATCCGAATCCCACATGCCATTGGCGTATCCATGGTATAATGTGGTCCTCTAGCATGTGTAGCTTTGGTGTAATAGTAGCAGTTGGAAAGTTGGATCGATAATAGTCCAAAAAATTACAGATATTACTCTCTGTAAAGATGGTTGGCATCATCACAATGTATGATTGATATTGGTGAAGTAAGATCTTACCTAAATCATTAATTTCACTATCCACGAGGAACTTGCTACTGTTATAAATGTTATGACAGTCTGCGAATAGCTTGAATAGTTTGTGATATTTGTTTCTGATCTGTTCAGCCTCGTCCAACAATGCAATGTCATTTCGTGTAGCTGTTTCAACTACTGAATTGCATAAAGTTAAGATATTGTTTTCCTGGATTGTGATAAACATCAAGTAATGACTAAATGTCGACTACATATGTAATACAAACCTTCAGACAACGATGAACATGGTTGCCGACAAACGTTCCACCGTAGTAAGCTTGCCTTTGCACCTGAAATGTTGATAGGGCAATATCAAGCCCTTTTACAAATCTTCCTTCTTCTCTCTCAAATCCTTTTTCAACTATTTTTTTATTTTTCTCTACCAACGAATGCTGACAGGAAATACTGAAATGAATTACTTAAATGTAAGTTTTGAGATTGTTACCTACAATTTCATCTAGCCTCTTCCTATTGCTGTTTATTGAAACGGCAATTTGCTGAATGACAGTGGATTGTTGTGGGTTTTGTTGTGTAAGCAACAGATATGTCAGAAGTTGTTGATGTTGCCGAATCAGGGGGTCAAGTTGAGAGTATTCTGATACTAAGTTTTTCATGTCTTTACGAGCCTGAATCAAATCATCAAATGATGTTGTACTGTCTGTTGGTGTGGTCGTACTCTCTGATAATTTCATATCTAATTCATGGCAGCTGTCTTCAAGAAGGGTAAACAGTCTTTGAAAAATCCCAAGACTGATGTGAAGACCTGGTGGACTTACCTTAAAGAAATAGTAAGCAGATACAGTTACTTTATTTATATACACGTATCTTTTTAATACCTGTGAGATGGGAACTTGAAATATTGGGGTGTTTATCACATTGTTAAAATCTTTAGCTTTTTTAATGTTTCCCCCAGAACCTTGAAATCTTTGAAAATCAAGAGCCATATTCTCGAGAGTTCTTTGCTGAACAACTGATCGAATGCTTTTTGGTTTTAGCATGTCTCCACTTTTGATTACACACCATAAACAACAGTGACGTCCTAGTAATAGGGTATGTTATTTTGTTCTCATGTATTTATATATATATATATATATATATATATGTAGTTATATTTAGCCTACCAGAAGCACCAGAAATCCCATATGTTCTGCATAGATACTCATAGTCACCTGATATAAATATGCGTATCTGCTTGTCTCTGAAAATTTAAATAGTTGTGTAAATTGAATCAACATTTTTTATTGTATGTGTACCTCCATTTAGATAGTGATAAAGTTTCAATTTCCGATGAGTATCTACTCAAAGCGATGTGGAGGTTGCTGATACTATCTCCTGCTTCGAATACAGTGAATACACAAGTGTTGGTGACAGAGTTTGGCTTGTTAGCTGAAAAGATGCTTTAAAAGAAGTACCACCTTTATCTCCACCTATTTTGATCCACAGTTCATTATAAGGTATTAGATCATTGTGCCAAGTGAGTTGTCCCAACCTAAATGTAAATTTGTATTATCAATTTTAATACTGTTATGTTATTTGTGTAGTACCGATCATTTTCATCCAATAAATGGTATACCAAGGAGGTGAGATTGTTTACATAAGCCAATGCTGCAGGTCTCATTTCTTCTCCTCCTCTTTTAAGTGGAAAAGAAAATGGTGCTGCTTCTGCCACCACATTAGTTGCTTCTAGCTGCTTCTTAGCAAGACATCTTTGCTTGTTCTCACTAGCAATGTTTACACCAGAAAGTTTGAGCCATCTATAATGTTTGGTATGTTAATTAATGTTTACTGTATTTACTTATTTTTGATTACAAAACAAACCTTCTTAGTACTCTGAGCTTATTCCATGGAATGGATAAGTCGGCCTTCATTGCCAGTCCACACTCTGGTGGGATATTTATTGTGAAGTTGACTTCTCTCATTAGCTGCTGCTTCTCCTCTGTTGGCAACATCAGTACTTCACTTTGAAGTTGAGTCATTGATTGACCACCGCTAATGGCATCTCTAATGTTTGCCAATTCCTGTGACCTTCTCTTCACTGTTTTTCTAGTACATTGAGAACTGTCAACTTGAGGTGAGGTGACCTTCATTATACTCAGTGGCTATTATAAGTAATTAATTATTATTATATAACATATTGTGTTGTTATTACCTTCCCTTTAGGTACAGACAAAGATATGATATTGGAATCTGACAGCATTCGTTGAACAACACTGGCAGCTACTTGCTGTTCAGATTGAGTTGGCTTTGACGATAAGATGGTGTTATGAGACTCAGAACACTGTATCCTGTAATGAGCATCTAGTTCATTTGTTTTGAACAGTTTACCACAGCTCTGTTGGCATGGATAATTTAAACTCTCCCATACATTTAAAATTACAGGTGATGGCACCACAAATGTCAACTCCTCATTTGGATGCCCTTCCTTGCATTTATGACATTTAAATAAAGGTTTGTATTCTCTTATGCACTGAATACAACATTCTTTACAGATAAGAGCTCTACATGGGGTAATCTCTACTGGAAAATTCACAATGTTTTTACAGCGTATACACATAAGGTGTGTTATATCAATATTAGAAGAGGTTGAAGTTAAAGATGGAAGAAGGGAGTGAGATTGAACACCCGGAACAGATAAGCTGGCAACATAACTAACAAGTGATGTAGGACGACCTCTACGTGTATGATTTTTCTTTTGTCGACCGCCTTTTCCTTTCTGGACCATTTGATTACAAAGATCGCACTTGTCATCAATATGTTCCTTCCAGATTGGTGGTATAACTCTCGAGTATGAGTAGTTGGTACTTTTGTCTGTCATTCGCTTTCCTGTTAGGTAACAGCTGTTGCAGAATTGCTCTGGGTGAATATGCTCAATGTCATGAGCTACAAAGAGTCCCATAGAAGAAAGAACCTCCTGATACTTCATAACAGAATACCTTACCCTCCCAACTTTCTTCCCACAAACACGACATAAGTCATCTAAATATTGTTGATGTTTCTCCATTGATATCTAATGTATTATATATATATAACTTTTTTGAGTGCTTGTCAAATGATGTATAAAAATGTAAGCATTATTTTTTTTTAATGGAATCATACCTCAATTATTGTACTTTCCTGTAGTTGTTCTGTTTTGGCTGTTAAAACTTCTGATTTGTTGCTACAGTTGTCAGAACTAACCTCACTAAGATAACTATTTTGAATATATGTTTGTACAGCTGCTGCGCAGTAGAGTTTAGAGCGTTTTTGATATGCGCAATACGATCCATATTGATCAGAACAGTTTGTTTGAAGTGGTTAAGTATGTAATGTATGATGTAATGTGCATTTTTGTGGTATCCAATGAATACAATTATGGTGAAATTCACTTGAAACAAGTGTATATAGAGAAAAAAACATCCCTATGATTGCTTTACAAATTTAAGTGAAGATATGGCTGCTTTGTGGTGTGCAGAATTCAGTAATCATGGCTGACTTTATCAAGCATGAAAGACAACAGCTTATTATAGTTATTATTTTGATTATCTACTCTCCTGACCTTTCAAAGGACCTTGTAGAACTTTAGGAATATATTTCAGGCAGAATAGCTAGCTATTAGTTCCAGTTTCTACGTAAGCTCAACAGCTTTCTTTCTGCTGGTGTGTAGAGCTTGATCGCGCGTTCTTTTACGCGCCACGCCCATTAATTGACCGAGCCCCCGGGAATGACGCAACTTCCTTAACTACGTATACAACGCATAGTCGCGCAAGTGACACAAACATATATATATACATTAAACCCCGTGGAAAGCAATTATAGGGATGGCCCTACGGGCCATAAAAAGAATTTAATTATAAAGTAATACCGGAAACCATAGTTGTAATTTTAATTAAACGTTAAATGTCCAATAAAAACACCCGTGTTGTACTTATGTTAATTGGAAAAATGGAGATTTTATATACGTTTTATCAATTCCAGGACACTATAAAGGTGATTAGAAGATATGAAAGTTGCTATTACACCAGGTTAGAGTCATATTATATAATATTCTATTTTGAAACTGATTGGAGTCGCATCTGCCCACTCCCTAGTACCACCTTAATTGCAGTTTGAGATAATTATATCACAATTACCTTCAATTATGTGTAGTATCATATCTTCACTTGCTGTTGACATTCGTTTCACAGTTCTTGTTACTGGTGGTGTTGGATTCATAGGATTTCACTCTGCATTGAAACTACAAGAGGAACATCATGTTATTGTGTTGGATGACTTCAGTTCAGAATATAGTGATGTGATGAAACTAAGAGCGAAACACTTAAGTGATAGAAGTAATTACATAATAATATGATTTGTATGATTCACAAACATGACACACCACAGTTCAATAATGAAATGGTGTTATACTACTACTACTGGATATACTGCAATAACTACATGACAATTTTAGTTAGTTAACTAAATTAAGCCATTTTAATAAGCCTACTGTATTAGTTTTACATTACATGTAATAACTACATGTATAACTAAATTTTGGAGATACTGCAAATAAAACTTACTAACCATTGTTGAGCCAATTTGGCCCATGCTTCAAAACATATCAAAAAATCTGTACCAACTTTTTATTATTTTTAAAAGCAAAGTACCTCTTTATATTTTATGTGTCTTGCAAATTTTCATTACACAGAGGTTACTGTTCATAAAGGTAGTGTTTGTGACCAGCCATTACTAACTCATTTATTCAGAGAGCATCAGTTCAAAGCTGTTATTCATGCTGTTTCATATAGTGGCAATGATGTATCTTTGAAGTCATCTATAAAATCTAGCATAGAATGTTTAGCAATACTTTTGGAAGTCTTAAAGGACTTTAAGGTGAGTCTTTTACATGTAACAACCTATGTTCATTTCTTATCCTTTCCATTATAATGATTATAATTAAACTTCTTGTAGAAATGTTACAACAATAAATATGTGTTACCACGTAGGACTAAAATGATTATTCCATGCTACTGCTACTCTTTCACACAACTGCAATCAGCTGCTCTTATCCAGATGCATATATGACAGTGGCACTGAGTAGTGCTGCTGCAATTGGAATTTTCCATGTCATCGTAGTAATGTATATTTACTGTATTACATTTATGGATACAATGGCAGAATAGATACGGTGGCATCTTTTCTGCCAATGATTTGAATAAAGTTTCTGTGATGTACAATACATCATTATATCACAGCAACACTAGCAGTGAGCTTTAGGTTGTATAAGTATATTAATCACTCTTCTTACCTTTTAAAGTTTCTTGTGAAATGTTTGGAATATATTTCATCTACAGTGTAGAACAACTATTTGTTCCAGTTTCTATGTAAGCAACTTTCTACATAAGTACGAGTAACTTTCTTCCTGCTTGTCTGTTTTATAGCTTTGAGCATACATTCTTATATGTACCACACCCATTAATTGACCGAGCCCTCGGAATGACACAACTTCCTTAACTGCATATGCAACACACATGTGACACAAACATATAATGTAATTATGCATGTATTATAATTAAATATACATGTACATGTACATTCAGTTATTCAACCCCATGAACCATAAACATCAGTGAACCAGTTTTAAGTACATGTGTTGTATATCTATATTATGTAGTCATTCATGGAATTTCTACAGTGTTTAGATTTCTCTGTATGATATCTTTTATGTCAATCACAGGACACTTTGTTGATATTTGTCTCTTCTGATAGTGTGTACAATAATTCACCACTGCCTTTCTCTCCATCAAATCTTATAAAAGTTTCACTATCAAATGTAGATGCTGCTCTCAAAGTAAGACATATCCCATGTGGTATATATGTACATGTGTATAAATTCTATAACCTAGTCTTTATAACCACATGCAAATGTATAGTTATTATATGCATATACATATGTATGTACGTGTGGAAACAGCCAGTCATACAGGACATTGTCCAATAAATGTAGTCAACTAAACTGTATACAAAGTATATGGGGAGCAGGACAAGAGTCATGAAAATAGATTGAAATGTGCGGTTGCCGGCACAATATTTCAACACTTCTGTATATAAGATGGCCTAATACATGTATTTGGATTATGCTACTGTATGTATATGTATAATATACATATGATGTAGCTGATAGAGAAAGTATTCTTTTCAAAAGCTGAAGGATAATTCTGTCTTAGAAAACAGAGTAGGGGTGACCTTTCTTAAAAACCCATCTTGATTTCCAGATTTCATATAGTAGTTTTGTCATACATTGATTACACCATAGTAATGATAGTACTATCAAATTATCAAATGAACAATATTTAGAAAAAGTTCACATTCTCTGTGCCCAGTGTGATATATCCATGACACTTCAACTCATCATTTAACACACATATGCATGCATGTATACATTTACAACATCACAAGTATGTATGTACATGTATGTACATTTAACTAACTGTCTCCTTAAAGTGTTAGAATAGCTAATTGAGATACAACCATACTACAATTACAATTACACTCTTCCATAGATTGCAGGAGAAGAAATGGTGTCCACGTATTGTGAAATATATGAGCTTCATGTTGTGATAGTGCGTCCATTTGGTGTTTATGGTCCATATAGTAGACCTAACACTATAATATATGACATGGCAATGCAGTTATATCAAAGAGAAACTGTAAAAGTTCTACACAAGGGGTAAGTAGAGATAAGGTTTCATGATCAACTGGAAATTTGGTGTCTGCAAAGCCTAATGATTGATCTCCATGGATATCATATTAGACTGGCTTTTGGTACAGAACAGCTGAATAGCAAATGTCAACACAAATATTTTATCAAAAATTTCTTACTCCAAGTGTCTCAAACACTCACCATATTAGGTTACCTTAAGAGACAGTGGCTTGCTGAATGAAGCACCCAATAGCATGCATTTATACACAAGCATCTCATTGAAAATTTCATCCTATAAACTATAAATTCTCAAGTAAGTTCTTTACAATATATGTATAACCACTGATAAATAAAGTAATTATATATTATCGTACAGATACCTGGAAATATCACGAGCTGAATACAACGTATTGTCATCGGTCTGAAGGATGAGTGACAATACACGTATCCAACGAGGGATATTTCTCTGTATCTGTACGATAATTTATGTAACAGGCTTTCTAAAAAAACAATTATCATCATGAAACAATCATGAGAAGGAGCCAGTGATTATCTTCAAGCTACTGTCATCTCAGAAGTGAGACATTTTAGTACAGGCCATAGATAAAGCTGTGTAACTTCTTGGGTTATTATTACAAATAAAGTTACTTCATTCAGGATTTAATACAATTCATTTGTACAATTTTCACTGTTAACAAAGGCTACAAAGCAAGTCTCTCCAGCTGTTATTACTTGATAGCATGTGACTAGCACTTCCATTAATGTGACTTCCAGTACAATAACGTAAAATATCAGCATAATGCATGATTTGAATGTCTCATTTAAAATCTGTGAGATTCATTGTTTCCATGGTAAACATAATAGATAATAAATAATAATTTTAATTTTCTCATAGTTTATTCCATAATTGCTTTGTTTATATAGCATTTGCACGAGTTGTGTATGATATTTGATGAATGCATGGCCTATGATTCAAATGGTCTTATTCGTGGTATAGTATAGCCTCAAAGTACATGGCGTAGAACATCTGGCAGTGTGTTTGTTGCTGGTGTAGATGTGTGTAAAGCTTGAGTACACAACTGCTTTGGAAATTCAACATGCAAATATACTGGTTAGATATATATGTGTGTGACTGTGTGTAGAAACAATTCATTACTATATCCAAGTGAGGATATATAAAAGATACATAGTAGGCAAAGCATGTTATTGTGATCATATTGTCTGTATGTCTGTGTTTCTGGAAAGCTTTGCACTTCAAATAAGCTACCAGCAGATTGCTAATAATATAAAGCACAAAATAAAAGATTGGCTTTTCTAAATAGTTCAGTCATAAAGTTATGACAATTTTTATAACTCTCAGTTACCAGTTCTGAACTTGTCTGGAAAATAGGCATATTATTGTGAGCACTTTAGTGCATCAAGTAAATATTTCACTCAACAATGTAATTTCCTATTCACTTGTATATGCTAATTGCCATACTAATTTCCAGTGGCAAGGATTCTATACATCATTTGGTTTAGTAGTAGGTATACAGGTATGGTATATTAACCACCGAACCAAACTACACATGTACAAGCATCTTTAGGCAAGGTTTTGGGAGTAATACAGATAGTCCAATGATATGAAACCTTGAAATCTGTATTGGCTTCTTAAAAACATAAATATTAATTGGTTATTCTACGATTATAGGTCCTGGACAGCTTGAGTGTGCATGTCCTAAAGGATGGGGTCTATATCATACACATGACTGTGTTGAATTGTGAGTTAAGATGAATTAGTAGGCAGTATTGTATGAATTTACATTGTATACAAGTACATGTACATGTACATGTACATGTACTTTCTTCCACATCTTGGTACAAAGTAGTATTGTTTTAATTAAGCCCCTTTTAGTAAGGCATTAATAGCTTGATGGAGAAGAAGTGTCAAATACTGGAAAAAATAATGCCTCTTACCAAGTTTGTTTTCAAAAAAAAATCATTGACAAACATGATTTGAAATCTGTTATTTTATGACTCAAACTATAACTAAATTACAGGTCATATCTAAGAAGAGCTATTTTTAAGCTTCGTAGATGCCATATTTCATTGACTTACTGTACAAATGGTGGAATGATGAGTGATTAAATATGTAAACATGTAAGCATTTGTTAAAAGTTATTTTGCAGGAACGTGTCCATTTTCAACAATTAGGTCATGTTTTGAGCTATGATTTTATGATCAGCTTTTGAATAACTATAATTTCACAGATTGCAGTCACAAGTAGTAATGCATGTTTGTTTCATAGATATCGTGAAGGACACAAGTCTCAAGCAGAGATTAAAGAAGAAATTGCTGATAAGATTGATGGTCTGGATTGGAATAAGTTTGTTGGGAATGCTGATTTTTACCCTTTTAAGGTCGTGTCCATTTGGATATATATAATTACATATACATTTAAGCAGAACATCTTGATTGTAGTAGTTGAATACACTAATGTACATGTTGGTTGATAAATACCATCAGGATCCATACAGTTTAGTATTAATCAAAACATGCAACAAAAATCTATGTTTACACTGTTGTACATGTGTTATCTCCTGTTATGAGTTTTATAAACCCAGTGATGTAGAAATGCCAGGACATTGTCCAATAAATCTATTCAATGTCCCGTAAATTAAAACTGAACTGTATACAAAGTATATGGGAGCAGGATAAGAGTAGTGCAAATAAGTCAAAATGTCACTCAATGTTTCCACACCCATGTATAAACCAGTAGCTACATACATGTTCTGTCTAGGGTCTTACATATACATATACACAGACACAAATGCAGTCCAATTAGAATTATATTTATGAGCATTTAGTGTGATACATGTTATGATTCAGGTTACTCTCATCTAACTACACTACCTGATAATCACACCTGAAATATGTAAAACTACTTCTATTTACATGTATGTATTATATTATATGTATCAGTATGTACGCATAATATATATAGTTTTTGCAGTGTATAATTATAAATATAATAATTATATTAGGGCTATATAAAACAAAAATGCTGTTTGGTATTTGAATATTTTCTTTTTTCCCTCACAAAAATGTATAGCTACAGCATATATGCTACATGTACATGCATGTTGCTTTCAAAGCTGCATGTGTGCAGGTTGCACATGCATGTATATGTGGGATGATTGTGCATATGTGTAGAGGACGGTAAAAATTAGACAATGTATGCATCCTCTTTTCTGCACATGTGCGGCACATAACTGCTCATATTCTACACATCTACATGTGTGCTATTTACATGCAGCATGCTAGAATTTAGCCACTAGATGCATGCAGCATGCAATCATCATTTTCTTAATTAAGAAACGAATGATCACTTGCTTACTTGTCAAAGTTATCTTAAATGTGTTTCTTGTGAAATATTAATTATGTTTTGTTGTATATAAGAGCATCAATAGAAAGCTACAATGTAGTAACATTTGTTAATAACCTTTGTTCTTACATGTTTCATATTATTTATATTTCCACAACAGGGAAAAACGTTGAAGGAAGATTTCCTAGTCTACTATCCAGAAGCAAAGGGAAATGTAGCAATGTTGAAAGAAGCATGCAGAAAGTCATATCACTGTTTAGGATTCACAACTGATGGTGCCCTTAGAAGTAGTATTGATGTTAGAAAATGGAAAGATGACTCATCAGTCACACTTTATGCTCGAGGTGTGTATGTTCATAATGTCGGATTTAGACGTTTGTGCTATGAAATAGTGTTGCCATGATATACCAATTATACATGTCATGAAGATGCATGTGACAATATGACATATATCACTATATCAGATAACTATTTCAATAAAGATTCAATAATAAAGTTCACATGGATTTGTATAATCAATTTAGTAGTTGGGACTTGGGAGACAAAGACTGACCAGCTTTGAAACATCCTACGAAATGCTGTAGTGCTTCACAACCTTTTCTTCATCAGCAGATTTCATATACACAATGTATCAGAACCTGCAAGGCTACAACCACTATAGATGTACATGTGTGTACTTTGTATGGCTTCTATTGAGATTTCATCATTTTATTTATGGAAGCACTTGTACTGTACATGCACTAAGATTTAACCACACCCCTTGAACTATCGATTGCAACATTGTATATTGTCATGAAAATGTATGTCACGATATATGTCGTTGCAACACTACTACAAAGGTATAATAACATAATCCATTATTGTTAGTGTTCATGCATGCACACACAGTGTACAATGTTGTATACAACTACATGGTAGCCATCAAAAATGTAGCTAAACCTGGTCCCACACAAGCAAGTTCCCAGGTAACTTTGATTTGTGACAGGATTTTTTTTAAAAATTACGTATATGATTAAATAAACAGCCAGCCAATTATTATTTTTTTGGACCTCTGCACCTGGCTAGCGTTAAGACAAGATCTGTTTATTCGAGGGAGACCTTTGTTCTCTTAATCTATCTTAGAACTGTTCAAACCTTTCCATTATCATTATCAACCTTATAACTACATGTAACTACCTACACATGTGTAAAATACCATGTTACTTTCACGAATGGCTAAGAGCAGACGAATTTGACGAAGAGATGACCAATGCTCAACTTTCTGAAAAGCGAGTGCTTATCCCAGACTTACCTGCTTGGAACAACTACCTTTCAGTTACACTTTCAGTACTCTTTACACAATTTCCAGACTAAACTGAGCAATATGCCTAGGGCATTTAGTTTAATTAAGGTCAGGTGTTAATGTCTCTTTACTTCATCCCAGTGTTTAAACAAGGCAGGCACATATTCAGGAGAAGTACCTCTTCAAGCATATATGATAACTCATTACTACATGTACATGTACGTTGTAATGGGCCAAATACAATTAACGGCCTAAATACAATTGAAGGAGTGTCACATGGAAAGTCTGAAGGTCACATATTTCAGGTTTGACCACATAATTGACAGAACATTGTACATTATGTACCATGTAGTAGAATACAAATTATAAATGATATCCCCAGCTTTCAATTAAACTTCTAATGTTTCTTTGGATCAGGTGAATGTTGTACATATGGTCATGCAGTCAATACCAGGGTTTATATCTGATTTATAAAACTTGTGGTTACTTTGAAGTCTTGCCTTATTGGGATATAATTATTATTATAATTATATTATATAACTATAAATTTATAATATAATTATATAATTTATATTACATTACACACATATACACATTAAGCATTAAGTTTTATCGTCGATTGGTATTAGGTCTGTGAGATGTGCTCCTAATTCAGTAGGATCATGTGAATCTAATGTAATTTGCTTTTCATGTGCACCTAAAGGAAAACAAAATGTATTAATGTGTAGTAAAGTAACATGATAATAATTAGTATGAGGTTATTACTTTATGCAAGGTAACAGTCACAAATTATAACGAGAATGATAAAAAAAAAACATTTCCAATAAAAATGAAAGACGTAGGGATGTCAAAACCCAAAAAGCATGCAAACAAGGTTAAGTGGGACCCAAAATTAAACAAACCACTTCCATATAACCCTACATAAGTACAGTCCTTTGTATGAGTACTCATGTAGGGTTATAAAGATAGTAAATCAGCACTCAGCTGCTCTTGTATACTTAGCTGTTCTAAATTAAGTAGCCTTTGTTGTTCAAGCTGACGGTGAAAGAGTCTGTTTTCTACCAATCCTTGTAGTTGGGGTACAGCATGAAATTGCTGTATGTTGCTACCTACACTTATGTTGTGAAATGGTGCCTGCTGTACCTTACCCATATACTCCTTTTGTGATGTTGCTTGCTCAGGTGTTTGATGTGGAAATTCATGATGCCTTTGTCCTACCAGTACCACTTGATTTCCACCCACATGGGTTTGTGGCTGATGCACATTTGAATAAGGACTACCAGGGGGTTTATGTGTACGTCCTTGTCTCAAAACAATTAATTCCTGCTGCAGTGCAGCTTGTGCATCCCATGATTCACGTAACTTGTGTTGAAGTCTCTAAATTTGTAATTGAATAGAACAGTAGGTCCTCAATTTTAGGTGTAAGCATATATACTACATGTATATGATTAATGTCGCATTTATTATGAATACAAATACACATCGTTACTCTACTGTTTCAACCATGCAGTGTTTTTGATAAGAGCTTCTTATTAGGCACAGTACAGTTCTCTCTTTGGGCCAATGGTGCAGTTAATTATGATTATATTCTCACTAACAACATTGAATCTTTGTTAATTGGCTCAAGATGTATTCCCAATGGCGCACACACTAACCATTGTAGAGCCAATTGGCCCATGCTTCAAAACGTATCAAAAACTCTGAACCAATGTCTTACTTATCTGTAAATTCTCATTACAATATTTGGACATTTTGTGTGGATTCCCACATAAATGCATGCACCAATTAATGCATTCTTATACCAGTTCAATTTCTCAGGTAATAGTAACTGACTATAAGTGCACAATATTAGGTTGACAAAATACCATGTTAGCATTCCTCATTTTCTCCATCTCTTCTTGATACTTTATTTTTGCTTCATTGAGTTGCTGTTGCAGCATTTGAACTCCACCCATAAAATGATCTTTGTTTTTTAGCTCATCAGCAAGCTGGACCTGAAGATCATGAACCTGAAAAAAAGGAAAAAAAATTATAGTGAATAACTAATAACTTACGAAGAGATACTCAAAACAAGGCACACGTGATTGCATTTATCAATCAGAATTTTAACTACACATAACAATCCATGTGAAATTAATATCCAGTAAAGAATCATAATTATAATTATGCAGATGTATGATGTTGAATAAAAAGGATAAATTCGCACCTTGCTGTGTACTCGAAATTATGACTGAAGAATTAAGTATAACCGCAGTCTAAGTACACAGAAATGGAAGTACTCCTTCAAGGTTCTAAGTGATGACTTCCTTAGGTCTGACACTCAAAAACTTACTTGTTGAAGATTCTTGCATCATCTTATAATGTTTTTCTGCTATATACAACAATTATTGAAGTTTTACACATCCTTCCTGAATCCTCCTGCTAGTTTGCAGCTCAAGCACACATTATTTTACACAGCACGCCCATTAATTGACCAACCCAGAACGAAGCAACTTCCTTAACTATGTATACAACACATACTCACGTAAGTGACACAAACATACATACATTAAACCCCATGGAAAGCAATTATAGGGATGGCCCTGCAGACTATAAGAATATCTGCAGAAAAAGAAATGATGATGATGATGATCGGATTTTGCCAGTTGATGGTTCTCCACTTTAACAATGACCTGTAGCGATCTAAGTGGTCTTGTTAGATGTATATAATTGACCAAGTTCTTCGCGATCCAAAATAACATTTTTGGGTGGCTTGAAATTAATTTTTATGGCCCGTAGGGCCATCCCTATAATTGCTTTCCACGGGGTTTAATGTATATATATATATATATATATATATATATATATATATATGTTTGTGTCACTTGCGCGACTATGCGTTGTATACGTAGTTAAGGAAGTTGCGTCATTCCCGGGGGCTCGGTCAATTAATGGGCGTGGTGCGTAAACGAACGCGCGATCAAGCTCTACACACCAGCAGAAAGAAAGCTGTTGAACTTACGTAGAAACTGGAACTAATAGCTAGCTATTCTGCCTGAAATATATTCCTAAAGTTCTACAAGGTCCTTTGAAAGGTCAGGAGAGTAGATAATCAAAATAATAACTATAATAAGCTGTTGTCTTTCATGCTTGATAAAGTCAGCCATGATTACTGAATTCTGCACACCACAAAGCAGTCATATCTTCACTTAAATTTGTAAAGCAATCATAGGGATGTTTTTTTCTCTATATACACTTGTTCCTGTAATAACGTAGCAATAGTACTCTGTTAATTTAAATATACATGGAAGTTAAATTCATTGTAATACACGTACTGTAAGAAAGTAGTTTGTGAAAACTGCAACTAACAGCAGAAAATACATCACAAAGTACAAAAAGTTGAAAAACAAATAACTGTAATAGGCTGTTCAATTTCAGAGAGTCACCACACTAAAAACAATCATACAGATACTACAGGTGTTACATTTCAAGATGATAAACGCTAAGACTGGTGCTTACACTTCCTTAAGCAGTTTAACCCTTTTAAAAATAGATGAATGACTTATATGTACATGTACATGTATGCCCATCAAAAGTGAATAGTAACCTTCACACATGTACTAACTTTGGCATCATATTCAGTGATCTTCTCTTCAACTCCAGTCTTGTTGTCCAATGATTCCTGTAGTTTCTTTTGCTTCTTCTTCTCTTCAGTCAATTGTCTCCTCAAATCATCTACTTGTCTCTTGTATGCCCTTAGCTGTTGATCAGTAGCTGCTCTCTCTTCATCCCAATTCTTCTTTACATCTTCATTTTCCCGAAGAGATTTTTGTAGCTCTTCCAGTTGTGTTATAGTGGATGCATACTTTCCCAATTCATCTTTGAGTTGTTTTATTATGGCTTTGTACTGAATGATACTTTCTGTATACTCCTCATGAGCTTTTGTTCTGTCTGATCTCTCATTAAGAAAGTCCTCTTTGTATAGCTGAGCCTAGTAATACAAACAACAAAATGAATTCTGTATTGAAAAAAGATATAACAAGCGCTGTTGTGATGGGACCCTCGCCTACGCGGCAAAGTAATATTACATGTAAAACAAACATAATCATTTTATAAACATAACACTCAAAAAAATCATAATAATTATCATCAGTGTGTGTTATGTTTATATCATTGCTCATTTGTATGGGTCTGAGTCTTATATTCATGAAAAGGTTAACTTCAGATTGTTTAATGCATACAAAAGGTATATATAAAGTAACAAAAGTCAAGGACGGAAATTCTGCTATCAACTGAAGTAAAACAGTGACTGAAGGACTGAGTGAATGCACAAGAATATGTATATATAAACATACATCGAACCCGTGGGAAAGCAATCATAGGGATGGCCCTACAAGCCATAAAAAGCACATAAAAAATACATGCATTTTATCTCTATGATATAAATATAGTCTTACATTTTAGTCTGTTTTATCTCGAAAAAGAAAGAAAGGTACCCTGTGGAGCGCTCAAAACAATCCACAGCTTTGTAGCCAGGACTACTTCAATTGTGTTTGATTTGATGCAGTGCTTTGCTAGCGATAGTCATGATACAGTAGCATTTATGTTTAGATGTGTGTAGATGTCCCTAAGAGTCTTCTCAAGTCTGGAACAGTAACCGTGAGTGATATAAATTGTCAAAACTTTGTAACCAAAAGGTTTTATCAAAAGCCTGTTGTTATTTTTGATCCTTGTATAATTTTAATTCTGCCAGTAGCTCGTTTGAGCCGTCAATGTTTGCAACCGTACCCTTCCGCCTGCGTTTCGCGGCGAGGGTAATTATGGAGAAAAGTGTTTGCTTTGTAGTGATTCTTTGTTGAGTTCTCTCAAGTGTCTAAAATGCAACAACTTATTATTTATCAGCACTATTGGCTCCTCTGCAAAATCTTCGGCAATAATTGACCAATCCCCAGAATGAAAAGTACACATATAAGTGACGCAAGCAGATTCGTAAACAAAAATAGAAGCATGAAACAAGCATTCATTCAGATAGCCCTTTGGGATATAACTGGACATCAACATTTCAATAAGATATACTGTACCAGTGTATGTAAATTCAATTTGAAAATTCATGCAAAAAACCATACAAACATGTACCTGTGCTTTCTCAAGATGTAGTTCACTTTGTAAAGACTCCAACTTCTGCTGCAACTTTGTGTCCTAATAAGAATAGAAAAATATAACAGAGTGTGATATAAATTAATTAGTTTGCTAGTACAGTCTGTGATACTGTAAATGCATTGGTGGGCGTGACCATTTCACAAAACATGTGTTTTACCAATATATCAGTATATCATATCAACTATCAATATGACCCAGCTCTACTTTCATTTTAATGTTACTAACACCAATTATTTAAACACAAATTCATGTTTGATTCAGTTCGACTACCCCTGGCTATGGGCCTAGTGAACTGCTACTTCAAGCGTAATTTGTAGCAGTTCAGAAAGTTGCTAACTTGCTAGTGATGAGTTCCATTTACGACACCTACATGTACATGTTTAATTATAACTAAAACCCCTTTTAGTAAGGCATTGTGACTTTTAGTTAATTAAACTGTAACTAAATTACAAGTCTACTGCAATAACTATTACTAATTACATGTAAAATGAAAATTGGGCAATAATGGACACTTTTAGTTAGTTAACTAAAACTAAAACCCTTTTAGGAAGCCTAATATTATTTATTTTAGTTAATTAAATTATAACTAAACTAAAAGTTTGAAAATCCAGGCATACTATAACTATAACTAAAAGTGGTCGCTGTAGTCACACCCAGATTTACACGAGTGTATGTTTTCAGTAGCTTGTGTGCAAGTATCAATGCTTCAATGTTTTGATGCTTCAGCTTCAGCAGAGTCATTGCACTGACTGTCAGAGAATACTGCTATTAATTCAAACCTTTTATGCCATTTCAGAAATTCTCCTATTTTTATGGCCCATAGGGCCATCCTTATGATTGCTTTCCCACGGGTTCGATGTATATGTTTATATATATATATATATATATATATATTCTTGTGTCACCTACGCAAGTATGTGTTATATACGTAGTTAAGCAAGTTACGTCATTCCCGGGGGGCTCGGTCAATTAATGGGCGTGGCACGTAATAGAACGCGCACTCAAGCTCTAAAGAAGTAATGATTAGTACAGAGCAGAAAGAAAGCTGTAGTTTTACTAGCTTATGTAGAAACTGGAACTAATAGCTGGCTATTCTTCCTGAAATATATTTCTAAAGTTCTAGAAGGTCTTTAAAAGGTCAGGAGAGTAGATAATTGAGATAATAACTATAGTAGGCTGTTGTGCTTCAGACATGATAAAGTCAGCCATAATTACTGAATGCTGGACACCACAAAGCAGTCATAGGGATACTTAAAGTTTTAAAGCAATCATAGGGATGTTTTTTTCTCTATATACTCTTGTTTGGTTAGTATTTGTTTTTTTTTTATAACAAATTCTTTGACATTTTGAGATGCAAATAACTCTTCTAACTTCCTGCTGAACAATTCAATATTCCACAACCTTCTGCTTAGTTGTTCTGCAAGGGGCTAGTAATACGACTAATTTATGCAGCACATGTACATGTATATCTGAAATCAGTAAAATAGTGGACATTATTCACCTTTGTTTTTTCATTCTCAAGTTCTTCTTGTAAGATTGACAAATCTTTCAACTACAAAAGCATAATAGAGGTAATCTACAGCATTACATTAACAACTGGTCATGAGTACTGTACTCCATTTAGGTGAAATGACAACAAACAAACTAACCTCAAGTTGAGCAACTTCAAGTTGCTGTCTAAGATCATCTATCACTCGTTTTTTATCATTAGCAATCTGACTATTTTCAAGATATACCTTCTGTAAATGTTCCTTAGCCATTTGGAGCTCCTAGTGCATACATGGAAATAGAAGTTAGTTGCATTTTGGAAAACTTCTTTGAATATTTCAGAGCTACAAATACATGTAATTTAAGTATTCATTTTTAGTTTGTCTCCTCCATGTCACCACTTGTAAGGGCTTCCTTTTGCCTTGGTACATGAATAAGTCAGATATCTCCTAACTAGAGGTATATGTAGGCTTATGGGTTTACTTATACCACCCTTGGGAAATTAGTCTTGGTCAGTACATCACTAACAACTACTAAACACACACATGAATGACCTAGCTAAAAAAGGAAGAGATAAACAGAAATGTAGATCTGAGATAAGCTACAATGAGCCTCCTCTGTACACTACAATGCAGCTAAAGAGTATGTTGATTCATGCCGCCACACATCAATTAATTCACTAAGCACACCAGAATGACGTAACTTCTTTAACTATGTAAAAGCACATATACACATTCACGTGTATGTAGGAAATCAATCATAGTGATGACCATAAAAAGTAACTGTGCTTGGTATTGTCTCCTATATAATACCAGTTTTCCTCAGCATGTATGTACTTTTGTAATACCAGCAAAAGCAATGTCTCTAATGAAATAAGCGCATGATGCAGGATTTGAAACCGCCTTGTATTCAAGCTTTCTTCTTGAGTTACTTCTTGGCTTGGTTTAAACCTGGCCTATTGACCATATTTGAAGTTTTGTTTAAAGTATGATTTGATAACAGATAGTTAGTGCAGTTAGACGCTCCTTTGCACCGCTCATAAGCTCCTGGTAATACCCAAACATATAACACATGATGTTTGAATTTGGTGGCATCTGCAAGGTTGTAAATCTCAAATTTGGCATCTCATCAATTATTATTATAATTATATAGCTTTTTTCTACCTCTTCTTGTTCCTGAATCTTTACTTGTAATCCATGAGATACTTCATGCTATGAAAGGGGAAGATTACATAACAAAATGTATAGACATAAGTGTAACAACCAGCACTTTGCAGGACAACTAATAACAGTATTATTATATATTTACAAATGCAGCCTTCCTTTGTTCCTGCCAATCAGAAGATCATCTTTATAATTTTTACCATAAAAAAATTATTAATTCTCTATACAACATCCATGAGGGGAAAATGAAGCCATTGAATATTTAAACTAGCTAACTACAAAATTACTGCTCATAATCTTAAATTACCTGTGCTTCCACTTCATTTTCCGAAGACAATGCATTCTCACAAATCTATAAAACACTGCTACTTAACAACATTGGTAGTAGTAAATAAAATAGTTACACATACATGTATGTGTAACTATTGTATAGTGTTGTATATGTATTTAACTTATAGCTATTCCACAATGCAATTATATTGTAAACAATGGGTGTATTTATGTGACTAGACAGATACAAGTCTATATCTCAAAACACACAATACAATAATTAGTCATACTAGCAGTTTATTAAATTATATTTTAATTACAGGGCTCTCTAAATCCCTGTTTCATGATAAAAAATGATTGTATACACATGAATACATGTTCGTTTTAATTTTACACTACCGATGGCAAACTATTTTCTACTCAAATATCCAGTAATCATGTAAAAGCAGCCAGCATTAGCCCCATGTTCACATCATTGGGTGTCTGATCTTCATTCATTAGGGAGTTCATTAATATGAAATACACAACCATGTTCTACTGCAGCTAAGGAAAATTGCATTTCCAGTGAGCCTGAAAGTGCTTCTTCATCTTGGGGACAGGTTCCCCAACTTCAATATCACTGAATTTTCTGAATCTTAGCCCCAGACAATAAGGAGAGTCAGCAATAGCTACCCACGTTAAAACATGTGTGAACCATATTAATTATCCGTACGTGAAAATTTGAAATTATACTTATTATGGAGGGACAAGTCCTCTTTTTACCTAACTTTTACCAACTTTAGGTATCTCAGGTAAGTACTAAGGCATCAGGAGACACCTAGACGCCCTCTGGGGCAAACAATGAAAGCATCCTTAAAAACAACTGTTAGTAGTGTACAACAGTACACCAAAACCTTTCTTGCAGAACTAGAAATAACATAAAAGAAATATTATTTGCATTCAAGTTTTAGCTTTTGTTCAGGAACTATTTTATGTGTAAATAACAAATGATCAATTTACCTCTTTCAACTGATCATTAGCTACCACAAGGCTCTGGTGCTTTTTGTCAAGTGCAGATCTTATCTCTTCGATTTCCTTGTTCTTACTCTCAAGAGTTAATTCCAACTCCTGAATCGATCTCTGTAATTCTTTATTGTTTTGAGTGATTTCAGATACTTCATTCTATTGAAAAAACGAAACAAGAAAAGAAACATGATTATTTAAAGAAGCATAATAACATAACACATACACTGTAAAGTGTACATGTTCACATCAACATTCATGATTTGTCAGCTCCTACATGTATAAGAACACCATCATTCTAAACTGTTCTTAACAATATGTATCTCAATCCAAATTGCAATAAAATGGCAGTTAATATGTGTCTAGCTCCATGTTACCAGCTTTTTTGGCTTGTAGAGTGCAGAACAATCTGTACACACACCAGTATAAACATCTATTGCAGTTCATTACACCAAAAGGGTGATGTAATACTGTACATTTTAGTGCAAACAAGTCATGAATGTTTTACAGCAATTTTCCAGGTACCCAACCGTTATTGTGAACGGAAACCCGAATAGTAAAAGACAGGATCTGTATATTTACATACACTCTCCAACATTTTGTTTTTGCGATCAAAATTATTTTCCCTTTTTGAAAATTAGGTCACATGTAGCAGTGCAAGTCAGAATTATGTTGGACTACTAAAATTTTGATGTATTTCACAAAATTAATGATTGTGGCACAGCACTACATACACTGTACAAACACACACAATAACCATCTTTTCATACTAGTGCTTTCATTCAAATAACAAAAAATTACTAACCTCTGCTTCTTTTCTAAGCTGAGCAATCCTTGTACTTTGTTTATTAATATGTTCTTCTCTTTCTTTCAAAGCCTGGCTGATACCTTTGGTATATTTCAACAAATCTTCATACTCTGCTGTAATTTGCTGTAATTTGTCTTCTTCGTTAACAATGCCCATGGGTTTTTTAGCTTCTTCCTGTTCTTTTACCAAGTCACTGTTTCCAACTAAGGAATTGTAAGAATAAATGACGGCTTCTTCAGATGTGTTTGGTCTGGTCAGTACTCCTGATACTCCTGTCCTACTATGAGCATCTTTTTTAAACTGCAAAAGCTCTTGCTTGAGTCTATCTACCTCCATCATTAATTCAATATTTTTGGCTTCAAAACTCTTCATTGCACGTTTCTCGGCTTCAATATCTTGCAATGCCTTGTCGTACTCATCCATTTGTGCTATAAGAGCCATGTGATCTGGAGTCACTGTGCTCTGTTGTACACTCCCTTCTCCTCTTTGCATCATCTGCTCAAGCTGCTTCTTGGTCTCCTGTAAAGAAGTTGATTCCATGGTCATGACATGCAACTGCTTCTCAAGATCTGCTATCTTATCATCTTTAGCTGCCACCTGTTGATAAAGATCAGCTAGTTTCTTACCCTCCTCTGACAAACTAGTATGAGGTGAGGCTCCAGCACCACCAGTTGATTGTATCTGTAAATGAGAAATTTATTTATGGTTCTTACTATTAATTTGTTTCCAAATCAATCGCTCTATAAAAAAAACCTGCAGAGTTCCTCTAATGCCCAACCTCCAAAATGTTCAAGGCTGAGTATTGTAAAATGCAAAATTAGAGAGGTTATTATATCTTCAAATCTGAAAGTCTCTTTTCGGGTTGGAGGTTGCCCGAGATAGCTACTGGTTTGGAATTTAACTTGTAAATGCTTCAAGATGACCATCTTTATCATGATAGTTTGAATAATAAAGTAGTGCTAAGCAAAAACAAGCATGATTTGATAAATTTATTATCGTACAGATACCCGGGAAATATTACTCGTTGGATACAGCGTGCTACTCATCCTTCGGACTCGTGGTAATGCTGTATCCAACTCGTAATATTTCCCAGTATCTGTGTGATAATATATATATATATATATATATCGTGATATGTTTGGCAGCGATACACAATACTATTCTATACCTGTATTGCACATCTCTAATAGGATTTGAGGATTTACTTACATGAAATTGTTCTCCTTCTTCACCCTCATATCTAAAATGACTACCCTGCATCTGTTCTTTTCGCTCCAGCTCCAGAACTTGTCGTCTGATTATCTCTTCCTTCTGTTCCAAATCCCTTTCTAAATTTGCAATGCGTTCTGTTGCTATGTCATTCATTTCATCTTGCTCTTGGTGCAATTTCCTTTGGAATTCCATCTTGTCTTTCTCGAAGACTTCTTTACATTTTCTTTCTGTTTGCTCTTTGACAACAACTAGTTCAGTTGCATGATTATCAATCTCATTTGCCTTCTCCTCCAGTTCCTTTGAAATTCTCTCAAAGTCTTTTTTCATTTCCTCGTAATCTACCATTGCATTCAAAAGCTCTTCATCTCTCTTTTTCATGTCTTCTTTAAGTACTTGGTTTTTGTGCTGAAGATGTTGAATCTCCTCCTCCTTCTCTTTCAAAGAGATTTTATCTCCCTGGAGTTGAATGTTTGTAGTTTCAGTTCGCTCTTTTATTCTCCCGTTCAGTTCTCCGATGGTTATATCTCTTTGTTTCATTCCCTCTTGTGCTGTAGATAAGTCTGTTTGCAATTGATCAACTCTCTTCTGTTGTTCTTCATATTGAGCATGAACACGAATATACTGTTTTTCTATAGCTGCTTTGGTAGCTGTGGCTATAGTCAACTCGTCTTGAACAGAAGCCAGTTTCTCTTTCAATTGCACTTCTTTAGAAGACTGAGATCTTAACCAATACTCTTTGTCATTTTGAAGCTCTATTTTTACAGCTTCAGCAGTTTGAAGATCAAGCTGAAGCTTTGTGACAAGTGCAACCTTCTCTGTTTCTACTAATGAAAGTGCATTTAATGCATCTTGCTTTTCTTTCTCCATGCTCTCCTTTGTGTATTGTAATTCATTCTTTGTTTGACTAAGCTCCAGACTTAAATATTTATTCTGTTTCGTAAAGTTCTCTACTTTATTCTTCAGCACATCATTCTCTTCTTTTAAAGCCATATGCTGAGTTTCAAGTTCTAACTTCTCAGCTACAAGCTTGGCTTTTTCATTTACTAAGCTAAATTCGAGACTGGTATCCCCTTTATCCACTTTTTGAGTTTGTAGATGTGAACTGGTAGAAGGATGGTAACTTTCTTTTTCTTTTTCTAACTGTTGTTTCATCTCATGATCTGAAGATAAATGATCAGATTCTGTGTCATCCTGCGATATACCACCAGGAATTTCAGGAAGAATTAGAAATACTTCCTGAAAGCAGTACACAAAAGAAGTATGTGTAAAATTGTAAATGTATATAGTATATACATATACATATACATCTATATCCTATGTACAATTGTACATGTATCATAGCATGTGCATACACGTATGCTTTTTACTATGATGAGTTTCAAATAAGTATGTATATTTGAAATACACAAACGTACTTCTTAATATTTAATAATTTCTGATCTGCAATAATTATCCAAACAAAGTACTGGAAAAAGTATTCCTATGATTGCTTTTTGGTGACTATCATTGATTGCTGATGGCAGTAACACCAGTCTAAGTACACAGATTGATGAAACTGAAGTAAACCTTCAAGGTTCTAACTTATCACTGCTGATGACTTCCTAATATCAGAAAGTCAACATTGTTTTGTGTTTTTTTTACATGTACTTGTTAGATTCTTGTATTCTTATAATGTTGCTCTGCTGATATCAATGTAAACTTGTACAAGTTGCATATGCCATGCCCAATATTAATTGACCGAGCCCCAAAATAGCTTCTTAAGTACACAACACATATATACACATTGTGTAATTAATAACCCCAACAAAAAGCATCATAGGGATGGACTTGTGGGCCATCAAAATAGGTTTTGAAATACTTTTGTTAAGTGCATGTACATATAAAAGTACATGTATGTGTATGTAAGTTAATGTAAACCTTCTCCTGTGTATAACAAGCAGTTTGAAGTTTGAAGAATTTCACACTTATTTATTTGGACTGCATATGGTTATATATACATGTATATACAACAACCCTACCTATTACCATAGCTACTTTGTTTTGGTTTTACTCTAGTTATATTTATGTAGGGTTGTTGGATTAGTGGCATGACCAAAGCTCTTCACAGTGAACAAGCCATTATACTAACACTGTCCACACCTACATTAATAGTATATTGCAGTCTTGTTCTTATGTAAACACATGTACATTGTAAATACATTTTGTGTGTGAACATGTATATGCCATAGATACATGTATCATGAAAATTCAATTATGGTACACAGCCACTAATAACCACAAAAAATCCAATTCTCACAATACTGTAGTATATAGTACAACACAAAAAGCATTGCACTATTAAAACTGCATTTTTCCTGATCATGGAAATATTTTTAAACAATATATTACGCAACAAAAAACACAATGTCCCATAGCACATCAAGCACATTTATTCATTAAGTACAGGTACATGTACAAGTATCCACCAATTAATGATACAATTATATGTACCTTATTTGGCATCACTAAAACACTTTCCATTTTTTGAGTGGATGAAGGTGACAAAGGAGAATCAGAGAGAGCACTTGACGTCCTTCCTTCTCCGGTAAACTCAGCCCATGTTGTATCTAAATCGACAGGAATATTAGGATTACTTAAGCGATCTGTTGTGTCTGGATTATGTGGTTGTCCTTGACCGTGGTTATCACTACTATTGCCTTCACCATGTTTTTGCTTAAGTTTCTTATTTGCTTCCTTCTTTTTTGTTTCTTTTTCCTTTGCTTCCTTTCTCCTTGCCTCCTTCTCTCTTTCCCTTGCTTCTCTCTCTCTCTTCTTTGCTTCCCTCTCTCTCTCCTTTGCTTCCCTTTTCTCTCTCTCCTTTGCTTCTTTCTCTTTTGCTTCTTTCTCTTTTGCTTCTTTCCTTTTCATCTTCTTCAATTCAGCAGGAGTTTCCTCTTGTCCATAAGGATTGTCCCACTGACTACTACTGTTCCGAGAGCCAGTTGCCATTATCTGTAGTTATCACACATCACACAAGGATGAAGAAAATCATGTACATTGTGTATACAATCACTCTAAGATCAATTTAAACATTTAAGCATAAAGTCTTGGGCAAGGAAAAATATGTTCAAAACCATATTGCTGCCAGAAATATCAGGATATGGTACATAGGGATGGGTAATGTAACAGTTTAGGTAGTAATTTGTGATATTAGATGGCTAGTAATTGGTACAGTCAATATTAGTAGTTATTAAAATAACTTAGTCACCAATTTAAACAAGTGTATATAGAGAAAAAAACATCCCTATATTTGCTTTGTGATGACTATGTATTAAGCATTGCTGATGGCACTAGTGTCTCTACCTTTCTGTGTACTCCTGGGGCCTGAAGACGTAAGTGTAAGCCTAATTGCAGTCTAAATACACAGATGTCTGATGAACTGACTGAGGTACTCCTTCAAGGTTCTAAATGATGACTTCCTCGTGTCTGAAACTCAACAACTTATCATACTTACTTGTTAAAGATTCTTGCATAATATCTATACTGTTTCTCTGCTATATACAACAGTTATTAGCAGTTTTACATCCTTTCTGAATCTTCCTGGCTGGTCTGTAGCTCAAACGCGCGTTCTTTTACGCGCCACGCCCATTAATTGACCGAGCCCCCGGGAATGACGCAACTTCCTTAACTACGTATACAACGCATAGTCGCGCAAGTGACACAAGAATATAATATATATATAATTATATATAATTATATATACATTAAACCCCGTGGAAAGCAATTATAGGGATGGCCCTACGGGCCATAAAAAGCTGATATCTCATACACCTAACACCACTTAAGTGCATCAATACATTATAAATATGACATAAATACATGTTTGAAATGGAAAAGCTTCAATTATTTATACTGATATATATATTATAATTATATATATATATATATATATATATAATTATATATATATATATATATATATATATATATATATAATATATATATAATTCTATTCAAATGAATGTTTGAATGGAAGTGATCTAAAATACATGTACATGTATGTTGCTCAATATCCAGCTATAAGCTGTCGATGACTGCCAATAATAAAAGAATGCATAATGATATCTAATACGTCTAAGCAAACCACCATTTATTATCATTTTCATGACTTATCAACAAACTCTATTACACTACAAAACATGTGTTTGGCAGCAAAAAACTGGGTGTGTGAATGATACAACATACATATTGTACAAACTTACGAAAATCACTATCACTAATTTTGGAAACACTAGAAAATGGAGTTATATCCCTCTGAGAAAAAAAATATAATCTGTTCACCACCAGCTAGCTACGCCTATTTGTGGCCGTATTATATTTAATTAATGCGGTCAGGTACCAACTCACAAATTCGCAACATTCATAATAAATTCAGAAAAGTTAATTTGATAGCCTCAGAATTATGACCCTGAGGCAAGTCAGTCTGCCATTGCCACCCACTTTGCAGGCTTTTTGGACAACTTCCACATTGGTATACCTAGAGTACTTTGATCACAGAGACCTAATAAAATTTTACATTGTGTTCCTTTCTGAGCATCCTGTATAACATTATAAAACTAGCATTAAAGGGGAGATTGCACACACATCACTGCACACATCATGGAAGTTTAAACAATGATGTTTCGTTCTGTGATTTTTCAATTCCAATGACAACACAGTGACAGATGCGCAATCTCCGCTACCTCTGAGCATTTATAATTTACATGACAATTGATTGTATTAAGGAAAAATCAAATGTCCACTCTTGTGCATGACAGCAACTCCAGGAGAACCAGCATATTCAACAGCAAAAGCATTGTTCCAAGGGTAACCGAAAAACGTTTTTTCAAAAAAGTATTTGTGAAGGACTATAGCTAAAGCAGGCATGTTGCAATTTAAAGATGAACGAGACTTCTTCAAATACTGGTTAATAAGACTCAGTGTTGCTAAAACAGCATGCCTGCTACCACCAAGAACCCCAGCATTCAAGAGTGTATAAAGTTTCATTGCTTCACTTTGTCCTTCACCAGCTCCGTAACAGTTCATCACTTTGTCCAACACAAACCCATAGCTACTTGTACTTGCTTGAAAAGGCAGGTCAACTCCTGGATATATGTAATCACCTAATACTTTCATAACATCAAATGGATTATGACCTAGTTCAATATCTCTAATATCAGTCATTAGTACATTCCTGATATCTTGATGATATAAAATATAGTCATAAAATAACTGAAACCGTTTGTCATTTGGACTTGCACCAGAAGAAGATGATTTCACAAATTCCACATAGGGATAAAACTCTTTAATCCGTGTTTGAAAATCACCTGACAATTGGTCATGAAAGATAATCATGTGAAGTCTATGCTTTCGAGCAGATAAAAACCATGTTCTCATAAATCGAAATTTATTTGAGCTATAGTCAACAGAATGCATTGGGTTCTTCACACCTGTAAAGTAAGTGGTCATTACAACATCTCTAGCTTCCATTGTTAAATATTCATTCATCCAATTCCTTGTTAATTCCATTCCCTTTGAAATACTGACTGTCTTTTCCGGGATAATAGCAGGACAGGCAAACTTACATTCATTGCAGTTGAAATCAATGTCAACACACTGTTCTTTTTCATGTATAACATCTTTCACACTCTGGACAATATCCTCAATATACCAACTAGAATCAGATTCTTTGTTGTTGCCATACTTCCATGGTCCATATACTTGATCTATTCTAACAGTACTTGCACGAAACGAATCTTGATAAAGTGATAAGCTCATTTCAAACGTTTTCATCCAAGCCTTTTGACGTGAAGGAATGGAAGTTTGACTGACCGATAGAAGGATCACATGGGTTTGTGGACGACTCTCTTTGATGAAATCCAAGATTTGCACAAAATGTTTGAGGTGAGTTGAAATTAAAGAAATATTAGACATACGGTCTTGGCTTATTTCGTCATCATCAAAGATTAGTGTTGGGATGTACAAAATAACTTGAGGATTTCTTACTTCAATTAATGACTTAAGTTTTACTGAGTCAGAAAAGTCAATGAACATGGGATCGAATTTGTTATCTATCAGTTGATTCCATCTATACCATATCATAGAGTCAAACACATTGTAAACAACATTGTCTTCCAAAGGCAAAACTTTATAACCAACAGAATTAAGAGAAACTGACAAGTGTGAACCAATAAATGAAGATGCACCTATTACAACTACACTTTCACTTCCTAACAGTGTTTCTTGCCTGCTTACAGTCTGAATTGTATGAACAGCTGTTTTCTCTGTTAACTCAGTTCTTACTGTTGTTGAATTGTCTGTAACCATATGTACATGTACACCCTTCTTGATTCTTTCTTCTTTATCTAATTGAAGAATAAACTACATGCATATACTGTTTGCGTTAAATAAATATGACATGATCAGAACTTTAGATAGTGACAAAAAATTATTATATTATTTAATTGTACATATTTTATACATAACTACAAATGATACATACATGCAATGGTTATGATATATACATGCATATACTATAACACACCTATATCAGATCTATAATTACTGAGCCCGAGGTAATTATAAATCTGATATAGCATGAGTAGGAGTGCTATAATGAATATATTTTCGAAAAGGCAAAACTACATGTATAGTAGCCTGTGTGTAGCTTCTCCTTATGTTCCATCTAGACTTTGGATCCTGTGAATGTTGTACATATGGTCATGCAGTCAATGGCAGGGTTTATATCTGATTTATAAAACTTGTGGTTACTTTGAAGTCTTGCCTTATTGGAATGTAATTATTATAATAATTATATAATATAATTATAAATTTATAATATAATTATATAATTATATAATTTATATTACATTACACACATATACACATTAAGTTTTAAGTTTTACCGTCGATTGGTATTAAGTCTGTGAGATGTGCTCCTAATTGAGCAGGATCCTGTGAATCTAATGTAATTTGCTTTTCATGTGCACCTAAAGGAAAACAAAATGTATTAATGTGTAGTAAAGTAACATGAAAATAATTAGAATGTGGTTATTACTTTATGCAAGCTAACTATAATTATTTTGGGGGATTTCATCAATATAGTTTTTACCTTCCTTAAAACAGCTAATAATATCTGTGCAGTACTATTTTAATAAGATCACGTAAACATTCAATTCACTGACAAGGAAGTATCACAAGTAAGTCCTTTTCTAATACTATAATTATTGATAGATCTATCCTATATACATACTGTATAAAAATTTTTTTAATAACTCAACAACTACAATTTCAATCATTCAGTACTTTCCAGCGTCGTTTGACTGCACTAATATAAACACTTCATTTGGAAGCTAAGAATTTATTGTTGCAATTTGTAATTGAAATAAGAAACAACGCAACCACGAAATAAATTTCTCCAATATTTCTAAAAGGGTGACCTACACAACATCAGATTTAAGGTCTCGCAAGCATAGATTTCAAACTGCTTCTCATGCATTTTTACAACATAAATATTACACATAGTTATAATAATGAAGGCGTGGTCTTGATGATTTCAGCTCAGGTTTCAGTGCAAACGACAATCATGATCAATGGATGCAGAGATTAAAATCACTCAGCAAGCAGATGAATTAGAGTAAATAAATGTTTCATGCTTTACCAAACGCATGCTTTTTAACTGCTGTTTGTGAAATGTTCTAGTTAATTAAGTGGCTAACATCACAAGGAATGTCAGTGGCTTTTTGACAATTATGTACTAAATGGGTGGGGCAAACAAACTTCAGAGTGACTGAGAATGTTCAGATGACAGATTCAAATGTAGTTGAAATTAGTAACTAAATAGCTAGATCACTCTGACCTCCATAGTAAACAGCAAGCATATACCACTACCAATTAAAAAAAAAAAACAATTCCAGCAACTTGATTTGAGTACAGAAGAGGCTACATTCTCTCTGCACTTCTTACTGTATATATATATAATTATATATATATATAACACAAACAAAACAATTATAAATGAACGCTAACCTATAAAGTTTTTGATGTAGAGGCCTGTGATCACTACGAACATGAGACCAAATAAAACACGAATAGCCTTCCTTCTCTTCATTTTGCTGCTAGGGGTGGTCCAGCAGTGAAAAATAAAAATAATTATTAATTAAAAATCACTCATGGGGAACGAATACAAAGTTAACAAACTAGGCGTGGTAATGATGTTTTTAGTATTTATATGTCTGTTTCTCTTAACCCTGAACTACACTATTCTTTCTCTAGAAACAACAGAAGCAGGTAGTAAGTTGCATCATTATGTGTGTGTGTGTGTTTACGTGTGTGTACTGTTATTCTGTTAACTGTCTGTTCTTCTCACTCTATCTGTCAGTTTTGTCCACATGGTAATATATATGAGATGCAAAACAGTTGACAAAAGCTACATGTATGGTTTCTGAATCTGAGTTGCTTGCTTATATGTGTTTGTGAACTTACACGCTTGTATACGTACGTACCAGAGAGTCTTATAAGTTATGTAGATCTGATCAAGTATTTAATTATGTAAATACGATCGAGATTCTTGTTAAGATGCATTGAATTATCTTTCAGGTTGTTTTTTGAATTAGTGACCCAAAAATACAAATTGCAATTCCAGCTCTTGCAAATTACAATACTCATAGGCCAGCCGTTCACAGCACAAGTACTGACCCTCGTGACCTCTTCCCTATTCAAATCCTCATAATGCCCAATATCTACAGTTAACATTTTATTAGAATTACTTACCTGATCTTGAGTTATTTATTTCTATCGGTAGAATCACTCACTCTTTATAGTCCAATGTGGTTTTGGGTCTAGACTCTAGAGTATAATTATGGGTTATAAACAAATCTGTCTACCTCTCCATTCCTTGTAGTTCTACATAGTTTTTATTATAGTTTCACTGACTTTTTAAATAAACATAATCATTATAATTGTGTCTAAAGATTGTATATTTAAAAAGTCAGTGAAACTATAATAATTGCCAACCATATTAATTTCAGTCTTGGATACAACATTCTCATTGTATAATTCCCTTTTACTCTGTGAGCTATACAAACAACAGGTAGACAGATCAAGAGGTGCACTTTACAGTCACAAAATAGAAGCACTCATTTTCAAAAAAAATTATTATCCTCGTTAATGTTAGTATAATTACCCATCCTTGCAGTCATTAGCAAAAGTGGTCAGACAGTATAGTCAGATAAAAAGATCGTCTTGATTGCAGTTTGAGATACAATTACCTTCAATTATGTGTAGTATCATATCTTCACTTGCTGTTGACATTCACTTCACAGTTCTTGTTACTGGTGGTGTTGGATTCATAGGATTTCACTCTGCATTGAAACTACAAGAGAAACATCATGTTATTGTGTTGGATGACTTCAGTTCAGAATATAGTGATGTGATGAAACTAAGAGCCAAACACTTAAGCGATAGAAGTAATTACATAATAATATGATTTGTATGATTCACAAACAGGACACACTAACAAATTCAATAATCAAATTGTGTTATACTACTACTATTGAATATACTGTAATAACTACTGTTTAGTTTTACATTACATGTACATGTAATAACTATAACTAAATGTTTGAGAACTAGAGATACTGCAAATAAAACTGGTCATAATTTATACTCAGCAAGTACATATTCATTACAAAACCTGATGTGATCCTCAAATACATGTACACGTGTCTCAAAATTAAGGTAATATAATTGACTCATATTACATCACATACACTAGTACAGAATGACTGGATGCGTCCTTTGTTTTCATTACTAATCACTAGAAAGATGGTACTTGTTTATGTACCTTGTACCACTTCCAAGAGTAATTAATAAGCTAATATGGCAGCCCAAAGAACTTCTTGTTTGGCACTGCACAGTTCTTTCTTTGGGCCAGATGGTGCAGTTGATTGATTATATTATCACTGACGACTTCGTTAATTGGCTCAAGGTATCTTCCATATGGCACACATACTAACCATTGTTGAGCCAATTTGGCCCATGCTTCAAAACATATCAAAAAATCTGTACCAACTTTTTATTATTTTTAAAAGCAAAGTACCTCTTTATATTTTATGTGTCTTTCAAATTTTCTTTACAGAGGTTACTGTTCATAAAGGTAGTGTTTGTGACCAGCCATTACTAACTCATTTATTCAGAGAGCATCAGTTCAAAGCTGTTATTCATGCTGTTTCATATAGTGGCAATGATGTATCTTTGAAGTCGTCTATAAAATCTAGCATAGAATGTTTAGCAACACTTTTGGAAGTCTTAAAGGACTTTAAGGTGAATCTTTTACATGTAACAACCTATGTTCATTTCTTATCCTTTCCATTATAATGATTATAATTAAACTTCTTGTAGAAATGTTACAACAATAAACATGTGTTACCACGTAGGACTAAAATGATTATTCCATGCTACTGCTACTCTTTCACACAACTGCAATCAGCTGCTCTTATCCAGATGCATATATGACAGTGGCACTGAGTAGTGCTGCTGCAATTGGAATTTTCCATGTCACATGTCATGTCACTTAATGTCGTAGTAATGTATATTTACTGTATTACATTTATGGACACAATGGCAGAATAGATACGGTGGCATCTTTTCTGCCAATGATTTGAATAAAGTTTCTGTGATGTACAATACATCATTATATCACAGCAACACTAGCAGTGAGGTTTAGGTTGTATAAGCATATTAATCACTCTTCTTACCTTTTAAAGTTTCTTGTGAAATGTTTGGAATATATTTCATCTACAGTGTAGAACAACTATTTGTTCCAGTTTCTATGTAAGCAACTTTTTACATAAGTACGAGTAACTTTCTTCCTGCTTGTCTGTTTTATAGCTTTGAGCATACATTCTTATATGTACCACACCCATTAATTGACCGAGCCCTCGGAATGACACAACTTCCTTAACTGCATATGCAACACACATGTGACACAAACATATAATGTAATTATGCATGTATTATAATTAAATATACATGTACATGTACATTCAGTTATTCAACCCCATGAACCATAAACATCAGTGAACCAGTTTTAAGTACATGTGTTGTATATCTATATTATGTAGTCATTCATGGAATTTCTACAGTGTTTAGATTTCTCTGTATGATATCTTTTATGTCAATCACAGGACACTTTGTTGATATTTGTCTCTTCTGATAGCGTGTACAATAATTCACCACTGCCTTTCTCTCCATCAAATCTTATAAAAGTTTCACTATCAAATGTAGATGCTGCTCTCAAAGTAAGACATATCCCATGTGGTATATATGTACATGTGTATAAATTCTATAACCTAGTCTTTATAACCACATGCAAATGTATAGTTATTATGTGCATATACACATGTATGTACGTGTGGAAACAGCCAGTCATACAGGACATTGTCCAATAAATGTAGTCAACTAAACTGTATACAAAGTATATGGGGAGCAGGACAAGAGTCATAAAAATAGATTGAAATGTGCGGTTGCCGGCACAATATTTCAACACTTCTGTATATAAGATGGCCTAATACATGTATTTGGATTATGCTACTGTATGTATATGTATAATATACATATGATGTAGCTGATAGAGAAAGTATTCTTTTCAAAAGCTGAAGGATAATTCTGTCTTAGAAAACAGAGTAGGGGTGATCTTTCTTAAAAACCCCTCTTGATTTCCAGATTTCAGATAGTAGTTTTGTCATACATTGATTACACCATAGTAATGATAGTACTATCAAATTATCAAATGAACAATATTTAGAAAAAGTTCACATTCTCTGTGCCCAGTGTGATATATCCATGACACTTCAACTCATCATTTAACACACATATGCATACATGTATACATGTACAACATTACAAGTATTTATGTATGTACATTCAACTAATTGTCTTCTTAAAGTGTTAGAATAGCTAATTGAGATACAACCATACTACAATTACAATTACACTCTTCCATAGATTGCAGGAGAAGAAATGGTGTCCACGTATTGTGAAATATATGAGCTTCATGTTGTGATAGTGCGTCCATTTGGTGTTTATGGTCCATATAGTAGACCTAACACTATAATATATGATATGGCAATGCAGTTATATCAAGGAGAAACTGTAAAAGTTTTATACAAGGGGTGAGTAGAGATAAGATTTCATGATCAACTGGACATTTGGTGTCTACAAAGCCTAATGATTGATATCCATGGATATCAAATTAGACTGGCTTTTGGTACAGAACAGCTGAATAGCAAATGTCAACACAAATATTTTATCAAAAGTTTCTTACTCTAAGTGTCAAACACTCACCATATTAGCTTACCTTAAGAGACAGTGGGTTGCTGAATGAAGCACCCAAATAGCATGCATTTATACACAAGCATCTCATTGAAAATTTCATCCTATAAACTATTGATCCCAATCATGGTTGATTTGATAGCCTATGTATGTGTACATGTACCCATTTGGGTACATCATGCCGTACATGTACCATCATAAACATGCATGTCTCTGTGCTTTCAATTCTTTCAATAGCTCATTATACATGTATTTATGTACATGTACATGTATATTAGAACATGATGACTCTTGAAATTGAAATCAACAATCACTTTGAAAATTCAGTGTTTCAGTTTTATAATTGCAAATGGCAGTTTAGTAATTAGTACATCGTTATTGTGGTTATTGTGTCATATAAGAAGTCACAAAATAAAGTTATACAGTCTCATGATACTGACATTGTCAAGGTTATATCAGGATGTTTTTGTTCTTACTCAAGCTTGTATTCTGTGGTTTGTATAAGTATTATACTATTTTGAATCTGTAATATAGCTACTATACTATCCTTATATGAAGTGATGACCTTCTGGAAATCTATTAGTAGCTAATAGATTTATTAACAGTTACTACAAAACATGTACATCATGTGTTATGTGTGCACACACTTACTACAACTAGAAAAACATGTACACTACAATTGTACATCATGTAATAATGTACATGTACATGTAGAGTACATGGCATTCTGCATTAATTAACAGTGGGTGTAGGCAGTGTTTGTGATATGATATATGGCTATTGAAGGCTCACTTTCAATTATTGATGGTGAATGGTATGACAGTAATTTATGTGTGTTTATATATATACATGTGTGGTACAAATTACAAATTATATATGTAGTACATTCACAATGAGTTGGCTGATTCATCAGTGTGAGTATGCTTACTAAACAAAGAATAATTGATGAAAGTAGTAACACCTCAGTATGAATACACTTTACATATCTCTAAAGGCCACCATATACTACACAACATGGTTGCCAGCAACACAAGGCAACAATGATGCTGAAATGTTGCCTAGTGTTTGGTGACCTTAATTGTTACTTTCATTTTTCTGGCAACGTGTTGACAGAAATAGGGACCTGGTCTATTTTATGTCAACATGTTGCTTGTTGCCTTCAACAGGCAACATTTCAACATACACTGGGAAACATTGTTGCTGCCTTAAGTCAAATAGTATAATGTGACAATGTTCATGCATCAACACTATTAACCAAATGCATACCTCCAGGTCTGTACCAATTAGCAGAGACTTCACATACATTGATGACATAGTGAATGGTATAATATTAGCTTTAGACTATACTCCTCAAAATTGTCATGAGGTTTATAATCTGGGTACTGGAGAAAGTATCTCTGTTGATAAAGTATTGGAACTTCTTGAAAAAGGATTAGAGAAGAAAGCAAAAATAGTATGTTACATGTATTTCTCATCTTCTCTTTTGCTACATTTTTCTCTTCACTGTTCAATTCACGATTCACTCAATTGAAGGCATGTCCATTACTCTACAATTCTAAAAAATATGTGTTTTGTTAAACCATCATTTCAATTCAAATTATAACTATTACATATTTCACTTACCATACAGACACATGCACTACTATCAGGTAATGTGCCTGAAGTTACACAAGCTGACATATCACTATCTGAGAACTTTCTTACATACAGTGCACTGACAACCATAGAAGAAGGTAAGACATGAAAATTCTTAGTTCATACATGTACATCAACCGTAGTTAATAATCTGTACAGTCGTCATTCAACGTCTCAGTACATGTACGTACAAACATACAAATAATTGATTACACAATAATTAATTATACGTAATTATTCTTCTTCTATAGGTATAATTACATTTACACAGTGGTTTAAAGATTTCAAAATGTACAATTCTAAGTGAGTACTGTTAATACACATGTACCAGCATAAAAAATTTGCATGTCCAAACATTTGGGATTGTAGGATTTTGTGGCAGTACAAAGATGTCTGCTACATACATGTATATCATTATGTGAACATTGATCCACTAACATTCATCTACTAACATTCATCTACTAACAGTGATCTACTAACAGTGATCTACTGACATTGATCTACTAACATTGATCTACTAACATTCATCTACTAACATTCATCTACTAACATTCATCTACTAACATTGATGTACTAACATTGATGTGCTAACAGTGATCTACTAACATTGATCTACTAACATTGATCTACTAACATTGATGTACTAACATTGATGTACTAACATTGATGTACTAACAGTGATCTACTAACATTGATCTACTAACATTGATCTACTAACATTGATCTACTAACATTGATGTACTAACATTGATGTACTAACATTGATCTACTAACATTGATGTACTAACAGTGATCTACTAACATTGATGTACTAACATTGATCTACTAACATTGATGTACTAACATTGATGTACTAACAGTGATCTACTAACATTGATCTACTAACATTGATCTACTAACATTGATCTACTAACATTGATCTACTAACATTGATGTACTAACATTGATGTACTAACATTGATGTACTAACATTGATCTACTAACATTGATGTACTAACATTGATGTACTAACATTGATCTACTAACATTGATGTACTAACATTCATCTACTAACATTGATGTACTAACATTCATCTACTAACACTGATCTACTAACATTGATCTACTAACATTGATCTACTAACATTGATCTACTAACATTGATGTACTAACATTGATGTACTAACATTGATGTACTAACATTGATGTACTAACATTGATGTACTAACAGTGATCATTGATCTACTAACATTGATGTACTAACATTGATGTACTAACATTGATGTACTAACATTGATGTACTAACATTGATCTACTAACATTGATCTGCTAACATTGATGTACTAACATTGATCTACTAACATTGATCTACTAACATTGATGTACTAACATTCATCTACTAACATTGATGTACTAACATTCATCTACTAACACTGATCTACTAACATTCATCTACTAACATTGATCTATTAACATTCATCTACTAACATTCATCTACTAACATTCATCTACTAACAGTGATCTACAAGGTTTAAACATAACTTGTGTCATTATGATGACACACATCAAAGAAAGTGGTACTGCTACAAATCACAGATAAAGCTCAGTTATTTTAGTTATAACACATTGGATTTAGTTATATCCCTGTGGTTTCTTTAATGAATTTTAAGTTTAGACAGTTCGTTAATTAATCCCCTTGATGTCATACAATTGCTATGGTTATTAGCTCAAACGATCCAATGACACAAATCTCTCGCACTTGGTATAATACATGTATTAAATGTTGTACAATGACAAAATCATTATCTTATATATTTTTGTGTGTGTGTGTGTGTTTATAGATCATCCTTTGTACCAGATCATTCTTTAAGTGATAAAGTAGCAAAAGATCATTTTAATTACAAAAACAAAGCAGTCGTTGATAGAATTCATAATCTCAGAGAAAAGTAAGTAATCATTTACATTATTATTATAATATTTCATTGTCTATGTTTTAGAGAGGCTTTTTTAATAGTGGAAAATATTGCTTAACATTCAAATTTTATGATTTACAAATTGTATAGATATGAGGAGTATGCTGAAAAGAATCATTTTGAAGTGTCAAAGCTTTATAGAGAAAAGAGATTTACTGAATATCGAGGTATGTATGAAAGTGATAATTAATATATTTGTAGGATGAGGTTAATTTAAAACTAAATTCAAAAGTACCAAACAAATACACATTCTTTGTCTTTCCTTTTGCCTGATTTGCATTCTAATCTGAAACTATGTGTATACACTAAAGTTCACATTCACCTTGTCCTCAGAAAAATGCTCATAACTTTAGTTTGAAATGACCAACAATTTTTTTACCTGTACCATTTGCATATAATTATCCTTCCCATTCTTATTTGTGTATGTCAAATTTCAATCCATTGCTTCATTATTGAGTTACAGTGTAATCATGTCAACTACGCACTATATTACATATAAAGTCATCACATGTGAATAATAGCAAATCACAAATCTATTTCTATTGAATATATTTAAACACAGTGTTTCCCCCAAGATAAATATTAAGCGTGGGGGAGTGCATTCATGGTACATGATGTTTGGTAAACAAGTATTGTTTTTCAGTATAAACTTTAAAATTAAAGAGTGGGGGAGCGCCATGTTACCACCCTTTGGGGGAAACACTGTTTATACATTTACATGTTAGTTGTGATACAATAGTTGAAGATTATTGTTTGATATAATGGTAAAACAGCAAACTACAGCAAACTCATATCATTATGTACTGATCATCATTGTTTGTGCTACAGGATATACATTTTCATCAGGTGCAAATCAAAAAACCAAAAATTCCCAAGTAAGTTCATTACGATACATGTATAACCACTGATAATTAAATACATAGTAAAATAACTTTTTCATAATAACTATTATTTGTTTAGTTATTTTATTCTTTGTTTATATAGCATTTACATGAGTTGTGTATGATATTTGATGAATGCATGGCCTATGATTCAAATGGTCTTATTCGTGGTATAGTACAGCCTCAAAGTACATGGCAAAGAACATCTGGCAGTGTGTTTGTTGCTGATGTAGATGTGTGTAAAGCTGGAGTACACAACTGCTTTGGAAATTCAACATGCAAATATGCTGGTTAGATATATATGTGTGTGTAGAAACAATTCATTACTATACCCAAGAGAGGATATATAAAAGATTCCTACATAGTAGGCAAAGCATGTTACTGGGATCATATTGTCTGTATGTCTGTGTTTCAGGAAAGCTTTACACTTCAAATGAGCTACCAGCAGACCAAATTGAAAGATTGGCTTTTTCTAAAGTGTTTCCAAAGCATGTTACTAGGATCATATTGTCTGTATGTCTGTGTTTCTGGAAACCTTTACACTTCAAATGAGTTACCAGCAGACCAAATTGAAAGATTGGCTTTTTCTAAAGTGTTTCAGTCATAAAGTTATGACAATTTTTATAACTCTCAGGTATTGTTTCTGAACTTGCAGCAAAATTTCTGGAAAATGGGCATTTGTTGCACATTATTGTGAGCACTGTAGTGCATCAAGTAAATATTTCACTCAACATCATAATTTCTTATTGACTTGTATGTACTAATTACCATACTAATTTCCAGTGGTAAGGATTCTATACATCATTTGGTTTAGTAGTAGGTATACAGGTATGGTATATTAACCACCCAAACCAAACTACAAGCATCTTTAGACTAGGTTTTGGAAGTAATACAGATAGTCTAATGATATGAAACCTTGAAATCAGTAATGACTTCTTAAAAACATAAATATTAATTGGTTATTCTATGATTATAGGTCCTGGACAGTTTGAGTGTGCATGTCCTGAAGGATGGGGTCTATATCATACACATGACTGTGTTGAATTGTGAGTTAAGATGAATTAGTAGGCAAAATTTAGTATTGTATAAATTTACATTGTATACATAACATGTACATGTACCTTCTTCCACATCTTGGTACAAAGTAGTAGTTATTTAATTAATTAATTAAACCCCTTTTAGTAAGGCATTAATAGCTGGATGAAGAAGAAGTGTCAAATACTGGAGCCTCTTACCAAATTTGTTTTCAAAAAACATTGACAAACATGATTTGAAATCTGTTATATTATGACTTTTAATTAATCAAACTATAACCAAATTACAGGTCTATTGCAATACCAAAGTAAAATGAAAATTAGCCATAGTTGGCAATTTTAGTTAGTTAACTAAATTAAATCGCTTTTAGTAAGACCCTTAATTAATAAACTATAACTTGAGAAACGTATAACTAAAAGTGGTCATTATTGTCTAACTGAAACAACACTACAAAAGATAAAAAGACTTAGTTTCCAAATGTATTGATATGTCACCTAAAGTAAATGAAACTTTGTATCTAAGAATAGCTATTTTTAAGCTTCGTAGAAGCCATATTTCATTGACTTACTGTACAAATGGTGGAATGATGAGTGATTAAATATGTACACATGTAAGCATTTGTTAAAAGTTATTTTGCAGGAACGTGTCCATTTTCAACAATTAGGTCATGTTTTGAGCTATGATTTTATGATCAGCTTTTGAATAACTATAATTTCACAGATTGCAGTCACAAGTAGTAATGCATGTTTTTTTCATAGATATCGTGAAGGACACAAGTCTCAAGCAGAGATTAAAGAAGAAATTGCTGATAAGATTGATGGTCTGGATTGGAATAAGTTTGTTGGGAATGCTGATTTTTACCCTTTTAAGGTCGTGTCCATTTGGATATATATAATTACATATACATTTAAGCAGAACATCTTGATTGTAGTAGTTGAATACACTAATGTACATGTTGGTTGATAAATACCATCAGGATCCATACAGTTTAGTATTAATCAAAACATGCAACAAAAATCTATGTTTACACTGTTGTACATGTGTTATCTCCTGTTATGAGTTTTATAAACCCAGTGATGTAGAAATGCCAGGACATTGTCCGATAAATCTATTCAATGTCCCGTAAATTAAAACTGAACTGTATACAAGTATATGGGAGCAGGATAAGAGTAGTGCAAATAAGTCAAAATGTCACTCAATGTTTCCACACCCATGTATAAACCAGTAGCTACATACATGTTCTGTCTAGGGTCTTACATATACATATACACAGACACAAATGCAGTCCAATTAGAATTATATTTATGAGCATTTAGTGTGATACATGTTATGATTCAGGTTACTCTCATCTAACTACACTACCTGATAATCACACCTGAAAGATGTAAAACTACTTCTATTTACATGTATGTATTATATTATATGTATCAGTATGTACACATAATATATATAGTTTTTGCAGTGTATAATTATAAATATAATAATTATATTAGGGCTATATAAAACAAAAATGCTGTTTGGTATTTGAATATTTTCTTTTTTCCCTCACAAAAATGTATAGCTACAGCATATATGCTACATGTACATGCATGTTGCTTTCAAAGCTGCACATGTGCAGGTTGCACATACATGTATATGTGGGATGATTGTGCATATGTGTAGAGGACGGTAAAAATTAGACAATGTATGCATCCTCTTTTCTGCACATGTGTGCTATTTACATGCAGCATGCTCGAATTTAGCCACTAGATGCATGCAGCATGCAATCATCATTTTCTTAATTAAGAAACGAATGATCACTTGCTTACTTGTCAAAGTTATCTTAAATGTGTTTCTTGTGAAATATTAATTATGTTTTGTTGTATATAAGACCATCAATAGAAAGCTACAATGTAGTAACATTTGTTAATAACCTTTGTTCTTACATGTTTCATATTATTTATATTTCCACAACAGGGAAAAACGTTGAAGGAAGATTTCCTAGTCTACTATCCAGAAGCAAAGGGAAATGTAGCAATGTTGAAAGAAGCATGCAGAAAGTCATATCACTGTTTAGGATTCACAACTGATGGTGCCCTTAGAAGTAGTATTGATGTTAGAAAATGGAAAGATGACTCATCAGTCACACTTTATGCTCGAGGTTTGTATGTTCATAATCTCGGATTTAGACGTTTGTGCTATGAAATAGTGTTGCCATGATATGCCAATTATACATGTCATATGTCATGAAGATGCATGTGACAATATGACATATATCACTATATCAGATAACTATTTCACTAAAGTGCAGAACCCTCGCCAGCTACTGCTAAACAACATGGGTTTAAAACAACTTTGCCTAAGTAACATATTGCAACAGCCAGGAACACACCATTCGTATCAACACCATAATTTGCATATTCATGAATACTGACTTCTCAGTAGTACATGAATATGCAAATTATGGGATAGCATGGCCATCAGATCTCTTGAGAACTCGCGAATTTCTGGACAAAACTTCACAAATAGCTGTATAAACACTCGTTAGGACAATAGACAAAGCTCAAGAAACAAAGCTTCAGAGACAAAAGTTAGTGGTTCAGTGTTGACATCAGCAAAAACGAAGAAATTTCAAGATGGCGACAGATCGACGAGAGTTTACATGGCTGTTTCTCTGCAACAACATGAGTTCAGAACAAATCCTTTAAATGTCGGCATTATGGATATATAGCGTCTTCAACCATGTGTCAACAAATTAGTATCATCAGGTATTTGCAGAGATTACGTGGTAACACACAGACAGACAGACAGACACACACACACACACACAAACCAACTACTATAACCCTCCGCCTATGCGCTCGGGTTAATAAGAATTCAATAATAAAGTTCACATGGATTTGTATAATCAATTTAGTAGTTGGGACTTGGGAGACAAAGACTGACCAGCTTTGAAACATCCTACGAAATGCTGTAGTGCTTCACAACCTTTCCTCCATCAGCAGATTTCATATACACAATGTATCAGGACCTGCAAGGCTACAACCACTATAGATGTATGTGTGTAGCTTTGTAAGGCTTCTATTGAGATTTCATCATCTTATTTATAATCACATGGCAGCACTCGTACTGTACATGCACAAAGATTTAACCACACCCCTTGAACTATCGATTGCAACTTTCATTTCATGAAAATGTATGTTGCGATATACAAAGGTATAATACCAATCTGTCGTAGCCATTATTATTAGTGTTCATGCATGCACACACAGTGTAGAAATACAATGTTGTATACAACTACATGGTAGCCACCAATGATGTAGCTAAACCTGGTCCCACACAAGCAAGTTCCCAGGTAACTTTGATTGGGATAGGGTTGTTTAAAAAATTTATAATACCATATATGCTTAAAGAAACGGCCAGCCATTATTTATTTTTTGGACCTCTGCACCGGTACCCAACTGGTGTTAAAACAAGATACCCGTTTATTCGAGGTAGGCATTTGTTCTCTTAAACTATCTTAAAGCTGTTCAAACCTTTCCATTATCGTTATCAACCTTATAACTAACTACATGTAACTACCTACCCATGTGTAAAATACCATGTTACTTCCACGAATGGCTAAGAGCTGATGGACTCGACAGAGGAGATGACCAATGCCCAACTTTTTGAAAAGTGAGTGCTTATCCCGAACTTACCTGCTTGGAATAACTACCTTTCGGTTACTCTTTCAGTACTCTTTAAAAAATTCCAGACTAAACTGAGCAATATGTGTTTGTCTAGGCATTTAGTTTAATTAAGGTCAGGCGTTAACGTTTCTTTACTTCCACTGTGTCACATGGAAAGTCTGAAGGTCACATATTTCAGATTTGACCACATAATTGACCTAACATTGTACATTACATACCATGTAGTAGAATAAAAATTATAAATGATATCCCTAACTTTCATATCTTCACTACCCATGAAGTTACAATTGAAAATTTGTAATGGGCATAAATTACTGATGAATTAGATGTATTGCATGTAAATCTACTTTTAATTTAACATTAATTTTGTGTAAATAAGCTTAACCAACTACTAAATATAACTATCCTTACCAATTTTATCACATTAAATTACAGCTGATCATTTAAGTAGCTGCCTGTCTGTGTGTGTATAGAAGTAGAGATTAGTTTCATTTCTGAAACACACACAAATGTGAGTTGTATATGTTTGTTTGTATCTTGCAGATGTTGATTACTGCAGTCTTCATGAAGTGAAGTGTAAATCAGGACAGAGATGTAGGCGTCAATCTCCAGGAAAATATGCTTGTTTATAAGACCAAAGTAATATAATTATAAATATACTTTTAAGAATTACTTTTGCTTCATTATTTCTTTGCTCACATGCTCACATGAATAGTTTCATGTTAATTATCTCATCATGTTTGCAAAACAGTATTAATATTCTTCATTACCTGTTAATCAATTTCATGTAAATAACTATTTCTACATCAGTTACACTAATTTTTATTTAGTCTCAGCACTAGCTGAAGGTGTAGATATCTGATCCCCATCACGTTTCACATAGTATACAATAATTAATCAAATTCTACTATTTATAACACTTGCTATGAATTACACTGGTAACATGGTTACACCTATGAGAAATTCAGACAAAATGGACATGCTTACCTTTCTGTCAACCAATGCTGAACTGTGATTAGTTTTGTAGATATATATATATATAAATAATTTAAAAAAAACATTTTCAACAAAAATGAAAGATATAAGGACGTCAAAACCCAAAAAGCATGTGAACAAAGTTGGGTGGCTAAGATAGGACCCAAAATTAAACAAACTACTTAAATACTTACACCACAGTACTATAAAGCAAAATACAAAGAGCTGTACTTATGTAGGGTTATATGGAAGTGGTTTGTTTAATTTTTGGTCCTATGTTAGCCTTGTTCGCATGCTTTTCGGGTTTTGACATTCCTACATCTTTTTTCATTTTTGTTGAAAATGTTTTTTTATTCTTGTTCCTATCATTTTTTTTTCTGAATGATGTGAATATTTTTTTTGTAGATTGCAGAAATACTGGTGTAAGTTATAATATCATGAAATCATACAATCATATATTCATTAAAATTTGTTCATCGATGAAGGTCAGTCTTGTATATATCAATTATTTATACATTCTTTGTCTCTTACAGATGATGTCACTTACAGCACTGTCTGCAGTCCTAGTGTCTGTCACTGTGTCAACCATTCACTATTCCAATGCTTATCATAGTATATTATATTATTATACAATGGCTTTAACATTAATAATTATTATATTCAAGAATGTATTTTCTCACAAATGTGCTTATGATTCCAATGCAACAAGCACTTTCTCCTATTCAGCCTCCACAAAAATACCTGCAGGATTCCACTAGGTGTAAAAGGTTAAATAGCGCATTAATAGAAATGATTGTGACAGACTTACAGCCAATTTCCATAGTAGAAGACAAAAGATTTCTCAGGTATCCCTCCTTGATCAACGCTACGTGCCCCCGAGCAGGAGAACTATCACAAGGAGGTTGCTACCTGAAAAATACAAGGAAGTCAAGTCAAACTTAAAGGAAAAGCTGACAAAGACATCAACTATTGCCCTTACCACCGATATCTGGAGTTCTCGCCAAGGCCTTTCATGCTGTCTAACAGCACACACAATAAAAGACAGTTGGAAACTCGAAAGTTATCTGCTAGAAACATTTAACTTTAACACAGACCATTCTGGACAAAATATAGCATCTGAATTGACAAGGGTTGTCAGTGAATGGTGTTCCCCGAATATTTTGTGCTGCACAACCGATAATGCCTCCAACATGACTTCTGGAATTCAAAAGACAAGGTGGAACCATTTACCATGTTTTGCACATACTCTAAACCTGGTGGTCCAAGAAGCTGTCAACTCAGAACAAGTCTTGTCAAAGCTACAAGAAAAATGTAAACATATTGCTGCACATTTTTACAGAAGTACAAAATCTTCCAAGAAATTACGGAGTGTTCAACAACAGCTAAACTTGCCTCAGCTAAAGTTAATCCAAGACGTTGTTATGAGGTGGTACTTCGGAACTTACTTGATGTTCGAGTGAGAGATCACACAACATGAAGCCATCACCACAACACTATGCTTGCAGATAAAGGAGAAATGTGCATCTCTGTGGAAGAGAAGGAGAACATTAGTTAATCTCTCACTCTACTTACTCTATTTCTTCAAGCCACTGAAGAGATAAGTGGGCAAAAGTACGTATTACTATCTATGATAATACCTTTGACAAGGCTGCTTCTAAAGGCATCCTCTGCTGGTCCAGATATTCCGCTTCGCCACCTATTGGTTCAAGAACTGAATAAACACTTTTCCCAGGTTGAACATTGATTCACCATGGCTATCGCCACCTTGGTAGATCCTTGATTTAAGAAGTTAGCATTTGCATTTGCTGGACAGTTCTGCTGTTGACAACGCAGTACAATGGTTGAAAGGTGATGTGCTAACTCTGATTACCAACAATCCAACATCAGGTGACCCGCCTCAAGATCGTGAAGAAGAACAACCGTAAATAGTTTATGGGCTACATTCGATGAAAAGGTAACTTCTCACAGGAATGAGACGGTACTGATGTTTTTTTAGAGGTGAAAAGATACTTTGAGACAAGGAATATTGAGAGAAAGGATGATTCACTGTTATGGTGGAAAGAAAATGGGCCTCTGTTTCCTCATTTTATGCAAGTTGCAAGTAAATACCTTGCAATTCCGGGATCATCAGTTCCATCAGAACAACTCTTCTCCCAAGCAGGTGAATTGATATCTAAGAGGAGAAGCCAGCTTAAACCCAAGAACGTGGACATGATTCTTTTTTCAAACAAAAATCCAGCTTGACTTTACAGTGACTACTTGATATTGATAATTGTTTATTCTTATTTACTTTATAGTCAATTAATGTTTCTGCACATGTGCACTTGGACAGTACTCGATATCGGTATCACAATGAAATATCTGGTATCGCCAACCTCTACATGAAAGGTACACTGTAGACCAGTGCTTGTTTTGATCAGACATTTAAACTTTTGCTATTCCGCCAATTCACCCAATACCATGGAGAAGCATCTGGTGACTTTCTAGCGATTTCTTGGTTGTGCTGACTCAGCATGTCATGTGATTATTTAGCACAACACACGTGATCATTTTAAATTCTGCTGCCGACGGCTAAATATCAGAGACTGGTTCTTTCCCATACTCACGGCCAGTCACTTGGTGTCAAATAACAATGGTAGACCCACTGCCAGATATTGGTATAACGCAGGCTCTTTGCTTAGTTGGTAAATTAACACATTTTTCCCATGCACAAACCTTTTCAAAACATTCATCCCGAGTCTTAGTAGTGTAGATCTACTTTCATAGCTTAGCTTTGCAACATGAAAAAGGATGGTAGCCATCAGCGACAAATAGCTTTTCACCAGAGCAAAGATTTCTTCAACATTTTTACGCACACGTTACACATCTAATCATGATATTTGTGTATTGTGTGATGATGTTACAGTATACTTGAATTTGATTGGTGTGCAGGATTTCCTGCATACCCAATCAGCACAACCAAGAAAATGCTAGAGTCACCAGACACTTCTCCAGAGTAGGGGGTGTGGCTGGGGACGAGACTAAGAGATAGTAGCTGAAGGCTTAATGATACACATGTATACTAAATTTCATTGGTTTCTAGGGAGGATCTGATTAGTTACATGTAGGTAAATACATGTATGTTTGTAATTGAAATTGTACTCTAATTTGTCAACCAAAACATTTTTTAGTGCAAATCTAACAAAGTAATGAGTCTGTTAGTAGTTTGGTACCTCATTCAGAGCTTAAAAATTTTAGTTTTGTCTCTGAATGTGACAACACACACACACAAGACTACTGTTCCTTCTACATACATGTATGTGTACATGTAGTGAGGATTAATTTGCTAATTTTAGCAATCATTTATTTTTAATGGGTGTGGTCTCCAATTTAATTGCTTCAATAAGTATAGTCTCATCCCCAGACCATCACACCCTCTAAGATGGTCTAATTGCCAGATGCAAAATTCTTGTCACAGTATCAATGTCTAATTACCAGTGATCAATAGGTGTTGGTATTCCAAGAATGTGATAATTGACTTAATTGATATTAATCAAGCCTCCAATTAAGGGCTGGAATGGATATCAGATCTGTTTTTTTTGTATTCGGGTACTCATTCAATAAACACATTCACAGAAACCAAACACAAAATTAAAAATTGCAATAAAATGGCGGTTGATAAGTTTTATGCTAGCTCTTTAGTTTAGCCTTGTAGAGTATACATTGATATTTTGGACAAAGAACTATCTGGCCCTTGCAACTGCAGACATGAATCCTCAACCCACACAGCAACTGCAACTCTTACACCACTTCGATGCCTTTACGAAATCACTATGTCAAATCTATGTTCACAAACAACATCAAAGAACAAATACTCACCAACTGCAATTTCTACCTCTTACAACAACAGCTAAAGTCTATAAGACAATCTAATGTATACCTAAACCAACATACTCAACAATTATGCAACAGTACTTTGTACACTTAAAACTGGAAAAGTACATTGAAACTCACCTTAATGACAATCTCCCATTACTCACAGCACAAACAGCACATAATCTAAGAACTAACCATTAAACCTGCAGATCAAAACCTAGGCATTGTCATAATGGACACAGATGACTAAATCACACAATGTACGATACCTTTAGCAGACACAAATACATACAGGACAGAATACCCTATGAAAGACATATCTACATACACCTATCAGCTTCAAACATGCACTTTATATCTACAACAAACACCTATACCACCAAACAACAAATACATACAGGACAGAATACTCTACGAAAACATATCTAATCTACTTACATATACCTATCAGCTTCAAACATGCACTTTATATCTACAACAAACACCTATACCACCAAACAACAAACATTTACCATATATCTAAATTCTGTGCATAGGTGTATTTATACCCGGGCAGGCACGGGCATTGCCCGGGTAAAAGAAAAAAGTTATACGTTGCGTACCACGTGTCTATATATAGGCGCGTAACGCGCGTTATTTAATTGAATTGCAGTGCCACGCACCTATACGTATACATAGAAAGAGGGAACACCCATTCAACACCTTGTTTATACATAATAACCACATTATAAAAACTGTCAAAAATTAAACAAGAATTGATAACAACAAACTGCAAAGAATTAATGATTGATGATTGGTGGTCTTATAAACCTTTGAGGATCCATATTCCAGCCGGCTATCAAGGGAGGATGAGTGAGTAAAAATTAATAGCTGAAGTGACTACGAACAATCAGAATGATGTTGGAACTTAGAACATGTACTAAAAAGAACAGTACAGAAAATAATTATTATCTAAATTAATGTTAAATTAAGGTTGTAGTCTTTTCCGTGGGCGGATGCTACTCCAATCAGTTTCTAGTCTTGCAAGCTTCTTGCTGCATACAATCTGGTTCCATTCTGTATTTTTTGGAAGCCACACCCACCCGGTGGTATAATTATTGGGCCTAAATGTTTTCACTGATAGTTTATTTTCAGAAACAAAGCTAAACACGGCCCACGGGTGGTGGAGGGGGCGGTGGGTGGGAAACAATGGCGGGGTAACTGTAGTTGCTCTCTGAGAAAGATCGGAGTTTGGTAGAGTCTAGAAAGGTAAATTTTATGGTTTCAGTGAAAAGCTACAGAATTCAGCTTTCTTCAGCCTCTTGTAACTTTAAAAGTAAAATGAATTTGCAGAAAACGGCTTCGTAACTTTTCTGAAAATACATTGTACTTGGTGCACGCCATGTATGGTGGGCGTGGCTTTTGTGGTTTTGTACTTATGTTAATTGGAAAAATGCCAATTTTAACAATATTTCTTCAATTACAGGACAATATAAAGCTGATCGGAAGATTTGAAGGTTGCTATTACACCAGGTTAGAGTCATATTATATAATATTCTAATTTGAAATTGATTGGAGTCGCATCCGCCCACTCCGTAGTACCACCTTAATGTTAAATTATGCACTTAATTGACCACAACCGTGAATGCAACACCTACACATATGTTAAACAGGAGCACATGTGAATAAATTAAGCAGCTGAAATTTTTAGTTGGTGAAAAATGAAAAGGACATTAAAAGACTTTTGGAATGTTGATGAACCAACATCAAAAAAGGACTGTGTCTCTAATGAAGAGACAGGTGATGGTAAGATTGACTATAATGATTGATTCAGTACAAATAATGATTGATCACTCTTTTATATAGATGTTGATGAAATGTCACTGGAACAGTTAGATGAGCATAGTGAGGTAGGTAGTGACAGCGTTTCCTCCAGTACTATGAGTACAGCACCAACAATGACAGGTTTTAGTAGTCAACTATCAGTTGCTTCTACTTCCACTAGTAGTGCTAATAGGCAGGTAATTCCGGTAGATATAGCAGCCAATAAGACTGAGAACCCTGTTTCAACCAGTGATTGAATTTCCTGTCACCATGTTTGGAAAGGTTGGTCGGTCATTTCAGGAAAGGTGGTACCAACAATACCCATGGTTAGAATACTCGAAGGAATTGGATGCAGCCTTTTGCTTTTCATGTAGATTCTTCCATCCTAGACCACTTGGATCAGAAAAAGCTTTCACATTGATAGGGTTTAAGGACTGGAAGCATGCTTTGGGTAAAAACGGTATTCTAACAGTCCATTCAACTGGAAAAGCTCATACTGAAGCAATGATGTCGTGGAAAGAATATCAGATGAGAGCGAAAGCAGGGACTTCCATTGGCATGCAATTGGATCAGATGGGAACACAAGTGATCAGTAAGAACAGGGCGTATGTGGCAGCATTGATGGAGGCTGTTCTCTTCTCTTCACAACAAGGGATAGCATTTCGAGGTCACGATGAGAATGATGATTCATTGAAGCCTGGAAATTTCAAGGCACTCATGCAACTCCTTTCTCGCCATTGTCAAGCCATAAGCATTCGTTTCCAAAAGCACAGTAAAAGTGCTGTGTGGCTTTCTCCATCCTTCCAGAATGAGATTATCCATTTTCTTTCAGTTGAGATTCGTGGTATGATTGAACAGGAGCTTCACGAAGCACAGTAATACACATTACTGGCAGATGAATCCAAGGATATGAGTAAACGAGAGCAGCTTTCGATAGCCTTTAGATACATTTACAAATTTAGAACAGTAGAAAGGTTTGTAGGATTCACACTAGCTAGTGAGTTGAATGCACGAGCCCTAGCTGACTATATTTTTCAAAAAGTTTCAGATCTTAAGCTTGATCTTGGCAACCTTGTCTCACAATGTTATGATGGGGCTTCAGTTATGAGTGGGTGTAATACTGGTGTTCAAACCATAATTAAGGAAAAATGTCCTCAAGCTGTATACATCCACTGCTCGGCTCATAGGCTTAACTTGGTTCTGGTTGATGTGTCTAAGCAAGTAAAAGCAGCTTCTGACTTTTTTGCACATTTACAGTCCATATATGTCTTTTTTTCTTCATCAAAGTGTCATGAGCTTTTTCTTTCTATTCGGAAGGCTAAGGGAGGTAAAGAGATAAGACTGAAAAAGCTCTCAGATACTAGATGGTCATGCCGATATGATTCAATAGTATCAGTAATGACAACATACCCAGCTCTACTTGAAACCTTGAGGACACAGCCGACGGTACTGACAGAATGAAGGCAATTGAGGCAACTGGAATTCTAGCTGGATTAAAATCTTATGACTTTGTAGTTAGTCTTACAGTATATAAGAAGGTTCTCGGCATTACCTCAAAACTCTCAGATGTGCTTCAAAAAGAATCACTTGACTATGGAAGTGCTGCTAGCCTCATACAAGCGACTATTGAGACTTTTGAGAGTATGAGATCAGATGGTCAGTGGGATTTATTGTGGCAAGAATCAGTGGCTTTTGCTAACCATCATGGCATAGAAATGTCTCATCCCAGAAGTAGACGACAGAGGCACACTCCAGCAGCAATGGAAAGTTATGTCCTAACAACAGAAACTGTTGGTAACAACACTTTACCAGAGCTATCAAGTGAAAACTGCAAAGTTCACGTATACTTTGCTACAATCGATGTGATTGTTTCAGAGATGAAGGAGCGATTCTGTTGGGGATACACTCTTGACTGTCATCATTGACTGTTGTATTGTGTTAATTTACTCACCTTATTGTAACCTAAGTATGTGTGAATAGGCTTGTTTTATCTTGTATAATGTCATGTGTTTAGTTGATTCTAGAAGTAGAATATTCTAGAACTAGTCAATGTATATATAAACCAGTCAGTGATTATTGTACTTTTAGTTCTGTTGTTAGTTCTATTGTGTTGTCATTGAATTCTATAAACTCTGTTAAACTTTGCTATATCAGGGGAGTATTCTAACAGGTTATGAGCCCAGCATCCTCTAGCTGCGAGAACTGCAAGAAATGGCAACCGAATCGAGAACTGTCAATATCACTCCACTGATTGGATCGAACTATCCGACTTGGAAGATACAGTGCAGAATGGCACTGATGCGAGATGGAGTCTGGAGTATTGTAAATGGTTCGGAAGAGTCACCAGATTCAGGAGACAGAAACCAGTATTCAAAGTTTGTCTCTCGGAGAGATAAAGCACTAGCAACCATTGTGCTGTCTGTAGACCCATCGTTGTTGTATCTGATTGGTGATCCAGAAGATCCAGTTGCTGTGTGGAAGAAGTTGAGTCATCAATTTCAGAAAAAGACATGGGCTAACAAGCTGGTGTTAAGGCGACGACTCCATTCACTTCGTTTGAAAGAGGGAGACTTGGTGCAAGAGCACGTTAAAGCCATGACTGAGATTTTTAATGAGTTAGCTGTTATTGGTGAAGAAATAACAGAGGAAGATCGTGTGGTCTATCTGTTGGCTAGCTTGCCAAAATCGTTTAATGCTCTCGTTACAGCCCTTGAGGCAAATGCTGAAGTCCCAAGAATGGAAATTGTCACAGAACGGTTGTTGAACGAAGAAAGGAAACAGAGAGATCACGAAACAAGTGTAAGCAGTGAAGGGGCATTAGCTGCTAAACGACATATCAAATGGCGAAGCTCTATTAAGTGTTATCGTTGTCACAAAACTGGTCACATACAACGTAACTGTCCTGAACGAGTTGACCACTCATCTGATAGAACCAGACAATCTTCAGTCGATACAGTCAAAACAAAGGACAAGCAGAGAGAAAAAAAACATGTGATAAACAAGGTTGAAGTTACAGAGAGTGACTCTGAAAGCGACATTGGGCTGGTGACAACTAGTCAGGTGTTAGCAGCAAAGCATACATCGAAGCCGAATCATTGGATCATTGATTCTGGAGCAACATGTCATATTTGTAATGATGAGCAAATGTTCACTGAGCTCAAATCATTCAAGAAGACACAATCGGTGATACTGGGAGATGGTCATTGTTTAGAAGCAACAGCAAGGGGAGTTGTTAAGTTAAGACTTGTACTTCCAGATGGTGTAACGAAAGGGTGCCAGCTCCATGACGTCCTCTATGTACCTGATCTGTCATATAACCTGGTCAGCGTATCCAAGATGGCTGAAGCTGGAAAGAGAGTGAACTTCTACAATACCTGTTGTCTCGTCACAGATCTAAACGAAAGAGTAATTGCCATTGCATCAAAGAAAGGGAACTTGTATTATTTGAACTGTGTTAATGTCCACCACCCACCATGTGTTTATGTTGCAGAGAATGAGAGTGTCTGGCATAGAAGATATGGTCATCTAGGAGAAAAGTATCTACAACAGTTGGAAAAAGATAAGTTAGTGAAAGGATTTAATTACGATGTGACGAAGTCTACTGAGCTTTGTGAGCCGTGTGTTCAAGGGAAACTCTGTAAGAGTAAATTTCCTAGTACTGGGAGGAAACGAGCTGTAAGACCTCTGGAACTTGTACACAGTGATGTGTGTGAAAAACTGAAAAACAAGTCATTGAGTGGTGCTGAATATTTTCTGAGCTTTATTGACGATAAAACCCATTTCACTTGGGTATACATGTTGAAGAAGAAGGACGAAGTGTTCCAGAAGTTTAGAGAGTGGAAGGCCATGGTTGAAAGAGAGTCAGGACACAGGCTGAAGACACTACGCACAGATAATGGAGGCGAGTACACCTCAACTGAGTTCAAGGAGTATTTGGAAACAGAAGGAGTTAGACATGAACTGACGATACCGAAGACTCCTGAACAGAATGGTGTAGCAGAACGGATGAACAGGACATTGGTTGAAGCTGTTCGTTCAATGTTAATTGGTGCTAAACTCTCGAAGAAATTTTGGGCAGAGTGTCTTTCGACCGCTGTGTATTTGAGAAACCGCAGCCCAAGCAAAACTGTAGTCGGTATGACTCTTTTTGAGGCTTGGAACGATTACAAGCCTGATGTATCTCATTTGCGTGTATTCGGATGTACAGTGTATGCACACATTGAAAAGGATGAGAGATCCAAGTTAGATTCGAAAGCAAGGAAATGTATTCTACTTGGATATGGTGCTGAGACGAAAGGATATCGATTGTATGATGTAGAGAAGGAGTGTGTTATTCATAGCCGTAATGTAGTTTTTGAGGAGTCCAAGTATGGAATTGGTGAGATGGAACAAAAGGAACCTGAGAAAAGGCTGGTTGAATTAGAGAAACCTGACCCAGAAGAAGACGATGGTGATAAAGAAGAGGAAAGCGAATTGAACAGTGAGAAAGACAACGATGCAAAAAAGGAGCCTATTGTGAGGCGATCTCAACGAGAGAGTCGGAGACCTGATTATTATGGAGATTGGATCAATTCAGTTGAGATGATTGACAAAGATCCAAACACAGTGAGTGATGCTTTATCTAGTCCAGAAAAACAAGAATGGAAGACAGCAATGGATAAGGAGATGCAGTCTATTTATGAAAATGATGTCTGGGACTTAGTGGAGCTACCTAAGCAAAGAAAGGCTATAGGATGTAAATGGGTATTTAAACGAAAAGTTGGTGCTGATGGCTCAGTTGAGCGTTATAAAGCTCGTTTAGTGGCTCAGGGATTCTCACAGCAATATGGTCTCGATTATGATGAAACATTTTGTCCCGTTGTTCGTTTCGAATCGTTGCGTACTGTCATTGCATTTGCTGTACAGAATAATCTTTATTTACATCAAATGGACTTCACGTCAGCATTTCTGAATGGTAGTTTAAAAGAAGAAGTTTACATGAAACAACCTGAAGGTTTTGTCGAAAAACAAAAGGAGCATTTGGTTTGTAAACTGAAGCATAGCTTGTATGGACTCAAACAGTCCCCTCGGTGCTGGAACTCGGTGTTAGACATTCAGTTGAAGAGAATGGGGTTCGAGCAGTCCAGCAGTGATCCTTGTATTTATACCTTGTCAGGAGGAGCAACATTCATCATTGGTGTTTATGTAGACGATATTATTTTAGCTGGAAAAGATCGTCAACAAATGGAGGAAATCAAAGGGATGCTTGCAAAGACATTTGACATAAAAGATCTTGGAGAATTGAAGTATTTCCTGGGAGTAAAAATTCGTGTAGACCACAAGATTGGAACAGTATGGATTGGTCAACCAATGTACATCGAAAATGTTTTAAAGAAGTATGGAATGGAAAATGCAAAGGCAATCAGTACTCCTGTTGATGTTGGTACTAAGCTAGTGAAACCTGCTACAGACAGTGAGTTCATTGACCCTGTTTTGTATCAATCTGCTGTGGGTAGCCTACTTTATCTATCTACCAAGACCCGCCCTGATATTGCATATGCAGTTAATAGTGTTGCTCGTTTCAGTTCCAACCCCACAAAGCAGCATTGGATGGCAGTGAAACGGATATTTCGATACTTGAGAGGAACAACCAACCTTGGTTTGCTGTACAAGAAAAGCAGTTCAAATGAGCTTATTGGCTTCTCAGATGCTGACTGGGGAGGAGATGTTAAAGACTTCAGATCTACTTCTGGCTATTGTTTTGAAATTGGTGGCACAATTGTGAGCTGGAGGAGTAAGAAGCAGTCCTGTGTAGCTTTGTCAACGGCTGAAGCTGAGTACATGGCTCTCTCCAGTGCAGCTCAGGAAGCGGAATGGTTGAGAGAACTTTGCAAAGATCTTAACAGTGAACTGTCAAATCCGACAGTAATTTTCGAGGATAACCAAGCTGCAATAAAGATGGCAAAGAATCCTCAGTACCATGGGAGATCCAAGCATATATCCATCAAGTACCATTTTATTTGAGAACAAGTTAGCAGCAATCTCATCGAGTTAAGATACTGTAGAACAGACGACATGATTGCAGACATATTCACTAAAGGACTGAGTACCACGAAGTTTATCAAGCTACGAGACATGGCAGGAATTAAAGATCTGTAAGTCTGCGAGTGAGGAGGAGTGTTGGGGATACACTCTTGACTGTCATCATTGACTGTTGTATTGTGTTAATTTACTCACCTTATTGTAACCTAAGTATGTGTGAATAGGCTTGTTTTATCTTGTATAATGTCATGTGTTTAGTTGATTCTAGAAGTAGAATATTCTAGAACTAGTCAATGTATATATAAACCAGTCAGTGATTATTGTACTTTTAGTTCTGTTGTTAGTTCTATTGTGTTGTCATTGAATTCTATAAACTCTGTTAAACTTTGCTATATCACGGGGGTATTCTAACAGATTCAGCAACATCAATATATCTCTACTAAAATCTGTTGGTTCTCTCAATCCAAAATCTAAACATTTCCTTACACCCAGTTGCTTGTCTCCAATCCTTAGTCACTACAGCAATATTCTTCCTCAGGGCAACTTAGAAAACGAAGTATCTACTTTAAAGAACTACTTGGTTAGAAATCCCACCACCGAAGACGATGAAAGTCTACATCATTTACTACAACTCATTGATCCTGTTAAAGAAGCATTTCCAGTTCTAAGGGAGTGCTTGCTGATAGCCATGACACTCGGGACTTCAACAGCAACAGTAGAGCGTAGCTTTTCTTCCCTTCGTCGACTGAAAACGTATTTACGCTCAACAATGTCTCAGCAGAGGTTAGACGATCTAGCCATTCTCTATATTGAGCGATATCTTTCGTCTCGGCTTTGGCAATCCATCAATGATCTCGTCCTAAAGTTTGCCCAGACTCACAAGAATGCCAATATAACTCTCTTTTGACTTTATCAGTTCAGTTATTGGGGCGAGCCTGAGCGAGCCCCACACTAGTCGTGTAAACGAGATTCTGTCGATATATATATATATATAGATACGACTTCTTACCGTTAAAACTCTTATAATACATGCAATGAAAATAATAAATAAAAAAAATATCTGTACACACGTGTTCAAAATGGCTGATTTGATTTCAACTAAAATAAGAGCGAAGAGAACACGACAAGAAGAAACTCCTGAACAGCGCCAAGAGCGACTGAAAAAACGCAGGATCTCAGATAGACGGCGTAGAGAATCAGAAACCCCTGAAAAACGTCGTGCTAGGCTTGATCGTCAAAAGGCCTATCGTGAACGAAGGAAACCTTCTGAAACTGACGACCAGAGAGCAGTCAGACTAGCTCAGCTAAGTCATAATCAACAACAAAGACTATCTACTGAAACTGATGACCAGAGAGCAGTCAGACTAGCTCAGCTAAGTCATAATCAGCAACAAAGACTATCTACTGAAAGTGACGACCAGAGAGCTGCTAGACTAGCTGACCTAAGTCACAATCAGCGACAAAGACTGTCTACTGAAAGTGATGACCAGAGAGCTGCCAGACTAGCTCAGCTAAATCATAATCGGCAGGAAAGAATGTCTTTAGAAACACCAGAAGAAAGACAACATAGACTGCAGCTCGACAGAGACGGACGCCAACAAACAAGACAATTGTGTACACAAAGTCAGAAGATAGAGAAATACCATGCTGATTTGGCGAATCTGAGTTCATCTTCTGCATGTTCTACTTGCCACGAACTCATTCTTAGAAATTCTCATGAGTCATCTGATATTGAATGTATCCGATGTTCACGAGACTCATCTAGCCCAAAGCTTTATTCTGAGAGCAATGAAATGAATCCCAGCCCAGTACCATGTTGCCTACAGGTAAGTAATATAGTTATTCCACATAGTTATTAACTTTTTAAACATTATTAATTAACTTTTTTAACAGGGTTTGTCACAGGTGGAGGAAATGCTAATATCACGGGTTCTACCTATCATGGCTATCTACCATCTCCCACATGGCCAGTATGGGTACAGTGGTCATGTTCTAAACCTGCCACAGGATGTTTCCACCTTTGTTAACACCTTGCCACGTTGTCCTGCTGAACTTGATGTTATCATTGTCAGGAAGGAAGGTGCTACTGACTCGCACAAAGATTTCAGAGTGAGACGATCGGTAGTACTTAGGGCACTCCAGTGGTTGGTAGAGAACAATATCTACTACCGTGACATTACTATTGACCACAGTGTATTGGCCCTTCTACCTACAGATGGTGAGCTGTCAAACCTAGAAACAATGACAGTATCATCATCAACTGAGGTTGACACTACCCCAGTACTGAATGACGAGGACCCTCATGATGCACACCTCGGAAGTACGTTTCTTCCAATGCCAACAAGAGGTGTTACAGAGCAGGAAGTCATACAACAGTCTATCGATCAAAGTCGTTCTGTCAGCTGGCCATCAACCAGTGGGAATCCCATCAATGAATTCACAACCGAAGGGTACATGTCCTGTGCCTTTCCCACTTTATTCTCCACTGGTGCAGCTGATTATCTGGTCCCCAGACCACGATCGGTGACTATTGGCAACTACTTCAAACACCTGATGTTGCATCATGATCAAAGATTTGCCAAACACCCTCGTTTCAGGTTTGTATGTATGTAATATAGTGCTACACTATGTGTTATTTTTACCTACTGTTAATTAATTTAAAACCTGTTATTTTCTGTAGATACTTTGCCTTAAACACTGAGATGAGACATCGAGCTCTACAGACAGGGAGGATATACGTCCGTCAAAATCCTCACGATGGTCATCTCACTGTTGATGAACTGAGAGACATGTTCGAGTTAGCGAAGCATTTTCCAACAGAGTCCTACACTTCGGTGCCAGTCTTCGTGGAACCCAACAGTTTTGGATGAAACAGAAGAGTCGTCTCATCGCTATGGTGGACACACTAGGTCTACCCACTGTATTCTTCACACACAGTGCTGCTGACCTCCAGTGGCCCGAGTTGGCTTGTCTCCTTGGTGTAGAAGATCCTACCAACAGCTCCTCGAGATCAAAGGCTGTAGTAGAAAATCCATGTCTGGCTGATTGGTTCTTCTATCAACGTATTGTCAAATTCATGGATGTGTTCTATAAGAGTATTCTAAAGGCTAAGGACTACTGGCTACGATTTGAGTACCAACATAGAGGCAGTCCTCATGTCCATGGTGTGGCCTGGCTAGAGGATGCTCCTGATGTGGAGAAGATTGTATCATCCGAAGATCCATCCCATCAACAGGAACTCATCAGATACATCGATAAGACTGTCACTACCATCAACCCTGCCATCCTTCCTGATGGTAGTAATGTGTCCGATGCTCCGCTCCCCAAGACCAATCCTCACGTCTGTAACAAGTCATACTCAGACGTTGAGGATCACCAACAGGACCTGTGTGATCTTATTGCCACTTGCCAGCGCCACACCCGCTGTTCTGCTGCCTATTGTCTACGTACCAAAGACGGAGTCCAGCAATGTAGGTTTGGGTACCCAAAAGAACTACAACCACACACAACTATTAATAGAGACGAAGATAACAACCAGGAACCAACGCTAGTCACAGCTAGGAATGATGGATTAATTAACAGCTACAATCCAACTCAGCTATCTGCCTGGAGGGCCAACGTGGACATGCAGTACTGTGTGTCAAAGCATAAGGTTATCGAGTACATCACAAAGTATGCCACCAAGTGTGAACCTCGATCACAGACCATGAAGGAGGTGTACACCAACATCGTACGTAATCTCAAAGATGACAGCTCCGCCCTCAAGGTTGTCCAGAAGCTCCTCATTAACAGTGTGGGTGAGAGAGACTTCTCAGCACAGGAAACCTGTCATCTCCTCCTTCAACTGCCTCTCGTCAAGTCTACCAGAGACTACACCATCCTCAGTCTCGATGGCTCTCGTCAAGTGGAGGAACGACCAGAGGAAGATGGAACCAGTCAAGCTACTACACCATCAATACTTGACCATTATATTCATCGTTCATCAAACAACACCTTCGAGAAGATGACTCTACTACATTTCTCCCAGAATTACAGCATGCCAAAGCAATTAGGCTCCACTCCCAAGCACCAGAAGATGAAGATAGTGTCTGTTCGTCCGTACTGCTCTCCTGATCCAAGAGGCCCCAAGTATGAACAGTATTGTCAACAAAAGCTAATGCTGTATGTTCCTTTCCGCCTTGTTGATACTCTGAAGGGAACATGTGAGTCATTTGCTGAAGCGTACGCCATATTCCTTCAGGCTGATAATGTTCCTCAGTCACTTGAAGAAGACATCAGGAGACTGAGAGAGCAACAAGAGGAAGATAATGATAAAGATGATGAAGAGGTACGTATGTCATTTACATTAAGTGTTTATGTTTGTGTTATAATTATTATGTCGAATCATATGTGCCTCTATTTTACATACACATGTAGTATATTTGTTTTTTTTTCCCTTAAAGATACCTTCACTTGTGGTCTAATTTTATGTTATACATGTAGGAACTAGACAACACTACTAGACAACCACGAGCAACTGAAGAATGGATGCTCATCTGTCGCTGCAATGCTGACTTCACCACCAACCCATGTTGTGATGATGACTACGACTGGTCAGCCTCTTCTGCCACCTATCCCAACCTAGAGGAGTTACCTACATTCATCACTAGGGAACGCCAGTCAGCACAGGAGCATCCATTCACCACTACTGCCAATCCGTCATGTCTACAGGGGAAGCAACTATCAACTTACAACGTTGTGAAGACTCATCTAGAGGGTAATGACACCACACCCCTCAGAATAATAGTCTCAGGGACAGCTGGTACAGGGAAGTCTTACCTTATCCACTGTCTAAGACTTCTCCTCCAGGACAAGGTTCGTGTTGTGGCCCCCACTGGAGTGGCAGCGTTCAACGTTGATGGCCACACCCTCCACTCTCCCTACCAAAGGAGAGTTCAAGGACCTTGAGGGAGAACACCTCAACAGGTTACAACAGTTGTTAGCACGTATGGAGTACCTTATCATAGATGAGATGTCAATGGTAGGAAGGAAGATGTTTGGACAAGTTGACAGACGACTCCGTCAGGTGTTTCCCCATCACTCTAACCAAGTACTAGGAGGATGTTCTGTACTACTGTTTGGTGACTTTGGTCAACTACCCCCAGTAATGGACCTACCACTGTATACCTCTTCTACTAGCTCTGCCCTCTCAGATATTGGTGCCAGTGGTTATCAATCATTTGACCATGCTGTGGTATTAGACCAGGTCATGAGACAGGCAGGACAGGACCCCAGTCAAGTTCTCTTCCGTCAGATCCTCCTCAGACTCAGGAATGGTGAAGTCACTGAAGACGATTGGAAACACCTCATGACGAGAACACCTGCTCAAATCTCCGACATCTCTGCCTTCAACGATGCCCTCCGTCTGTTCCCTACTGTTGAGGCTGTAGTGGAACACAACATCTCCAAACTCCATGCCTGTGGTCAGCCAGTTGCCATGATCAAAGCTGTCCACTCTGGTCCTAATGCTGCCAAAGGTTCCTCTGATGATGCTGGTGGTCTAGAGCCCATCGTGTGTCTAGCCAAGGGTGCCCGTGTCATGTTGTCCTCCAATCTCTGGGTTGATATGGGCCTGGTCAATGGTGCCATGGGAACAATTCAAGCCATATGCTACAAAGCTGGCCAAGCCCCTCCCTCTCTACCAGTGGCTGTTACTGTACTGTTTGACCACTACTCTGGTCCCACCCTCTCTGACGATACAGTACCCATTACACCACTGCGTAGGTCTTGGTCGTTGTCTGGTAGCTCTTGTTCCCGTCTCCAGCTGCCATTGAAACTAGCCTGGGCTGTGACAATACACAAGTCACAGGGCCTGACTTTGGATAGAGCTGTTGTCGATGTTGGCAAAAAAGAGTTTTGTGCTGGTCTGACCTTTGTTGCCATATCCCGTGTGAGATGCATCACTGATCTCCTCTTCTCCCCACCATTCACTTACCAACGACTCAGCAACCTTTCCAAGAGTAAAAGAATGGTGGAAAGGAAGAAAGAAGAACAACACCTCTTGTCCTTACAGACCACCACCATCCCTGACGACACTTCATCCTCTATAGTGAATCATCTTCAAGGTACTAAACATACATGTACACATTGTATACACAATGAATTTTACATTATTTTTATTTGGTAGTGCAAGTCACACCCTCCCCACCTCCAAATAGAGTATTCGACCACTTCACTCACTCTTCTTCACTCTACATACACAATGACACCTCTCCTTCAGAGTGGATGTACCAAGCCACTCTCTCTCCTCCTTCAGAATGGATGGACCAAGCCACTCTCTCTCCACCATCAGAGTGGATGGACCAAGCTACTCCCTCTCCTCCATCAGAGTTGATGGATGACCAAGCCACTCCCTATCCACCACGAGATTGGATGGACCAACACACTCCTACTCCTCCATCAGAGTGGATGGATGACCAAGCCACTCCCTATCCACCACGAGATTGGATGGACCAACACACTCCCTCTCCTCCATCAGAGTGGATGGACAAAGCCACTTCCTCTCCACCTTCGAAGTGAAGCACTCCCTTTGTACCTGTAGAAACTATCACTATAAGATAAGTTTTAATATTTATTATCTCTGCTTTATACTTTTTTCTTTTTGTTTTAGGTATTCCTTATGTCCTGCAAGAGGACAACAGATATAGGCACAGGCCCTCTGTGGACACAGACCTATCCTAGCCTTTCATAGGCACAGGCCCACCGTGGGCACAGACCTATCCTAGCCTTTCATAGGCACAGGCCCACCGTGGGCACAGACCTATCATAACATTTTATAGGCACAGGCCCACTTTGGGCACCTATATTAGCCTTTCATAAGTACAGGCCCACTGTGGACACAGACATATCTAGGCCTTTCATAGGCACAGACCTATCTTAACCTTTCATAGGTAGACACAGACTTCATAGTACTGTGCATACACCATGCACTTGTGTTCCTCATGATGAACAATGATTTATGTTACATAATTGTGATAATAATTATATGATAGTACTGAAGGAACACATTAAAAATGAATGCACTGAAGTGCAGAATTCTCGCTGTAAACATTTACATTAATAAACATTTAAAGTAAAGTCCTAAGATAAAAAATGTCAAGCAATTTTTTATCCTAGGACAAAATATTGCGGGGGACAAAAAATTGTGTGACAGATTGGTTTGTTGTGCGTTTATGTGATATGAGTCTAAGCTGAGTTGAGAAGAATGAAGAACTTTAAATGTTTATTAATGTAGATTTTTATACTGAGGGTTCTGCACTTCAGTGCATTCATTGAACATGTTCACAACATGCAATCAAGCACACATTTGTTTCAGCAAAAAATAACAAAAATGACATAATTAATAGTTAATTAAGTGAAATGAAATGATTGTTTTAACAAAAATTAATAGTTAATTGAAATTGAATCAGATGAACATGAAAGACAGCCCCGAGTCAGTAGTTCATGACCTTGAGATGTAACATCATGTCATCCTTATATGCAAGGTTAAAAGGTGGAAATGTTAGTAATGCCATCTTGGTAATCTTGGTGTCTTCATTACAGCACAGTTTATGTACCATGTTACCAGTTGCTGTTAATGATGGCATTTCAGAAGATTTGACAAGAATATGAGTAGTGAGAAGTGTTTCACAGGACTTGGTGTTTTGCATCATTTGACATTTTGTACACTCACCAATTCCAGGGTATGTACTGTCTGTCCTGACAGTGTTAATGAACCAGTAACACCAGGTATTTGCAAAGATTACGTGGTAACACACAGACAGATACACATACAAATAACCCTATGCGCTCGGGTTAATAAAAACATATTTTCTAATTACAATTTTAGTAATTAATAAAAGTTAATGAGTTCATAAGGCCTGCATGCCAGTTAAACAGAACTTAAATTAATTGCGTTAGTACATTCGAGGTCTTTTGTACTTTGCTTTTGCCTCTTCCTCCAATTCCCTTTTAACACGAACTCTTTCCTGTTCTTCTACACGAACCTTTTCTTTTATTTTGAGTAATTCTTCCTCTCTCTGCTTTTTTTCAAATAATTCTTTTTTTCTTGTTTCCTCTTCCACTCTGTTTTTCTTCTCCCACCATGCTACTTTATTGTGCAACATCGAAGCGTCATTTCTCAAATGTTCATTCTCTTTTATTAAATAGTTCAACTCCAATCTCAAATGCCTCTCTCTGTCTTTGACTGCTCCCATTTCCTTGTGCAAATCATGAATCTGATCATCTTTAGTGTCCAATTTTTTTTTTAACCACAATATATGCTGGCTTCTTCTGTTTTCTTCCTTTATCTTGGTCTCCATTTCCAATGCGTAGGTACAGGTAGATTGTGTTCCACACTCCTTAACATCAGTAGAGCAGGTTTCACTTGCACAATCTGCCATACTTACTGAAACTTGAGTTCCACAATCTATTCGTGCACTGCTTAGCTTGTCACACTGATTAATTTAAACTTGCAAAGATGAATAATTACCCATAATCCAGACATACACAACTGAGTAACTCGGGTTATGATTCACGTGTTAATAATTTCACCAATGAAATGCCGGCATCGATCTACACACGCAACTCAGATATTGGTCTGGAAAATTCTAGTGTTAATCTCCACTGAATACACAGCCAATAGAAATTAATGTTCCATAAGCCGCGACTATTATGAACAATGAATTCACACGTACGGCGTTAATTGGCATGCCAGCAGGCATACTTCAGTTTACAAGTTTTCACTGACAAACTAACATGATTATCATGCATGAATAACAAAATTATTAATTATAACAAAAAGTATGTCATTACTGAGTTATTAACATTCATGCCACCTCAATGTCATTCAAAGCAATCACAATGTTTTGTGAATTAATGACAAATTCTTTTACATTAGAACAAAGCAACTTTGTTTCTATATCCTCATCCACTGCATCATCTTCATCTTCATCTTCTTCATTTGGCCCCGGACGTATTAACAAATCAATTATATCAGAAAACATGGACACCGTCCACTTCTTCTTGTCTGTATCCTCGATAATCAATCGTGTAGCTCGGTTTTTTCTGCACCGTGCTAACTTCTGCTTCAATCCACACTTAGAACATATACCAATAACCTCGTTTACACTATCAACTTTTGCAGCACAAACAGTACAACCTGCAAATTCTGTAAACGAAACAATCCCTACAACCTCACCAACAAACTTTAATTTCCCATCATCAAAGTTTTCACAAATCTCTCCTAGCTCGACATCAATTTCAGTTATCTCAGTCATGTCTGTGGTAGAAAAATATTTCTGTCCCTGGTAGGCCTTAACAGACACATTTGTCATCGAATAACATTTTCCTTTTTCCACTTTATCCACCAAATCCTCCCAAACAACCAAACGATAGGCTTTACTTACACAATCACTTATAACGCATTCTTTTTTCTTGTAAATTATTTCTTTTGACTTTATCTCTTCCACTGCTTTTGCTGACACCAACTTCCCTTCAATTCCAACTCTATTTCCTGCAATCCCAGCTACATCTTCTATATGCTCTAACTTTTCCAAATTACTCACCGTCATGTGCATTTCACTACTTTTTTTCATCATATCCTCATCTATCTTAAACTTCTTGGGTGAACTAAACACAGATGACCTTTTCGTCAACACGACCTCATATCCGTCTCCCGTTCTATTTTTTTTTACACCACAATTGTTCAAACTCTCCATCAACTTCTCAATGTCATCTCTAATTTTTACATCGAAAGATATAAACCTGCATACCTCCTTTCCATCAGTTAACTGGCCTTCAACATATTTTATATCTTTATTTTTCCGGCTATTTTTTATTGGCGACATCTCTATTACTCTACCATGAACCAAAGCTCCAGAATGTATTTCCTCTCCAATTTCAGATACATCAAATTCCAATTTCCTCTTCAAATTACTACTGGCCATGATCTCTTTACTTCGATTTCCCGACTTCTCGTGCAACTAAACGTGTATGTAGCAATGCGCATGCGTATAAACTCGTGAAGGCTCGCCCCCACAATGTATCTACATTCTTCTAGTAAATATAATTATAGTTATATATAATATCACTCCCACTAATAACTTTAATAATCATCAATAACCACTTACTAACCTTTATTGATTGCAATTAATTTCATGAATAATTAATGACCCTGGCATGTTCTGAACTCTAGATACGCCTATGATTCTATGGCATACCAAAAACATTTTAACAGCTATCAATTATTGCAATTTTTAAGAGCCCTTAACGAGTTCCACCCCTCCCTATACTTCACAGAAATTAACACCTACAGACATCAAAACCTCCACCTCCTATGAAAATTCCACCTTAAATACCTTCCTACCTGTAGACACCCAAAATGTATAACCTGTCAACATCTCAACTCTAATAAATTCTTCACATCAACAAAGACCCAAAAACATATCTTATCCAACATAATTTCAGCTGTACATCAAGAAATGTCATTTACCCTATCACATGCCTAAAATGTAAAAAAAAAACAACATGTAGGACTAATGACACAACAACAGAATACAAGAATCAATCATCACAGGACATACATTCAACCTCCTAGACCATAAAATAATTAATTTAAAAGTACAAATGATTGACGAAATACAAAACACCACCAACAAATACCAACAACTCAAACTACTAGCACAAGTCTTTTTTTTTTTCTGTTTTTACCATTCTTTTCCTTCGCTCCATAAAACACGCACACACAAACAAATATATTTTAATCTTATAATTATGATATTACAAAGTACATGTAATTCCAAACTTGACTACAAACCACAGGTTAACCTCCAAGTAATAAACACCTAAGGTAGACTGCAGAAGCACATGCTGACGTTTAAAGTACATGCATAAAATCACATGTTCACATAAAATCAGTGAGAACATCCTGATGTATCCTAATGCTACACCTAATTCTTATTGAGAAAATCGATTTCACAAAGTATCAAGTTTAATAATACTATTAATTTTAAGAAGATTGAATTCACACATTATGAAGTTTTATATTTGAGAAAATTGAATAAGTGATCGAATGTAGTAAACTCAGTTAATTTTGTTTCAGTGCTATATGCAGGTAAGAATTTGTGGTTTTTGTATAGTTAACTAAGTATTAATTTTATTATACTACTGATATTTACTTAGTTTGGTATTATTTACTAAAGTTATGGTTAGCTTATAATCATATAATTTATGCCTGTACTTCTATATATTACTTCTGTCTGTACAGGAAATAACATAGCAAGTGAACTAGTGGAAGAATGGAGACTACATGAGAAATTAGTGGGAATTACAATCAATAATGGTCGTAACATGGTCTCTGCAGTTGAAAAGTTAAGTTGGCTAAGAATACCATGCTTTGCACATACATTACAAATAGCTGTGAAACCAGGTTTGTCTGTACCATTTGTGTCTCAATTAAAAGAATAAAAATGATAGCATATGTAGGGATGTCAAAACTCAAAAAGTATGTGAACAAGGTCAGGATGGGTAACAGCTGGAACAAAATTAAACAAACTAATTTGATATAACCCACATAAGTACACATCACTAAAGAGCAAGACAAAGTAGCTGTGCACTTATGTAAGGTTATACCGAATTGGATTGTTTAATTTAGTTCCAGCTGACCTTGTTCACATACCTTTTAGGTTTTGACATCCCTACATATGCTATCATTATTATTTGAAAATGTTTTTTTATTATTCTTGTTTCCACTCCTTTTTTTATGAATAGAGTAGCAGGGGGAGTTACCGGACACTTCAGGGGAGGACTGCTGAAATGGAGACCTGTTGTAAATGCTGGTGATTCAAGAAGAACTGCCTACTATTAGTCTACATACAACTACTATGGTTAGTAACAGTTTCATTTCTCGTTCGTATTCTTTCATGAATAATGAGCAGCTGTAGTAGAGGCAGTTACAAGACAGTGAAGGCAGTAAATGAACAGGTATATTTTTTGATACTAATCTTGTTGAAAGATAGGATTCGTGGAGTGATATTTGGAAAAGAATAAGAATGAAAAGTGATGTATAAATGGGCAAACAAATTCAGCTAGATAAAAGGTATACAAAAATTACTTATTACATACATGGGAAATAATTATATATCATTTATGGTTGATGATTAAAGCATTAAATGCATGCTCTACATACGTAATCTATTTCTTCCAAATCAATGTCACTTTCAAGATCAGTGCAGTCAAAATGAATCCACTTTCCGCAACCACTGCACTCAATCCATAACTTACTAATCTCTCCTTCCTCATAAACTTCGTTGCATTCTGGACAAATTACAGCTTCATTCGCTTTCTTCCTTTGCTTTTTCTTCTGTTTTCCATTTGTTTGTTGCTGCTCTTTCTTCTGTTGTCTCAATACTGCCTTCTGTTGTTTCTCTTCCTCGCGCTTCGTTTTCTTTGTTTCTCATTCAATCTTCCGTCTGACTTTGTCTTCTTCTGTAGTATAATGTTTAATTGTTATAATGTTACTTTTTGTAATTAGAGTATTTATGGTATTAATGATAACACATGGTGGCAGTGTGGGATTTTGGATTGTGCTAGTTTTCTGCTCCTTTCAGTGTTCTTAGAGTCTCTTACTACATTTCACCACCAAAAACACATTGAGTTTAACTCCAGTTTTACATTGCTTAGTACGAATTGTCGTTTTTGAGGACGATTGTAACAGATTTTAGATATCAAAATGGCGACTTATCAGATGGCACCACCAGAGAAGTTCACTTTTAGTCAACCGGAAGAATGGCCTAAGTGGATACGGCGATTTGAGCGCTTCCGTGTTGCTTCAGGTCTCAAAGCAAAAAGTGAAGAGGCTCAGGTGAACACATTAGTGTACTCGATGGGCATCGAAGCAGATGACATTTTATACTCCTTCGGGTTAACAGATGCTCAGAAGAAGGAGTACGCAACAGTTGTATCATCCTTTGAGAGATATTTCGTGAAGAAACGAAGCGTGATCTATGAACGTGCTAGATTTAACCAAAGAAAGCAGCTCGAGGGAGAATCAGTAGATACTTTTGTTACAGCCCTTGGATCAACTAGAATATTCGCCACCTTATTAATTATGCACGATAGGTGTGGCAATCCCTTCACAACGCACCCACAAATACATGTGACTTCCTGTGGGCGTGGTTAGTAGATATATATGGCCATATGGTGGAATCTTTTGTCTGTTGGTGGTTTTGAAAAAAACCGGTTAAAGAAAAGAAAGAAAAAGAAAACAAGCTTTTATAAAAGCTGGTAAAAGAAAAAAAGAAAGGAAGCAGGTGAGAAAATCAAACTGGATATTGTTGAGCTATCTCTAGAATTATGCTGACCCAGGCATCATTTGGAGTTTTTCCATATCGTTCCCGCCACATGAATTCATCCAGATAGCTAGGTATCTGATGAGTGTGACATCCCTTCATCCTTTTTAACTTTAATTTTGCTCGATTCCAGTAGGATTCAACATGTTGTGTGTGGATGCCAGTCGTAGGGTCAACAAAGGTTACAGAATGGTTAACTGTCCCATGTGAAGCCACATGTGGTAAACGTGATACTCTCCTGTATGCACTCCACTCATCGGAATGCACAATTGTCCCTGGTGCAACATGGGTTTGGATAATTGGAAGAAGTGTGGCAGCATTTCGAGTTGTTACTACTTCCATATATCCTATAGCAGGTGAGTGTGAGGTATCAACTAGTCCAAATACCCACATATCTGTTGTTGGAGGCCTTCCTCTATGATGCTGTTATAGAAAGAACATGCAATAATATTTATATTTCACAAATATATTAATATTCTACTAACTTTAGGATTGTGTTTGAATTGTGATTCGTCTATCTGTACAATTACACCTGGTCCTCCAAGAATGATTGGTGTATTCAATAATTTAGTAGAACAAACTTCTCTGAACCACTGATAAATGTCACATGCTGTATCCTCTGTAATCTCGGCTTCCTTTGACATTTGAATAACTGGATATTCCCTCGTCCACCACAGCATAGCTATCATCCACTTTTGTAAGCTCAATTTAGACTTTGAGAAAAAACTACCTTTCCTTATTGACTTTGTAGTCTTACATATACGACAGTACCAAGAGATTCCATCTGATCCTGCCTGAGCTCTTTGTCTCTCAAGCATAGGAATTTGACATCTATATTAGATAATTACATGTATTATAATTGATAACTTATCAAGTTACCTGGTACAGGTACAAGCCCTTGCAAGAAGGCCACAGGTTCTTAAAAATGTTATAATAGTTGTTGTTCCTCCAAAAATTACAGGTCCTAGATCTAGTAAAGACATTTCTATTATTTCGCTTGCCCGCGTGTTTTCATGTGTTTCGTTCGCGCGAATCGCTTACCGGCTCTCGCGTGATCACAGGAAGTCACATGTATTTGTGGGTGCGTTGTGAAGGGATTGCCACACCTATCGTGCATAATTAATAAGGTGGCGAATATTCTAGTTGATCCCAGCCCTTCATAGTTTAGCTGAACACTGCATGTATGGTGAGTTGCGAGATGAGATGAGATGATACGGGACAGGATTGTTGTTGGTCTCTTGGATACGGCTTTATCGGAGAAGTTTCTACTGGACCCAGAGTTGACACTAGAAAAAGCAATGACAACTGCTCGTCAACGAGAAATGGTCAGGAAGCAACAGACGGTACTACGAAATGAAGAGCAGCCAGTTCAGATTGACATAGCAGAATCAGATAAGAAGCACAGATATCGAGACCATAAGCCACGACCTAATCAGCACAAGAAGCAGCTGAGCACTGTGCAGCAACCACTGTGTAGTTGGTGTGGGAAGAGACACAGTAAAGGGAGAGACCACTGTCCAGCAAGAGTGGCTGTCTGTCACAGATGCAAGAAGCGGGGGACACTTTCAAGCAGTGTGCAGATCCAGGCCCAAAATGTATCAAATGGAAAGAAAAAATCAGGTTTGTGCATAAGTGCTGTTCTTACTGTGATAACTTTATTATAACTATAATAAAGTTATGTAGCTTTATTTTTAACTTAGATTCTAAAGGCAAGAAAAAAAATAGTATCTCTACTACAAAAAATAAATCAGGTTTGTGTTGATAAAATTACAGTAATGTATAATAGCATTATTATACAATTTAGATTAATGACATTTACCTGTACATGTAATGATGGGTCATTTGAAGTTTGTTATAATCAACTTCACTCGCATAGTTGCTTTTATTTATCATTCAGGACATACATTTAGTTTTTTGTTGTACCATAACTTAGGTATTTGGGTTTTACAAATAATAGTTATAACATTTATGGCAGGCTGTATCTCCTTTACAGTAACTGAACCCAAAGGCGAGGTTACTGTAAATCAGATACTATAATTTGATCAAAGATTCTTGGTACAGTGACTTTTATTGTCTGATCACATGACTTGGTACATTCAAAAATAGCATATCAAAAAACAAGTAATAAAAGAAGCTGTAACAAAGGCTGTAGATTCCAGCCTTCCATCATCATGAATTCATTTTAAAAAATCTTACAACTGCATGAGGGAAGGTTACTATAAACCAGGGTACAGCCCAACTATAGGTGTTACAACTACTGATAGGTCATTAAGTAACCACACATCTAAATTCATTTTTGCTTTTTGCAATGTTAACTGCCTATAAATTCAATCTACAATAATTATTGTTATCTACATACACTATACTTGCTTGTAACTGCTTGGCTTTTTGCAGGATATTAGGCCATTCATTGTTATAATAAATCATTGCAACTACAAAGATGTTAATTGAGTTCCCAATTTAAATGATCCTTTTCTAACTTATTAGTCTTTTTTACATTCATTTGCAGCAAACATTCTGCTCTCTAGTAGGGGAGATATCAGTAGCAGTGATTCTGGCATTCAATCCAGTAAGTTAATTATTGAAATTGAAAATTAAATATAAACAAAAAAATATGTCTGCTTATATAGTGACATATACATGATGCAACTACCCTACAAAAGCTTCCCTTCCCAAAGTGCTATAAATGCATCATGGTGCACTCTGTGGTTTGTGGCTAATTAACATGTATATTGGTTATGTCATGCTGGGTAGCACTAAAACACGGAATATGGAAACGGAATGCGGAATACATACAAAACGGACCACTTACAGATTCCTGAGCAACCAACACTTGCAGCTTACTCAGTAGATATCAGAACAACCCGCTTCACAGTCCATATAAAAGATACTAGACATGCCGCTAAGCTTAGTCTCGTCCATAATGATTATTATTATGACTGCGCATGCCATATTATGATATGGGTGTGGCATTCAAAAATTTCCCGTGCCCATATAAATTATTATGGTAATCATACACATGACAACATTATATAATTATTATAGTAATAACTCAACTCTGAATTCTTCATAAACTCAACACAAACACAACATAAACATAAATACAACATTTAACAATGGGCTTTACAGCTGTATGGCAAAGTTTTGTAGTAACAATTGTTTATGGCTTATAAGCAACTTTTGATGACTGGGTGGAGAGTCAGATGATAGCGTTATTATTTCCTCCTGAAAACATAGATTATGTGTATATATAATTATATATATTATTTCCTCCTGAAAACATAGATTATGTGTATATATAATTATATATATGTTACAAAACCAATCTTATGGATCAAAATATAATTTGGAGATATGATCGAAAATAGACAGTTCTGAATTATTTGGGCGATCACTGTTTTATTACATAAAAAGCTTCACAAATGTCTTACCTGTCTTCTGATACTTTCAGCAAGTCTTGAAGACCTCTTTGTACTTCACTAGCCACAGCAAAATAAATTGTTAATCATTAATTTTAATGGTTAAAAAATTTATATAGTTGCTAAATGAAGTATTTGTAACTACCCTGGTTAAATCGCTCGCTGTAGCTTTGTTTTTTACATGATTGGGATGTATAATATATTTAATGCTCTATTCAGGCAAGTCAAAAAATGAATTTTGAAATTTTGATCCATAAGCCTAGTTTTTGCAGAGCCGGTCACATATATATATATATATATTATATATATATATATATATATATATATATATATATATATATATTATACAAATAAATATGTTAAAGCAAAGAAAGCTGCAGTGTATAAAAGCAGTATAATGAAAAAATGAAAGCAATACCTATATACAGATATTGTCATAAATACTTTCAATATCTGTATACAGTAGTAAATTACATAGTATTAGAAAACTTACTTTATCGGAGTGCTGTCTACATTGACATCCACACCCAGCTACCAATGTGAATGTGCTCGTAAAACTCCACCTTTTTCCGTTTCCGTTTCCATTCCGTATTCCGTGTTTTAGTGCTGCCCATGTCATGCTAGCTCACTTTGCTGAATCACCTCCCCCTTGGGCTATAATGGCTGGACCTATTAATACTTACACACATATACTGTGGGGCAAGTCTGAGGAAGACACAGTTAGAAACCATGTCAAGACTATCGTGCATGCTGGCTCCCCTGTTCCCATTGAGTGCTTCTTTGCTCAAGCATTTCAGCAGGTTTATTTCTGTCTGTTCTCATTCTCAATCTCTCTTCTTTGCCTTCAGCTTCACCTTCACCAGCCTGTCCAGCTCTATTTCTTTCCCTTTCCCTTCTCAATCTCTCTTCTCTGTTCTTTTATAACAATATGTGCTGCAAAATTGGAAATATTATATTCACCTGTTTTATATATGAAATGGACATCCTGCACTTTCAAAGTATGGTTACTATGACTTGACCATTTGAAAAATACTATTGAATAGAAACTAGTTTATTTGGGCCAAAAAATTATTTTCTAAACATCCAGTTCTATATTGATATTGATATTGCTTTCAGGTATGAAAGAATTGTCCATGATTAATCTACAAACAAACACAACCAATGATGAACCTGATAAAGATTCAGGTATATAAATAGTTATTTAATTACTGGTACTATTGAAACTAGGTTGATTATCACCTACCCTTGTGAAGCAAAGTCTTAATTACTTCACTAATTATCTTTTATGTACATAGAAGTATGCCTGAAACTGGTTGCTGATCTAGTACAGAAAAACAATGAACTAGTGTACAGAAACTCTTTACTAATTGATAAACTTTTAGAAAAGGAGGTTTTAAAAACAACTCTTCAAGGTATTGAACTGAAAATCGATAGTCTGTTACAGGGAGCGAATAAACAAAGTTGTCCCCAAGTTCATACAACGGATGATGAACTAGCAACAGTATTATCTAGCTTGACTGACTATGATGAAACATTTCAAAGTAGTTCTCTACAACCCCTTTACCATCAACCACAATGTAGTAGCTTTGAAGAATTTAGTGAAGGATTTAGTCATAACATTGAAACAGGGTTCAGTGACCATGCAGTTGAACCAGGATTTAGTGGTGTTTGTTTCGAAACGGATATTAGCCAACTTAATAAACTTGATACTACTATGCCACCACCATCGCAAAAAGGTGTATCTATGGCCATTTCACCATCAAAGTTTAAAAGTGTTCACGAGATCATAAAGGCAAAACCTAATTTATCCAAAATTGAGTTAGCTATGTATACATATTTTGGACTCAAAGTTTTATCAACTTGACCCAGAAAAGTTGAAACAATTGAAATCAGCAATAAAAAATACAATTCAATCAAATCATAGTATCACAGATGCAGCTTTTGACAATATTTGGAAAGGTACATGTATCCCATCACTGTCGAACAAGTGCAAGAAACTATGACAGTTAAATTGAGTTGTTATCAATGATTTACTGTGTTATTTATTTAATGTATTATTCTGCTGTTCTTCTGTTGTTTTCAATCAATAATTCACAATTTTACACCCATCTAATCATTTACATCTACACATAGTTACTACAGTGCACAGACATGCTCAGAAAAAATTGTCTTCACCTTAATACTTACGTATAATTAGAGTAAAGTGTCAATTATCGGACACCACCCATACTCGGACGCTATAGCGCTCCCTCTGCAACTGGAATTACTACACCATAAGTAATATCTCTGCATATCAAGTTTCATGACGATCGCTTGCTTGGTCTTAGAGTTATAAGCTTGCAAAAATGAAATTCGGACTCGCCTATGATCGGAAAAATTAATATTGACGCAGCTATCCATACGTCTTATAGAACTGCTGGAAATAAATGGTTACTGTACCGTAAGCAGCAAAAACATCTACTCTAATCATAAACCAAATCTCGTCTCTTAAAGTTGCTCGAGTAATTTTTTGTATTCAACTATCTGGACCATTCTGAGCAATCAATAATCGGCCACGCCTTTTTGTATATAGTACATATACAGTGTTTAGTATAATTTTTGGCGACCAATACAATTATTTATTTCCAATTGAACTCTATACTAATTACAAAAAGGTGTGGTCGATTATTGATTGCTCCAGAATGGCCAGATATTGAATACAAAAAATCAGTCAAGCAACTTTAAGAGACGAGATTTGGTTTATGACTAGAGTAGATGTTGTTGCAGTTTATGGTACAGTAACAATTTATTTCCATCAGTTCTATAAGACGTATGAATAGCTGTCCGTCAATATATTAATTTTTCCGATCATAGGCAAGTCCGAATTTCATTTTTGCAAGCTTATACCTCTAAGACGAAGCAAGCGATCATCATGAAACTTGATATGCAGCGATATTACTTAGTATAGTTTCTTACTATGGTGTAGTAATTCCAGTTGCAGTGGTAGAGAGAGTGCTATAGCGTCCGAGTATGGGTGGTGTCCGATAATTGACTCTTTACTCTAATACTTTAGTATACAAACAGCCAAAACTCAGACCATAAATTTTTTCTAAAGCAAGAATTGAAAATCACAAGTTCACCCAATATTGTTTTTAATTATATATACACACAAAACAATTACAGTTTAAATCAAAAACCAAAATATAGTTTTAAGAAAGCAGTTTAATAACCAGTGGCATCTCCATTTTTTAGGTAAAACCTTAGTTAAATGACCAATGTATTTACGACACTTCCCAATAGACACAGTACCCCAAAATTTCTCAATTCCATCAATTAGTTGTTTTTTTGTTTTAGGTTTCATTCCCCTGTGGATAAATTCCTGGAGTAAGAAACATAGACAGCATGAAATAGGAATAAAATACAGCGTATATATACACATGGGTTGTATAATCATGTACTTACAAATGAAAAATGTGAATATACCTTTAACTCATGCCATAAGTATTCAATAGGATTGGCATCAGGGCTCTCTGGTGGTGTTTTCCACCACTGAATGCCTTTTTCAGTGAAGAATTCTCTAGCTATTTTTGAAGTATGTTTCGGGTCGTTATCCTGCATGAATCTGTGTCCATGTGGATATACTGAGTCAATAAATGGAAGAAGATTCGTGTTTAGAATTTCCACGTATGTTTCAGCATCCATTATCCCCTCGAAAATACATATATTGGTTCTTCCGTGCCAACTAATACCACCCCACACATGAACTTTTATAGGATGCTTTCTTTTTTTAGAAATTATCCAGTTTCAGAAGACATGAAAGAGCCCACTCATACCTTTTCAATTTATTTTGCTCACGAATTACTTGGCAATATCTAGCACCACAATACTTCCATCCCAATTTTCGTCTAAACCGGAGAATACTGCTTTCTGATATGTCTATTCCTTGTTGCTTCAGCACTAATTGCAGCTGTTTTGCAGTTGTTTCATCGTTCTCTGTCATTGAAGAATCTATAATTTCAAGAACATTTGCAGTTGCCTTGCTTTTACGGCCAGAGCTATGAGCACAATCAATGCTCCCACAAAAATTGTATCTCTTTCAAAATCTACGAATAGTTTCAGAAGTTGTCATAACATTCTCTTCTGCAAGTATTTGCTGTATCATTTTATTAGAGATCCCTGATTCTTTGAGGGATATTATACGTATTTTTGCATACACCGGCAATCTCGGCATTATACGTACCAGTCAAATGAAGTTGTAATTCTGATATCGTAAGCAGTTGTGTACAAATGTGATGTATGTACGTATGCGTCTAGTGTGTTATTTATACCTACCAGAAAGCCTGTGTGAAATTTTGTATGTACGTCTGCAGCACTGTTATGGTCGGTAATATACATAATCTAGTGATAACTGCTGATATTACGTACGTACTACATACATAGTTTGATTCTCTGTATATACGTAGCACTGTTCTGGTCATTAGTAGGAAAAAAAAAGTCGTCAGATAGCCTTCTACACTTAAAGGCCTAGTGATGAGTGCTGACTTTAATTTTGACGTGTACCGTATTAAAAAATTATATCTGTGCATGTACAAGTAGGTGTATTATCAGCAGGTTGTGAAACATTTATTATTAATTTTGAAATTAAGGAGATTCTAGCATGGGTATCCAGTATACCTCTACATTGTGAGCCAGATGATTGAAGGATAGCAGAGTGAGATCTTGATAAGGGCTTCATCAATACAATAGTGCCTATCAGACGACACTAAGCAAATTTTTGAACTATTCCAAAGTCCTCCTTCCCATCATCACCCCTATAAGAGCAATAAGAACTGTCTCTCTTTCCATCACCTTTGCGATAACTTTCACAGTAAAATGTGGTACTATTATAAAACACTCTTTCGAATATAATAACTGCTTTAGAGGTGTATCTGCAAATTTCATTAAATTCATTTGATCCTAACTCACATCATATTTGATCTACGATGAGCTGCATAGTTTAAGTAAGCTAACACCTTTGAGGTTTTGAACACATCAGCTTACAGAACAGAAGTTGTGTCTGTGCTGTGATATTTGTATGAGTAATGTGCATGTCAAAAACGTTCCTTTTAAAGTATAATTGTTTGAGGATAATCATTTCAATATGTATACAAAGTATTTGTAATATGTTTGATTAAGTTTTCGTCTAATCATGAAGATTCTTGCAGCTAATAAACATATCAATGTTTCTGCATCTGCTCGAGAAGGCAGAAAGTTGAACAGCGGGATGTCCTCATTTCAATAATTTGTACATCAGGAGCTATGAAATATTGGATGTGAGAATGGTGAGAACGGTGAAAAAGATTTCGAATTTGAAAAAAACGTACCAGGCTCAGTTGATGACTTTAAAAACCTTCAAAATGAATGCACTAAAATGCAGAACCCTCGCTAGCTACTGCTAAACAGCATGGCTTTCGAACAACTTTATATGCAAATTATGGGGAAAGCATGGCCATCAGATCTCGATAACTAGCGAATTTCTGGACAAAACTTCACAAATAGCTGTATAAACACTCGTTAGGACAATAGACAAAGCTCAAGAAACAAAGCTTCAAAGAGACAAAAGTTAGTGGTTCAGTGTTTTCTGCTGACATCAGAAGAAATCCTTTAAATGTTGGCATTATGGATATATAGCGTCTTCAACCATTTGTCAACAAATTAGTATCATCAGGTATTTGCAAAGATTACGTGGTAACACACAGACAGACACACACACACAAACCGATTACTATAACCCTCCGCCTACGCGCTCGGGTTAATTATCTAGTAACCATGAAAAATAAATTAACTTAATAATTTATTGTAGATCTTGTATCCATGCATATCATTTATTCATTAACAATTTTGACAGACGCAGACACCTACAAACATGGCAGGCTCGATTAGGTCCACTGGAAGTAACTTCGTATGTTGGTATTGGTTTTTGCCCTGAGATGAATACCAAGCAGTAATGTCAACAAGGCAGAAAAATAATAAAAAGTTGATTTATTTATACATATAATTTATTCATAATGTTAATAACAAAACAGCTACACTTTATACATGCAGGTGTGTCATCTTGATCTGCAAACTATATTATAATATAAAATTACAAGTCATAATATATATATATAATGTACAGCACCAATTAGACACAAGTTAATAGCTGCACACGTGTGTATCTCGAGTCTATTCTGATGCATAATGAAGTATGCACACGCACAAGCATGTATATAAATAATATGCTGCAACAGACTTCTGTTCTATACCACCGTGTGTTTCCTCAACTACTGTTAAGATGACAGGAGGAGGAGGATTGTTGTAATCAGCAAGTCTGGATATTCTGTCCCAGATATTCAGAATCACCTTGCCAAAGAGGAGATATATACCAGTAAAGTTTCCGTCTACAAAATTAGATACCAACAACAACAGATTCATCCCAAGGATCCCACACTCCAAAGCTCAGTTAAGAGCAGATAAAATGTATTAACAATACAGTGGCAAGGAACGATGAACTTACAGGGAGGCAGATGCGTGAACTCTTGCATGAGGGTGGGTGTCAACAAGACCGAAGTATGGTCAACTTGTCAGGGCTGTAAATATGGAAGAGAGACTACATTGGTGCAAACAGCAAATCAGCAGAAGAAACATTTGATTAATGTAACTTTTACCGACAGGTGCTCTGCACAACTACACAACCATGGCAGGCTCTGCTTTAAAAAGTAAAATGAGCCTAGGAGGAAGCTCATGTGTGGGGAGGGATAAGCAAAAAAGGAGCTACATCAACTGTTATTTTCACAGGAACACCGACAGCTATACACTACTGCACAATATTAGATGGCCATTTATTGAAAGAGCATTCCCGGACAAAAACTATCGATTTCAACAGGATAACGATTACAAATACGTCACCAATTATTCAAAACATTACTTTGCTGAAAACTCGATGAATTGGTGGCAAATACTTCCAGAGAACTCTGATTTAAATTAATTAATTATTTATGAGGGTGTAGTCAACCGATTGTTAATTAATTATATGCAAAAATAGTCGCATTATAAATCATTGTAGAGAATGTTTGCAAGGATCATTTTGTGAGGGTGCTTTCTCGCAAAGGAGTCTACAATATCTTCAAACATTTAAAGGTATGTCTTCATCAACAAACTGGAAGGGTGGTGCCTACGCACCCTAGGACCCCCCTAGATCCATTCCTGGAATCGGTGGTGTACAATTAAGTTTTGTGGTAAGCATTATCCCAAATATCCTTGTACAAGGACATGAAATTGAGCTTATTCATTCTGAGTCTTCATTAAGAAGATACATAAAGAAGTCACAGCAACAGGGATATTGATTCTAACTTATATTACTTATATTACTTAAACTACAGATAATAAAGTGATTGGAACTGCATTCGAGGACGAAACATTTAATACACATTTTATATATATTGTTATGGAAGACTATGCGAGTTGCTAAGCTATTAATGTACAGTTAACGCAATAGAGAAATTGAACAACAGTATACATCATTTACCTTCTTTAAAGTGGACTAAGTGGACTATCTTTATCTTCTAAGTACAAAGGTTAGCCCATAAGTACTACAACACTAATCTTAGTCGAAAGTCTCATCTTAGTCATAACAGATATTATACTTGCAGATGAGAGCTTGATTGTATCACTGCCACTAAGAAACATTACACTTCCAAATGGTAAATATACAAAACATTATTGTAAAATGTCAGCTTTTTTTCTTTTGCAGACGTATGGCTATTCAATAGTTCACTTGCAGTATTACAAGAAAATGTATTTTCTCGCCTGCCTGAATCCTGGGTAGAAGTGAACAGTAATAACCACTCCTGTTATCAAATACACATACCATGTGCACTCTCCATTTTAGCCAAAATAGTACCTTATTTAATCCCATCACACATTTATACTCCAGAAAGTCTTCTCCATGTAATGGTAATAATGACTAACATTTCCAACAGCTTGGTAAGCAAAGGGAAGGAAAGTTCACTGATACAACAGGTAAACATAAAAACAAGTGTATATAGAGAAATAAAGTATGATTGCTTTATGGTGTCCAGCATTCAGTAATCATGGCTGACTTTATCATGCCTAAAACACAACAGCCTATTATAGTTATTATTTTGATTATCTACGCTCTTTACCTTTTAAAGAATCTTGTAGAACTTTAGGAATATATTTCATGTAGAATAGTTAGCTAGTAGTTCCAGTTTCTCATTCTATGTAAGCTACAAGAAGCAGCTTTCTATCTGCTGAGTTCGAGCGCCCATTCTATTACGCGCCATGCCCATTAATTGACCGAGCCCCCGGGAATGACACAATTTCCTTAAGTACGTATACAATGCATACTCGCGAAGTGGACACGAGAAAATTAAATTACATTTAAGGCATCAGTCATCTGGTGCGTATGAATTACTTAGAAAGTCTGGGTGTATACAGAACAGACCCTGAGAGACTACACACATTATTTCAACAACACTCCTGAGAATTTGAGAAGTATGTATGTATAGTAGGAGACGAGATGCAAATAAGAGAAGGGTTAGTGTATGACAAGAATAACGGGGAGTTGATAGGTTTTACCAACTTAGGCGATATTAATGAACTAGAGAGTGATCTTGATGATGGAAAGTCACATCCTCCATTTTTGGCCAGTAGCGTTTTTGTATTAATGGTAAGAGGTCTCTTCATTGGAATAAACTTCCCACAAATATCTTACTGATGTAGTATTTTTTGTGTTTTCTCAGGGTATATACTGAAATGGATATCATGCTGGATTGTATTATAGTTAATTAATATGATTAGTTTGTTGTTTATCTATACTTATTAGTACTATCTACCTGCATTCGATAGTTAACTGTTTGTGATGGAGAGTGCTTAGTTAGAAGAAGTCAATGTTAGTTTCAGTTATAGTTTTGTACCTTTTTGAAGTCGACTTTAGTTAATTGAAAGAAAGAGGTGTGGCTGTGCCAACTTCACTTTCAGCACATGGTATACCTTACAAATGGAAGAGTATGTTGATTCAGAATTGTCGGAGGGTATTTCAGTAAGTTCAGCTACTCCATTTGCATTACCATCTGAGCAGAGTGGTCATCCAAGAGCTAGATGAAAGTTCAATTAGATCTCCAAATAAGATATATGAGAAAAGTTATGTTGGTCAAAAGCTCATATCACTTTGTCTGCTGTGAAGGATTCAGGAGAGTTGGACCTGAAGAATGAAGAAATAAAATCAGTCATGTTAGAGATAAAGTAGACCACTGTTAGATGGCTGATATTAGCGTTGGAGGAATTATCAGAGATTAATTGCACTCTACAATGTGTATAGTTAGAATAGTTTTCATAGTGTTTCTAGGTATTTCTATGCTTAAGTATATCATATCACACATCATTGGATTTGGCAAGTTACTATAAGGAAGTTATAACCACAAAGTCATAGATACCAAAATCATGTTTTGTTAGTTGGAAGAAAGCAGGAAGGTGAGTACGAACAGCTGCTTTTAGCGTCTTTGTCAATTCGATTGCTTAACTTCGGATAGATTACTTATATAGTTTTGTAAACGTCAATGGGTTATAAGGGTTAATAATTCCTTTGACATCTATCACAAGTTGATAGATTTCTTGCCTGATTACACTTCTACTTGGGACACTGATTTGAGTGTCTGCTTCAGCATAAGAGAACAGAACTTGGTGTTTTCTACCTTAACTATTTGGTGCATTAGTAGACCCAATAAAGACTGCAAGCAAGTTTACATCTATCACTATTTTTATCATACTCTTTCCAAGCTTTGAAGGATTTAGCTGTTTCCCCTTGCTTTCATATGTTTGAATTTTTCAACTATATGAAACCTTGCAGATACTCTGAGGTTGTTCATCACAAGAATTAACTTGACACAATGATTTGCTTTTGGATTCATCATACATGAAATACAAAAAAAAGGATTATAGTCTATTCACATTCAGGAGTCGCAAAAATTTGTTAGAAGTCTTCTGTCTAACTTTATGAAATGTGGAAGTTGGGTAAGTAAGAGTGCTGGTGCTGGTGCTGGTGCTGGTAATGAGCAAGCATACATTTTACATTTTACATTTATGGCTTTCTTGAGGACTCTTCTTTCCAGCAAGTAAGTTCAAACTCTAGTTTTCTAAAACAGGAGAGTTGTTATTATGCGCTTACTCACATAATCACCTTGACAATTAATTTGGGAATGTAAAAAAAAACTATGGGGTGTAAATGATTTAACTGAATGCCATTTAGAGAATTAAGATAGATGTCACTTATAGGAGTAGCTACTAGTGGAAAGAAACTTCATTGAAACCAACATGTCCATAGATATAGAATGCCATATAGAATGCCATTTTGAACACATCCAGATATTGTTACCTTTGAAGGAAATATATTTTGAATTCCCTCCTTTGAAAATGTACATGTTGGCTAATAAAATGTTTCCGTTACTTCAAATGCCTTTAAAAAGATGTACATGTCTGATGGCCTAGTCTAACATGCTAGCTTTCTTTTTATGTGCTTGTAGTGGGAAAATTTCAAGGTTTTTGTTGAGATAATTGTAATATGCTTAAGGCTGTTACAGAGATGACTGGACAGTTAAATGCAACAGTAGATTAAGAATGATCAGAGAAAGATGATTAATGATAGAATAATTATTTGTTTAATAAAAATTAACATTTTGTTGGTATTGTAAACTTCATGACATCATCAGTTTCTATTATGATTGAATTAGGAGAAGTGGAAGGAACTTCAATCAAACAAAGATCCATAGATATGGAATGCCATTTTGAGAATTAAGGTGCTGAATGAATATGTACCAGAACTCTCAACCTCTTCACAGTGGTGTAGCCAGACCCTAATTGATATCTGGGCCTGAACAAAAGACATTTGGCACGCAAAGTGCGCCGAAAATGTTTACCTAATTATTTATTTATGATGGGCTTGTCGATTAATAATAATTACATGAATAACGCAACTAAGAAGTTAATAAAAGGACAATTCTAGATATACTGCGACATCGTCAGGAACTTCACCAAGAACTTGTACGTGCAACTGTTATAAATCATCATTGGTGGTCCTGATATCATTACTCAGCTTTTGTCGCTTAGAAGCAGAAGAATAAAATAGTCAACAGGCCCTTCTAGAGATGGGGGGAGTTGCATAGGTGTGTAGCAATGTTACAACAGAATAGTGCTGACCGAACATGTATGTTTTCCTTCTGGAAATAGGATGTCAAACATGCAACATGTGTTGTAGCGTCAGATTCCGCACTCTCAAAAACTGGCTTTTAATTCGGTTTTCTTGGTCACAAAAGAAATGAAGTACAAGAGCAAGTAGCTTTTTAGAGCTGATGATTGTCTTGTCAATAATGATTGAAAAGTTCGTCTTTCTTACGGTTTCCTGAAGTCTGGCTCAAAAGTGGTCAGCAAGAACATGCTTTATGACACTTTGAGTTTTGGTGTGCTTGCTCTGGAATTTCTTCACGACAAATCAGGAAAAATATCAGAAAGATTATCCATACCTTGGAAGGTAAACGGTGCTCAACTCTGAAAGCTGCCAATGTTTCGTCAATTCTTTGCTACAAACTTTGCAAAAAACCTTGTATGGATCCCTTTGAACAGGACCTATGCATTGCTTCAACCTTCAACCACTGTCTGTATACTTTACACTTTTTAAAAGAGGAGAATCATCATCATCATCTGTAGTATGACTTGGCAAACCAGCACCGTGCTCACTTAGATCAACCATCTTATACTTTTAACTCAAATTTCAAATTTTAACAGCAGCAGTGCCAGGAGTGCAGGTTGCACCTGATACTTGTTACATTTAATACATTGCAGTCATTGCTGTTACAGTGTTACTGCAGATTGTAATTCATGATTGGGTGCATGCTGAGGTGACATATATTGGTTGCAGTGACTTACTGTGACTATTGTGATCACTTTGCTGTTATCAATGTTATAAGATATATAATTTTCTAGGTGTGTGAATACACTTGAATCAGTTTTGAGTCAAACATTCCCTAGATTTCAATCATTTATAAACTTCATCCCTAAATCGAATTTTCCCTAGGTGTGGAGTCACTGGAAATATCATATCTATTGGTCAAACCACAAACAAATAAGACATTATAAAGTAAATATAAATTTTACAGGAGGATAAATGGAAAATTAATTATGAGGTTGATTGATAATAGTATAGTTGTGGTAACCTGCATGTAAATTAATTATCACTTCCACTATCACAACAATAATAACCACTGATTTCATAGTGTGGTTTGCATATAAATGAGTTTGTACACATTTGTATATTTAGGTCAGGAATCGTTGATTTATTTTGTTTCTCATCTTCCGCCCACATCAAAATTGATACCTGCATCAATTTGCACATACGCATTGTTGACACATGCAAACCATGACAAGTCAACAATGTGGATTTCGATGGTTAGTGATGATGAAATCACCTTTAATCTTCTTGTCATTTAGTTAACCATGTCGGTAGACTGCTTTACAGTTTTTTTTAAGTTCTTTGAAAACAACACATTGCTTTGAGAGTTTGATTGTCTATGAAATTTATTGGTTTTATAACAGTTAATTTGTAATTAATACCCCACCCACCTGGCATTAATTATTTTGATATTTAATCACTGTGTAACAGAAGAGATTCTGAAACAAATTTCAACTGAGTGTGTTTGTTATTATTGATCAAAAAAAGTTAAATTTTAGCTGCTTTTACTTGAATCTGTGATACACAAGGTAGAGCTTCTCCAACAACAGTATCCCTATGGTCTGGTAGATGTGGTATCTTCTCACAGCACTTTCTCGCCTGCACTCCGGCTCCATTATCAAAAGTAGGCATGGTTTAGTAACACGTGCTTGGAATGTCAAATTTAATCTCATCAATATAAACATTTAATGATTTCCAAAAATACCGCACTATAAAGAAACAAATACTTCACTTGTCAGAAAGAACAAAGGACATTCAAACTCTGTCTCCAATGGCCTTCCACTTGTTAGTACAGGTTCCATTCTTGTTGTGGAGAGTGGAGAAGCAGTACTGCATACTGATTCTGCATAAAAATAATAAATTTGAGGAACATATAAAACATATGGACTAACCTGTTCCCCAGACAGATTAATGAAGTCTCCTTTGTCTGCCAACTTGTTACTGTGAGTCATTATAGATAGTTCCATGGTCAACAACCTATTGTCCGTAGATAAAGAGTGGTAATGCAAGTGAGAGATTATCCACAGCCACATTAAATATCATATAAGTCTTAATGATGGGTGCATACCAAAATGTAATTTTGATGTCCAGTAGTTTACTGCCATAACAGAAAGAATGAAATGATCCTCAGAGCTTTGACATGGTTGTACACTGTAAAACTGAAGTGTGCGATACACACCTAAAGAGGTGTGCAACGCTTGTCCCAATACACACACCATGTTAAGTGTGAGTGACACACCTTTTAAATAAAGGCGAGATACACCTCTAAAGAAGTGTGCACTGCACACCTGATCAAGTGCCACTGTCACACTAGTAGTGATGGGCGATATATCGATATATCGATATAACTATTGATATGACCGATATATAACAGTATCGATAAATATCGAACCGCAATATTCCAAAACTATCATTCGATACAATAACCATGCCTACTTATTAATGTTAAATAACTGATTTTTATAATAAAAATAAAATTGTGTCAACATGCAGTCACGCAACCATACATGAAACTCAAGTATCTCTCTATTGTTGCCACATCAGTTCCTTTTGAGAGGCTCTTTAGTAAGTCAGGAGAGTTCCTATCAGCACAACGAAACAGACTTAAGCCCAAAAATGTGAAAATGTTTCTGTTTCTTAAAAAGTAAAGTTTGTTTATTAAAAAGTTAAAATACTATTTAATGGGCATGGTTTGCATATCGTATTGGATTATATATTGATACTATCAATATTCAACTTGTATCGATCAATATTGTATTGTTTTAAAATTTTTAATATTGCCATCACTACACATAGTACAAAATTTATTATAGTAAGTTGACTTCAGTAATATTGTAGCACTAAAATGGGTGCAAAAACTGTAGTCTCGTCCCCAGCCGCCCATGCCCTTAACGAGTGAGAGGGCATCTGGCACACTAAGTCAACTTTCTTGGAACTAGAGAACAAAACCCGTCTCTCCAATCAAATCACAGTATTCACAAAACCCGTCTCTCCAATCAAATCACAGTATTCTGTGACATAATGTGTGATGTTGACTTTAACGAATAACTGTTTAATTTGTTATCGTAGAGTGCTAAAGAATGGAGAAATCTGGCAAGTAGTGAAAATGGAATGAAAACGAAAGAGAGTTTGTTTGTGTACCTGATCCCCATAGCGTTGGTACATGTTATGTTTGTAAGCCATGCTACAGGAAGCTAGAAAATGCCACTTCAAGTGTTAAAGCTATGCAAGAACTTGTGTCCAGGTTAGTGTTGTTTAGCACTTAGAAAACTGATCTTCAGTAGGTAGGTACCCAAGGTGCTGGAAAGACTGCATTATCGCCAAACTAACATCTGCAGCCATGCTTAGTATTGCGTTTATGTACGTCACACGTATAATTTGCCATCAACCTGACTTGTAACTTTACAGTCTGTCACTAAGACTAGAGTGCCTATTACGATAAAATTTTCTGAACATTAGTAGCACCCTATAAGAAGAGACACCATGAATCATGATGAATGTAACTTAGTATTAAACATGCATTGCAAAGAAGAAAAAGGCTGAATTACTATCTGAACTTACATGAGTGAAATATACAACTTTATCGCTGTTTAGTTTGGTCCTTAAACTAAATGTTTTAGTGACAGTGGAATTTGAATGTTAAAAATTAATTATATCACATTTTTGAAAAGGGACCACAAATGAAATAATCATTACATTAAATATTCTGCCATTTTGTACAGGAAGTTAGTATTCAGGAAATGGCATGATTAGTGTTATTCTACCTATACAAAATGGCTGAATAAGGAGATTATCAATTACATTTTGTGCAGGAAGTCCTCGTTTTCAGAATGGTAAGATATAGAGTTAATATACAACTTTTACTACTAAAAATACATTAAAATGTACCTGTAACTTCAAAGTTGGATAAGGAGACTCTCTAGCTTTGCTTGAACAAATATTTTAGATGTAAGATTCTGCCATTTTGCAAGTGCATGCTTGGAGGTACCTTCCAAGTAACTAAAGGCCTGTCCACACAGTCATTATCAAAGCACTTTGATGCGGTTTAATCGTGTCCACACACGTGATCAATTAAAATAAGGCGCCTCAATGCGCATTGCACGCAATACCACAACAGCAGGTGGTTTGATGCAAGGTAAGGTGCCTTTGTTTATATCACGCCTAGTAATTGTCATGGCGATTAGCACAAAATAAATAAAATTCACTATTAGTGCAGCCAAAAAATATTAAAGATAATGTCTTACTGGTCTAGCAATGAGACAAAAGCTTTAGTTGAAGCATGGAAGGAATCAATGATTGAACATCAACTGAATGAGGTACCAATAGTGCGTGATAGTTGAGAAGATGGAAGTACAAGGTTATGATAAGAAAGAATGGAGCAATGTAGGACAAAAATGAAAGGCCTAGTGACAAAATACAGAATAGTAAGATAAATATTAAAAAAAGATACATAAGTGATAATACATATCACAGATTAGAGATGGCAATCGTGTTAGTGGAACAGACGGGAAAACCTGTCCTTTTTCTGATGACATAGATGGAATATTAGGTACAAGGGCCGCCACAGAACCAGTACTACTACTAGAGAGCAGCATTCCAAATCAAACTGTTTCTGAAGTAGAAGATGGTATGATAGATGACCAACATCTCAGTGAAGGACCAGAGGAAACATTAAATGCAATAGTACCACCATGTAGTTTCCAATTCAACACAAACAATGTCTACATCTGCAACATCATTATCATCATCGTCGTCCAAATCTGCAGAAACAACTGTACTGACTAACAAGTCAAAAGGTAATAGACTTCAGATGTTAAAATTTATACTGATTGATTGATTTTCTATCAAGGTCAAAAATGTAAGAGCAGATCTGGTAATGATTTCACTGATATGATTGTTATGTTGGAGAAGAAAGCAGAAGAGAGAGAGGAGAAAATGTTTAAAATGTATTGTGAAAGTTGATGATAGACGCAGAATACTGGAGAGAGAACACGAACTAAAAATGGAAGAATTAATGATGACCATGATAGAGCGTATTTTAACAAACCCACCAGTTAATCATCAACCCTATCCACCTTACTATCAAAACAAGTTACCGTAACAAACGTATAAACTAACCAATATTATTTACCTTGTGTTATTCTTTATATATAGTTAATCACTGTTTCAAACTTCTTTGAACTATCTTTCACGTGGCATTAAAGTAACAAGAAAATAATGATAGTAAGTGAGTAATGGTGATTAATGCTCATTAACATATTTTGTAAGTACTTGTCTAACATCACTGGCTGTTGTGTTTGTGCTGGTATTGGTTTGATTGCTAGAAGAGGGAGGATGTTGGTTCTTACTAGTCTGTACCCATTCTTCTAAACAATGGTCACCAAATTCTTCACATATACACATATATTGTGTAATGTGACACAAGAAGCAACAACAACTGGTACGTTACACAAATTGTAGTCTAATCTTTTCAATAAACAGCGCCATCTACCTTTTAATGTACCAAAAGCATTCTCGACTACCATACGAGCCCTACTCTGCCGATAGTTGTAATGCTTCTCCTCTGGTGTAATATTGGTGGTTTCATCAACCATGGAAGGAGTGGATAAGCCGGATCTCCTAGAATAATCAATGGAACATCTGTTTTTTAGGAAACAGTATGCCACTGTTTGCCTTTCTGTAGAAGGAGGAGTTATAAAACACACGTGCATCATGGAGTTTACCTGGCCATCCTATATATGCATCTATAAACTTTCCACGATAATCTACAACTCCTTGGATGATAATGGAATAGTAGCCTTTCCTGTTGAAGTAATCAGAAGCACTCTCACATGGTCTCACATGGTCTCACATGGTCTCACATGGTCTTACAATGGTACCTGAGGAAATCCCCATCTTGTTTCAAATCCTTCCACTATAGCTTGTAATTGATTACCATTAGGAATACAGACAAATTTTCAAGTTGTCTGAAATTGCTTTACATGTATCTATTACAATTTCACCAACTGTTGATCTTCCTAGCCCAAACAATGCTGCCAGGGTCCTATGCTCAACATTAGTTGCCAACCTCCATATAGTAACAGCCACACGTTCTTCCACTGGGACAGCTCTTCTCAATGTTGTATCCCTCCTCTCCACTGATGGTTTCAATTCTTTTACCAGCAGATTGAATGTTTCGTATGACATCCTCAAGTTCTCTTTCCACCATTTATTACCAAATAATCCATTTGAAGCTGCTTGCCACTACGATGAATACACCAGCATGATCATTTGGTAATTGTACTAGTCGTTGCCTATTTGTTAATCTTTAACTTCCTCAAAAATGTTTTTCTCAGTTCCTCTCTCCTCAGAATATTCTATTTGCTTTTTGTACATTGTGATTAGCAATAAAATCATAAACACTTCCATCTCTATAATAATTGTTTACTTTACATGGTTACTATTGCAAACCATAGTAATGTTGTGCACGTGATAGTGTTGCAATTTACTGCATGTGGACACGATTAATGCGCATCACTTCAAGTGCCACACCCATGTGCACTTGAAGTGCTTCAAATTAATGTGTAGTGTGGACAGGCCTTAAGAAACTGAATAAAAATAATAATTACAAACATTCACACACATACTTGATCAGGTATTCTTAAAAAAGGATACTTTTTGAAAATTGTCTCAATGTCATAACAATTTGTGTGTAAATCTTCCCACCTCATTGCGAATGACAAACTCGAGATTAGGTTTTAACTTTCTATACTCCGCCTTCAAGGCATTATTATGAATGTTTAAATGATACTGAATCTTCACCAGCGGGGAGGATAAGGGAGATGTAATACCTGGTGAGATTTTGATACTGGTTGAACTACACACACTTTTGGGTGTGAAATCACATTTCAATGGATGCTGTTTTCTTGGTCAACGTAGTTCTTTGTGAGCAATGGCATTCTATAGCAAATAAACACGGTCATAGTTACTACTACTACCAAATTATATGAATTATCAATCCATGATTCAAAAGACAATTAACGATAATACAAGGCTTGATAAAACACAGGACATTGACATACTCACATGAGTGGACCCTGTGATAGTGGTCAGCTGATGGTTATTTTTTAAATGTAAACATGGCAGCTGCAACAGAAGAAAAAAGGCCTTCTTTGTTTCTCGGGTCATTTTACTAGTTGTAAGAGCTGTTTCAATGTCAACTTTAGTAAAGGAAAGGGGTCTGGTAATGGTAATCACTCTTGACGTTTACTGGTGGTTTATCTCTTTCTTAGGACATTGAACTCATTCTCAATACATTCACCAAGTTCAACCTACATTCCAATACAAAATGGATCGTCTTTCGTCATCACTGATGACTGCACGTTTACATGTAGAACGAAGCTGAGGATCTTCTATCATCAGTCATCGACTGGTAAAACATAATTTTTGATTTTGTTGTTTCTAGTTCAGACTACAGGTAATACAACAGAATTGATTGAGAGAATTTTAGTATGGTATGGGAACATGCAAATAAAAAAAACCTAGCTAAATCCCATTCATAATTTCACCTCATCTAAAATTTCTAAGTCATTCACTGATGATGATGATGCTGCAGTGCTGGGGAGGCTTTGCAGCATTGGTGTTATAACAACCTTTAATTTATCTCTCTCATCTAAATCTACTTCTCCCCATTTCTGAGAAGTAACATTAAGTTGCACACGTGACACAAATTAGAACTGCAGAGGAGAGACACTGTAAATCTGATTCTTTTTTATTATCTTCCTTTTGTCCAAGTAGGATATGAGTACAAGTAGTCTTCTATTGGGCAATGGGCGTGCACAGTAATATTATTAGAAATTTAGAATTAATAATAGTATTTTTTATGTTGGTTGAGCTACATGTATGTTGTCGTGTTGGTTGTACCAGAGTTTTGCACTTTGAAAGATGTTATGTGTCATATTAGTGCTGTTCACTCATGAACCTTCGTTTTGCACTGTTTGTGGGACTGGTGGATGTTCCAGAAGTTATACAAACTTCTCCTATAAGAAACATGTTTATAGAAAGCATAGAGAATCATTGGATGTCGACAGATTCTCATCTGCTCCACAGCATACACCAGACGCATCAGAATTCGAAGATGATAATTCCCTCACTGGAAAAATAGTACCTGCTGTTGAAGATGAAAAAAGGAACTCTACTTTGTTTATTTTGAAAGCTAGAGTTATGTATAAAACTCCACAAGTTTGTCTAGACAACGTTATAAATGACTTCACCTCATTAGTTGAAAGGAAAATGGATATTGTTAAAATGAAGATGGAGTGTATTACAAGGCATCATGATTTGCCAAGTGATGTCCAAGATAGTACATTGAAGAAACCTTTGGGTTTGTTGTGAGTTGAATGTTAATTTGTGTTTGGTTTCTTTTCCCCATAGATATCAATGGAAAGAAAGGTAGATCTAGTTTAAAGCTAGTATCGGATTGTGTTTACTACATTCCACTACTGAAATCTCTGAAGAGTTATGTTATTTATGTTATAACGAAAATACGTTTGGAAGAGGTATGCACAATTGAAGTTTACATATATATCTGTTCTGGTGATGAATGGACATAGATGAAATGACAATCTATTAGCTGACTATTGCGACTGTTCAAGCTTTAATACCCATCCTCTGTTTCAGTCTTACAGGCTTTATAATTATTATGATTGTGCTGAGGTTTGCAATCCACTTTGGTTGGTTAAGAGCTAAAAAGCACAAGTTAGGTACCTTTTTCAATATTATTAAAATGTAGTTTACCAGTTGTCGACAGCATTCTTCTTTGGAAACATATCTCCTGCGATGGATGAATTTAAGGTTCTTGAAGAGGTTAGTACTGTATGTACATCTACTTACCCATACTGACATTAAATAATTTGTTTGAATGAAAGATAACGGTGGATATCATTGTTTCATTATTAATTAGGGTGGATGAAGTTAACTATAACTTTAAAGGAACAATTGTTCTTGTACCTGGAGACAATCTTGTAAGGCACTAAATGCTGCATTACGGAAATGTCGACACATGATAAGCAAAGGTACATGTATATATATATCATGTAACATGTACATGTAAATGTGATTTAAATGGAAGTTATCACGATGACATGTTAAATTTGGATTCGTAGAAAATACTTTTGTTTGCTGTTTTATGCTGAAACGGACCTTTTACATACATAAAGTCAATGCTACCACATTTGGAATTAAGCATGATTCATTACTCAACTACTTCCATTTAACCGAAGGATTAGTGCTGGACATCATGCATGAGGTTGTTTAGCTTATGAAATGAAAGAACTAATGAAGTATGCAATTTCAGGAGCTATTTTCTCTTCAAATGACTTAAATGACTCAATTTCTCTCTTTCCATATTTTGAAGCAGATGCACATCTTAAAACATATTCAGAGTGATTTATTATAATTAGGGCTGGAAATCTGTTGATTAGTCACTGGAAGTAATTAAGTGGGTGTAACCAGAAGCCACTCCCATTTTAGAAAGAATGCATATATCTTTAGTGGTGAAATGTAAGTGTCTAGTGCTGGTATTCATCCCAGTTACCAACTAAGTGGCTAAAATGGAATATAGAAATTTAGTGGGAGAGTGTCCCTTTTCAAAATTAGGTCACAGTATGTTTAGTACAAATTCATTTCTTTTTCTAGCTACGCAAGTATGGTGCCTTTGCTGGTTGGAGAAAAAATGGCTGAAGATGACAAACATTGGAAAAATTTTACTTCATTAGTGATATAAAGCAAACACATAATGTACACATGTATCCAACTCTAAAACATGAATATGATTATAATACATATTTGCTACTTCTGTTGGTGATTTATTTTATTTGTAACTCAATCCCTGTTCATCAAAACACAATGTGTTGAAAGAAATGCCAAAATTAGTATTAAAATGTCATACTAAAGTACACTGTGTTAGAGAATTTGAAAGATCAACTGAGAGTAGCTCCATCAGTTATCCAATAATCTAATCTCCTATTGTTAAATTAGCATTGAGATTACTACAGTACTAAGGACATCTGTCTTTCCTACCCATCCTTGAACAAAAAAGTTGTAACCATCCATACTCTTGTAGGCCTTTAGCTGCTCCTTTGTATATGAACTAGTGGTATGAATGAGATAGTTAAAAATATCAGGGTATTCTATTTCAGGCCAGAGCTCCTTGTTAGATCCACTGACAAAATCCTTTGAAAGATATGGTAAACAAGCCATACTCAATTTCTCTTCATATCTCTTCTGCGCCTGACTGTCCAATTCCTTATAATGATATCAATGTATACCCACGTGTACAGTTGTGCGTTTCTGTCCACTCAAAATTGGCGCCCCTAGCAACGCATTTATGGTTGCTATCAATTAATTAAATAATTAAAATCTCGCGCATAAGGTCTATATATATTTTCTTGTGTCCCTTATGCGAGTATGCGTTGTATACGTAGTTAAAGGAAGTGACGTATTCCGGGGGCGGAACCAATAAAGAAGAGTGCCTGGAACTCTCTATCGTCTGCGAAATCCTGTAGCAATGGAAACTTGTGCGTCCAGCTGTTCACCTTTGTTCTTACACCTGGTAGCTTACTACTACTAGTATGTCTACTGTTAGTATGGAGAAGAATAAAGTTAAGCGTGCTCCATGTAAACGAGTAAGCGAAAATGAAAATTTAGATAGTGTAGAAAGTACTAGTGGTTTGGTCAGCAGCATGCAAGTGGTTCATGTAGTCCAAAGATACTTCGTCTTTCAGAATGTGAGACCTGTACTAACAGTACAGCTGTTCAGCTACCTCCAGACTACTCTTCCAGCTCCTCCCACAACAATGGAGGCGAAGTAAGCATAAAGAGGAGGAGGAGGAGAGAGAGATAGAGAAAGACTGAGAAGACTAAATGAAACAGAAGAGCAGCAAAGTATCCGATTGAATAAACAAGGGATACTTGACCGTAGACGTCTACAGTCTGAAAGTCCTCAGACAAAGGCAAAACGTTTGGAAAGAATCAGACAAAGAGCTTCTGCACTTAACAGTGTAGAGACTGAAGAACAAAGATCCAGTCGGCTTGCTGATTTAAGACAACGTGCTACTGTACGTGTCAATGAGGAAACTGAAGAAAGGAGCAGTCGTCTTGACATGAAGTACTACTTCCACCAACTTGCTTACTGGGACTCGAAGCGTTTCATAGGATCAAATCAAATGCAGTGCTCTCCCTCTTTTGACTGGAACTGGGGCTAACAAAATGACCCCACTGCATGTTGGCACAAGCTACACCCACGATTTCAGGTTTCACAGCAAGGGAAATGCCTCAGGTACCCAGAAAAACCGCAAATTGCATATATGTGACATCAGTGCTCTAAGGGTTAACTTGGAAGATCTAGCCATGTGAGACTAGTATATCTGATAAGCTTATAATATCTAATGAAGACGAGTTGGTCACAAATAGTGGTCACAAATAGTGAATAGACGAATTTCATGTGCTGAACAATGAATGAAGAAGGTGAAATGTAAAAACTGAATAGCATTTCATCCAAAACAAATATATTGCTATTGTAGTATCCAAAAAAAGATTGTCAATACTCTACTTTTGGGAATTATGTAAAGAATGGCAAGATGCCTCAGAGAATATGGCCGATGTGGAAAGAATTTCAATCGTATGGTGGTACAAATGTTTTAAAGGATCATTACAATTTAGCATTTAGGCTTAACGTCAACTGGTTCAGACACATTTAGAACAGACAGCCCATTCACCTTAGCATTATGAACCGTCCACGGAATCCAAGGAATAGGTTTCCATATGTAATTATTGTTGGTGTAATTCCTGACCTACTGGTGTTTTCCATTCTTGGACCTTTGGTAACTGAGCTTCTTGACTTGGTAGTGGTTGATATGTACGTGCCGCTCTTTTTTGTGTATGTAGCCTGTGATTTGCCTGCTGCTAGAAAAGTGGGTGGTATTCATAAGTAATCAACCTTCATTTAGCTTACCACTTGAAAGAATGCTATCCTAAGATTATGGACCTGTCAGTGGATTTTGGTGCTTTGTATGATGAAGAAGTTTGAATCACTCTAATGATGTGACAGGATCTCTCTGACAAAGTCTGGCTTCACCTGTAACCAAACTCCTCAAACCTTTGAGGGAATACATTCTCCCTTCTGACTGTAAAGAGCGCTTAACAGACATGTACAGTCATTTGTATTTTTCTTCAATATGAGTTGTTTTATGCTGGATTTTGTCATCTTCACTAACAAGAAGTGAAACGTGAAACGAAGCGAGATTGATGGCACTGTTGGAGAACCCAGCATATATAACAATACTGAATAACTCGTGATGGAATATTATAGATGTTGTGGACATGTCAAACAAAGATGTATTGTCACAGCTGTTATTGAGAGGAGGAAGGCAAATTTAAATTCATTTTGTCGTGGTTTGAATTTCGCTGGCTTTGCAGACCTCATAGAAAAGTGGCCAAATTTGATGAGACCACTGCTGGTTAGTGAAGATTACATCGACGATTTCAAAGGATTAACCAAGTGATCCAGTGGAAAGCAGAGCATATGATATGTTTATGGATTATATTTCTCTTGAATATTCACTATAAGTATTAATGAATACATTAATTTGTATTGGTACACACAATCTAGGAAGTAGTGTTTTTCCCTACTATCTATCTCTTTTATGATTTATCACTGGCATGTCACTGGTCAGAGAGGTTTCCATTGAATTGAACTATCACTCAAAGATACTGCCATCAGCAATGGCATGCTTTAACTGATATTGCAGTTTGTATTAATCTTTCTTATTATGACAAAAAAAACCACAATTATTAGCTTCCACAAAGGTCAGAACCTGTTCATTAACATCGATTGCATAGTTTACACTTTTTCTGTAGTGGATTTATTAGTCCCCTTAGCTCATTGACAATTGTGAATATAGTTTAGGTACTTAAACTTCAATAGTGTTGAAGTGGTGTCATGTATGCCTCAGTTGTAATTGCATGACTATTCAATTCATTCATGAAAGGCATCTAGGCCTTCGATATTCTAAGGACGTGGATGTAATACTGACAGAACACAACAAGTGCTCAATTCGCACATTGAGCACTTACTAGTACATTGCAAGTATACAATCAGCCGGGAGTAGCCTCCATGGACTACTAGTCCCCACCTACATCATCAGTGTACATAATTATATAGAGAAAAGTGGGGGGAAGGAGGGGGTGAGTAATAACATCAAAGGTACACACAAATTCATGCTTGTACCTTATAAGTTTATAATTCCATATATAGTTGGGATGAGGCACTTGATATTGAGTTGGTACAGCCCACCGCATAGCAGTATTTATAGGATCTTCTCAGGGTCAATAATGACTTTGGGCCGGCCTCGACTTCCATCACTAATTCTAGGCATAAACTCTCTTAAGAAGGTAGAGTAAAGCATAATCATTGTTTGTAATATTACTATATGATGGAGTTTATTGCAACTAAACGAGGAGTAAGAGCAATGGTCATATGGGTTACAGATATGTAGTGAATAGGAGGGGTAGAGATGGAAGAAGTAGAGATTGCAGTTAATCACATCACAGAAGAGCCACAATCATCCAGCAGATCAAGCTGAGAAGATAGTAGTAGAGAAGAAAAAATCTGCAAAAGACAGTGTTAGACCAATTCCAACATTATACCATGAAACACTACAAGCTCTTGCAACAATCCCAAATAAAGACGAAGTGGCATTGAAACTGCCAACAATCGAACAAATTTGAAGACTTCATTGTATGACATTCAACGTAAGCGGCTTCCAACACTGCCGGTATGTGAACGAACTGCTACCAACAAGAAGTCATGTAAGTCATGATTTTCTTTTTTTTGCTGCAGTTTACTACTATCTTTCACTTTATTTTCTCACAGTCACTTGTGTTGTGTCTGTGTTGATATTATTATCATTACCCCATTCTTATGCATGCATATCATAGTAGCTGACCCTGTATTTCAAAAGTACGGAAGAAACTGTCCCGTACACCAAAAAGTATATTCATATAAGTGACATATTCGCTTCTTTCAGAAATGAGTCCTTTTCAAATCTCTTACCCCACATATACTGATTTTCACTCTACAAAATATTTCATTTCAGCATTTGATAAACAACAAATTACTTACCAGTAGGTTTTGCTCTCGTGCAGTATGCACTAGATCACGGTATTCGTGATCTTTTAACGTATTTGGAGTAGCTATAAAAAATGATAAATGAAATATGGTTATCAAACTGCTTCAAACTAGTTGAACGCTGGAGCAACACACAAAACTACAAAACTATCAACAAACTTTAAACTTGAATTATATGTGACCAAATTCATTAAACCTCTACATACAAACATTACAGAGTTTGAAGCAGTTAGATGTACATATTTGAACCACCTGAAATTACTCACATGCATGGAGATACTTTTTATGGTTTGTACTGTAATGTATCACATGATACATGTTATTAATAATAATAACAAATCACAGGAACAGTTATCATTTTTAGTAATATTCTGATTCTTCTTGCTATTTGATATTCAAGTATAATTATTGGACGTGTTGTCTGATTATTTGTACACGTTACTACGAGACAATCAGTAATCATGGCTCCTAATCAATAGTGATAATACTCTGTTGATAATACTCTGTTCGACACATTTGAATGTGAATACCTCATTCTGATGGTGTTAATGATATATAAACACTTTTCCACATATATCACAACGGTATGGTTTCTCTTCGCTATGGGTCCTCATGTGTGTCTTAAGTATTCTTTGTACTTGCAATGGCATAAATTATTCTAGCTAGTTTGTGAAATAATGTATATATATTGCAGTCAAAGTAGGTAAAAAAAAAAAATAGCAAACAGAGTAGACTGAACTCTAATTACATTTAATTGTATGCATTTTCAACTCTTCTTGTTTGCTGAATAATTAATCATAGTCTGGTGAAGAACGACTGGACTTTGAGACAATATTAGGATCTTTGGTATTTTCTGAAATTAAAGAATCTAAAGTGAAGCCGAATCCTGAAGCTGCCAACGAATTTAGCTTTTTTTGACCCCGCCTACGCCCTCTGGTGGGTACCTGAGGCATTTTCCTTGCTGTGAAACCTGAAATCGTGGGTGTAGCTGGTGCCAACATGCAGTGGGGTCATTTTGTTTGCCCCAGTTCCAGTCAAAAGAGGGAGAGCACTGCATTTGATTTGATCCTACGATGCGCTTGGGGACTTTCGAGTCCCGGTAAGCAAGGTGGTGGAAGTAGTAGTCCATGTCGGAAAAGGAGCCAAGTTTGGGGTAGAGAAAGTGAACGGTGGCCAAATTTTATGCAAGAGAGTCGCCAGTGTTAGAAATGGGAAGAATTTTGAAAAACAGGCTCAGTGCTCTAAGGGTTAATTGAATTACAATTTTAACCAGATTATAAAAACTCATTGAAGAGTCAAAAAAGATTTTGTAACATCAAAGTGTATACACTGCAAATGATTAATGATTGGAGGTCTTATGAAGAAGAAATCTTTATTCCAGGTATTAAGGAAGGATGAGCGAGTAAATTTTGTTGGTTCTCTTAATCCAAAGTCTAAACATTTCCTTCCAGCCAGTTGCTTGTCTCCAATCCTCAGTCACTACAGCGATATTCTTCCTCAGGGCAACTTAGAAAACAAAATATCAACTTTAAAGACTTGGTGAGAAATCCCACGATAAAAGTGTACATCATGTATCTTCGAAGACTTTCAATGCATGCCTCATTGTCATCAACTTGGGAGTAGGGACAGGCACATTTATTCTATTCATATTATTCTTCCCAAAATAGCCCATTATCCTGTATAATAATTATTGATAAAAAAATACAACAAAATCTCTGAAGTCTAAACAACACACTTGTTATATTGTAGCATAACGGTACTCTCTATATAGTCTTCAAGAGCATTTGTTTGGGTATCACTAAATGTCCTGTTCATAATTGAAAAAACACGTTCTGCAGCAGCTGAAGAAGGTTGTATCAAATTGTTTTTTGTGCAGCTTCAGACTTGGCCTTACTGAATGAGGATCATATTTGCCAACACAAAAAGAACGCTTCTTACCAACTGGTGGTGGATTAGTTTGAACTTTTTGCTTTCGACAAATTTCAGATTGTTTTGGTGCCTTTAGCTTATCTAAAACGTTTAGAGACGTAGATGAAGTACTGCAACTAGTGAGTCTAGGGATACTATTACTTTCTTTTCCAGCATCAGTCTCTTCACATGTGGATGGTGTACAAGATTCTGCCATATTGTTTAAGACCACACCCTCAAGTGTAATAATGACACAATAGCCAATTTTCATTCCTATTATTCTTTTCTGAAAAAATTACCGCATGATGTACTTGGGAGTGAGAATCACTAAATTCACTATTCATTTTGTTATCACTACCAACTGTGGAAGTTGTAATAGCACAGGAGAGAAAGGAATTTTTAACACTTGCAATTATTGATACAGCATCCCAAGCCATTTGCACTAACTGTAAGCGGGATGGTAGCTTCATGTTTCCCCCTTTTGTGTACTGATGGATCTCTGGTGAGGATAGCAATGTGTCATAATATGATCGCATGTAGCTCTTGAAAGAGGCTTTTAATACCACATCTCCAGCTTGGATAAATTTTGTGCAGCCTCCAGCGATGGTGTATCTAGGGTTCAGAACATACCAGGGTTCGTTAATTATTCATGATTAATAAAGGTTATTAAGTAGTTATTGATAATTATTAAAGTTATTATTAGTAGGAGTGATATATTATTATAACTGATATAATATTATAATACTGATTGAGTTGAGAGCATCGAAGAAGAGTTATTTTGGCATTCTTGTGAGTCTGGGCAAACAGTGATGGATTACCAAAGCCGAGACAAAAGATCATCTAACCTCTACTGGGTTGAGGGTATTTACGTTTTCAGATATCTTGCAATATTATTTATGATACTAATACAGGTATACATTTATAACACTATCTATAACAGTGATAAATATTGATTGTATTCTGGGTATAGTGACAGGTAAGATATAAAAGCGATTTGTTCTGAACTCATCTTCTGATGAGAAACAGCTGTGTAAATTCTCGTCAATCTGTCGAAATTTTATCGTTTTTGCTGATGTCAGCAGGAAACACTGAAACACTGAAACACTAACTTCTGTTTCTTACGCTTTGTCTATCGTCCTAATGATACAGCTATTTGTCAAGTTTTGTCCAGAAATTCGCTAGTTCTCAAGAGATCTGAAGTTTACTTTGGAGTTCTCCCCACGCTCCTGTTAGTTGTAATGTAAATTAGTAAAACCCTGCATGCTAATGTGTAACACTAGCTACACATGCTCAGAAAAGTCACATGTTGTGCTAAAACACCTTTCTAATAATTGGAGAAGGTCATTTGCTAGTAATAGCGTCATGCTTGGTTGCAGTAGTTGTAGTGTAAAATCAGTGAATGTATGATGACTTTGTTGGTGTATAACGATATATTGAAAATTTGTTTATTGTCATGATTACATCAGGTGAACTACTCACATTGCTTGCTTTCAGTGATACTGTTAAACATATTGCCAACATCCATTCATATCATATAACAGTAATATCCTTACTTAACCGATTAACCGCCAAATTAATCCACGTGGTTTGAAAATACAATAATTATATTTACCGTCACTATGCAATGAAAAAAAAACAGCTCAGATGTTACAGGGTACTCTTTCATTCGCTCATCTTTATATGCACATTTCTTCAAAATCATTACATATTTTAGATAGTGCTAAACAACCATTCTCCGAATCTTGACAATTTGTCCATGATCCACTATCAGTTACCTATGTTCATACCAATAATATATGTTCTTACACACTGCACTTCCAACCCCATGAACATTTTTCTAAATACAGCCCTTCATGGGTGTATTGGTATATATAAGCTGAATATAAACTGTTATGTATAACATGTACAATGTAACATATATTTAAAGCTTCTGTATTTTATACTTTAATGTGATGCTCTTACTCACAATTAATAATGTGAATTGCCATTACCAAATACTTATTTCTTAGATCTTAGAATGGAGATACTTTTGTTTGGAAACTGTCGAAACTTCAACCTAATCACTATGCCACTTCAAGTTATGGCCGCTATATATATGGTGAAATCCCAAAGCAAGATACAAACACAGTATTGCAAGCTGAAAGAAAAAGAAACCAAACACAAAATATTTTGATTAGACTTTTGTTTTCCTTATTGTAATTTCATTTATTTTGGGTTAAAAATATATATCAATGACTAATGGCTAAATTATAATCATGAGTTATCTGAATTAAATAAATAGTAAAACACGTGTGAAATTTAATGATTCAGGTGTAGAAAAATTCAGACTGTTTTCCACCAATATTCCTATAGATTTCAATGAGTATCACAATTAAATTCAGCTACACACACTCTTGTCCAATAAACAGTGAGGAAATTGAAGGCACTGGTCTAGTGGAGCTAACGATATTCTCCAGCTGCTTATGTACCTCTTTTAATTTATCTTTTCATCTCTTTTGCCATTAACACTTGTCTGTTGTAACATAGCCTCTGTTAATTTATTGACCAATGCTGTCTTAAAGTCGTATTTGCTGGTAAACAGCAAACTTTAATGTTTTTTAATAGTCATGGCCAGCCAAGTCATATTAAACAATAGTTCAGAATTACATGTTCTGGAGATAAATTCATTTATAAGAGGATATCACACTTACCAGGATTTATGGACTCCAGTGCCAGGGGAATTGCTAGTGGTGAAGCGGGAGCCCAACTAACGCTAAGGATGCGAATGCTGTGGCAATTCATGAAGATAATTCTATTGTTGGTCATGTCCCTTACAACTTGGCACCAAGCTTTTCTCATTTTTGCAGGAATAACTGGAGATGAATTCAACAGGGGTGCTGGATATGGGCTGGAGGTTCCTTGCAAATATCGCCTGTATGGACCAAAACTGTACATCCAAAAAATGCAGGATATTGTAGATAGTCTAGTTTCTAGTGGACGTCTTTGATAATAAATTTTAATTATTTTTTTATAATAATATTGTGTATGTGACGACGTGTGGGTGTGATTTATGATGGGTGTGGCCAACTGTCCCCTTTTGGAGGCCATTTTCTATTAATTTTGCGTTCTGGACAGCTTGTAGTGCCCGTTGTCCGGAATTTGGAGGTCGTCCGCTTCTCGGAGGTTTTAAATACACTGTTTAAAAGTCAATTGGTACTTTGTTGTTTGTCCGTTGTATGGAGGTTGCCGCTTCAGAAGGTCTGTTAACAGAGGTTCCACTGTACGATAATCTAAAATACCAAAATACCAAAATACCAAAATACCAGAGCTAGTTTGATATAAACAGTTGGGTCTCCTTTCATGGTATTCTTTAATGTATGAGAAGTAGTTATTAATAAACATCTAGCAAGCTCCCTTGTAAGAGAACTAATTACATAAAGTTTAATTTGCAATAATACTAGATTTTTCAGTTGTTTCATACTTCTCCCTCTTTGTCAAACTCCACCCATTTTGTGTAATATAACTATCTATCTATAATTTTGAAATGAAAAAATAGGGAAAGTATTAAGCGCAATGTAACAGATCTAGTATTTCTACAAATTTTGGCTAGATGATTATCAGTAACTATTTCATGGTTTGAGTTGTCCAATAAATGATTCTCTATCTTAAACGGTGGAATTAGGTATTGTAAGTGAAGTATGAAACGCATCAAATTGCAGTTTAATAGCCCTATAGCCTCATTTTGCAATAATATATCAGGAATTTTATACTCAAAATAATCAATCATTGTAAGTCCATTAATAACAGATCTTTTCATGCTACTTTTCAAGTGTTCATTGATATTCTCCTAATAGATAACACCAGTTTTTAGTTAAATGTTTAAGAAACAGGAGGCTGTACGTAAAATGCAGAATAATGTTTCATAATGGATTTCTCTTAATAGGCATGGTTGTCAACACAAGCAAACACGATTTTGCAATGTTGTATGTATATTAAAGCAATGTGGTGTTTGTCATGCATTCTTGGCTGACTTGGAAAACTTAGGACAACTTACTAGAGTCATAAGTTACTGAACCAGAAGATATGATTCTCCTGTACAAAGGGATTCACAAACTAAACAATTAATGATGCATATAATTCAGTTTCATTTTAAATCAGCTATGGCAGTGAAGCAAGTAAAATTTAAGCTCTTGCATACTACGACCTGGCTGACCATTTATCTTTCATATAGGACAAAGGAGATGAACATTCAGAAGGATCCTGAAATTTACAATGATGACCCTTGTCTGCCGGTATTTGAACGAACTGCTACCAACAAGAAGTGTCTATACTCTGCGGTAGATATCGTATGAATCTTATTACATCCAGGTCTGCAATTTTCAAACATTTGTCACTAGAGAGTTTTTGAGCATCAATATCCGAGTACCTCATTTGTTTATGATTTGAATAGCCTGGACAACAAAGATGACATTTTATCAAATGATTTAGGTGTAGTAAACTAATAGCTACATCTTGTTTATCTATCTTATCCTATATTATTTCATGTATATATGTCATTTAATACTTCAGGTTTGCACCTATTAGGACATATGTATGATCTTGTACCATTGGTTTTGTTATAGTTATAATATATATTCGTCTGCAGTCTTAAAACAGTGATTCGATATCTTGAAGAACTAATTACATTAGGTGTCTCGTAGGCTTGCGATAATTAAGCTAGCATAATTTGGGGAATAATACCAAAGTTAAAAAAGCAAGCATTAATTCGAGCATAATAGCAAGCAAAACGCCAAAAAACCCACCTTCAATTTTTACAACACGTCACGTGATGATAGCTGAGGAGATTCAGCAGATTGTTGAGGAAAACGAGATTGATGACTCGCCTACGATATCCACTTCGACTTCTTCGAGCAGCTTTAGTGACTCTACCGATAGTGGTGTTCCTTCGTTATTTTCCCGTTTGAGACAGGCGCCTCTGGCCATCATCAATAGGAAAAGAAAAGTTGCTCAAAATCTTCCTTCTGAGAGAAAACGTCACAAGGCACGGAGCCGCTCAAACGATCCAAAGCGTGTTACTCCCGAGCAACGAGTGAAAGAGTTATCTGATGAAAAGCTTGTAGTTTCTGCTGGTAAGCTCTTCTGTACAGCATGTAAGGAGGAAGTAGCTCTGAAGAAGAGGACAAGCGTGAGCAGGATATAGCAAAAGCACTTAGTGTTTATGATAAAGAAGTACATCCTGTTGGTGAGACACTGCCCACAGATCAACGTGTATTTCGGGTGAAACTTGTTAGCACATTCTTGAAGGCTGGGGTGTCACTTAATAAACTTGATGTGTTTAGAGATATTCTAGAAGATGGTGGTGGTTATAGGTTAGCTGGAAGATGTCCCATGAGCGACCTTATCCCTTTCATCCTTTCTGAAGAGAAATGTAAGCTGAGAGAAGAGGTTAATGGCAAGGATGTAGCAGTAATTTTTGATGGAACAAGCAGGTTGGGCAAAGCTTTATTAGTTTTGTTGCGATTTATGGACGTTGACAGCTGGTCTTTGCAACAAAGACTTGTCCGTGTGCAGCTTCTAGCCAAGTCCATGTGTGGTGATGAGATTGCTCATGAGCTAATAATTATACTATCTACTGAACTTGGCATTCCTGGATCTAAAGTTTTAGCATCTATGAGAGACCGTGCCTCTACTAACAATGTTGCCATACGTACCATTAAGATAGTTTATCCTCACCTTCTAGATATTGGATGCTACAGTCATACAATAGACCATGTGGGAGAGAAGTTTGTGACACATACTCTGGATGAGTTTGGAAAGGCATGGAATGGTATATTCTCCCATAGCCTTAAGGCACGACTTTTGTAGAAAGAAAGGACTGGTTGGTCTATGGCAACATACAGTGAAACCCGTTGGTGGTCCCGTTGGGAAGTTCTGAAACAAGTTATGCTGCACTTTGCAGATGTCGAATCTTTTCTGGAGGAAAGCGACATTGCACCATCCTATAGGGGGAAACTGATGGCTATTTTGAAAGATCCACAGAAGAAATCACTTTTGCAGGTTGAATTAACAGTTGTAATAGATGTGGAAGAACATTTTGTGAAAGCAACTTACCAACTAGAAGGAGATGGCCCATTGGTTTTTTCTTGTTTTGAGGTTCTTTTGACTGTGGATAAATCTATTCATAGTGCTCATATACCCAACACGCAAGCAGTTATTGGACATCTTACTGGAATGTCTATTTCTTCTCAACTTGGTTAAGAGTGGTTGCCATATGCAAAAAGATGTGTGGAGCCAGGTCTCAACTATTTCAAGATGAAGTTCAATGGTGAGCTTAGTGGGACTGTAGCCGCATTTAAGGCAGCACGATTTTTATTGCCTTGCAAGATACACGAGATGAAACCAGATGCTTCTGCAATTGATGATCTTAAGGCTTTTCCATTTTTAGATAATGTCACTGTTTTAAATGGCCTCAAAGTAGAGTTACCATCATACCTAGCCAAGGCAGCTGATGTCAGTCCCAGCATTGAAACACTCACATGGTGGAAGAACAATTCAAAGTATCTCCCTTGTTGGTCTAAGGCAGCCAGTTAAGTAGCACATGTACAGCCGTCTTCTGCTGCAGCAGAAAGGGTCTTCTCCATACTCAAGAACTCCTTTCACCCACAGCAAGACTATATTGAATGTTCTCTAATGTTACAATACAATAACCAGTAATTTTTTTGTATTTGATGAAAATGTTGTAGCAATAATAGCAGAAAATTTATGAGAATAATAATAATGAGTATGAGAATTAGAGAATAGAATAATACCAAACAAAAGTGGCATAATTATCTCAAGTCTAGTGTCTCAAGCCTAGTGTTCTCTAATGTTACAATACAATAACCAGTAATTTTTTTTGTATTTGATGAAAATGTTGTAGCATAAATAGCAGAAAATTTATGAAAATAATAATAACAAGTATGAGAATGAATAATACCAAACAAAAGTGGCATAATTATCTCAAACCTAGTGTCTCGACACTACTTCGTTGCGTCATTTAATTAATTATTATAATTAATTAATGTGGGCTACTCCCCCAATACCAAATTATTTTTCAAGAAAGGTCACTTTCTCAAACGCTCTACTTTTACGTGTATTTGCTATGTCTCTAACGTTTTGCAAGGCCGTTTTCTGACTCCCTGATGTTATTTCACCTTTGGATAAACACAGAGACTTGTAATACTTCAGTGATCGGTAGAAACGGAGATATTTTGCTACGAGGTAAGTCACATTGAAAGATTCATACTATTGCTCTTTGTATATATAATTGTTAATTATATGCAAAGAAATACTGTAAATATACAGTTTAGTACACCAACTAAATAAAGCATTATAATTAATGTGAACCTACATATAGATGATTGTGTGTAGTGCTTTTCAAAGCTAGGGATAAGGCAAAAGGAGGTGATTGTCACTGGAATAGTAAAGGGTTCTCTCACTAAGTTTGCTGGATACTTGTCTTTTGCTGTTTTTTTTTTTTAAGAAGAAAATACTTTCTGGAATCAAGTCTTTCTTTTCTGTCCTAACTCTAATGATGAACAGGGTCTTTCTGTTGGAGTTTCTACGAATGGATCATTAGATATTCTATTGTAATATCATTCTCACTTGGTAAACTCATCATCTATTAATTCCCCCTCGTCCTGTAAGAGCTTGGAACTATGGATTCTCAAAGATTTTTTTTAGGAGTGTTCACCCTTAATGCAATTTGTATTTAATCCACTTTAGTGGACATGACTTCAATCTGGTTCAAAATTGTATTATTCTAATTCGCCTACAGATGTGGTTTGAAACTGGCTTCATTCAATTTTTAAAAAAATATGAATACTAAATTAATTAAAGCGTGTTTTGTCCATTTGAAATAGTGAAGACTTTTATAAAAATCTGACTCAACCCTGAGTTTTTCAGTTAATAAGTCTTATGGAGAACGATTTAAAACATGAATAATTAGGAAATGTCTGCATCTGGGTGCTGGACAAATGAGGAGACTTCAGCTCTTGATTCGCATCAAACTTGGTTTTATAGACGAATCATGAGATGATTACTCTGGATTGCCAACATTTCTCCATCGTTCAGAAGGGAATCGGTTCACTTGACTTCTGAGCAGTCTCGAACCCAGGCATTCTGTGTCAAGCTGACAGTATAATTACAACAAACAAATATGTCTGAATTGAAATTGCAGATAAGCTGAAAGTGGAATTTGCCGTGTATGGTGTACTTCAGTTTCACTACTGCACTGATGCAAGTCACGACTCACTTCTCTCTCAGTTTAACCCTTTTAAGGCATTGGGCATATTTAAATGCCCATACATGGCTTCCCATATACGCGGCGGGCATATATGTATGCCTATAAACCTTTTAGCAACTACAAACAACCCTTAAACTATTTAAGAACTCTTTCAAACCTTCCATATATCTGTATCTGGCTTATAACTAAGTACCTACTCAGTTTAAACTACCAGGTTACTACCACAAAACACTGAACAGATAGACTCAATGGAGATGGTAGATGCCCAATTTTCTAGAAAGTGAATGTTTGTTCTGACTTTACCTGCTGGGAATAGCAGCTAGCTATGGCTTACACAGTAGCTGGAGGAGAGTTCTAGCTTCAGTGGAATAACTTCAATTAGGGTGTAGATACAAAAGCCAAATTGCAAACCAACAAGGAAAATGGTCAGAGGAATTCAGAGAAATCTGTCTGATATTGTGGTTTTTATATCAAAAATTCTGTTCTATATGTATTCTTACAGAATTTATTGTCATAACACAGAGCTAATGAATATGTCATTATTACACCATCTGCAATAGTAACATTAAGTTAACCCTTAGAGCACTGAGCCTGTTTTTCAAAATTCTTCCCATTTCCAACGTTGGCAACTCCATTGCATATATTTTGGCCACCGTTCACTTTCTCTACCCCAAACTTGGCTCCTTTTCCGACATGAAGTGCTACTTCAACCAACTTGCTTACCGGGACTTGAAAGTCCCCAAGCACTTCGTAGGATCAAATCAAATGCAGTGTTCTCCCTCTTTTGACAGGAACTGGGGCCAACAAAACGACCCCACTGCATATTGGGACCAGCTACACCCACGATTTCAGGTACCCACAAGAGTGCGTGGGCGGGATCACAAAACCGCAAATTGCGTGGGCGGCAAGGGGCTGCGCCCTCTTCGAACCCCACGTTAACGGTTGGACACCCCCCTTTAAAATTCCCCCTGTAGTCATTATTTAGGCCAAAGGGCAGCCGAAAAACCATCAACTTTTTAGCCAAGTTCATCGGCTTGTGCCTGACACCAATTACAAGCATTTGGAGAGCTTCATGTAGCTAGGAACACACAGCAAACCACGTAGGGGTGAAATGTCACGTGTGACATCAGTGCTCTAAGGGGTTAATGGATAGGAAGTGAAATATTGGATTTGGAAAGAAATGTACATACAATTTTCCAACCACACCCCTCGAGCTGACCCAACCCACCAACTTGATAGCACTCTTACGTTGCCCGTACGCACCTTTTTGCCTTCACACCACCATATGCCATAATTCTAAAGCCAAAAAAATTTGAAAATAAAACATGCTTTAACCCTTGAGCACTGAGTCTGTTCCAATTTCCAATGTTGGGGACTCTATTGCATATATTTTGGCCACCGTTCACTTTCTCTACCCCAAACCTGGCTCCTTTTCCGACATGAAGTTCTACTTCCACTGACGTGCTTACCGAGACTCGAAAGTCCCCAAGCACTTCGTAGGATCAAATCAAATGTAGTGTTCTCCCTCTTTTGACCGGAACTGGGGCTAACAAAATGACCCCACTGGCATGTTGGGACCAGCTTACACCCATGATTGGACGGAATACTGGAGGAGCTATTAGGTTTATCATAGTCAGATTACCAGTTGAAACTGTGGCTGAATTGAGAGAAGTAGACGAGAATCGTCTGGTGAAAAAGAAACTCAAGTCAGTTGTACTACCACTACTGTCGATCTGATCATTTACAATAAAAGCAGATATCTATCACTCATCATAAATAGCTACAACAGTTATTACAGCACATGTAGTTATGACAGTATACATACATATCTTCTACTCTTAGCTGCACATCATCCAGCAACAAAGAATCTCTTTCACAAGATGGAATCTGACCTGGATCATTGACACATGGTGAACTATTCAGCAATACCCCCTCCCCAGTGTTCTCATCAACGTAATCACATCTGATGCCAGGATCAACCTCATCATCTGAGCTTTCATCATAACTTTCTTCAAAAAAATCAACTAACTGTATAATATCCTCAGCTGTGTAACCAGATCTACAACCACTTATTATCTCTGGATAGTTTTTTGTTATTTTAGTTGAAAGACTTCTAACATGTGCTAACTATTCGATGTCATTGGTAGGTATGATGCGAATATCTGGAAAGGCAGGGTACTTGAAGGAACTAGAAGGGCCATGAGGGTGAAGGAAAGTCAGCTTTGCTGAGTCATCCTCCTGAAAGAGCTCAATTACACATCCTAGCCACCACTTTCCACCAGATGAACATGTAACGAAGCCATGAATTGAGTCCAGTGACAGATCCTTGTGAGCCAGTGTGACCATTTCTTCTTTGAATGTATTGGAACTGGAGTAGAAAGATACATTAACTTTATCTTTCGAAATGGGTACAAATGAATGGTATTTGCGAGTTCCAGGAATTGTACGAGATGTGAGGAAACGTTGCTGAAGATGTTCAGATTCCTTTTTGTAATCATCGATGCTTGAATATTCAAAATGAATATTTGGAATGCTAACTTTTGCCCAGTCATACAGTTGGCGTGGAGTCATGATTTGATCATTGTATGGTCGTTGCAGACTGGTTCGGGCTGCTAGTCGTTTTACTGTGCCTCCTAGACCATCACAAGCTCCTTTCCCGTGAGATGTTGCAGAGAAATGCCACTCGGCTGGCACTCCGAACTCTTCTTCATGTAGACATAAGTTAACGAAGTTCTTACGGTTCTTGTATTGTGATCCAGCTCCATCAGAAAAATATATAATTTTCTTAAGCTTCAGACGCTCGGGATGGACAGATTTTAGGTAGCTCATAAAGCACTTTTGAAAAGTATACACAGCAACAGTATCGTGATGTAGGCAGTCTGATATGATGACATAGCTCAGCTCATGCTGTTGACCTGCATCATAGGTGTAGTATGCAACGAACGGGTCAATGGTGGCTTGTGAATTATTCCAATGGAAGCCCTGAGCAGCGTCCTGTATCACGAAAGAATAATTTTCAGAAAAGTCAGCAATCACCAGGATCTCTCCGGGTTGTAAGGCTGACTTTTTCCATGAAAAAAAAGCAGCCTGCTCTTTAGCCAAGAACGAGTGTGGACGCAAAATCTCCAACTTCTCACAGAACAAATCAGCAAACTCTTCAGATGGCAGACAGTGGGTTTCCAATGTAGACCGATCGGTATTGACCCATTGCTTGAATACGACTTGATCAATCTCATACTTCTCCATCAATTCAATCAATTCCTCCTTAAATGACTGAAGTTCAGGACATGTAGAGCACTCACCCAGGTAACATGAAGGTGAAGGAGGATTACACATGATTTTCGAGAGGCAGTTGTAGTAGGTTGATAGCTCTGAGATGTTCAACTGCTGGAGCATTAACTTCACGTTTTGATGGATCAAACATACACAAACACAATGAGTTCCACTACTACCAGCAAGCACACACTGTTTTGGTCTCAGTTCAGCGAATTTGGAAAAACCAATCTTTAAGCTTGGATAGTTTTCTTTAAACTGCTGGTACAGTTCATGCAAATTATTTAAAACTAGACGTTTTTGAAGTTGGACTCGCTTTTCTTCCTGTTTCACAGTAGTATAGTCCTTCTTCCCGGGCATAACTCTACTGTTATCATCAGACAGATAGAACTGAGTAACTAAGTCAACTGTTTGTTTGGATAGAACATGGCCCTGTCTGGCATTAGGAAATGAAAGAATCCCTTTCTCTTGTGCGAGTTTTTTTGACCTTCGAGCTAAGTAATTCAAAACATGAAATTAATCCTCAATCTTCTTCACTGACCAACTTTTAGGTAAGACCGTCAAGAGTTGTAGTTTCTCACTGGTGTTAGTTAGTGTTTCGAATTTCTCTTTTAACTGCTTAATCATTTCTTTACCGTCATTATCATTGGTCGGTGCCGCCTCAATAAGACCTGTGCGTCTCATTGCCTCAGTCATCTTTTCTATTTTATGTTGAGAGTAACTTCTTGTACGGCTCATTTTCGTTTTGGAATACGGAGTTTCACCCATCTCAGCCAAACATACATTGAGTGATGCAACTACATCTTGTTTATCAAGATATGGTTCAGAGTCAGATTCAGGACTAACCGTAGGGGTGGATGGGGTACTAGAAACTTTACTCAATTTCTTTCTACAGCTGTCACAAATTTTAGAACCAGTGGAAATATGTGGAGCTTTGACAATCATCCAATCTTGAACAGTTCTCCATTTTTTTTTACGAGAAGAATATTCATGTCCTGTTATATCAAAAGGATTACAACACCCAGAAGCCATCTCAGCAGAGCTTCAGTATCGACTGTGAGCCTAATTTCTAACTGGAAGTAGTGTTGTGGTAGTCCTGCTTGGCACGTGCAGACTCCATTAAGGTTCGATTGATCCTTTCTGCAACTCCATTTTGAGAAGGTGAGTATGGAGCTGTAATGCTGTATCCCTCTTTGCTGTAAGACATTATCTGATTGTAAAGTTCCTATATTGAGAGACTACACTCATTAGTGTGCACAACTCGAACTCACAGACTTGAGAAGATGAGTATACTTTGAAACCTTTTGACTATGATTCTTCGGACAATCCCGACGAAAATGTCCAGGCTCCCCACACCAGTAGCATCTTTCTTGTGTTGATGTCTTCCTGCTTTCTAAAGAGTGCTTGTCCTGCTCCTGCTTCCATCCTTCCATCCAGCTTACTATCTTCCTTTAATTTCTGCTCCTCACAAATAAGCAACTGTTGAACGTAGCTCAGAGTGACTGATGGTATCCCTAGCTTCTAAGGCTGTCACAAGAGTGACGACTTGATCTTCCTTCTATTGGTGCATTGATAGCCGCTAACCTGTCCGTTAATTCCTTACTTGATGTGCTCTTGAACAGATGTGTCTTCCTTCATCTCCATTCTGAAGTACTGCTTTTTTAGCATCAACTTGTTCACCAGTGTATCCCGCTCAAAATCATCTCGTAAAGTCGTCTATGCAGCTGCCGATTCTTCACAAGAAGTGATCAGGTATAGTTGTGGTGAACTTATCGACATTACTATGGTTAAAAATGCCTTCTGAGACTTCTTTGGTGAAATCCACTTCCTGCTGGGCTGTTGGAGTTTCCCATAAAACCTCTGTTCCGTTCACGATCCGCCACAGACACTTCGCTAACAGAAGATGCTTCATCTGGAATTTCCATGTCGTCCAGTTGGATGAATCCAACTTATTTATTAACTTCAGCCATCCTTCTGTAAATTATAAAGCTCCAATTCTTCTCAAACAGACACAATAAAATCAATTTATTACTACAACATAAAGACCATATAGTCAGTCAACAGTTCCACTATGCATAAAACTGTGTGAAATCCATGTAATCAGCTATTGGTTCCAATATGATTCAAAATCTATAACTATATCTATATGTACACTTTTGTAGTAGAATAATCTGGGATGTTGTAAAATATTCAGATATGACACTTTCATATTTGTAGAATTGAGCATTTTTATAGTGAAATTATGATAATGGTATCACTACCTGTAGATATCTAACAAAGAGTTACTAATCTACTAACTTTATGTGTGAAAACCTTATTTTGTTTTACCACTTAAGATTATCTGCTGGAATTTCAGCTACCAGAACAACATTTGGTGGACACGAACAATTTTTACAATGTTGGATTTGTACCCGTTTCACATAATTTTTGTATAAAAATAGTTACTATTTCTTGTGAAAAAGTGTGTATTGGTTTACAAATGCAAGCATCCTGTTCTTATCCAGGAATCTTTACAAAAACATGATGTCTAACATTTTATTGGGTATGCACCACCCAACACATCCTCTTAAATTAATTCGACTATGTTTTGTAATGATCTCAAACATATGTCAAGAAAGGCTAAATGTTTCTTTAAAGAAAAGGGCAAACTGTTGGTAAACGGTCATTCCCAACAGTTGGCATGCCATTTCTTTTGTATGTTCTAATTTTTATTATTGAGAAACTAAGCTCATGCCACTGAGTGAAAAAGTTTGTATTATATGGATATTTGTATCAGCCAATTTTATCGATTATCGATAAATACTGTATTATTCAATCGTAATTAACAGAGTACATAATAACACCTTAAAGACAAAAGCTAATTGGAAACTTTTAATCAATTAAATATTGGTGGCAGAACATCCTGCAACACACTATGCAACAAACAATAACTAAAATTCCAAAACATAATTGTGGAACAATTTATCCTGGCTGTGAATATGATTATAATGTAACACCTTAAAGACAAAAGCTAATTGGAAACTTGTAATCAATTAAGTATTGGTGGCAGAACATCCTGCAACACACTATGCAACAAACAATAACTCCAAAACTTAATTGTGGAACAATTTATCCTGGCTGTGAATATGATTATAATGTAAGTATATAACAAATTATAAAAAGAAATTGGAAACAAAATTGATGGGAGGAATATTCTACACATCTGGCATTTACAAGTTGCAAAAAATGTTGAAACATAGTTAATCAGTATTCACTACATGTGGTAGTCTCTGTTTATATTGTGTTAAAATGCACCCTGTTTGCTTATCAGAGCTAAAAATAACATTCACATGTTGACTGGTCACTTTGTCCAGACATATTGAAATTTGCCCGGACATTGGGTTATTTTGAGTGGTCATCACTTAATGATATATTAAATAGATAATTAGACAATAATGTACGATTAGCTCCATGTATAACTCAATACAGTGTCACTGTATCGAAAAAAAAGAGTTGTACATGGAGTTAATGCCTATAATGCTCCCACAATCCACTTATTACTATAATTTCGCCGACCAGCAATCTTAGATTTAAATTTGCGACACACTTTACAAGACAGCTTGGTTACCATCTTCTTCACACCTTCATTCTTTACTTCACAGTCCAGCCAGGACATAGTCTGAAGCTCCTTGTCCAGCTCTGTCTGCCACTTTGTAAAGGTTAAATGGGTAACACTTCTTTTCTTAGAAGGCTCATCAACATCTTGCCCTGAATGGCTTCGCTTCATTATAAAAACACTTCAAAGCTTTAACAGCTGTTACACTATAATAACTCACACGTGTGTATGCTTTGCGCATGCGCGCTTAATTATGCTGCTTAAGCAAACATGAAAAAATGGAGAAGACAGATGTAAAAGAAAAACGCAACTTAGATGGTTAAAAGATGGAGTGTTTAAATAACTATCTTTGACAACAAAAAAGTCTTCATCAATGTAAGAATTCTTGTGTTGTTAGCTAGTTAATTATATCATGCATTTTTCAAAATTTTGTCTGGACATAATGACCAAGTGTGCTATTATTTGAGTGGCCATGACCGAGATTTGCACGGAAATTGACCGTTGTCCGGATGTTATTTTTAGCTCTGCTTATAAATAATTAATTTACATGCAACTGCTCTATATACTAACAATGACAAGCAGACATAAAATAAAGTTCATTGCAACAACGATGCACCTCAAAGTTAATATTGAGTTTGTAGTCATCACATTAGTTATGAATTCAACTATCCATGGACTTGTTTCATCCAATGGAGTATCACCACACATATTCTGCTATGTATATTACATATATATACTACCAATGACAGGCACAAAATAAAATGTTCTACAACAAGGGACTGAGGCTTGTTTAGCAATACATACAGATACAGCCTCACACAAGACATTTAAATTCACTTAAAAGTTAATATTGAGTTGGTGGTAACCACATTAGTAAATGAATCTCAAATATCCATAGACGTGTTTCATCCAATGTAGTATCACCAAACATAATTATTTCTACTATGTATATTATGATACATGTATACAGTACAACTAATAATACCAACAGACACATAATAAAATGTTCTGCAACAAGGGGGTGAGGCTTGTTTAGAATATGCACATACGTTGGCATTTATATTCACTTACAAGTTAATTGTTGAGTTGGTCACTACATTAGTGATGTATTTAAAATATCCATGATGAATCTCAAATATCCATAGACGTGTTTCATCCAATGTAGTATCACCAAACATAATTATTATCATTTATAAATTATTTCTACTATGTATATTATGATACATGTATACAGTACAACTAATAATACCAACAGACACATAATAAAATGTTCTGCAACAAGGGGGTGAGGCTTGTTTAGAATATGCACATACAAGTTAATTGTTGAGTTGGTCACTATATTAGTGATGTATTTAAATATCCATGGATGTTTTTCATCAGATAGTGTGAATATGCTGCTTCTCGTGCTCTTCATCATATTCAACAGTAATCCCCAGGCAATTGTGAGGTCCTTCATCTTGAAGCGTATCTCTAGAATGTCCTTTATTCTCCTCATCATTTCCAGGGTCTTTGTGATGATTGTTAAGTCAGTCCCTTCACTCCTGACAAAAATACAAGAATCACCTCTACTTTGTTTGAAGTTAGTAAGATTCCATGTGTTCCACAATCTAGAAAGGCTGTGACCACACCACATCCACTTGGTGTTTCTGCTTTCTTGTTCGGTTTTCCTTTCCTTTCACAATCTGTAATGTAGGCGTAAGCCATACCAGTAAGTAAGACACGAACTCAATAGACTCTATAGGCATGGGTCCACAATACATCACTATGCACACACTGTGATTTTCCTTGTTGAACGGATTTCTCCCACTGACTTCGAAAGGTTTTCTGAACGTCTTGCCTTCCACAAAATGATATCCCAGTAGAGATAGGTATCATGTAGTCAGTCAATTGTTCCACTATGCATAACACTGTGTAAAATCCATGTAATCAGCTAATGGTTTCAATATGATTCACTATTATGATTCACTTATATTTACATGTACACTTTTGTAGTAAATAATCTGGGATGTTAATATTCAGGTATGACACATTCATATTTGTAGAATTTTACAGTAAAATTATGATAATGGTAACAAAGAGTTACTAATCTACTAACTTTATGTGACTGTGCATGTGAAAACGTTATTTCGTTTTACCAGATGCTTAAGATTAACTGCTTGAATTTCAGCTGTCAGAACATTTGGTGGACACAAACAATTTTTTACAATGTTGGATTTGTACCCGTTTCACATAATTATTCTATTTCTGTGAAAAAGTGTGTATTCGTTTACAAATGCAAGCAATCCTGTTTATAACCTGGAATACTTACAAAAACATGATCAACACAACATATTCATCAAGTTCATACCTGACTGGTATAGTTCTCTGTCCCCTAGGATAACGTTATTGGTCCTCCTGTACGTCCTCTGGTTGTTCCACTCGTTCCACTAGAATGTCTTCATCTTTGTCATGACCATTGACTTTCTCACAAACTTCTACTGCAGTTGAGTCGTGTTGAAAATCAGACTCGTTAAAGATTACATCCCGATGTATAGTGATCTTCAATGTGCCCTTCGTTTGAAGACTGTATCCAATGAAACGTAGTTTTCCTTTCACCATCTGAAATATAGGCGTAAGCCATACAACCAAACACTCAATATTGACTGAGATTGGGTGTCTTCTTCACCTTCAAGGCTCTTGTAGGTGTTCAATTCCTCAGGTAAGCAGCAGTAGCCACTGCCCAGTAGTGTTGTGGTAGTCCTGCTTGGCACGTGCAGACTCCATTAAGGTTCGATTGATCCTTTCTGCAACTCCATTTTGAGAAGGTGAGTATGGAGCTGTATAATGCTGTATCCCTCTTCACTGTAAGACATTATCTGATTGTAAAGTTCCTATTGAGAGAGACTACACTCATTAGTGTGCACAACTCAAACTCATTGAACTTGTTGAAGACTTGAGAAGATGAGTATACTTTGAAACCTTTTGACTATGATTCTTTGGACAATCCCGAAGAAAATGTCCAGGCTCCCCACACAAGTAGCATCTTTCTTCCACTTTTCTGAGATTCCTGCTTTCTAAAGAGTGCTTGTCTTGCTCCTGCATCCATCCTTCCATCCAGCTTACTATCTTCCTTTAATTTCTGCTCCTCACAAATAAGCAACTGTTGAACGTAACTCAGAGTGACTGATGGTATCCCTAGCTTCTAAGGCTGTCACAAGAGTAGAGTAACTTGAAGGTTGACTTATCAAAAGAGTGACGACTTGATCTTCCTTCCATTGGTGCATTGATAGCCGCTAACCTGTCTGTTAATTCCTTACTTGATGTGCTCTTGAACAGATGTGTCTTCCTTCATCTCCATTCTGAAGTACTGCTTTTTTAGCATCAACTTGTTCACCAGTGTATCCCGCTCAAAATGATCTCGTAAAGTCGTCTATGCAGCTGCCGATTCTTCACAAGAAGTGATCAGGTATAGTTGTGGTGAACTTATCGACATTACTATGGTTAAAAATGCCATCTGAGACTTCTTTGTGAAATCCACTTCCTGCTGGGCTGTTGGAGTTTCCCATAAAACGTCTGTTCCGTTCACGATCTGCCACAGACACTTCGCTAACAGAAGATACTTCATCTGGAATTTCCATGTCGTCCAGTTGGATGAATCCAACTTATTTATTGACCATTTATCAACTTCAGCCATCCTTCTGTAAATTATAAAGCTCCAATTCTTCTCAAACAGACACAATAAATAAAATCAATTTATTACTACAACGTAAAGACCCTATAGTCAGTCAACAGTTCCACTATGCATAAAACTGTGTGAAATCCATGTAATCAGCTATTGGTTCCAATATGTTTCAAAATCTATAACTATATCTATAATGTACACTTTTGTAGTAGAATAATCTGGGATGTTGTAAAATATTCAGATATGACACTTTCATATTTGTAGAATTGAGCATTTTTATAGTGAAATTATGATAATGGTATCACAACCTGTAGATATCTAACAAAGAGTTACTAATCTACTAACTTTATGTGTGAAAACCTTATTTCGTTTTACCAGATGCTTAAGATTATCTGCTTGAATTTCAGCTGCCAGAACAACATTTCGTGGACACGAACAATTTTTACAAAGTTGGATTCGTTCTCGTTGCATATAATTTTTGTATAAAAATTGTTACTATTTCTTGTGAAAAAGTGTGTATTGGTTTACAAATGCAAGCATCCTGTTCTTATCCAGGAATCTTTACAAAAACATGATGTCTAACATTTTATTGCGTATACACCACCCAACACATCCTCTTAAATTAATTTGACTATGTTTTGTAATGATATTAGTACTACCTTTGTTTATTAAAAACGAATTGTATTGATTTGATTACACTTCTTGAAGTTCAGGTTGAGATAGCCTACTCCTCTCTTCTCAAATATCACCTGACCCCGAAAAACAGCTTGTTTGATGCTAGGTTCAGAGAGGAAAGTGTGAGTCTCACACATTCTTCTGTGCTACTGTATTTAATCAATCGTAATTAACAGAGTACATAATAACACCTTAAAGACAAAAGCTAATTGGAAACTTGTAAATATTGGTGGCAGAACATCCTGCAACACACTATGCAACAAACAATAACTAAAATTCCAAAACTTAATTGTGGAACAATTTATCCTGGCTGTGAATATGATTATAATGTAAGTATGTAACAAATTATAAAAAGAAATTGGAAATAAAATTGATGGGAGGAATATTCTACACATCTGGCATTTACAAGTTGCAAAAAACATGTTGAAACATAGATAATCAGTATTCACTACATGGTAGTCTCTGTTTATATTGTGTTAAAATGCACCCTGTTTGCTTATAAATAATTAATTTACATGCTCTATATACTAACAATGACAAACAGACATAAAGTAAAGTTCATTGCAACAACGGGGTGAGGCTTGCTTAGAATATATGCACCTCAAGGTTAATGTTGAGTTTGTAGTCATCACATTAGTTATGAATTCAACTATCCATGGACGTGTTTCATCCAATGGAGTATCACCACACATATTCTACTATGTATATTACATATATATACTACCACTGACAGACACAAAATAAAATGTTCTGCAACAAGGGACTGAGGCTTGTTTAGCAATACATATTATGATACATGTATACAGTACAACTAATAATACCAACAGACACATAATAAAATGTTCTGCAACAAGGGGGTGAGGCTTGTTTAGAATATGCACATACGTTGGCATTTATATTCACTTACAAGTTAATTGTTGAGTTGGTCACTACATTAGTGATGTATTTAAAATATCCATGATGAATCTCAAATATCCATAGACGTGTTTCATCCAATGTAGTATCACCAAACATAATTATTATCATTTATAAATTATTTCTACTATGTACATTATGATACATGTATACAGTACAACTAATAATACCAACAGACACATAATAAAATGTTCTGCAACAAGGGGGTGAGGCGTGTTTAGATAGAATATGCACATACGTTGGCATTTATATTCACTTACAAGTTAATTGTTGAGTTGGTCACTACATTAGTGATGTATTTAAAATATCCATGATGAATCTCAAATATCCATAGACGTGTTTCATCCAATGTAGTATCACCAAACATAATTATTATCATTTATAAATTATTTCTACTATGTACATTATGATACATGTATACAGTACAACTAATAATACCAACAGACACATAATAAAATGTTCTGCAACAAGGGGGTGAGGCGTGTTTAGATAGAATATGCACATACGTTGGCATTTATATTCACTTACAAGTTAATTGTTGAGTTGGTCACTATATTAGTGATGTATTTAAAATATCCATGGATGTTTTTCATCAGATAGTGTGAATATGCTGCTTCTGGTGCTCTTCATCATATTCAACAGTAATCCCCAGGCAATTGTGAGGTCCTTCATCTTGAAGCGTATCTCTAGAATGTCCTTTTATTCTCCTCATCATTTCCAGGGTCTTTGTGATGATTGTTAAGTCAGTCCCTTCACTCCTGACAAAAATACAAGAATCACCTCTACTTTGTTTGAAGTTAGTAGATTCCATGTATTCCTTGAAAACTGTGTTCCACAATCTAGAAAGGCTGTGACCACATCCACTTGGTGTTTCTGCTTTCTTGTTCGGTTTTCCTTTCCTTTCACAATCTGTAATGCAGGCGTAAGCCATACCAGTAAGTAAGACATGAACTCCTTAGAGAGATATTCCCCACCAGTATCTGATCGTAAAGTTCCTATTATAAAGAGACTACACTCCTTGAACTTTGTTGAAGACCTCAGACTTGTTCTTCATCACTATGCACACACTGTGATTTTCCTTGTTGAACGGATTTCTCCCACTGACTTCAAAAGGTTTTCTGAACGTCTTGCCTTCCACAAAATGATATCCCAGTAGAGATAAGTATCATGTAGTCAGTCAATTGTTCCACTATGCATAACACTGTGTAAAATCCATGTAATCAGCTAATGGTTCCAATATGATTCACTATATTTACATGTACACTTTTGTAGTAAATAATCTGGGATGTTAATATTCAGGTATGACACATTCATATTTGTAGAATTTTACAGTAAAATTATGATAATGGTATCACAACCTGTAGACGTGTAACAAAGAGTTACTAATCTACTAACTTTATGTGACTGTGCATGTGAAAACGTTATTTCGTTTTACCAGATGCTTAAGATTAACTGCTTGAATTTCAGCTGTCAGAACATTTGGTGGACACAAACAGGGTTTTCCCCAGAAAATAAAAGTAGCGCGTAAGTGTGTGTGTGGCATGCGCCAGTTGGTTGTGGCAAAAGGAATTGTATAATGCATTATACACATTAGTTAAGAAAATTAAACACACATTTAAACAATTCTCCAGTTTTACACATTTATTAGTTAAGACTATTTAAACACATAAGATATCTAAACAATTCTCGTCGTAGTGAAACACACGGAACTTCACTCCACACAGTAGATTGATTGTATTTGTTTTTTGTTTTGTGTTTCTTACATACATTGCACATCATTCCGACAACATCACCTTCTGTGCTCCGTACTGGGTATAACCAAGAGAATTCCTTTTCCCACTGAGTCTTGTAGCCAACTGTGTGTGTTTACTACAACCAGAAGGCTCTTCAGCAGCTTGATCCAAGCGAGGTCTTTTTGCCATTGTTATTTTATCACGTTGTACTAATTACGACGCATGCGCAGCAACATAGGGGCGTGGTCAAGTGACTTTAATTAGAATCAACCAAAAAAAGTAGCCTGGCGGCGCGCCACGCTAACGCGCTGTGGGGAAAACCCTGCACAAACGATTTTTTACAATGTTGGATTTGTACCCGTTTTTCACATAATTATTCTATTTCTGTGAAAAAGTGTGTATTGGTTTACAAATGCAACCAATCCTGTTTATACTGGAATACTTACAAAAACATGATCCACACAACATATTCATCAAGTTCATACCTGACTGGTAGAGTTCTCTGTCCCCTAGGATAACGTTATTGGTCCTCCTCTACGTCCTCTCGTTCTTCAGTTTGTGGTTGTTCCACTCGTTCCACTAGAATGTCTTCATCTTTCTCATGACCATTGACTTTCTCACTAACTTCTACTGCAGTTGAGTCGTGTTGAAAATCAGACGTTAAAGATTACATCCCGATGTATAGTGATCTTCAATGTGCCCTTCGTTTGAAGACTGTATCCAATGAAACGTAGTTTTCCTTTCACCATCTGAAATATAGGCGTAAGCCATACAACCAAACACTCAATATTGACTGAGATTGGGTGTCTTCTTCACCTTCAAGGCTCTTGTAGGTGTTCAATTCCTCAGGTAAGCAGCAGTAGCCACTGCCCAGTAGTGTTGTGGTAGTCCTGCTTGGCACGTTTCTGCAACTCCATTTTGAGAAGGTGAGTATGGAGCTGTAATGCTGTATCCCTCTTTGCTGTAAGACATTATCTGATTGTAAAGTTCCTATTGAGAGACTACACTCGTTAGCGTGCACAACTCGAACTCATTGAACTTGTTGAAGACTTGTGGGGAGCCTGGACATTTTCTTCGGGATTGTCCAAAGAATCATAGTCAAAAGGTTTCAAAGTATACTCATCTTCTCAAGTAGCATCTTTCTTGTGTTGATGTCTTCCACTTTTCTGAGATTCCTGCTTTCTAAAGAGTGCTTGTCCTGCTCCTCACAAATAAGCAACTGTTGAACGTAACTCAGAGTGACTGATGGTATCCCTAGCTTCTAAGGCTGTCACAAGAGTAGAGTAACTTGAAGGTTGACTTATCAAAAGAGTGACGACTTGATCTTCCTTCCATTGGTGCACTGATAGCCGCTAACCTGTCTGTTAATTCCTTACTTGATGTGCTCTTGAACAGATGTGTCTTCCTTCATCTCCATTCTGAAGTTCCGCTTTTTAGCATCAACTTGTTCACCAGTGTATCCCGCTCAAAATCATCTCGTAAAGTCGTCCATGCAGCTGCCGATTCTTCACAAGAAGTGATCAGGTATAGTTGTGGTGAACTTATCGACGTTACTATGGTTAAAAATGCCTTCTGAGACTTCTTTGTGAAATCCACTTCCTGCTGGGCTGTTGGAGTTTCCCATAAAACGTCCGTTCCGTTCACGATCCACCACAGACACTTCGCTAACAGAAGATGCTTCATCTGGAATTTCCATGTCGTCCAGTTGGATGAATCCAACTTATTTATTGACCATTTATCAACTTCAGCCATCCTTCTGTAAATTATAAAGCTCCAATTCTTCTCAAACAGACACAATAAATAAAATCAATTTATTACTACAACATAAAGACCCTATAGTCAGTCAACAGTTCCACTATGCATAAAACTGTGTGAAATCCATGTAATCAGCTATTGGTTCCAATATGTTTCAAAATCTATAACTATATCTATAATGTACACTTTTGTAGTAGAATAATCTGGGATGTTGTAAAATATTCAGATATGACACTTTCATATTTGTAGAATTGAGCATTTTTATAGTGAAATTATGATAATGGTATCACAGCCTGTAGATATCTAACAGAGAGTTACTAATCTACTAACTTTATGTGTGAAAACCTTATTTCGTTTTACCAGATGCTTAAGATTATCTGCTTGAATTTCAGCTGCCAGAACAACATTTCGTGGACACGAACAATTTTTACAAAGTTGGATTCGTTCCCGTTGCATATAATTTTTGTATAAAAATTGTTACTATTTCTTGTGAAAAAGTGTGTATTGGTTTACAAATGTAAGCATCCTGTTCTTATCCAGGAGTCTTTACAAAAACATGATGTCTAACATTTTATTGCGTATACACCACCCAACACATCCTCTTAAATTAATTTGACTATGTTTTGTAATGATCTCAAACATATGTCAAGAAAGGCTAAATGTTTCTTTAAAGAAAAGGGCAAACTGTTGGTAAACAGTCATTCCCCCATTTCTTTTGTATGTTCTAATTTTTATTATTGAGAAACTAAGCTCATGCCACTGAGTGAAAAAGTTTGTATTATATATATAATTATTATATAACTGTTGCATAAACTCACCAAACAGTTGAGGTACAATAAAGGAATTAAGTACTAAATATAGTAGACAGCAAAGGGAATATGAATACTTTGACCTAAATCAAGAGTCTTGTGTGCAGGAGTTACAGTCTAGGATTACACAGAGCACAGAAGAATGTGTGAGACTCACACTTTCATGGTTGAACAGAGAAATTCCTCTCTGAACCTAGCATCAAACAAGCTGTTTCTCGGGGTCAGGTGATATTTGAGAAGAGAGGAGTAGGCTATCTCAACCTGAACTTCAAGAAGTTTTCATAACACCTTAAAGACAAAAGCTAATTGGAAACTTGTAATCAATTAAATATTGGTGGCAGAACATCCTGCAACACACTATGCAACAAACAATAACTAAAATTCCAAAACTTAATTGTGGAACAATTTATCCTGGCTGTGAATATGATTATAATGTAAGTATGTAACAAATTATAAAAAGAAATTGGAAATAAAATTGATGGGAGGAATATTCTACACATCTGGCATTTACAAGTTGCAAAAAAACATGTTGAAACATAGTTAATCAGTATTCACTACATGTGGTAGTCTCTGTTTATATTGTGTTAAAATGGCACCCTGTTTGCTTATAAATAATTAATTTACATGCAACTGCTCTATATACTAACAATGACAAGCAGACATAAAATAAAGTTCATTGCAACAACGATGCACCTCAAAGTTAATATTGAGTTTGTAAGTCATCACATTAGTTATGAATTCAACTATCCATGGACTTGTTTCATCCAATGGAGTATCACCACACATATTCTACTATGTATATTACATATATATACTACCAATGACAGGCACAAAATAAAATGTTCTACAACAAAGGACTGAGGCTTGTTTAGCAATACATACAGGATATAGCCTCACACAAGACATTTAAATTCACTTAAAAGTTAATATTGAGTTGGTGGTAACCACATTAGTAATGAATCTCAAATATCCATAGACGTGTTTCATCCAATAAGGTATCACCAAACATAATTATTATCATTTATAAATTATTTCTACTATGTATATTATGATACATGTATACAGTACAACTAATAATACCAACAGACACATAATAAAATGTTCTGCAACAAGGGGGTGAGGCTTGTTTAGAATATGCACATACAAGTTAATTGTTGAGTTAGTCACTACATTAGTGATGTATTTAAAATATCCATGGATGTTTTTCATCCAATGGAGTATCACTATACTTGAATGTACTACCACTAACAATAACAAAATAAAATTGCCTGCAACAAGGTTAATTGTTGAGTTGGTCATCACATTAGTGATGTATTTAAAATATCCATGGACGTTTTTCATCCAATGGAGTATCACCATACTTGAATATACTTGAATATACTACCACTAACAATAACAAAATAAAATTGCCTGCAACAAGGTTAATTGTTGAGTTGGTCATGACATTAGTTATGAATTTAAAATATCCATGAATGTGTTTCATCCAATGGAGTACCACCATACTTGTATATACAACCACTAACAATGACAAAATAAATTCCCTGCAACAAGAAGGTGAGGCTTGTTCAGAAGTGAAATCAGAAGATGATGATTGACTACATGTAATTAAACCGGACTCTTTACATTTGAATCATAATTTAACCGTGTAAATTTTTGGTACATACCTTCCCGTTGACGATATGTCAACAGGAGGGGAGGATGTTGGAACATTTAAATTGTTGTTAATTTTGATTGATTCTTATAATTAGAATATAGTTCTGCTATCACGTTAAAAGAAAAAATTGTTCATACGTTCATACAGTCCTCTAGATAGTTTTGACACATCAACAGCTAACATAGGAGTAGAGAATCACTCCTACAGGAAATATTATAGAATCTTACACATTGTAACGCCCATTGCCTCAATGGGCATTGTCTGATGCGCTACAGTCTACTCACCTTGTTCTTGGTAAAGCTGCTGACATTGTTAAAATCAACAATACACAATTTCGTACTGATGATGAATGGGAGAAATTGCTAACATATTGACGTAGTGTAGCTGATGTCCATGGAGTCTCTCCTTGTGAAAGTAGTACAAGACCATCACAAATCCAAGGCCTCCAAGAAGGGTTCAAAGTGATATAATTACTGGAATAACTGGTGGTAGAGGTGAATCAACATCAGATTGCTACAAAGTTGATTTGTACGTTTCTGTTCTTGATGCTTTTTATCGGAACTAAAACAACGTTTTAGTGACAAAAATAGAGACATCATGCGATCATTGCAAGCTTGTTGCCCATCTTCAGATTCATTTTTTGTCATTGACCATTTAAAGCCAATGATTCACATGTATGATTTGGATCTTGATATGATTAGTTTAGAAATAAAAGTAGCAAGGCGTACATTAACAGGAAAAGGAATTAATGGTGTAATAATAGAACTAGCTCCTCTTAAAGTAGCATTTCCGACCTTATTGCAATTACTCTGAATTGCTCTTACCATACCAGTGAGTTCTGCTGAATGTGAAAGGACGTTTTCTACCCTCAAGCGACGTATATTAGATCGGCTAAATGACATGGCCATTCTTGCTATTGAACATGATATTACCAGTAGTTTAATTTAATTTTAGATAATATTGTTGCAGAATTTCAAAAGTAAACAGGAGAAATCTCTTCTTTTTTAAAATTTTCTAGCTAAGCGGCGGATATTGCGAATGTCCGGTGCAGCCTGAGAGTGTTTAATTGACCATGCCCCTCATGAATATAATTAAAAACAGAACATTTTAGGCTCGCTTTGTGCGCCTACAATTTCTCGTGAATAGTGATGCCAAGATACTGAAGTAAGGAATGAAAAAGTAAAATAACTGTACAACAACATACACTTGCGCTTTTTTTCTGTTGAGTGTGGAATCTCCTGACATTATGGGTTGCAGGTAAGCAATCTAGAGAGATTGTGAGAGAGAGAACTCAACTATTATACCAATAACTTAAATGTATTTCATTTTGACATTTCATATTGCTGCAAAAAAATTATGAAGAAAGAGGAACAGAAAGACTACTATTAATCTACTTTTTACAGGTAGGATACATGTATAAAGCTGATGGTTAATTAATAGTTAGAGGCTATTTTTATTGTGTATCACCCATTCCTACTATAATTTTGGTAGGTTTCCTCAGCTTTGACATAAAAGTTTCAATGGACCAGCATAACGACTGGGTTAACTATTCTGTTTTAGAAAATTGTGGCTTTAACTATCATACCCTGGCTAGGATCACTTATTTTTAAATTCAAAGTGTATGGTTTCAGTTACTTTATGGATTTAAAATCCATTTCCTACAAGTGGTAATTTTATGGGTTTTTTGTTCATCAATTTTTGTAACACTTTCAAAAGTATAGTTTGGTGTGAATTGCTGCTATTAGTTCTCCACCTTACCTTATTCAGTATCAACTTCTGTATCAACGAGCCATCCCTGTAAACATTATTTGGTGACATCTGACGGGCATGTTCATCCCTTCTACTACTAATTCACTTTCAGCTGTGTTTGGGAAATCATTGATGGTGTCAATAGTAATGACAGACACAGGAGACCCTGTACATTCTTTATTCCATGATACGGTAAAGTCTGGTGTTCCCCTAGACAAAAAGCCTTCTATGGGTGTACCTGGTGGGCATGTTTCTTTCCTGGCAGTACCTCTTTACCTTAAATTGGCAAAGAGTTTCCATGAAAAACCCTCAAGACCTGTAGACAAAGAATAAAACAACCTTGTGGGGCAGGTATCTTCATCGTATCAATGGCACATTCACCAGGCCTACCACTCGTACCACTCGTATAAAATTTACTGACACCCTTACCCTCTCCATCAAGAACGTCTTCTAGGTTTGTCTATGGCCTTTATTATTTCTTCATAACGTGATTTCAATCCTTTATTAGCATAAAAATGTGGCAGTAAGTAGTCGTGGTGTTCATGGCCACATTTGTTCAGTTTATTTTCTACTTCTTCAACATACATACAACAAGCAGCTATCATTGCAAATGTCACATGCAAAAAAGGACTTATGGCTAGTATGCTGGTATAAAATAGGTTTGGGAAACTATCACCAAAAGAACAAAAGGTCCACAACTTTGCTGAGTGCAAGATGCCGTTTAATTTCAATGTAGATAAATCTATTTGTATTTCTGCTATTTTGTGTGGAAATAACTTTGACAATGCTTTGTTCGTACCATCTGCCACTTGAAAAAAAATGTTGCTGCAGGCTATATTAAAAGGCACAAAGTGATGCTTTAAACTGTGTAATTAAAAGATCAAATCACATTTCTATGCAATTTAGCTTAGTAGCTAACTATTTATGACAAGGTAGCTTATTAATATTCATAGCCACACCCACACCTCTCAATCCTAGGGGCACATATATGTACAGTCAGTTAGGGTTTCAATCTCAATGAACTCTTACTGTGTGGTGGCTGTGAATAATAATGAAGGGCCGTTCTTGCCAGTTTATCCAATATGAAACAAGTAATAGTTATAACACCTCTAGGCTGTATCTTGTATCCTTCTACATAAATATGTAATTGATACCTTTGAAAACTCCCCTTTGTATCTGGCGTGGAGCCAGAGCTTTCTGGAGGTAAATGTTGGTGATCAGGGACAGCGAGTTCTTTATTTAGGCTGAGAGTATGCTATTGACTTGAAGAAAAATGTAAAATTAACAAGATATATATATATATTCATATCCTGGTAAGCCATAACATCAAAAGAATTTACTACACAGTTTTTCTCAGTGTTTGGAGGGGAATGAAACCCTTCCATATAGTTTCCAACTCTTCTTTGGACTTTACCGAAAGCGTGAGTCACTAAAAGACTTTAGTGTGAAAGCCTCCTTTTTTTAAAAGATGGTTTAATCTCCTTGTCCATCAACCATTGATCAACTAGTGGTTGCAATAGTAATGAGTAGTTGCTAGGATATTGTAACCGACGCATTAGTAATACTAGGATATGAATCCTTTGATGTTATAGCTTCCCAGGATACAAGCCATATAGAACATGACCCTGCCCAGTGGATGTATCAGATATACACTCAAATGATATTTATAATCGATCAATATCATTTTCGATGATGTTTAGAGCAGAGCTTTAAAGAAGGTTAATGCTCAGGTGATACGCATACGCATGCGCATGCGCTGTATTAATTAATTATTGAGTTTTCTCAATTGTACCTATTGCTATATGAGCCTGTGAAAGCTAAAACCCACGTAAAGGTGAAACGTTTCAAAATTGAGTTTTGAACTTAAACTTAGTCTACACATGACAACAAACCCGAAAGTTGAATTTGGTAAATGAGTATACTATATTTTATGAAATATGAAAACAAAAAAGATGAATAATTAACTTCTGTGGTTTCTAGAAAACCAAGGTTAAAGTTCAAGCATGCAGTAGTAAGCAAAAAATTAATGCATAACGAGTAAAAACAATTCCAGGTTTCTTGTTAAAACGAAAATGATGAACTTTCCTTATTCCGGGAAATGGTCTAAATCTTAAAGACAGAAAACTGTCCCATCCCAAATGTATCGCTGTGTAGAGTTACACTTGGCTCACACACACACACACACGCACTCTGTATTGTACTGTGCTGTATTCTTAAAATTAGTTTTTAACTACATGAATTAAACACTTGAAAGTTGACCTCCAGTGTAATTAATAATCTAGAATTAGCACATGCTGACCTTAAAGCATGTGGCACAAACTACGGTAGAAGGCAAAAAGAAAGTGACAGACTTAAACATTTACCAGCTTGCTGACAGACACAGAGCAAAACTCTGTTAGAGTTCCTTCAGAGTTCTTGATGAATACTACGTAGCCAGAGCTGTGCTAGAGCTCTATCATGATAGAGTTCTACTTTACTAACTATACCTCTGCTGGAGCTCTATCAGAGGGTTTGGTTATAGTATGTACGTACGTACATATGTAGTAAAACTACAGGCAGAATTCTGTCAGACTTCTTGCAGCACTAAAAACATCTGGCAGCCATAATATACATACGTACGTAAATATCAGACAACAATAGTATTGTACGTATATGTATTATATTTATATTTAATATGCGGTGTAAGTGTAAGCTGTGTAGTAATATCATACATGTATGTACGTACGTGTACACGCATACGTATTGACGTACTATGTATACAGTCTGTCAGACGAGAATTTCTTTATAAATACTGATATTCACAAAAGCTATACAGTACTAGACTAGTACAAGTTGCAGCAAAAAGATAAATGCCTCGTCTAACAAAATATGGAAAAGAACGACTAGCTCATCTTGTGAGTGAAGAGAAGAATATATCTGAAATATTAACAGAGTTGGATAAAGAAAATATTTCCATAACTCGTCAGTCACTGTGGAGAGCAAAAAAATGATATTTAACTGCGGTCCATCAAAAAGAATTGGACGTCCTCTAAAGCTAACTGATGAAATACTTGACATTATCGATAAGTGCATGAATGAAGATGATGAAACAACTGCTTTGCAACTGCAAAATGTGTTAAGACAAGGAGGAAATGAAATATCATTACGAAGTATTTTGAGAGACAAGGAGGAAATGAAATATCATTACGAAGTATTTTGAGAGGTCGAAAATCATTAGGATGGACATTTCATGGAGCAGCATATTGCCAACTTATTCGAGATGTCAATAAAGTAAAGCGAATGCAGTGGGCAAATGATTATATTACTGACAACTTTCATGATGTCATACTACAGTACAGCTTGAGACGCATAAGAGATATTGCTGTAGAAAGAAAGGTCAGAAACCTAAACCCAAGCCTCGACCAAAACACCCCCTAAAGCTTCATGTTTGGGGAGGTATAAGTTGGAAAGGACCCACTCATGTATGTATATTTGAAGGATGCATGGATGCTGAACTATACGTTGAAATACTTGACCAGAGTCTCATTCCGTTTGTACACCGTGCATATCCAAATGGTCATCGTTTCATGCAAGACAATGATCCCAAACATACATCACAAAAGGCCAAGAGTTTCTTTGACAAAAAGGGTGTAAACTGGTGGAAAACACCTCCAGAGAGCCCAGACATTAATCCAATTGAGAACTTGTGGCATGAGCTTAAGGTATGTAATACTTGAAGTGCAAAATTAGACTATACTTGATAATTAATCATGTAGGAATATTATTAGAAGAGAAGTGAAACCAAGAAGCAAAGTACAGCTTGTGGACGGAATACTCAGTTTCTGGAGGACAGTAAATGTTAGCAAATGTCGAAAGTACTCCCATGTGTAATTCAAGTTGAAGGAAATGCAACGGGATACTGAAAATATTTTTTTACCAACTGTTCTTTGGTTGTTATGCCATTATTTTGTTTATTATACTACTTTATACTACTGTTTTGGTCAGTTCCAACAGTTGTTATGCCATTATTTTGTTTATTATACTACTGTTTGGTCAGTTCCAACAGTGTTTTTTTTAAACAGACCTATATAGTTTTTCCAATTGCAATATTAACAGTGATAATTATTATATCCATAAAATATAATTACATAAAAAAATTATACAAAGGTAGTATTGCAGGTGTCAATTAATTCTGTAACAATGTGATATTAATGAAAAGATTACAACGTAATATTATAGAAATATGGTGGCTGAATGAGTAATGAAAAATTAACATTAGTGGTGCAAGGAACAAAAAAAATTAAAATTGGTGCCAGAACAATCCCACACACCTAATATATACACTAATAAAAAATTAAATTGGTGGCGGAACAATCCTACACACCTAATATATACATGTACACTAATTGAAGTAACAAAAAAACATTAAAATTGGTGGTGAAACAATCCTACACACCCTAATATATACACTAATAAATAACACACATTAAACTAAAATTAAAAAAAGTGGAGCCATTTGTCCTAGGTGCACATACATAATTATTAATATTACAAAAATGGGGAGGGGGTTGGGGGGCGGGAACTATCTTACACATCCCTTTACAGTTACATATAATAAAAGGAGTAATTAATAATAGTTAGGAGGTAAATATTCACTGGAGGTAAATATTCACTGTATGGTAGTCTGTGTTTATGTCGAAAGTTGTTGTTGTGCTTTGTTCGTCTCATGTCTATAATGATAAAATTCTGTTCGTTCCGAGTCTATCTCACTGTAAAAAATTTCAGGTTTCCTAGGGGGAGGTGCACTAATACATCCACCACAACTATTATATTTATTTTGCCTATATTTATTTCTTATTAAACGACGAACGGAACTAACATTTAAATTTTTTTTTTTCTGCACCCTAAGGGCACTACATACAAAGTCCAAAAAAACGTCATATCTAAAAAGTCTGCTAGTCGCACTAAAATGAACATGTCCTGATAAGTGTCCAGTAAATTATATTGTGTTGGCTTACTTAAAAATTCAAAAATGGACCTAATATATTTAATTTCCTCCGGCACCTCCACAAATTTCTCATATGGCAATTCAATATGCCTACTCTCTTCTCTCCATTGCCCACTTGACCAGGCATAGAGCACTGGACAATACTGGAGCAACGATTTGGTGGTACATATTTGCCCATTTTTAGTGTGAATGATTACCTAATGTTTGTGAGAAAATAAAAGAAGTAACAATCAACTATGGATTATCAGTATCTAAAAACAAGTCATAAATGAAGGTGGTAACCCTCATGCAATATATTGATCTTTGAGCGTGTTTAAAAGCTGTTGGAAATAGAAAAACAGATCAATGTAATAGGCTATATAAGAAAGTCAGCAATTTCACCACAAACCAATTATAGGGATATATGTAATTTTTTTCTCACTATGTAATATATACATGCAGTCTCTGTAAATTGCTTAAATACATGTTTCAATTAGTGTTGTTTTGGTTAGGGATTACATTTTAGTTTTAGTTGTTTCCAAATTTCATTTTAGTTTTGGTACAAGACAATTTTTTTAGTTTTATTTTTGGTACAATTAGAGAATAAAATTGTGCATGTGTCTGACACACTATAATTACAATACTTGTGTAGATTAAGGTGTGAACTGTTTCAAACCAAAATTATCAAAATGACATCCTTAAAAATATTTTTAGTTCATGAAGGAAAAAATAATTATAATTTGGTTTTAGTTTTACTGAAGATGGAATATTATACTTTGGTTTAGTTTTAGTTAGTATACATAAAATGGTGGACCCCCTTACTAAAATATGTTTTGGTATACCAAAACAACACTAATTTCAATAGTTATAGCTTTACATGCCTACAGTGCCTTTCACTATTAAAAAATAAAAATTATAATTTTAAGAAAGATTAACACCTATACCCAAGGAGGTCCAAAACCCACAGAGTCACCCATGTAGGATGTAACAGTCAAAGTTCAAAGTTCAAAGTTAGTCTCCCCTCCCAAACATACTAATCATCATTCTACACTTATATCAACTCACTTTGATGGAAGATAAATCATCCCTAGAAGGTAAGGGAGAGGAAGAGGAAGAGGAGGAAGGTTCCCTGCGGTCCTGGCCAGCAGTGGTTAAGGAGGAGGAAGGGTTACTGCAATCCTGGCCAGCAGTGGGTAAGGAGGAAGAAGTGGAGAGAGGATTACTGCAGTCTTCCTGGCCAGCAGTGGGTAAGGAGGAGTAAGAGGAGGAAGGTTCACTGTGGTCCTGGCCAGCAGTGGGTAAGGAAGAGAAAGTAGAGGAGGAAGGGTTACCGCAATCCTGGCCAGCAGTGGGTAAGGAGGAGGAGGAGGAAGGTTCACTGCGGTCCTGGCCAGCAGTGGTTAAGGAGGAGGAGGAGGAAGAGTTATTGCAGTCCTGGCCAGCAGTGACATACATTTGGATTGGAGGGGAGGAAGTAAGATCGTATTCCCCAGAAATTTCAGTTAAATAATTGATTGATGGAGACTGCGATGTGTCGTAGCACAATCGACCAGAAATGACTTGAAAAGATAAGGAGGATAAAGAAATATCCAAGTAATAAATTTGCAGAGAAAAATCAATGGATAATGTGGATAAGTCCACACAGCACTCACAAGCAGCAATTTCTGTGTGCATAGGTAAGTTCCAGTACAACCGAGCCGCAAACTGGATGAACTCAGGTGTTTCAGTGTAATAACCGACTGTAGGCTAGAAATGAAAGTAGAAATTTACAATAACACATGCTATCCTGTAATATTTATCTGTTACAACTATAAACTAGTACTATTAATGCCAATTTAATGGTTTGATGTGTTTACTGTTGCAGCTAATTTTGTTATATGGCAAAATCCATGGCATGTGTTGTGGATAAATGTTGGAGTATAAAGCTGAAGGATATGTTGTATAAAAGCCATCATACATGAAAAAACTGTTAACAATAATATTATTATATATTTAAAAGTATAAGTATAGAAATAAAAGTTACTAAGCTACCTCTTGCTCCATAATGTGATGATGACTTTCGAACGAATTCTGTACCAGTGAAGGCCACTAAAGGATAATCCCGAGCAATAGCTCTAGAACAGCGCAACTGAGCTCTTGCACGTGGATGTTTTGTAATATACTAGCTAGCTAGCGCGGATACAGGTGGAGCTGAATGCAGTGTTAATTTAATAATAAAATGATGACTACCAATTTACTAAATAAAATATCACTAACTAAAATTAGATAAATATATAAAATGACGGAACTGGTCCAATTCATTCAAAATAAGCTAATACATATATAGTAGAAAAGAAGCCTAGAAATAAGCAGTTGACGGAATTAATCTCAGTACACATATTGGAATCAAAGACTGTTCCGCAACCTTCTACAAGCATCATTTATTGCAGGACAACAGCGAGATTTCCATATTTTAGATTCAAATTTTTCATATTTGAATTCCCAGTGTTCTATCTCGGCTTTTCTTTTCCAGATTCGTTCAATAACTGCCTTAGGCTCGTCCATCTTATTAGAATCAAGCTTTTGAATGTTACGGCCTTTTCCACAACGTCCAGCCACTGTTGAAACTGCCATTATCCTTTTCCCAAAAAACACATCTCTGCAGCAAAGAGCAACACAAACTTTCCCAATCTTATTCGGATCATAAAGGTCATGTCTATGTAATTCAAGCAATTCATGAACAGTTTTCAATGGAGACATACATGTAGGCGTCTTGATTGCTTCCAAAGGTTCGTGGAACTGTCTGGCATTAGTTGGAAATGCATGACACAGAGATGAAGTTTCAAAGCCTGTTTGAAACATCTCAGGATTATTTGATGAAGTTTTGAATCGCATGTGAAATTCTCCAGTACTACAAGATGGTGGCAAACAAGAAGTCTCAACAGTAGTGCGGAACTGTCCGGCATTAGTTGATGGAGGCAAAAGAAGAGGCAGGGAAGAAGTCTCAACATTAGTGCGAAACTGTCCAGCATTAGTTGGTATAAACATACCTATTAAGTGTTGGAATTCACTAGATGATACTGTTGTGACAGATGAAGGTAAACCATAACCAGAGTGTGGTGGAACAGTGTAAACTACAGAACTAGAAGATGGCACATTATGTATTGTTAGTGGTTCTGTCCTGCCATAGAAGATGACTGTAGTTCTACATTATTAGAAGGTGACTGGATTTTTGTGCAAATCTGTCCAGCTTGAATCTGCTTGGGAAGTAGACAATATGGAGTCTGTCCAACTAGAAACGTTTCCCGAGTATATGGAGAGTGTTTAGTCACAGGTGACTGAAGGGTGAATGCATCTGTGCGGATCTGGCCAGCTACAGATGACTCTACAGAACATTCTGTGGGGATTTGTCCAGCTAAAGTATGTCCAGACTGCTGAGTACATGGCAACTGCACTATAGGCTTATTTGTGGAGGTTTGTTCAGAGCATTGGGCTACAGGTGACTGCAAAATAGATGTTTCGGTGTTGATATCTGGCTCTGAGTAAGTAAGTCCAGGGTCATTACTTGAAATTATTTTACCAACAGCACCTACACAAACACGAATTACATACATAACAATGATGTGTATATGTGGTTCACATTTAAGTATACAATTGATTATTATTATATAGTCACATGACATTTGGCCTTAATTGCTTTTTTGCTGTGTACTGAGAAACTGAACACACAACTAGGTAGGTATGGCCTCGGAAATAATCAATCACATACACAATGTTTGGCAAAATTGTTGTTATATCAATGCATCTCAGGTCGTAATGTGTTTCATTAAGTTCATATACTAAGGCAAAAAATTATTTTTAACAGCGAAAATATTCCAATTTACAGTGTAAGGAAATTTCTTAATTCTCCCATTACAGTCGTTAAATTTAGTAAAGTACCCTTAGTATAGGACGAAAATTAAACTTAACAAAACACATTACAACCTGAGACGCATTCATATAACAAAAATTTTGGAAAACATTTTTCTAACCTAGATTATTTTTAACACGAATAATTTCTGATTTGCGAGTGCGTTTTCTACTCATGGTCGTTTTGGATAAAACACAGTCTTCAACTACTACTCCGTTCCAAAGTCGAATACGTCTTTTAATAGCTTTGTAGGTTGTCGATCGAGAAAAATGGCAAATTACTTTGTCCTTTATCTTCACCTTTGATAGGTCTATTCTGGCAGTCACTTTTCTGTTGTTAACAGAGACGATTGAACCGCTGTGAATAGTAAACTCTTTTCCATCAAATCTTCGTGACTTGTTCTTCTCGAATCATACTCGAAACCACTGCTGCTTGCAACTTGAAATCGACATATCGTATCCACGTAGAAGAAACATTTTATCAAGTACTTAAAAAGTCTGGTAAAAACTACATGCACGTGACTAAGGCTGGCCCGCGAGGCTAACGCGAGTTTTATGTATGGCTTACTTATAGAATTCTGTCAATATCTGTGAAAACTCTGCTTGTGGTCTTGCTGTAATCTGACAGCACTCTGCAGGAAGTTTCTGTAAGAATTCTGACAGATCTCTATTAGAATTCTCCATTTGTCTGTGAGATTTCTGCCAGTATTCTGGCTGTAATCTGATAGAACTCTGTAGGAGTTCTGGTACTAAACAGAATTCTGTCACTTTTCTTTTGCCTTCTACCGTACCTTGGCTAACACTATGTATCAAGCTGATCAACTAAAGAATAAGTTGCTTCAAATCTGCTACTACAAAGAACTCAGCAGCCAGCCTAACTAAGCATTGAAGAATGAAATCTTAGTCTATCGGACTCCAAAAGTGGAGTGTTCTCGCTCATTTCATAGCAAGCCATAAGTTGGGAGACTGAAACTTATGGTCATGTAATGACCGGATTCTGAAGCTCCCCTGATGACTGGATAAAATATTTACAAATACAAATAAGCCTCACCATGTTGTCAGATACTGTATTCCTACATAATATGGCCTAAAACATATGCACAATAATTATATATATAAATTATATATATATACATCAAGTGACATTAATTTTAAAAATATTTTAGGTTACACCATGGTCCCCTGCCAGCCAAAATTTTCTAATTTCTTTCCTCCTAACGCACACACACACACACACACACACACACACACACAGTGCATGTGTGTACACCTAACCTAAATCATACACAAACACATACAACATCATACATATATATATCTGGAAATTCTTTTAACCACAATAATATAAATATGATACCTCTGATGTCAATTAGCACCAATAAAAGGTTTGTATAAAATACAGTAAACACTTGAAAAGTAAACCAAGCATAGACAGCAAAATAAGCATAAATTCACCTTTATGAAGCACATGGTCACCTTTGGTGCAAGCACATGACATAAACCACATATAAGCAACTTAGCTTAACCATACAGCCATTTTTGTCAAGTCAGTTAAGCAGCTGCAGCCAGCACAGTTACAGACAAATTCAACAGTCCAATCAGAGACAATGAGGTATGTGTATATGTTGATAGTTAAACTACACGTGTACATAATAACATGTGCAATGATAAATAAACTCAAATACCGGACTCCAAAGGTGGAGTCGTCCCGCCCTTTCCGTAGCAAGCCATAAGTTGGGAGACTAAAGGGACCGAAACTTATGGTTATGTAATGACCGGATTGTGGAGCTCCTCAATGACCGGATAAAATATTTAAAAATACATATAAGCTTGCCTATGCAGTCAGAAAGTGCGTAACTACACAAGGTAAACATATTGCTTAAAAAATATACATTGGGCGACATTCATTTTACAAAATTAAATCTTTAAGTTACACAGGGATGTCTACTCTGTTCTCTGTAACAATGGACAAGTCCCCTGCCAATCAAAATTTTCTAATTTTTTCTAACACACACACACACACACACACACACACATTACATACATACATGCATACATATACACACACACACATACACACAATGTTTAATTCTCTTAAACTAACAAACACCCACCCAATCCTGATTAAATAACGACAAGTTTATACAAAGATTCAGTGCATGTGCAGTCTTTACCAATGGACAGGTGAGTTTAAATCCATTACAATCCAAAAATATGATGAGCAAAACAGACCCTTAAAGTACACCCCTCATAACTGTAAACTCCATTTCTCTTTAATCTTATACATGTATAAACTGGTGCTTTGGTGCATGGATGAATGTTATCATATGTTACTAAAATAACAAACAAACCAGAAAGCCTTAAAAGCTATTTAAAAATCAAACTCGGATAGAGAGGGGAGGGTCGGGATCCCACAAAGATATCTTAACCCCCATTTCTGGTTCCCCAGACCAGACTATCAATGTTAAATAGTCCTGCTGGATCAAAGCATCAAAGCATATGAAAATGTTAAGTAAATAATTGAATACTATAGTCATATAGCAACTGTACTTCTGAATTTTGTATTTAACTAGTACTTTTTGGGTTTTTAATCAATAAAAGAGGTTCTGAGATCAGCAACGTGACTGATCATTATACTAGTTGGAGTAGGTTCCCCGCTGCTCACCTCAGTGGTATAACCAGGACAGGGGTTCCACCCAACATGTATGAACATGTGTATAAGCATGGTAGGTAATGTTTTCAAGGAAGTAGGATCTTTTTTAATCCAGTAAGATTGGGCTGTTATTTAACTTCAAGGTTTTGTAAGTAAGTTATTATTTATTGATGCATTGGTGAACAGGACTCTAAGCATTTTCAGATACGGATAGAGAGGGGAGGGTTGGGATCCCACCAAAGATGTCTTTAACCCCGAGTTCTGGTTCGCAAGGCCAGACTATCCCGGTCAGGAGTCCAATAACACCAAAGCATATGTGAATATGTTAAAAGTTAAGACTGTTAAATACTAATTATGGAAATATTTAAAAACACAAATAAACCTGCCCATGTGACAGCACTGAAGGTTGTCACACAGCCCCTAAAGCTGTTAGCCTTAAACTTAAGAAGCCCAATACTCATACTAGAGAAATATACAGCACTCTTTGTTTTTGGTTGGTATCAACCCAAGTGTACTAAGCCACCTCTGGTGCATCCAACCACACATTGACCTTATTATCAAACACACACACACACACATATAAGCCTGCCTATGCAGTCACAAAGTACATAACTACACAAGATATAAATATTGCTTGAAAAACATGCGTTGGGCAACATTGATTTTCACAAAATTAATCTGTAAGTTACACAAGGGATGTCTGCTCTGTTCTCTGTAAGGATGGACAAGTCCCCTGCCAACCAAAATTTTCTAATTTCCTTCTAACACACACAGCATCTGTAATAGTAGCAGCCTTGCAATAATTTTAATTAAAAACACCCACCTAAGGTTAATTAGGAGAGCACGTGTATGAGAACATGGTAGGTAAAGTTTTCAAGGAAGTAGAATCTTTTATAATCCAGTAAGAATGGGCCATTATTTAACTTCAAGGTTTTGTAAGTAAGGTATTACTACATGTACTTACTACTGCATTGGTAAACAGGACTCTTATAAGCATTTTCAGATACGGATAGAGAGGGGAGGGTTGGGATCCCACCAAAGATGTCTTTAACTCCCAGTTCTGGTTCCCAAGGCCAGACTATCCCTGTCAGGAGTCCAATATCATCAAAGCTTATGTGTATATTAAGATTGTTAAATATTTATTGTAAGTAGCTAATTGCTAATCTATACCACACTTTACTATAATCAACAAAGCACATAGACTCTGTAAAAGCCTGCATGCTAAAATAATAACCACAGATAATCCAGATGAGCTGGATGAAAACATGAAGCACTAGAGCTGAAGAGAGACTTATTATGCCAGTCTAGGTTTTTAAGCTTAATACTTGAGCTTTTTAGGATATCAATGAAATAAAGTAAATGTCAGTTACTCGTACCACTGTAGCTTTAGGGAGAGAAGTTACCTCCTGATCAGAGAGAGGTCTGTCATTCAGTTGGGAGTCAGTCCCCGTACGGCCACCTGTTTGTTCAGTTGAAGGCCTGAGGATCAACACACACACTAAAATGCCTTGAGCTTTAAATTTACATATAATTATACTCTGCATACCAGTGGGTAGTTTGCACAAGCTGCACTAAACACTACATATTAGTTCATCAAGCACATGGTCACCTTTGGAGCTATAGTAGCAACTATATAGTGAATCCATTTTGTGAAATCCATTTGGTGAACAGCAAAGTTAGGAAACTTAGTAGGTATTTAACTTGTTACAGAAGGTATGTTTATGATGTCTATGTGTGTGTTGGTGTTTAAATAATACAATTCATAAACCCAAACACCGGACTCCAAAAGTGGAGCGGTCCCGCCCTTTCCATAGCAAGCCATAAGTTGGGAGACTAAAGGGACTGAAACTTGTGGTAATGTGATGATCGGATTGTGGAGCTCCCCGATGACCAGATTTAAATAGTGAGAAAGCCTATAGTAGTCAGAAGAAGCCAACATATAGCTACATGTATATATCTTTAATTCCTTCATCTTGTAAACAATATGTTGTATGTCAAGTAGATAATAATAACCACAGACCATCGGGATAAATTAGATAATAACATGAAAATAAAAAAAAACAAAAAACAAAAGCACTAAAGCTAAAGAGCAGATCTTTTATGCCTGATTAATTTTTCAAGCTTAGTACCTTGGCCAATAAAACTCTTGGTTTTTGGATTTGAGGAAAGCAATACTCTGGTCAGTGGACTCTTACAGCAGATCCATTGTCCAGGAGGCATTATTCTGATTCATTTGTGAGTTTGGGCATTCCACCCAACACGTAAATACACATCTACACACACACACACACAGGGCATGTGTGTACACCTAACACACAAACACATACAACATTATAAACATTATAAACATCATACACTAGTCTGGTGTGGCCACACCCTTCACTTGGAGGAGGAAGGGTCTGGTAACAGCAGCACGAATGAGTTGTGGAGTGTAGCAGGAATTCCTGCTACATTGTTCTACGCGAATAATTAACCACAAAAATGCAAACGTAATAATCACCTTGAAAAATATTGGCTGAAAAGAAGTGAGATCAAATGTGCACACAATATTCTGGTAGGATTATTGTTTACATTACATAGTGCTGAAAGAGGAGCAAAGGTTAGTGTTATCAGAGTTCATGAGTGACAGAGATGTTTTTGTTGTGTTACCAACCAGGTATGTCAAAAGCCGGCATGTGTTTTACAAGCTGCCTGCCAAAAGCCTATGACAAATTAATTAAGAGACACTACTGGCAGTATTGTAGTTGTTGTGACGCCTCTTGATCTCGTTGCTATTATGGAGAGTGTGGTAAAGCAATCCTGTCCACACGCAATGCCATGCTTATTAGCGAGTCACACCTTTTTCTGGTAATTAAATTCCATTTCCACAACTCGTTCGTGCTGCTGTTACCAGACACTTCCTCCTCCAAGCGAAGGGTGTGGCTGCGCCAGACTAATCATACACATATATATTTTAAAAAGTTTGTATAAAATACAGTAAACACTTGAAAAGTTAACCAAGCATGGACATGAAAATAAGAATAAATTCACCTTTATGAAGCACATGACATAAACCACATATAAGCAACCTAGCTTAAACATACAGCCATTTGTGTCAAGTCAGTTAAGCAGCTGCATCCAGCACGGTTACAGACAAATTCAACTGTCTATGTGTATATGTTGATAGTTAAACTACACGTGTACATAATAACGTGCAATGATAAATAAACTCAAATATTAGACTCCAAAAGTGGAGTGGTCCTGCCCTTTCTGTAGCAAGCCATAAGTTGGTAGACTAAAGGGACCAAAACTTATGGTTATGTAATGACCGGATTGTGGTACTCCCCTGATGACCGGTTAAAATATTTAGAAATACAAATAAGCCTGCCAAAGCAGTCAGAAAGTGCATAACTACACAAGATAAACATATTGCTTAAAAAACATACATTGGGTGACATTCATTTTCACAAAATTAATGTTTAAGTTACACAAGAGATGTCTGCTGCTCTGTTCTCTGTAAGGATGGACAAGTCTCCTGCAAACCAAAAATTTTCAATTTTTTCTAACACACACAGCATCTGTATCAGCGAGTATGGTAGTACTCTCTATGTAGGGATGGTCTGGAAAAAAAATGGCCACCCATACATTTCAATTGCAAATGGTAAGCTGAAATCTCTGGTCATATATACAAATATACATAACTTACAATATATTGAGTATTTTTATAACTAACAATACCTTTTAGATATTCAGAGAAGTATAGAACCAGCAAGTAGCAAAACTGGCAAAATCTTGTTATTTTTATTCTTCTTTTTCATAAAAATAGATTTCTACGTTTCCTGAGCTATTAAAGTAGTTGTAGCACAAATAAAAATTTATTTTAAGTTAAGTTCAGGGGAAAAAACTTCATACTGTTCTGTTTCTTGACCTAGACAACGAATACTTTCACCCACTACAGCAACCTACTTACGATAGGATGCCATTTGTAATAAACCACACCCATTAAAAACACATGCAATAATTTTAAGATGTTATTATCAGATGGTGTTCTATCTACAAGATGAGTTGTATAAAGTATTATACATATCATCACCTCCACAAATAGCAAAATGTGTAATCCCAGATGATACTGAACTGTCCATGTACAAATCATTAGTATAACTGAATGTGCTTCTGTACTGCATATCATCACTTCCACAAATAGCAAAATTTGTAAACCCAGATGATACTGAACTGTCCATATACAAATCATTAGTATGACTGAATGTGTTAGTTGATCACTCAGATAAGAAATTTCATCACAATTATGCCCCTAAATTCATTGTATACGACAATAATAAAAAAACATTTAAAAAAAATGAGAGTAGGTAGGGATATATAATATTATACCGAGTCATTTAAAAATAGAATCAAAACAAGAATCAAAACAAGAATATTATAAAAACATGTTTAAAATGAAAGAGGATGTAGGAATTGTAATAACAAATAATTATAATATTGCAGTAAATTTTGAGTACCGTCTCCCCATTTCCGTGGGAAATATCAATACTGTGATTGAAACAGAATAGTCATCACGTATTTGATCAAACATTTACCTGAATTATTTTAAAATAGAATCGAGACAAGAATAATAAAAAACATTTTAAAAAATGAAAGAGTCTGTAGGGATATTTATCAAAACCGAAAAAATACAGGAACAAGATGGCTTTGGCAACAAAATGAAATACCACTTCCACATAACAACCCTACATAAGTATACACAACTAGAGTAAAGTAAAAAACAAAGAAGTGATACTTATGTACGGTTGTTATGTGGAAGCGGTATTTCATCAAAGCCATCTTGTTCTTGTGCTTTTTCGGTTTTGATATACATGTATATCCCTACATACTCTTTCATTTTTTAAAATGTTTTTTATTATTCTTTATATAGTGTCTTGCAATAACTTTTAACAAATGCCCACCTAAGGTTAATTAGGAGAGCACGTGTATAAGCACATGGTAGGTAAGGTTTTCAAGGGAGTAGGTTCTTTTCTAATCCAGTAAGATTGGGCCATTTTTCAACTTCAAGGTTTTGTAAGTAAGTTATTATTATATGTATTTACTGATGCATTGGTAAACAGGACTCTATAAGCATTTTCAGATACGGATAAAGAGGGGAGGGTTGGGATCCCACCAAAGATATCTTTAACCCCCAGTTTTGGTTCCCAAAGCCACACTATCCGTGTCGAATTGTCCAATGACATCAAAGCGTACATTAAAAGTCAAGATTGTTAAATACCGTTTGTGACACTGCTTTTCACCAAGGAAGTCCCAAATACGGCAAAGCTCTGAACTGTGAGTAAAATACTGGGTTGTCTGACTAAAGCTCAGAGGAGAATCACCGTTATTGTTTCTGTGACATTGCAGAAACTTTACTGTTCACTACCTGCCTGTGTGGGTTCAGCTAGTTTGCCTTTTCCACCCAACACGTAAATACACACCAACACACACACACAGAATCTGTAATAGTAATAGCCTTGTAATAATTTTAGAAACGCACACCTAAGGTTAATTAGGAGAGCACATGTGTATAAGCACACGGTAGGGAAGGTTTTCAAGGGAGTAGGTTCTTTTATAATCCATTAAGAATGGGCCATTATTTAACTTGAAAGTTGTGTAAGGAAGTAATTATTACATGTATTTACTGATGTATTGGTAAACAGGACTCCATAAGCATTTTCAGATATGGATAGAGAGGGGAGGGTTGGAATTCTGGCAAAGAAGTCTTTACCCCAATTTTTGGTTCCCAAGGCCAGACTATCCATGTCAGGAGTCCAATGACACCTAAGCATCAAAGCATATGTGAATATATACATGCACTTCAAAATTATATGAGGGAAGGGATATAGGTTATTAGAACCACAATCTCAGCTGCTAAACCAACGTTTACAAACTGAAGAGCATATTAATTTAGTATTTTGGTGTAATAAAGTTCCAGTAATTGTGGGATCTTGGAAGTAAGAACAGGTGGTTTGATACTCTTAGAGTAGATCCATTGTCCAGTAGACAGAGACGGGTCTGTCTATAGCGTTTATTAGTTCGCTGGAGAGTGGGCAAATACATTAAGGCTACCTCTGTAACCACTTTCTCCACTAACAATGGGCATGCCCACAAAACACACACTGACCAACTAAAAAGTTGTGCAGGCCCAGCAGGGAAAGAGTATGCAAGTACCTCTGCTTCAAGTATCTCTGCCTCGAATACCTGTCAAGGGCGCGGAGGAATTTCTAAGACGTGTAATAATGTGGGTCAATCCCCACTCTGTGGTTGTGGTCAATCCCCAGACCCTTACACAATCTCCACCTCTTCCATCATTTAGCCTTCGTTGGATGTGACCAACAAACCAAATACCTCAAGCCATAACTGCTAATTCAAGAATGCCTTCTTGACCTAATAAAGTTTAATGTTTAACAATCCTGTAGATGCAAACCATCAAACTTTACATAATGCGATCCCTATCTACTTATCCATTGTCAGCAGCTCTAAAACTATAGCCCTGGTTCTTGAGCTTTCAGATTCTAAATTAAGACTGTGGTCCCCTACTGTAACCACTTTCTCCACTAAATATGGGCATACCCACAAAACACACCCACCCACAAGTATAATAATTATAATCTCAGTATAATAATCATAATTACAGTCAAGTATCTATAGTCTGCAATCGTTATTTTCCTGTCAGTAGTCATTCTTGTTCTCCAATCACACTTGTGGTGAGGGTTCTGCACTGTTGGTGCATATATTTAGTAAAATCTTTTCTGTGATGCAAAACCATATGCCCTATTTAGACGAAGAAGCATCCCTTGTGAATTTCCTGCTCACAATGTCATTAATAAACTAGCAGCTACTCATACTATATGTCAGCATAAATATAACTTAGTGCTATTTGTTTTGTTATTACCCTCGCCGCGTAGCGTAGGCGGAAGGGTACGGTAATCGTTTTGTCTGTGTGTCCGTTAGCACTTTTTCTGGAAAAATAAAAACATTGAGAATTCAAATGGGGTACTGGTAGACTTCAAATTATACAAGGAAAAAAATAACGTAAGAATTCTTCTAAAACCTTTTGGCTCTAAAGTTATGACAATTTTTATAACTCACAGTTACCGTTTCACAACTTTAAGATGAAACAAGGGCGATAACGAGAGTAAATATGGACACACAAAACACAAGTGATCCTGTTTCATGGCTGTCGCTAGCCAAGAAACACTTCAAACCAAAAACAATCGAGGTAATGGTTGCTACTACACCACCATTGATGCAAGATAGAAAGCTACCTAGCTCCACCTACAGGTATGTGCATGCGTCATGTACTAAACACGTGGTAGAGGCGATTCAATAGTCAATACGTTTTCACACGGAGACTTTAGAGGTAGACTTGAGAACTTGTTCATTGTTTGAGAATTAGATGTAAGATATAATTATATACAAATTATACATTTCATTGATATCCTTATTTTGTCTTTTAAGATATAAAGTTATAACAGTTTTAAATTAATGCCCATAAATGTTTTTCAAATTTATATATCTATTCCATGTAACAAAAGTATTGTTTGTTTCATACACAAACTTCATTATATTTTGAAAAAATTGTAGTGTTTTATATTACTTTGCCATGTAGGCAAGGGTCCCGTCCCGACGGCGCTCGTTAGTTGTGCAAATATTTGTAACATCTTTTCTGTGATGTAAAACCATATGTCCTATTTAGACCAAGAAGCATCCTTCTACCACTGCATATCAAAGTCAAGGAAGAACTAGAGATAATGGAGTCTGTGGAAGTTATATCTAAAGTTGATGACCCAACCCCACGGTGTGCAAGGATGGTTGTTGTGCCCAAAATAAATGGAGCTATCAGAATTGTCAACTTCAAACCACCGAATGAGAGCATCCATGGAGAAGTTCACCCCCTGCCTAAAGTGGATGAAACGCTAGACCTGACTGAAAACAACCTTTGCAACTTTTCAACCTTTGTCCTAGCCCTATTTAGAACAATTAATTACTCGAGTACATGTATGATCTACTATCCACACTCACCAACATTTAAGGTGCCCTATCTCAAGATTATCCACCTAATTTTATGCTCAAGTTTTTCCTGTCATCTGGGTAACTCCCCCAACAGATGAATGCTGCCTTAATTAATGTTGCATAATTAACTTAAAACTAAAAGTACTATAGTTACAAAGTATTGTAGTAAATCCAAAACTTATTATAACAAACATAACAACTGTAGAACTACAATTATAAGAGTTGAAGTGCAAACATTAATGCTGTAGTAGGTTTGACCTACAAAAGTTTCGAGCATTATACTATGTATAAATAATAATTATTATGCTACATTTCACGTAGTATATATTAAAACAGTACAAAACAATTTAACAAAACAAAACAAAACAAAACAATTTAATTAAACCTAAAAAATTGAGTGCAAATACAAACAAAACTTCGTAAGTAATGATAAAAAGCATGACAAATAAGAACTGATCTCATTCATTGTATCGTTTGGGGCATCTTTCACAATGTTTCTGACATCTGAGCAATTCCCCATCATGAAATACTTCATCACAATAAGGACAAGTCAAGTGTTTGTCAAGTGGGTTTAACTGCAATAGAAACATGATTGTAATCAGATAAAATTTGTGCACTTGTCAAGACATGATATGCCATAGCTAATGCAAAAAAAACACAATTAAGAAATAAATGGCATCTAAAAAAAATTTAAACAGCATTATAGTAGATTGTGTGCAGTAGCCACAACTGTCTATCAATGAGTATGGTCATGCTCCCCTGGGAAGAATGGCTGCCCATACATTTCAAATGCAAGTAATGCTCTGCTAATATGCCACTTAATAATGAACAGATATGTTTTTATAGCACATACAGCACTAAAACTAGTTTGATGGCAACACAAACATAGAAATGCATTTTTAATAATGTGAGAAACAATTTGACTGTTTTGCTATTTGCCAGTTCACAACATTAACAATGTATTCTAGTCATACAAAACATTGTTAAAGTAGTGAACCAGTACCAAAACTGTCAGATGGTTCCTCACATTATTATTATTATTCTTAAAGCTGCATTTCTCTGTTTGTGGAGCTATCAGAGTAGTTTTGTGCAAATACAAATTTCCTGTGAACTAATGTTGTTCAATTCGATGTCTTTTTGTAAGTAACCACACACAACCTTTATGAACATAATATTATTAATACTCAGTAAACTGAAGGACTGAATAACTTGATTTGGGTACACTCTACTACTCTATAGACTGGTCGGACCGCTATATTCCTACAGACAATATTAATGCTGCAAGTGAAAAGAATTGTTTTCACAAGTTCAACACTGAAACACATTTAACACATTTGCCAGGTGTTGACTTTGGTCAGCATGCAAACTCTGATATACTAATGTACTTCGATAATTATTGATTATTTTGCTTAAATTATATACCTAAAAACTATATATTATACCAGTATACCTGTACATATTATCATATCATAATAGTATTATTATAACACAAGTGTAAAATTATTTTCATACAGAATAAGCCTCATGTTACAACTTGTACAAAATTATTTATTTGTTTCCTCCCAAACATTTAGGCATGTATACATGTACAAAGAAAGTTAACAAATTACCTCATGCATTGTTCATGATTTCATAATTTATATATTAGTCATTTAAAAAGGGAATTGAAAAAATTTAGAAAAGGTGGACCATATAGATAGGGACATCAAAACCAAAAAAACCCACAGAAACAGGTTTGTGATGGTACTTTAGCCAAAAAATTAAACTAACCTCTTCCTTATGTAGGGTTATAAGAAGTGTTTAGTTTACATATGTTGTTGTTTCTGTGCTTTTCCAGTTTTGATATCCCTACATGCTCTTTCAGCGATTTCTGCATGTAACTTTCACTAATATAGATAGTAACAAAACCACAACCCATCCACTATTTAGAATAACAAAACAGCATACAATCCAAAACAAGGGAGATGACTTCATTATATAATGACCAGTTGAGTATGTAACTTTCAACAATTCTTAAAACTGTTTTAAACTTTCCATTTTGCCTTAGAAGTAAGTACATGTACCTACATCACTTTAAACTACTGTGTTATTTTCATGAATAACTGTGAATAGTCGACGAATTCAGTTGAAGTAAGCTAGTAGTATTGTAATTTTTTTTATCACAACGTCCTGTTCTATAAACGGGATATACTTTATTATTAATTATCAATTGTAGAATTTATTGTCGTATCAACAATAAAGAGCTAATACAGCAGGTCATTATTACACGCTTCACAATTAGTGCATTGTAGCATTAAAAAGTAACACATTGAAAGGGTTAACTACCGAGAATGCATGATGTAATCCAATGAATGTTACAGAAAGAAGCGCCTGCTCTTAATAAAATATATCAAAAAACATTTAAAAAAATGAAAGGGTATGTAGGGATATATATCAAAACCGATAAAGCACAGGAACAAGATGGGTTTGGCAACAAAATGAAATACCACTTCCACAAAACAACCGTACATAAGTATCACTTCTTTGTGTTTTGCTTTTACTCTAGTTGTGTATACTTATGTACATGTATGATTGTTATGTTTGTATTTCATTTTGTTGCCAAAGCCATCTTGTTTCTGTGCTTTTTCGGTTTTGATATACATGTACATACTCTATGTATATGTTTTTTATTATTCTTGTTTCGATTCTATTTTTAAATAATTCAGGTAAATGTTTGATCAAATACGTGATGACTATCATGTTTCATTTACAGTATTGAGATTTTCTGCAGGAATGGTGTCCAGAAGGAGACAGTACTCAAAATTTACTGCAATATTATAGTTATTACAATTCCTACATCCTCTTTTCTTTTTGAACATGTTTCTATATTATTCGTTTTGAATCTATTTTTAAATGACTCAGTATAATAATATATATCGCTACGTACTCTTTCATTTTTTAAAATGTTTTTTTATTATTCTCGTATACAATGAATTAGTGGCATAATTGTGATGAAATTTCTTATCTGAGAGTGATCAACTAATACATTCACTTATACTAATGATTTGTACATGGACAGTTCAGTATCATCTGAGTTTACTATTTGTGGAAGTGATGATATGCAGTGCAGAAGCACAGTCACTTAGATTTGTACATGGACAGTTCAGTATCATCTGGCATGTAGGTTTACAAATTTTGCTATTTGTGGAAGTGATGATATGTATAATACTTTTTACAACTTATCTGTTTTGTAGAACACCATTAAATTAATGGGTGTGTTTTAATGGGTGTGGTTTATTACAAATGGCGTCCTATCGTAAGTAGGTTGCTGTAGTGGCTGAAAGTATTCGCTGTCTAGGTCAAGAAACAGAACAGTACGAAGTTTGTTACCCTGAATTTAACTTAAAATAAATTTGTATTTGTGCTACAACTACTTTAATAGTGAATAATATGAAGATTTAGCCAGTTTTGCTACTCGCCGGTTCTATACATCTAAAAGGTATTGTTAGTTATAAAAATACTCAATATATTGTAAGTTATGTATATTTGTATATATGACCAGAGATTTCAGCTTACCATTTGCAATTGAAATGTATGTATGGGCGGCCATTTCTTTTCTGGGCCATCCCTACATAGAGAGTACCACCGTACTCTCTGATATATATATAATTGTGTATTAAGTCATAAAACAAAGCTACTGCGATGTCAAATACATGTATATCGAAAATGACCAATTGAACAGTGCTCTCTCCAGAATTTTGAAAGGAAATGGTGCATACACATGTAATTATTAATTAAGAATGATTAGGCAACACAGCTTCTACCATGCCCACAAGTGCATAGATTGCCGTCAGTTTAAACTGTACATGTACATTTTTTTACACTTGTAGTAGCAAAAAGTACAGTGTTCTGGCCATGAATGTTTTTTGAACAATGAGGTCAGTTTGGAGAGAGCACTGTAATGGAGTGATCCTTTCTTTTTTCACTTCAATTATCTATCATCACTCTAAGAATACTTACCGGATATCTGGGGCAGTCAGAAATTTCAGAGTTCTCACTCATGGTGCTATATGGTGTAACAGTTGATGATGATGATGATGATGAGGTGGAAAGAGGTTCTAGTGATTTCTTGAAAGGTGCTATAGGTGGATAGTCACTTGGAGGTATCTACACAAATCACAAAGAAGTACATTGTATATAAAAATGGTTTTGAAATAAGGATTAGGTTGAATCAGTGTATTTATATCATTGGATGAATAATTCATTTGGATGTTTAACGCTATGAGGAAGCAGAACAGTAGTAACAGGAGTGCATCAATGAAATACGAAAGGCTGGAGAATGCAACTTCCCACACAAGTAATTAAAATGCTAAACAGAGCACATGCCAAATGAGTTATTATTTTTAGAATATATTGACCACACCCATAACGCATTGATATGCTATGCCAGGTAAAAAAAGGACAAAATCTAGATGCAGACTAACTGGAGTTGTTACTATGAGTCTTGCTGCAATTTAAGAAGACCTTCTTGGAGTGGTAGAAGACATTTTTGTTTTACTTTATATTTAAAGCATTATGTGTATAGTCCAAAACATTTAAAAGTAAGTCATTTAGTGTATGCTCTGTTTTGCTTTTTAATTATAAACGTGGGAGTTGCACACTCCAACCCTTTGATTTTCATTCATTTGCTCCTGCCAGTAATCATCAGAGAATTAGTCTAGTCAAATACAATTTTGTCCATAAAAAGTGCCAAACATTATTTTGAGGACTGTTTCATGCTGTACACTGTGGCTTGAGATATATCACTAACCCATAGTCACTATCTTTGCTGTGTACTCCACTTAATGTTTAACTTATTGGTTAAGTCAAATGCAATTTTGTCTGGACAAAAAACCTAAATTTCAAGGAAATGGCCAATTGCTGCACATTATTTCGAGCATTGCATATATAGTACCTAACGTGTAAGTGAGTGTCATTGTAAATCAATGTACCTAAGTAACAATTATATGTGTCTTACCTCTCCACTTGCATCAGATTGCATTGAGGGAGACTTTTGGCTATACAGTAACATGTTCCTTAATTGTTCTGCAATGCGTACCTGTAACTAGAAAATTATAAAACATGTCACTGCAAGCAATCATACATCCTGAATTCTCATATTTATGTAGAGTGTTAAATTTGGAGAGTAATGTATTGAACATAGTCATGTGACAAAGATCTATTAGCATGCAAGCATTCAAGTATAACTATAAGATAATGTATATAGTACATTGTATGTGATATGTAAATTAGCAGTTAATAAATACCATATGATCAAAATTTGATGTTTGTAAACTGGTGTTTAATTCTCTTGCTGTCCGTTTATAGTGAGTGTTTTCATCTTGCATATGTCTTAATTCATTTCTCAAATCAGCTAAATCAGTCTGTAGCTGTGCTATCATAAATGTCTGCTGGAAAAACAACTCCTATTGAGATGAAAGTAATTTCTGTGCATGTATGCATTTATGATAGGTCCGAGTAGCAATGAATTAGTATGTAGAGATATTGTGACCCTTTTCATTATTTGTAAATTCAGATAATGGTGCTATGCTGAGTCTTACAAAATGACTGAATAGAAAATTGTTACAACTAAAAGGTACAATTTACAGTGGAATTACCACATTTGTCTGTTAGGAACGTACACTTTCAGATGATCCTCTTGAACGTTGCCTTGAGCTTTCCCGCTCAAATCCCCTTGAAGAGTGACTTCGAGAGGGTCTTTCAGTTGAATAGCGATATTCAGAAGTGTGCGTGGGTCGATCTCTTCTATCATATTCCCTATAAGTATCTTCACTCCAATGTCTTTCTCCCCTTCTCTCTCTCCCAGTGTCACGCTGACCTATGGCTGAATTTTCACTGTAGGGATGACGAGTATCATCACCATGTCTCCTACTATCCCACTTGTGTGAATCAATCTCACCACTACTATATTTTCGAGAATCATGCTTACGCTTTAATGATGCAATTTCCTTCTCGGCTAGTTTGTATTTAGTGTTCAATTCACTATACTCATTAGATAATTCACTATGTTTCATAAGCATTTTATTCCTTTCATCTTCCCACTTCCTTCTTTCCTCATTGTACAAATTTCTTGCATTGGACATATCTTTCTTCTCTCTCTTTATGTCCTCCTTTTCCTTTTCTAACTTCTCAATGTCTTTTTTGACTTCTTCTTCTCTTGTAGTTATGTCTTTCTCTCTTGCGTATATAGCCTTTTGTCTTAAACTGATATCTTGAAGCTGTTTTTCTCTGTGATCATGTGAATCAAGTTCGTATTTTTTCAACAGACTGCGATGTGCTTCTTGTGCAATACCAACATCTTTCTTCAACATATTAGTAATCTTTTCTTTATTTTCCAGTTTCTTTTGTTGCTCATCATACTTCACTTGGAGTTGAAGGAAGTCAGCTTCAAACTTCTCTTTCTCATTTTTAATCCTCAACAACAAATAATTCTCTCTATCCATCTTAGATAATTCACCTCTCAAACGCGCATTCTCACGCTGCAAGTCAGCAATTTGTGGTTTTGATTCACCACCATTTTGAATCGCTGGTTGAGATTGCATTTCAAATAGATCTTGTTTCAGCTTAGATGCCTGTGTAATGTAAACAAAATCACTTAATTTTAAGACTTTTTGAAAGACAAAAATACATTGCAGACAGAAGTAAAATAATTAGTGTGATGAAATAAACCTTTTAGTTTTAGACAGTCAAATTAATAATTAGTTGTAAACGTTATATCACATTCAAGACACAAATTGATTTTCGTAAATGCATGTTGTCAAGGGGATGTTTTGAACTATATTCACAATGTTCCATATTAAGTGTTTATAAATTACAATGTTAATAATGAATCTGAAACTTGGCAAATGATATTTGATTTTCAAAACAGGAGACACAGTGAAGTAAAGTGTGATACCAAATGATCACACATACTTGTAACAAAGTTTAAGGAGTTTGCCGAAGTTCAATATTAGTAAATGAATTACATGTATATGCCAGTAAACGAAATTAAACACAGTGTCATTGACTGCATAAGTAAACCCAAGAAATTGGTGTCTTGGATGTATCCTGCATATCTCAGGTAATTTTGAGTGTAATTAGACCCTAAATATTTGGTCCTACAACAAAAATATATATTAGCGCTTGTGGATAAAACTGATAAAGAATAGCCAGTGACATTTAGAACACAGTGTGAACTTGTAATCATAATTATTATTAATAATAACTCTAGAGGTTGTTCAATTACATCACCTAAAAGTTTAGGTGTGTTACATCAATCATTTTCAGTTGCAAAATACAATAATCCACTACTGCTGTGTTCTCCCAACGGCAGGATAAAACCATTCAGTCTAGTACTTCAAGTGGAGTTGAATAACATTCTCATTGCAGCAGCTGACTTTACAGAGAATGTCAGACCATTCTTTTGTCATACATAATAAGAAAAATCTATAAATTACTAGAGTAAAACTATTGTCATATCATTCAAATAACCTCTATAGTTCAGACACATGCACATGTAGTATATTTTTAAATTAGCATGGTGTGCACCTTTCTCTCAGCTTCTTCTTTTCTTTCTCTTAGTATCTGTTAAGTTTTTAAAAGAACATTTAAAATTTTAAAAATAGATTCATTAATATAATCTATACAATCAGGAGAGGATTAATAATTGATTCTCCTGCATGAATTAAAAGGTAAAAAGTGCTAAAACTATTTCTACTAATATAAGATAATTGTTGTAGGAATGGATGATTATATATCATGATAATTGTGATTAAAATGTCAGTGACAATCGTATTGCCCAAATCATGGTAACTAAAATAATGGTTTACTACGCAGTTTTAAGTATAATCACATGAGATTTTTAGCACTACTTCTCCACAAGTATAAGGTATCCATATCCATTTGATTGTTGAATGAAATCTATATAGCCAGTCATTAATCGCAATTATCATGATACCTGGTATCTACTGACTATAATCAATGACTATCCCTACATTGTACTGTTTAGTATGACAGGCAGCCTCTATCTACACGTATTGCCAAAAGAAGACATGTCTAACAGTGTCACTAAGACATTAAGAGGGTAGAAAACATTGCATCTTTATGAATACATGCAACACATGACTACCTTCCTAACTCTCTATGTACACGTAGTTTCTATACTCTAACATAACAAAACTGTTATTAGATAAACAACTGACACAATGTTTGTACGTTTACTAACCCTATTAGCGTCCTTCAAATTCACATTCATTGTCTGAGATTTTGAGAGCTCTTGACGAAGAATACTGGTCTAATGTAAAGATAAAAATGGATTAGAGTATAATGCACAGTGCCATCAAAAACTCATGAATATCATTATGTGGTTCATTTAGGGTAGGGTTAGGGTTCCTTTATGGTGAGGGTTCAATCAGTATCAAAGTGATCTTAGTCTTTGATGGCAATCTTGGACATCACTCTTGAAATGAAGACATGTAATTTATGTCAAATTATTCAACGAAACTTATAGATTCTTCCATTTGAGACATTTCTATTGATTAGCGAGTGAGCTTCTCTTTGAGTTCAGGATTCTGTCTAATGTATAACTATATATACCATGCTCTAAAGCGATCCTGTAGCTAGGTACAAGAATGCACATGTATATTGAAGATTTGGAAAATCATTTTATACAATCATCATAATATTTTTATAGCATTGAAATATCGTAACAATAATTCATTGAATTTATGTGAAACACTTTAAGTGTCAGGCAGATTGATGCGAAATAATTTAAAGAAGGCAAATACATGTTATAGATGTATGTACAAGAAACAATTTTAAAAATGAAAGAGCATGATCAATAATGTCAGAGAAGACATGGGATGAAGCACCTTCTTGTTGTGCTTATAAATGCTTAAGCATGACCATATAAGGGCTTGTGTTCAAGTCCATGTACAATAATGTCAAAATGCTTGTGCTTAATCATTTTCTTTAGCACTATTTAAGCACTTTCAAATCACTAGCAATATGCTACTTACATGTGAGTACTTCCTGTAAGTACTTGTCCTTGGACTAAAGTACTTTAGAACTACAAGGTACATGTGTGTTTATTTTTACCTGTACTTAAACACTTTCTTAAGTGCTGCTTGGATTTCGATTAGCGATGTAATTTACTATTATGCATTATAAAGCTCAAAATGATCAGAAACTCTTTTAAAACAGAAAATGTGTCTCCCTGTATATAATTATAAATGTATATTATATAGACTTTAGAGGTCTAATATGCATTATATAAACTCGCCAATGATAAATTTTGAAAATTTATCAACCGAGGGCTTTGAAATTGGCAGATTTATATAATGTATATAGATCAATGAACCATGATATATAACTAATAATAGAGATTCATACCTGTTAGATTACAGTCGACAATGTGCATTGGCTCCAGGTTAATATACAAAATGTAAACCTACATGCCCCATTGAAAATGTATGGCTATGAATCTCATTATAAGATATATATATAATTATATATATATATATATATATATATATATATATATATATATGTATATTATATAGTATGCTAATAGGTCCTATATATAAAATATAGGACCTGAGTTTTGTGTCCAAGGATGTGATATAGCCCGAGCCTGCGAGGGCTATATCACATCCGAGGACACAAAACGAGAGTCCTATATTCAGTATATATGACCTATTAGCATACTATATACAATATATTGTATGATGGTGACATCTCCTGCATAGTATGGAAATGGAAGGTCTATATACAATATATAGGACTCACCACATCAAAGGGATGATGTCACCATCATACTATATATATATATATATATATATATATATATATATATATAATTATACACACAATAGCTAACAGGTACATCAAAGGTTATATACATGAAACTACAGATGTGACACATGATAGATTGCAACATGTGCAACTGAGTTATTGTTTGAAGAAAAAAAAAGAAAAGAAACTGGAAAAATTAAGGTCAGATATGATACATTTTCTCTTTCGTAATCACCTGAAAAAGGTTTAAAGCCAAAACATTTTAAAATAAAAATTAGATGCATGGTTGATTGCATAAGGCTTATGCAAGGCATTGATTTGGAGTCATAAGAGAATTAGGAAAAATGATAAAAAGCCAGGAATTCTACTGGGGATTGAACCCTGAACCTTCTGATATCTAGTCAGGCACTCTTATCATCTGATCCATCAGATTCCTTGATGGCAAAAAGTATAGGATTGTACTAATCCCCCAAATCCGAAAGCTAGCTTCAAAACCAGCTGTTTTGTCACATTTCTGACTCTTTTCAGTTTTCCTTTGTTTCTAATTCTCCTGCTTGCATATAAAATAATTGTAGTAGTGCAGCAGTTTTCAACTAGACAGACAGAGAGCTGGTCAACTTGTTTTATTAATAGAGATGAAGGTCATAGAAGATTATGCATAATGATCAGGCAATTGTTTAAATGATAGGAGCCTTTGATGTACCTCTTCACTATAAAATATACAGTTATTATATGTAGTAAGTCTTCTCATTGTGTATAAGCAATATCAGACCTTCAACCAGAGGCCCTTAGCTTCACCTCGGGCTGCTATCTCGCCTGCTATTACTGATACACACATCAAAGCAACATAAATAATCAACAGATGTGGTATATGTACCGTTTCTATTAATTTTTGTTTCTCATCTCCACCACCTCTTCTAAGTTGTGTTTGTAACTGGTCATTTTGGGATTGTAACTGATCATTTTGAATTTGCAATCCTTGTATCCTAACAAGGAGATTTTGCTTTAATGCAGCCATCTGCCTAGTCTGTGAACAAAGGTAATGATCATATACATGTATTGCATCCAGTGATTCATTAACAAAACGTATACTTATTGTATTTATGATTAGGAGATATCTAGCTATTTGAAGGGTAATTCTTTCCTTCATACATGAACAGTGTTGAACTACAAAAACATCTCAAATGTCAGCATCACCGAAATGTTTTATTGCATTCCATGAGTGCAAACTGGTATTGCAGTGGACAATGTGGTAACATGATTTTAAAATAAATGAAGATAGGGCATTGCTTCACAAATGAAAGTACCAAAAATCATAGAGCTAGTTTTAAATTTCATCAGTTACAATGTTAGTGAGTAATCTCTACCTATAATTAAATTATCTAAAACAACATACAAATATATTTCATTCTTGAGGTCACATGTGTGTAGATTTCAATTACACATACCATCTACAGTCCTAAACTATCAAAAAGATGTTGAAATTTTACATATTTACATTATTATATAGCATAGATGCTATTGGTGTTGCACTAATACTACAATGTAGATCTGGTAGCACTAATATTTACAAATTTACGTCATATCTGTTACTACTTTCCTCACAATTTGTATAACAATTACACATGTGTATGTACCAAGTATTTATGCAGTATGCACACATGTGCAAGAGTAAATTTTCATTAACTTTGACTAATGACTTGGTTACATCTGTGCCTTCTTCATCATGCTAGTTACTATGGTGACCTTTTTTAGAATTATTTGCCATGTTGATTACTCAAAGCATTTCATTTTGGTCTATAACTATAAAATATTTTATTAAGTATCATATCAGTTGTGAATATCATTTGATACTAGGGTTGCACCTATACTAGTACTGAAGATATAGGCAGAGTATCGGTATAGGCAAATGCATTGCCCATACATTGCTTATACAGTTTACACAATATTTTTCTGGCTTTGCAGATTGCATTATTCTCAAACTGCACAAGCACAATCTGAAGATGTGTGAGGCTGAATATGCCTGTAACTACATGTACAATGTAGTTTGGGCTGAATGTATAGCACACGAACAATAGAATAATTAACAGTGTACCATGTGTGAATAGTTGTAAACTACATAAATGCAACTATATATTTCACACAGATAGTATCGGATTGGATCTGCATACAGCCAATATGGATTATGAAATATACACTATAGGCATATAGGCAAATTGCTGTATAGGTGCAACACTAGTTGATACCCAAGAGCTTCATGTTGCTGCAAAACTCAATGTTATAAAACATAATTATGGCAAGTATTGTAATTTCAGACTGTTTTTTTCATTACCTAAAAAAACAGCTTTGTAGCCATAGAAAATGAAATTATGGACTTAAATTTGGTACCTATGTGTTCAGTAAGTCATGCTCTACACAACTATACTGTTGAAACTGATAGTGAATGAGAGGAATACTTTCAAAAATTAAGATTACTTGTTTGGCATACAAGTTCACTTTGTGTATTAATTTTCTAGCATTTGGAAATGTCCTACTTTGTTAGATTATTTATCATTCAATACTGGTCAAATAGTTATTAGACATGTTTTTGGATACCTACTGATAAATAAAACATGACCTGCATAAATTTAGCAAAAACGATTGTTCAAAATAGTCTGGAATTATTAGTAGTCTAGTCTAACATTATAAAATTTTAATATCCTTTATGTTGTGGCCATTCCTTTATAACAAATATACAAATAAACAAATGTACACTCATAAACATTACTATACTATAATTACCACAGTTGTGGGATCAACAAGGACACTCGCAACCTCATCAGTTATGCACATCAGGTGTGGCTTGTTCAGATTTAAACCCTAGCTAATATCAGCAGATCATAAAGCCAATGGGTGTGTCTGAGGGGTGTATTCAAGGTGGCAAGTATCTGTTGACCCCATTCAATACAATGATACTTTCTTGCATACATGTATACTTTTGAGTGATACTATATTAATTTGGACCCTACACAGGATATTAGAACCACCGGACCAGAACCAAAAACATTGGGGGTAGTTCTTGGAACGAAAATCAACATTTTTTTTCTTATAAGACTGTGTTTTCATAAACACATAATACACAATCAAAGGTGATATTTTTGGATTACTCATTTTAAATTGCACTAATTATATATGCAATGCTGGAGTGTAAATACACGTTTTGCGACTCACATACTCGTAGCTACCTCATCTTCCTTTCTTCTCAGTTGATCTCTCAGCTGTTCTATGAGAGCATCTTTTTTTTGATTAATTTCCATTGCTAGTTGGGCAGTGGTTTTGCTGGCACTGGTTCCAGTCTAATACATATAGACTATATAGTCGAGTCAGCAACTAGGTGGGAGTGGTTTAAAGGCACCTTTTATTTTGGGTGTGGTTAACTTAAATTTGACTTTTTGTCTTTTTGAACTAAGCTACAAAATGCCGAAGTGTCCAACGTGTGGGAAAGAGGTATACTTCGGTGAGCTTTATGTATTAGTTAGATAAAATGGATGGAAGTTGTATTGGATGTTTCTGTTTATCTTGTGATGTGCTAACCAACAAAACAGTTCGCATGTATAATTTATATATATATATATATATATATATATATTTATATATATATATATATACATAATTATATATATATATATATATATATATATATATATATATATATATATGTAATTATATAATTATTATTCATTGCCATGCATCTTTCTTTGATTCTGTGAGTACAGCTAGTAATCATGGTAATAGTCTCTGTAACTGTTGTATATATCACTAAAATAATAGAATTTATAAGTTGCTGCAGGATAATATATATATATATATATATATATATATATATGTAATTATATAATTATTATTCATTGCCATGCATCTTTCTTTGATTCTGTGAGTACAGCTAGTAATCATGGTAATAGTCTCTGTAACTGTTGTATATATCACTAAAATAATAGAATTTATAAGTTGCTGCAGGATTGAGCCTGTCAAAATTTGTTTGATTATGTGACTTTTACTAATAAAAGTTAATTATTATTAGGTATAAGTGAAGTTTAGGATGTACCATAGCACAAAGGGCATGGTCCACCAAACCATTGCTAATTAACTTAGCCATGGAAGGTTGAGGAATGTTAACATATGATCCTAACGAAGGTACATGCAGCTGGCCCTAGGTAAAGGACCACGCCCTTTTCGTTGTGGCATATATTAGAGTGAAGTGTCAATTATTGGACACCACCACTACTCAGACGCTATAGCGCTCTTTCTATCACTGCAACTCGAATTACCATACCACTGTAAGAAAGTATACTAAGTATTATCCCTGCATAACAAGTTTCATGACGATCGCTTGCTTGGTCTTGGAGTTATAAGCTTGCAAAAATGAAATTCGGACACACCTATGATCGGAAAAATTAATATATGTACGGACAGCTATCCATATGTCTTATAAACTGCTGGAAATAAATGGCTAATGTACCATCTGCCAATAACATCTACTCTAGTCGTAAACCAAATCTCTTGCTTGACTGCTTTTTGTATTCAACTATCTGGACCATTCTGAGCAATCAGTAATTGGCGACGCCTTTTTGTAAATAGTAGTGTTTACTTGGAAGTATAATTTTTGGAATTTTTTGGTGACCAGAAGAATCTAATTGAACTCTATACTACATGTATATTAATTTTTCCGATCATACATGTAAGTGTGTTCGAATTTCATTTTTGCAAGCTTATAACTCCAAGACCAAGCAAGCGATCATCATGAAACTTTTTATGCAGAGATATTACTTTATTGCTATGGTGTAGTAATTCCAGTTGCAGTGGTAGAGAGAACGCTATAGCATCCGAGTATGGGTGATGTCTGATCTTTACTCTAATTACAGAACCTAAACTTCGTTTTTATAGTTTTATACTTATAAGACAATCATAACCTCTAAATACGTGTAATATGCTACCATGGGAACTGTTTTATGTGATTAGGTGTATGTTATATACATGTATACAAATTGTATACATCACCTAGACATGGTTTATGTCTACATGTGTATGTGGTGTATACAATCAACCTGCTAGTATTAAAACGTTTTGTGGATATACCACTCAGGACTTGGGTTATGTCCACATAAACCTCCTCCACAGCAGGTGGTGCATTTGTTATATACACATGCATAATTGTTTATATTAATTTTATGTAATCTAATAATTAATGTACATGTAAATTATATAATTATTGCGATCATAATAATACACCATTTCACTGAAGAGGCAAAATAATGTTAGTTTACGTCACTTCTGGAGTTCATTGTTTTCCCATTTTGTAGTTTTTAAGTACAGCAATATAGAATGCATCAACAGCTTTAAGAAGCGATATTGTACATTTTGTATATTCATTAAGGACTGCAACCTTCCATTGACTTGGCCAATAATTTGAATGAAAAGGTAAAGGTCTGTTATTGTTATTTATATTTAGCATCCAGTCATAGTTTAATGACCATAGTATTTACATTGTACATGTACATGTACATTATCATATAGCTGAACGTGTCTCCAGTCTTGGCAAGGATTGGCATCGTAGTTGCTTGAAATGTGCTCGTTGTGGAAAAACTCTGAGCCCTGGTGGACATGCTGAGGTATGTAAGGATAGTAACTTACATCAGTTATTAAAACTAATGACACACCATTTTGCATTGGTATAATTATTTTACAAAACTTAACACTGAAACTCCAGCTACATACATTTGTGTACTGAGTATATTTGTGTATGTGTGTAGTTTCTTAATCCAATTCTTAGTGGTTACATAACACAAATTATCAGTTTGCCAAAGTGCTTTGTGTAGTGTATGTTTACCTACAAGCTACAATGACCATGAATGTAATAAAATGTCATTCACATGTTTACAAAAATCGAAGGAACATGTATGATTATCAAAGCTGAAAAGCACACCAACTAGATATGGAGGGTATCAAAACAGAAAAACCACACAGACAAGTTACCTCAGCAAATCTTCAACTAACTAACTTTTCCCGTTTAACCACTTCCATTTAACAACCCTACATAAGTATAGTTTCTTTGTGTTTTTTAACTTTTTTCTGGCTATATTTATGTGGGGTTTGTTATACATGTATATGGAAATGGTAAGTTCAATTTTGTTTGGTGGTTTTCTACTTAACACTGATTTCTTGCTACCTAGAGGTTTTTGTTAGTCGTAAAAACACTCAATATCAAAACGTATGTATTAGCAAAGATTTCAGCTCGTTACTTATTTTTATGTCCAACATTGCCATCAAAATCTCATGACTATCATTATGTGGTTCATTTAGGGCAGAGTTAGGGTTCAATCAGTGATCTTAGTCTTTAATGGCAACCTTGGAGATCACTCGTTGCTTACCATGGGCATCCATATTTTCCAGGCCATCCCTACATACCTTTTTCTCTGATAAGCATGTTATTCCTGTAACTACAACATCTGCCATGTGTTACTGCTAAAATATAAATAAATTTTAAGAATGAATTTAGGATCCTATGGTTACAAGATCATTGCTAAGTCATATTTTGGGACATAAATATATTCTTTACACTTCATTCATGTATTGCTATATCAAAATTTTAGCAATATGTTTTTTGGTACCATGATTTGTAGAAGGGCAAAGCAATGATGTAGTTGTACAACAAACACAACATTGTAGAGTAGTGTTCAGTTCCACAGTAAATGTACAAATTATTATATATGGTAGAAATATGTAATAAACTAAGGCAATGTTTTGCACTTTTCCTGAGTTACAGAACTTCTGCCATTGTATTCATTAGGGCATAAACAAAAGCAGTCAGTTTTCCCAATTCTAACATTTTCCAGTATTACCAAACAAACATTCACCAAGTTCGCTTATTAAACATGGACGTTTCCTAAATTGGTAGCAATGGGTTTCTTTGTAATTATGTACATGTAGCTTTAAAATCACGTTTTATAGTACATGCAGCTGTTATGAACAGTTTGTTACATGAAAGTGATACAAAATGCTGGCTAGCTTAAACACATTAATATATACATATTTTATGGTATTTTGAACTTTTGACAGAAACACATAAAGTTGCATTCTACGCTGTCTAAAGGCTGGAAGAAACATTTGTAGCAAAGAAACAGCCATCCAACAGCCATCCAACAGCCATCCAACAGTCATCCAACAGTAGCTTAATACATTATGCATTTTGAGCAATACTACGCCCATTCAAATGTTCGAAAGTGAAAATTGTCATTCAAATATGTATGATGAAGCACAAAGGTTAAACCATTTATAAGTAATTCCCTTTGATGTTTTAGTCACTAATGAGGTTTCCAAATTGTATGGAAACCTGCTCTGTACTATGGCTTCTAGAGGTGGAGTGTAATCATGTGTTGTCATGAGAAAAATGATATTACAAAACTCAACTGCAAATGGTACTATCAATTTATTGATAGTTAAATGTTACATTACAGCTACTAAAGTTGAACACTGGGACTTAGGTTTTTACTTCTCGAACTGATACATTCGCTTCAAAAGATACAATCATTGTGTTTGGTGCTTTGTTTCCTTTGTCTGAAACTTTCTGTTTTTAGCATCGCTAGATTGTAGCATTAGACTTGACTCTTCTTGCTGACGGTGAAATACTTTTTTGTAAGCCCTAACAGCAGTACTACTGTGATGACCTGTGATTGACATGATTTGTTGTTCATCTGCACCCTTGTGAGTATTTTTGATACAGTTGAAGAACACACCTTTTAGGGTTACTGTTGTTAGCAAACACCTTCACACTCTTATTTTGAACTTTACAATGGTGAACACCTCCTGAATTATTTTTAGGACCAGACTCTGTATATATTAAGTACATGTATGCTAATGAATCGTGGTTCTTTAATTTCCAACATATCAGGTTGTAGGTTTCAATGCTCAAGTCCAAAACAAAAGCTAAAGTGTCCAGAAATTTCTTTGAAGTGTCATCATCTAAAATGCCTTCATTCCATAAATGCTCTTCCACCTCTGGTGAGATTACTTCAACTTGCTTCTTATAGATTCCAATACCCTATGGATGCGACTCTTTTAGCACACTGTCAAATACACCCCTGAAGTACGCAAATAATGGATCTTTGAAAATGTCAACAGGAACTTTACAGTTATCTTTCATTCGCTTTTCACGAATGTATGGCTGCAAAACCAGCACAAATACTGAAAAGAAAAGTACCACTATGATATGATAGTGCTCACCGTTCTTATTTCTAACTTTTACGACAAATCTGGACAACCAATAGTTAAGCTGTTCATTGTCAATATTTTCAAGATGTAGTGGGATTTCAGCACCTTGCCGTTGTTGATTTACTAACATACTATCCCAGATTTTCACAGCCCATGTTGTTGTTTTCTCTGTTGATGCTGGTATAGCGCCTTCGATTTTTGAAAGAATGTCAGCTTCGGTCACAGCGTTTGCTCTATTTTGACTTGTCTGCTGTACATGATCACTAGTCTCCATGCCTTCTGTAAGTTTATCAAGCAGGATATGGTCAAACGGTCTTCAAAATTGATCAAGTGTTCATCTTCTCTGTGATCTAACCTACATTTGTTTAGTCCTCATACACATGTGCAAAATTCATGAATTACTGTAACTACTTACTAATCTTGTAAATTTGTAAATTAGGTATGCAATTTATGAATTACTAATGCCTAGTGTCAAGTTAGCCTGTTCATACATGGTAGCTCAGTTGGTAGAGCATCTGTCCGGAGTACAGAGTGTCATGGGTTCGAATCCCACCTGAGGCAACTCTCATTTTCATTTTTCCATTGCCTCAGGTGTCTTTCTTTCTTTCTTTCTTTCTTTCTTTCTTTCTACATCTCCGATAACATCATGTATATGCTTTGGTTTGGTGTTGGTGTCTTTGGTGGTTTCATTACCCCGGCCTTCACCTAATGCCTAGTGTCAAGTTAGCCTGTTCATACAGGCGTATGAGATGTTTGATTCGGACCCTGCCAGCTGAGCTGCCTTGGTAGCTCAGTTGGTAGAGCATCTGTCCGGAGTACAGAGTGTCATGGGTTCGAATCCCACCTGAGGCAACTCTCATTTTCATTTTTCCATTGCCTCAGGTGTCTTTCTTTCTTTCTACACCTCCGATAACATCATGTACATGTATATAGTTTTAAATTAGTCACTGTGCATTAGTATGTATGGGTAATGAGTTATACATGTATATGTAAACCGAATTGAAAAAATTAGTTTGACTTGGGTAATTTCATTATGCATTTGCAACGACACTTCACTTATTTTCACAATGAATTTTGAACTCTCAATCTGATACACATTCATTATTTAATGACATACTGTAATTCACATAACCATGGACGATCATCAGAATACAATTCATAATATCACATGCAACCTGGGGCACATTCAGACGGTCCTTCACTCCTATTTTGCTCATCAATGATATTCAGAAGGCACACTGAACAAAGTGCAAAGAGAGTTAATAGTAATATTTTAAGATGTGCGTATCATGAATCTCATTGACTAACAGAATAGGTGGTACAAATTACCCAAGACCCACTGGATTTGTAAGTGACACTCTCATGTCTTTTCCTTATTTAGTCATATAGCTATAAGTGTATAATGTAATTCATAGACATGTTATGCGTTTGATTGTAAAAATCAACTAGCTTTGAATGTTCAATTTCAAGCTTAGTTATGATAGTAGTATGGTTAATAAACTCCAATTATGTTCTTTCTACAGCATGAAAGAAAGCCATACTGTAATACTCCATGTTACAGTGCTCTATTCGGTCCTGGAGGATTTGGTCATGGAGGAACAGAGTCTCACAAGTACAAAAAGTGAGAATTTAGTGATACATAGTTTACTTGTGTGCATGCATTTTTATGCCTCTAGGATGTATTTCTGAGTAAACAGTAGCAGCTCGTAGTTTATATTTGTTTACTCATAAAAAAATCTCACATTTAATTTTAAGGCTTTATAATTGTGCACTATATACACTATTCATCCAATCATCAATATGATATAATTTATTATTTATAGTATGTCACTTTTTCCTAACAGATAAACTAGTGTACGGAACTGATGTTGATATTACCCCTTGTGTTTGTACAATACTACTTTAGGCTCTATGTTAGTACTGTACTAATCTTTGATAGATTATGTATGTTGACTTTACTGCTTGATGTATTTTACAATGATTCTTATAATGATTCTTATAATACATACTTTTATATTATGAACATGTTGAGTCATAACTCTGTATACTATTCTTGTAAGTCGACAGATGTTTACAGACATGTGGAACGATGAGAACATTATCATGCAAAAATTTAACATCAATCACTGATAACTCTATAATTATAACTCAATGTTTGTGGTCTAAAATTGATAATTTTTATCACATTTCATGCACATATTCAATGTTTATATCCATTCTATTATCGATGCATTGATTGTGACGTGTCACGTGTCTGACTTGCAGACCTAATTATACGGGCTTAGCTATGAATAATTAATTTTTACACGCGTGTTTTGTAAACTGAGCATGCTCAATAGTTGAATGCATGTTGTTTGTTAGTGTGAGCAGAATGGATAGTGTTTGTTTACAGGTTCTTAATTCGTTCTCCTTTTGATGAATGGCTGAAATAGAAATGGAGGTTTGAATAATTTTGCCCACGTCTCACCAGCACACTCCTATATTGTATTGGTGAAGATATCCTGACAGCTACTGGTGTATCTGATAAAGAACAAATAGGTTATGATACGATTATAGCTAAATTGGACACCTTTTTCCAAGTGAGGAATGATGTTATTTTCTAACATGCTTGTTGCAATCAATGGTACTGAGAAGATGATGAATCAGAAGAGCAGTTCATTATAAGTCTCTACAGTCTAGCTGAGAATTTGGAAATCTAAAAAATAAAATGATTAGAGATCTCATCAATTTTGGGATGCATGACTGTTCTATAGTTATCTTGGTGTCTCTTAAATGGAAACAGGTCAAACGAGAAGCTGTTCACAAACAACAAAGTCTACTCTAAAGAATCAGAAGCCAGCGCAATCTGTTGATTATGTGAAGCAATGACAATGAGTAAAGGCAAAGTAGCATAGATTCGAAACCACACAGTTACAACAAATGTACCTGAAGGGCCACGTGCATGAAAATTTTCCGAGCTCATGGCTCTATAATTGTCATTTTTTTGAAAAAGAGATTATAGTTCATGGCTGTTGATGCAACAGCACATCTAGAAGATGAGTACTCTTATATGTATGTATTGTGATGTTGAATATTTTGAACAACATACACTTTGATGAAGGTTTCTGTGCTCAGAATAGTGTAGAGTATTAGTCAATGGTCACGAAATAACCTTCAAAGTTGATACTGGAGCTGAAGTTTTGGCGATGTCTTTGAGCTCAAGCAGACTCAATGGTCAGTGAAGATACTTAGTGCCTTGAGCTCTCAATGGTCAGTGAAAATACTTACTGGTCCAGACAGAAACTGGCTAGCTGTTGTCAATTAGCTTCTTACAAAGGAAGTTCAAGTGTATAGCCCATCTATAATTTTTGTTAATTGGCTACAGCAGAATATTCTTGGGTTACCTGTATTTGGGCATTAATTATCTCTGATGCTCTTCATTATTCAACATCATTTCATTTCCATCAGACTTCTAAAAAATAATATTTCAGTATGTGTATAGACAACAAATTATTACTTACCAAAGGCTCTTCATTATTCAACACCGTTTGATTTCCATCAGACTTCAAAAAATTAATTATTTCAGTACGAGTATAAACAACAAAATATTACTTACCGAAGGCTCTTCATTATTCAACACCGTTTCTTTTACATTTTCACTGTTTCATTTCCATCAGTGGTGTAAGTTTTATTCGATTATTGCATCAACGTGGTGTTTTGCTTTTTGCACTAGCATTCATCAGTGTGAGTAATGCTATTATGGTAAAAATACTCGTAATAAAGCATAAAGTTCTGCTAAAGATTAATTTAAAAGTTTATCATGGACATACTTAAGAGTAGCGATTAATATTCTTGCAAACTTCCTCACTGCATCTGTCTCCATCAAATTGATTCGGTTGACACTGTCCACTATTTTAAAATTTACAATGTCATCATCAGTGATACAACACATAGCCACATTGCTGTTTTTTATATACTGCCACACCTACTAATTTTTCCTTCTATTACTTTGTAAACTGAATTTTCCAACGGCATAAATACCCAGCTGTGATGAACAGTCCTCCTTTGACTCCATTTCACCTATGGAGACCAGTAACACACCCACCACCATAGACTATGCAGCCACAAGGGCTAAAGTCCAGGTTTTGATTATCTATAGCTCCCCAAACAGCTTTATTTATTTCTTTGGCCATGTAATAGCCATCTGTGCTATCAGTGTGATTGCGGGGATATTTCAAGCACAGGGTGAACAAGGCTGTCTACAATTCACACTCGCTTTTATAAAGGAGATATGGAGTATAATCCTTTCATTCACACTCAAACGTTCTTTTATCAGCACAATTACCACAGCTACACACTACACAGACCTCGATTCTCACACAATATTAGTGAGCTAACTGACTTGAATGAATACAGATATTATCAAGACGGAGATAGACTTCATGTAGCATTAACGATGTTTGACTATGTTATGCATAATTTATGATGAATCCCCACTTCACTTTCAATTTTATTGTTGTAATTTTACAATTTCCTGCTCTGTTTTCACTTCTACCACATAGCCTTTTCACAAATTTAGCAGACTTAGATTCCATCACAATATAAGAGAAGTTATTACATGCTCTCATAATAAAAGCATCGTTGAGACAACCATAACCTTTCTTCCATGTGTTTGTCATCACAGTGACCATGATGCTTCGGTTATTTGAAGGAACTTGCTCTTGTGCACTGTATAAACTAAACCTGCTGGAACTGTCTTCAATTTGGAATACTTTTCAAGTGAGCTTTGCCTGCATGACCACCGCAGATCATAATTTTACACTCTGGAAAGCATTCTGCTACTGGTTTCGCAGAATATAAGTCGGAATCTTCCCAATGGACACCAATTTACATCCCTTTCGCTCTAGCTAGCTTCATAACCACCCCGTGCTTCAAATTCTTCCATGGATTTAGATGATCCTTTATATAGATAGCTCCCTTGACTGTGCTATCCCTAACCATGTTGATATAAGTGTTTGTAATATAACAGCACTCCATTAAGGTATAGTGCAACACAGCATAAACTTCCAATTTGACACTTGCACATTTTTATAAATATTTTTTTGGTTTTGTATTTATTTCATTTGAAACTTACTACTTTGTAAGAACTGTTTGATTCTTTTTTGCACTGGAAAATGTCACACTACATTGCAAAAAGAAAATTAGCCATTTTCTTGATATTTAGTATATTATAGATTTGTACCTTTTTTTCCAGGTCTAGTCCACCTGCATACCCTCCCGGGTATATTGTCTTACTTTTTAATAATAATTTGCTATATTTTCTCCTGTAATGGAATCGAAAGCTTTCGAAATATTTTTTCTTAAGGACGGCAGTGTGTATTTACAATATGCCTTAGTGTACCTTCTTGCTTGGCTCCAAACGCGTTCAATTGGGTTAAGTTCTGGATGAAATTTTGGTAAAAACAAACATGTGTCCTTTCCCATTTAAAACGTGTTGTATTCGGCAAGTCTCATTCTTAAAAATCATCCACTTAATACCTTTCTCATTTCATCTCCATTCTTTTTAATTGTATTGACATCTTGATCAATAATTAATTTTATCCTCTTAGGAACACATACACTAAAATTCATCTTCTGAACCGGTCCATTCCATATGGACCGGTTCCCACCAGGCTTTACATTCATCTGTGATACATCTAAAGCATCATCAGATCGTGCAGTGTGACAACTGCTGTGATCAATTATTTTTTCCTTCTGGGTGGATTAAAGACATGACATGGTTCATGTGTAGCTAGTTTAACAGTAAGAAGACTCAAAAGAGTTTCAATATCTAAATTTGGATGGAAAGAGGTTTTGTTCTTCCTGACCATGGAAAAAAACCTTTCTTCCTCTACATTTTGAATGTGGAATAATGAGTATCAGGAGTGCTAACTTAGAAAGTCTACCATACGTCTTATGCCCATCTCCATATTTCATAGTAGACGAGAAATTCCAAATGATATCCATTCTGTAGTGGTAGTGTTCGTGTTCAGAGTTATCTGGATCTTCATAAACCTTAGCATCATCTCAAACAGACTGGGGGATGTCTGTATTACTTAAAAGCTGGTACTCTACCAGTTCTGATGAGGATGAAAATGGTATTGTGGGTATACTATGATATAAATGAAGCTAAAATATTCTGCTTGAATTAAATTCTTAATCGGTCTTCAAAATTAACAATTGAAGCATTCCTTAAAACTTCATCATGGAGTGGCAGATTCTTCAGAGAATATTCCACAGCTTTTTCAAAGAAGGTCCTCACTCCACTATAAAAGACTGAGAACTGCCTGTTATTAAGGTAGGAAGGGAGGATAAAATTTTGTGATTGATAATCAATGTTTTATAGCATTTTGTTAAAGCAGTACACCTACTAATTACAAATATGCAATTTGAGATGTTTGCTACTTTCAGATATAGAAATATTCTGTTCAACGTCAATATTTCTTTGCAGATTCAATGGTAAATTTCGCCACAAGAAAAGAATTAACATTTGTTTTTTGTGTTCAAATTTATAGTTCCATTCCAGATATAAACATCTGCTGTGGTGAAATTTCGTTTTCTCTCAAATATATTTTATTATTCATCATTATATCCTATTCTGGTAAGAGAGACCAGAAGGAAAAAAAATCCACGACAGAATTGTACATTATTTAGAAGTTATTACGAGTGGGCTGTTCAATTGGGTGAGGAATACGCTTCATTGGCGAAAAAAGCGTTGAAGTGAATCGAAGCATGTGCCCATGCGCGCATGCATAATTAATGGCGTACCTATTTATTTCAAAATGGATACAAAAAAAAGTAAGAGAGATATCAAAGAAAAGAATGAAGATGATGAACTTGAGGAGAAAGATTGGACAGCCACAGGAGGAGAGAAGGATCCCAGATATTAATCCTGTTGAAACAGAATCTACCTCACAACTACCAGGAAACAACAACACGTGTTATGCTTTGTGGTGGACATGTTGCTCGTGCTCACATTAATAAACTAAAGAAAATGGCTGGAATAAAAACATTCACTGAACGATATATGAATAAGTATAGAGTAAAGTTTCCAGATGTTGACACAGTTGAGTGTTGTTGTTCAGGTGGTAAACACAAGAAGAGGTGTGGTTGTTTATCAGATAGGTTCATTAGACAGGCACGTATTAATTTCTACTGCTGCCTTGTTCACTCAGGTAAGGATCCAGATTCCTTTAAAAAGAAATTATGTAACTTAGGTAAGTACCATGCTCGTAATATCCATCAGTGGGAGGGTGGTACTTGTGATTTAGCCTATGAGATCGAGTGTGATGAACGTGCTTCTCGTGCTTATGATTTAATACATCCTGTACTAGGGAGGGGACATTCTAACCTCCAGTTAGATTTAGGTCAAAAAATCTTCATTTACATAGATTACATTACATAACATCAACAAATTTGGGTTTGTGTCAAAGTAATATGACATGGTTAACAGGTAAGAGAGAGGTGTACATTACCACTGGATGTTAGATTTGCTCCGCAGACTTAAGTTGCCTCTGTTTGATGGAATGGAGGAAGCTCTAAGGAAGGCAAATGATGAAAGGGCAAAAAAGTTGGAGAAACTCAAAACTGATGAATTTAAAAAGAAAAGAATTGCACTGAAAAGGAAGAAAGAAATAGAACAAGAGGTAAGGAAACAATGGTTACAGGAACAAGAGACAAGTCATGGATATGGTAATGATGATGAGGCCCATGATGATGATGATGCTACTGTTCAAGGTGGTAGTGATCTGCTGTCACAAACAACTGTTACTGGACCCGATGGTGGTTCTGTTGTAACAAGTAAGAAAACTTGTAAGTGTGGTTCTACTGAATATTTACGTACAAGCCATCACGAATGTCCTATTAATTAAAATCTATAATAGTTCATTTGATATTGTTGTTTCTTTACAGAGCATTTTTTGCAACTTTTTTTAATACTTGTCTGGCAAATGTGTATGTATACATCAAAGGTCTTGTGAAGCCACAGAACTCACTCATATACTTCGTGTGTTTTTAGCTTCTGGACCAACATATGGACTACTATACACTCTGACCTCCATGTGGTGTAGTCTGGATTTATACTAACAAGAGTGCTACTATTTGTGTGCTTTTTTTAATATCACTATCAGGTATTTTAGTTGTATTCTTCTACAAAATGGCAACCAGTTTTGATAATACTGAAGCAACACTTTCTTGTTCACCAGAACACATGTATACAGAAATTGGACATTTGTACTTCAGCTTTTATTTAATCTCTATCATAGTTGAATCAAAAATGATTAATTATTATTATTAATTATTATAGTTGAATCAAACATGATTATTATAGTTAATCGAAAATGATTAATTTATCATTGAATTTAAATTTATGAGATGATGAGAAAAAATTAATTGAAAAAAATCGAACCAGTCATTCATGAAGTGCCTTCTAGAAGCACAAACTGGTGTTGAATCGAAAATGATTAATTTATTATGAATTTAAATTTATGAGATGATGAGAAAAAATTAATTGAAAAAATTGAACCAGTCATTCATGAAGTGCCTTCTGCACAAACTGGTGTTGAATCGAAAATGATTAATTTATCATGAATTTAAATTTATGAGATGATGATTTAATTGAAAAAATTGAACCAGTCATTCATGAAGTGCCTTCTGCACAAACTGGTGTTGAATCGAAAATGATTAATTTATCATGAATTTAAATTTATAAGATGAACCAGTCATTCATGAAGTGCCTTCTGCACAAACTGGTGTTGAATCGAAAATGATTAATTTATCATGAATTTAAATCGAACCAGTCATTCATGAAGTGCCTTCTGCACAAACTGGTAAATATACCTAAATCTATATCTTAACTGCCACTTGCAATTTGATTTCAGAGTTGGACACCACCTTGCTCCAACAAAGCATTCCCTGAAAGAACAATGTAGCTAAAGGAATCTAATGAATTGATTAACTACCTTCTGTCCTTCCAAGTATAAACCTAGGTGACCAGTCTCAGTTACAGTACCCATTGACACCTCTTTCAAACAGTGGGATGCTATGTAAAAAAGAAGTTGACCCAATTGGGACGAGTCCAAATTCACAATGTGATTAAAAACACCTGAGATAGGTAGTTTCTTACCCTGTGAACAGTAGTAATAACCTTAATATAGTTAGCACCAAGGCATAGGGAAAACCAAAGGTACAATTTTGGACATTGGTTACTGACTATTAGTTAGAATTTCGATTAACCACACTTGCTATGCAAAATTTGTGGAATTTATAGGAAAACAAATGTTCATTGAAGGCTGTCCTTGCAACTTAATTAAAGAGATGCCTATTTTATTAGCATTCTTTGTAAATTGCTATATTATCAAGTGGAGGGTCTGTACAAAACCCCATGCAAGATGTAGCTACAATTTCAAATAGTTTACCTCAGCACAAAAGACTACTGCTTTTGATTCACTGTCGATAAGACAGCAGACATCTGGCTTTCCCTGGTTAAGAAAAGCGTAATTAAATTGCATATGACCATTCTCAACAAATTTACTTTAAGAAGATAAAAATTGTGGGTCCAATATGTACCACCTCCTTGTGAATCTGGTTCATCAGTATTCATGGTTTTAGCCTCAACTTCAAGGTATGTCCCACCATCGTGATCTGCTCTAGCAGGATGAGTACTAGATAAATAATGATGCAAAAAGTAATGAAATTTGAACAAAGTTAAGGTTGTAGCATCACCCACTGATAGTTAAAACTAGACTTACATGTTGAAATATTCAGAATGTTTTCGACATACATAGTGGTGACGAACACTTTGGAGAATGGAATGAATATATTCTTTAATTTTATCATTGCCAAAGCGAACTATGGCGGCTTTTCTAGCACAAACTGCAAGGTCATACACATTATCAGGCTACAGAAAAAAATAAATACCATCACACACATTACACATGTACAAGACAATAAAAATTTACCAATCCAGGTGGTACAGGGTTGTGTGCCAGTTGTGACCACTGAACCTGGAAAAGGTTGTTTTTAAAAGTTGAATTGGTATATAATTGGTGGCAATCAGGACATTTTTGGGTACTTCCAGGCCATTCAAGTTTCGTTGGATCACTGTTCTCAAAAAATATTTTTACTTTTACTTCTGAAATGATATCTTCATCTTCATCCCTAAACACATACCGTGTCATCAATCCAGTCTTTAAAATGGCTGAAGGTTGCCATGTTTGAACCGTCCTGAACAATGTAATCTACAAAGAGTGCATATACATGTTGCATGAAATGTTTGATGCATAATTTACCTCGTATTGCTATACCACAACGCAATTGATCATCTAGATGAGGAAAACATTTTTATAAAAAGTTAAAATAGAGGTCTGAGCAGGGTAAAAAATTTAATTGTAAATGCTATAATAAACCAATCATATTTTGTAGAGATACAGTCAAATACTTGATCAAAACACCAAATCTTACATTTTTTTCATTTTAATGGAGGACTATCTTTAGGACTTGAAGAAGCTGAACTCACACTATCTGTTTTGGATATTCTTTCTTTCCATGTTTTTCCCACATGTTTCAATCTACAAATAATGGAGGTATAATTAAATTCCAAGATCTACAGGAATACAACTTACTTTGATTCAGATGATGATGATGATGTTGATGACAACTGACTCATACTTATTGAAATGTTATGATCAGTAAGTTGTGTTCACCTATATTTGTTCACATGTATAAGATATATGACAATGCATGTGAAAACGAGTGATTAAGGAAAGTAGTAATTTAAATGATTTGGGATTTCATAATGGAAACCAAATAAATTTGGTATCCAGGAAGAGTAACAATTGCTCATTTTTTTGTTATGTTAATAATACAAAAGGACCAAATGGACACATTTACATGAACAAATAGTTAGTCACTCATCTGAGCAGAGTAACACTTGCTTGCTTGTACTATCTTGATGTAAAACAATTCAAATGCGGGCAGAGTTTCATGTATTATAATCATGCTTAAATAGCAAATTTTAATTACATATACCTGTAAATCTTTTCAGAAGCACTTAAAGATTTGTAAGCCTTTTTTGGAAATTAATTTGTAGGAAATGAGTGTTAAAACTCATTCATGGTCAGGTTATATGTAAACTTAATTAAGTTTCAAAATCACCCTCTCTTCTGGGTGAAGGTGCAAATGACTCTTGATTTACTAAGAATTTTAAAAGCCATCTGGGCAGTCTTAAATTTGTCATAACAACATAACTTTAAAGCTTTTGACCACGTGAAATTTTACCTATGGGTTGTGATACATGTCCTGTGGTTAAACAATATTTATAGTGTGCCCAAAAAGCTTTAAAGTGCAGGAAATAGATTAGTTGTCATGTCCATTTGCAATACAAGGCCTATAATCACCTTGCCTAGAGTCTTATGGCCCTCAGGCCTATTGATTATAAACTGATACATAGAAAGAGAGAAAGATAGAGTTTCATTTAGTCAGCCAATCAAGTTGAGGTTAAAGTACAACTATAATTATATATTGTTAAATAAATTATATTTAGCAAATTTACATCAATTATCAATCACCTTTGATAAACGTTTTTATTAGCTACAAAAGATAATAATATTGCAGTATGGTACTTGCTTCAAAATCACAGTACAACTGTCTTGAAAACAATTCGACTGTGAAAACATAAACATATAGTATGTACTAGCTAATTTACACACATCAATCATTTTTAATAATTATTGATGTCAGCTATATTTAAACATACATGTAATATAAATTATTCTAGTATAGTACTTAGCCAATTTACACCAATTATGACTTACTTAAAATCACAGATCACCTGTCTTGACAACAACTCAACTGTGAAAACATAAACATAAATATAGTATGTACTAGCTAATTTACACCAATTGTAGCCTACTTCAATTCTCTTTATCTCCGTTTCAATTAACACGTGCAATTGCGGTAGGGACCTGTCATAATGGACAATGTAGTGAACAGCTGTGCATGCGTGAATGTACCTCCCTTGATTACATGACCATATAATTATACATAGTGACAAATATAAATATATTATATAAATTAGTGATGCACTGATATGACCTATATTTCACTGATATTCGAAATTGCCAATAAACCGATAATACTTATATGTACCGACAACCGATAGAGATTTGTTATTATATTTACCTTCTGGTTTCTGATTATTTCAATGAAAATGAGCATTTTCTTAATAATTATGATTATCATAAAGGCAATTAATGATGCTATAATCACAAGATATGACATTATTGGTACATCTTTCAGAAATAACCGATACTGATACTAAAAATAATGGCCGATACCAATTTGATTATTGGTGCATCACTAATATAAATATAAACCTAAGGCAGCTAGAGTACAAAGTTGGCTGTACTCCTACAACATAGAGCATATTCTTTGATGATAGAAACTGGTGACCATGGTATCATACTCTATATTATGTATTATAGTTTTTAAGCAAATTCATGCAGGATATATACATCAAACAATTACTTAGCAAATTTACACCAATAACTTTTAACTTTTAACTTTTATTGCTTAGCTCTATATATATATATATATATAATATAACATTATACTGTTACCTAGCCAATTTACACCAATTATCACTTACTTCTAATCACAATCCAACAGTAAATGTTTTTAAGAACTCGACCCTAAAAACGTAAACATATAATTATACTATGTACTTAGCTAATTTACACCAATAGTCAGTCTAAATTTTCAGCTGTATAAAGTATGTTCAACTTCAACTTCAACTTCAACTTCAACTTGTTCTCGATCTCCAACTAATTAATGACAACACGTGCAATTGCGGTGAGGACTAGTCACTATGGACAATTTAGTGAATGACTGCGCATGCGTGAATATAAAATTACGAAAGTTTATTCACTCGAAGAGAAGGAAGTATTTACACAGCGCTTAAACTGAAGTGGTGTATTTTTGATGCGATTCCAGTAAAAGAAGGTTTTTTACATTCATATATTCACTTAGGAAGATGTATTTTTTAGGTTCAGATAGTGACGTTTTATTCTCCCTTCCTACCTTAATATCACCTTCCTCCAATAGAGAAGAGATTTAATTGTTTGATGTGTGATTATCCCAATTTGTAATTTTGAATCTGATGAAGGTATGTACATAATCATGTAACTATACAAGCTATATAGTATATACAACCTTGTACTTGATATCTTTCAAAGCACTCACACAAATGAACTTTGACATTAACATCAAAAGAAACTTTTGAAGCTGCATAATTTTAATTAACATGAAAGAATCCGAACGTACATAATCATGTAACTATACAAGCTATATAGTATATACAACCTTGTACTTGATATCTTTCAAAGCACTCACACAAATGAACTTTGACATTAACATCAAAAGAAACTTTTGAAGCTGCATAATTTTAATTAACATGAAAAAATCCGAACGTACATAATCATGTAACTATACAAGCTATATAGTATATACTACCTTGTACTTGATATCTTTCAAAGCACTCACACAAATGAACTTTGACATTAACATCAAAAGAAACTTTTGAAGCTGCATAATTTTAATTAACATGAAAGAATCCGAACGTACATAATCATGTAACTATACAAACTATATAGTATATACTACCTTGTACTTGATATCTTTCAAAGCACTCATACAAATGAACTTTTACATTAACATCAAAAGAAACTTTTGAACTGCATAATTTTAATTAAGATGAAAGGCTAATACTTGTATACAAAACTCCAATTATTGGTTGTTCACTTTGAAGAAAACAGTTTAGTCATGTAAATAACAACAGAGTAGAGTAGAAGGTAGACTTCATTCATCTTGTCATCAAATGCTGATTGTAGTCTTGTAAATCTTGCTGAATCCTCATCTACATTTTTTTTAGTAGTCACATCACAATCAAAATATAAATGCGGACTCACTTTTAGAAAGAAAATAGCTACGTAAAGCTGGGTATTGCTTAAGTGCCCGATCAACAGCTGTTCGATACTAAATTTTTGAGCACATTGTTAGAAATGCTATAAAACATAATCAGTATAATTACTTGGCCATTCTGTTACAATGGACTGGACGGAGCACATAAGGCTGAAGAGAGAAAAGAAGGTGATCTAATACTAGAACCCGCAATTCAGTACGTACAGAATGGGACTTATCCTCCTAGTTTGTCTAAAGATAAGAAAAGAGCCGTAAGGAAGCGTGCTGTATTCTCAAAAGTATGGTTTTTGATTGTCATTAACTATTATATGTATAGCCTTTACAATTTTTTTAGTTTGATGTAGATGACTTGATTTAAGTTTCCCTATATTTACAGAGGCGTTGTCAACTGATATCCCAACACAGTTAGTTCAAGGTATTTCACGGCTTGCAAGAGCTGAATCTATTGCCTCAAATGTAGTCTTGGCTGTTCCAGCAGCTGGTCCAGATGTTGCACATATGTCTAAGAATCGTGTACACACATGGCGATTTAAAATCCTTGGTATCATTATCATTAGAACCATCTATGGGTAAGGTGAAAGGCTCTTTCTTCATGTGAGATACCAAAGCACTCTCAAAGTGGGGTTGAAGAGCCATGATGTCTTAGTTCGAGCTAATGAGCATCTCGAATCAAAGGTGAAAGATGGTCCATTACAGCAATGGGGATGTTATGGTGAGCAAGAAGTACAGCCATTTTAACTTCTTCTCTTTTCACCTATATAAATATGTACCATAATTATGAATGCTCATATGACAGTCATCACTCGCTTGAATATCTGTTGCACTTCTAGTAGGAATAAACCCCATTTGTTCTAATCTATTTGACTTTACCCTGGCTTTCATATTACTAATATGTCCTTTCGACTTTCACATCAGCTACTCCCGCTATTCATACAAACATTACAATAAAAACTATATGAACTGTCTTTTGAGTGTGAAACAATGGAAATGCAGACTGGCAGGTCTTCGTTAACTCTAGTCCTATAACGATCAGCTCCAGCAGCAACCTTTGTTTTTTTGGAAGGAGGTGGTGGTGTTAGTTGTCTGTCAGTGTCTGAGATTCTGATTGAGTCACACTGACTCGCCATCAAGATAGTAACACTAGGCTTCCACATACCATAAGTATTTTATTATTAGACAGCCTCCGAGAGGTGTGGCTGGCCAGTCAAATTTGAAATTTGTGTGAGACCAAAGGATTATTGCAAGTTTCAGATCACGCTCAATGCGTGAGACTTGGCATGTCTGCATGTCTGCATTTGTCCAATAGCCATCTGCATTCTCTCCATATTCTATCTGCTCACGTGCATCATACAGTACATATCAGATGCAACTTAAGAAGTAAATTCGTGTTGAATGCGTACGCATTTTTAGCAAACGTGTTTGACAGGAGTTACAAATGCGTGTTATATAAACACGCATGTGCATATTAAACTTGTGTGATATAAATTTTTTATTCAGTTATTCATCCTGTATTATATAGTTAATATATATATATATATATATATATATATATATATATGTATATGTTATAACACCTCTGAATGCTATATCAGATTTATAATCACCAAGGACAAGGGCCTTTGGCCCTAGGGCGAGGTGATTATAATTAATATATTTCACAAAAAACAAAATTTTTGTTGATGTCTGATGCTTCTCCTTACCTTCTGTCGGCACTTTGGAGAAGGTAAGTAGTCTTGTAGTCTGTTTCGACGGCAGGTTTTATATCTAACCACAGGGTACTTTATAAGACCTGTGGTTTCATTGTATCGGGATTTATATCATGTTGGAGCCAAACTTCAAAGCAACTGACAGGGATATAAATATGATATAGTGCACGCAGTGCATATAAATTACTTTGATGTTTGATATAAGCACTGCTGGTGAACAGTTTATTTAACACATTGGAGCATGCAAACACTTAAGGGCAATTCACACTAGCATTGCACAACCCAGGTAACGTTCACCGTAATTCCTTACGGTGTCGTAAGTTAACGTATTTGTATTCACACATCACGAGTGATTTTACGTCTTCACGAGTCCTGGTACGGCCCGGTATGTGTTGGGTAGGCGTGACACAGGAAGTAGCATTGAGAAAATGGCGGATCAAATGAGAAGGAGAAGACAGTTACTGCTGTTATTACTTCTACACAGGAGAAGGAAACGCACTCAAAAGCGGCTTAGACTGGGTGAGAAAGATATTTGAGTCCAGGAAATCAATGGGGGAATACCATGCTCTTATTCAGGAAATGAGACTGTTTGATCACTCCAGCTTTTACAAGTATTTTCATATGTCTCCAGCAAAGTTTGATGAATTATTGAGTCGTGTTGGGCCAGTAATAAGTAGAAGGGTAACAAGAATGAGGGAACCTATATCACCTGGTGAAAGACTAGCTGTTACTTTGCGCTTTTTGGTTACTGGGGACTCTATGCAAACGATTTCTTTTAGTTTTCGTCTGGGCCACTCCACTGTTAGCTATATTATTGAAAATACTTGTGATGCATTATGGGAAGTACTTTCCCCTGAGTTTGTGTGTGTGCCTAAAAGTAGTGAAGAATGGAAGAGAATCAGTGATGGTTTTGAGAGTGTATGGAATTTTCCACACTGTGTAGGGGCCATTGATGGAAAACATATCCTAATGCAGGCACCTGCAAATGCAGGCTCCCAGTATTACAATTACAAAGGCACTCACAGTATCGTATTGATGGCTGTGTGTGATTACAATTACTGTTTTACTCTACTAGATATTGGTGATTATGGGAGACAGAGTGACGGAGGTGTGTTTAGCAACTCAATCTTTGGCAGAGCAATGAAACATGGCTCATTGTTGCTACCTGCAGCTGAGACTATACATGGCCTGAGATCACCAATTCCATATTATTTTGTTGCTGATCAGGCATTTCCACTTAAAACATATTTGCTAAGGCCATTCCCAGGCAATTACTTACCTGAAAACCAAAGAATATTTAATTATCGTCTTTCTAGGGCACGAAGAGTGATTGAAAATGCCTTTGGTATATTGGCCACTAAGTTTAGAGTCTTTCGAAGGCCAATTATTGCAAAGCCTGATAAAGTTACTAAAGTAACACAGGCAGCATGTGCCCTGCACAACTACTTGAAAATATCAGAAGCACACTGCCCACCTTCAGCTAGATATTACTGTCCACCAGGCTATGTTGATCGAGAAGACAGGCATGGCAATCTTATTCCAGGTGATTGGAGAGCTGAAGATAACAATCAACTTAGTTCTATTCATCAAGTTAGCAGTAATCGATATTCAAACTCAGCTAAAGAATTGCGTGAAACATTAATGAAGTATTTTAATTCCACTGCTGGTGCTGTAACCTGGCAACAAGACCATGTTAGTTCCACTTAATATTATTTACTTGAATGAATGAATGAATCTTTTTTATAACATGTATATATGCAACATGCATATTAATTATCATCATTATTTTATCATTTTCATTTTGTCCATCATGTCCACCATTTTCATAAAAACTATGGTATGGTCCATATGATGAATCACAAATACGAGGATGTGGTACTCCTTGATAAGATAGTAATGCATGATTGAAAGGAGGTAATTGTATAAATTCCATGTCATACAACAACTGTTGTATCTTTATCTTCGCCTGTGCTTTTTGTTGTGGTTGTAGCCTTTTCAAATTCATTGCAATCATTCTGCCATATGACACGTCTTCATCATCAGTTGCAGTGCTGTCTGATGGTGGTGCTTTATTACTTTCTTTCAGCTGCTGTAGTATTTCTACTTCAAATGGGTCTAGTTCAACTTTTCGCTTCTTTTTAGATCTAGATGGTGCAATAGGGTGTGGCCTTGGTGATGACTTGCCACTTGGGATCCTATGGGTAAATGTAAATCACAGGTAAGTAATTCAGTATTATTATTCAATATATTGATTACTAACCTCTCTCCACTTGTGTTCAAACTTCTTTCACCTTCAACACATGAATCTGATTCCTCAAGTTCTGTCTGATTCTCTTGTGGTGGTGGTCCAGGTCCCATAACACTCTGGGTGTCACTATCATCACTAGTTTTGTGCACACTATCATCAGTATTAGTCTCAGTACTGGTGCTATCTCTTAAGTTACCTACCGTGCTATTGCAATTAAATCAAATACACTAGCTAATTCAAATACTTACTTTCTATGTCTTACAAAGTCCTTCAAGAAGTCCATTAAATGGTAAAACTCCCACTCTTTTGATACTTTATCAGTACCAGTACCTGTAGGCTTTTTAGCTTTCTTGTGTTCTTTTGTGTATCGCTCTCTTAAAGCTTTCCAACGTTTAGAAGTGACATCAACTATGAGGAACAGTCATTAATCAATGAAATTCAAAGTAAAATTAATATATTTTCTCTCACCATTACTATTCAACTGCTTGGAAATTGCACGCCAAGCGTTTTCTTTTTTCCAATTCACCTTGAAATCAGTCAATTTAGTGTTATAAAGACAAGGGTACTCCTTTACTGCACAGATTAGTTGCTCATCAAACTCTGCCATTTTCTAATCTGTGTAACACATGCGTTATGAAATTTGATTGGTCAGACGTTTGCCGTTTCGTTAAGAAATAGAAAAACGTTCTATTATAACGTTACGTTAATTTACGGAATTACGGAACCTTAATAATGAGTGTGAATCCATTGCGTTGCGTTATGATGCGTTAATAATGCCAGTGTGAATTGCCCTTTAGATAGCTCAATTTTGATTAACAAGAATAAAATAGCAAAAAAAAGAATTATCAAATCACAGAGTTCTAGCACGAAGGATTGCTAGACTGAAGAATAGGGAACCATGTCAAAGGTAGGTTCATAGGGATACCTTTGTTGCCAGTTTGGTGGTGGAGGATAACCCATCATTGGAGAAGGAGCAGCAAACATATTGACTGTGCAGTTGTTATAGCTAACACTAGATGGAGCTACAGAGGAAACAGATGATGGAAATCCCACTGAAATGCTTTGAGATACAGTTGCAGGACATGATTTAGAAGTGCTAGCACTTGCACAAGCATTTTTAAAAGAATCTTCATCTCCACTAAGAAGTTTTGACACTGCAAGTTCTTGGTCTTCTGTCACTCTCATATTTTCTTAGGGCACTCAATGAAACATGACCTGTTCGTGATTGTATCATTTTCTCGGGAACCCCAGCAGAAAATATTCTCAATACCTTCACTAAGCTCTTTTCTCTGCCATATCAGGGTAGACTACTCACTACTGGAGTGTGTAGCGGGTAGGGAATAAATTAGCGCATGCGTACAAAAGCCCAGGGTTTGGCTCCGACATGTCATATAAATACGTTATAACACCCCAGCTCCGTGCAATATCCGATTCCTCGCCGCTTATAAATCGGATATAGCACTAGCAGGGGTGTTATAGCATATATGTTATAGTTATAAAATGCGCATGCGGTTTATAACAGAATTCTAAGCCCTAGCACGAGGGCGGCACGCCCGAGTGCGCGGGCTTAGAATTCTGTTATAAACCGCATGCGCATTTTATAACTGTTTTCTAGCCAATGATTAAACAACGCGGAATGTTGCGCGAACAGCTCCTAAGTGATATTTGCGTATTATAGCTAGGAATAAATATATATAAATCGGATATAGCACTAGCAGGGGTGTTATAGCTATAGTTATAAAATGCGCGTGCGGTTTATAACAGAACTCTAAGCCCTAGCACGAGGGCGGCACGCCCGAGTGCGCGGGCTTAGAATTCTGTTATAAACCGCATGCGCATTTTATAACTGTTTTCTAGCCAATGATTAAACAACGCGGAATGTTGCGCGAACAGCTCCTAAGTGATATTAGCGTATTATAGCTAGGAATATTTCCAATCATTTGTTTTTTGAACATGGCTAAAAGAGCTCAGGAGTGTGTTTGCCCAAATAAAAGGTTTAATTTTATTGAAAATGAAGATATAGTACAGTTGTCAACACAAAAACCAACAACTACTACAAAATATGCTACAGACTGGGCTGTACTAAACTTTAATACATGGAGGAAGTCAAGAAATGAATCAATTACCAGATGTTCAGTTCCTTTAGATTTACTTGAAAACAGTAACAACCATGATCTGAACCATTGGCTGTCCTTCTACATAGTGGAAACCCGCAACTGTCGGGGAGAAAAATACCCTCCCAAAACACTGTATCAACTTCTCAGTGGTTTGTTACGATATGCAAGGGTAAACAACTTTTCTTGTCCTAATTTTCTAGACACAAAAGATTCCAATTTTAAACCACTACACAACACACAATAGACAACCTATTGAAAGAATTACGAAGATAAGGCATAGGTTCTGAAACAAAACACACAGAAGTATTAACTAAAGAAGATGAAGATCTTCTTTGGACTAGCAATGTCATTGGTATCCATGATCCCATTTCACCTTTACGAGCTGTTTTCTTTTACAATGGCCGAAATTTATGCCTGAGAGGAGGTATGGAACATAGAGATCTGAAGCTCTCACAGTTCAAACGAGTTCACAACCCTGAAGGTTACATATACACAAATATTGGTGTTTGTTTGTTAGTAGTTGCTCTATCCTTTGCCAGCCTGTAATTTCTGTTGCTCAAATTGACCAAGGTCATGTGCTGCTTGTAGAGTTTTGCAAATTATTTGAGACATTATATGGACCTCAGTATTGCACACCAAACATGCATATGTCTTGCCATTTACGAGATTGTCTGTTAGATTTTGGCCCATTCTCAACTTTTTGGTGTTTTCCTTATGAATGCTACAATGGCGTATTAGAAGGTGTTAGCAAGTCTTGGATTTTGCCAGAAAAACAAATGATTTTGAAATTTTTAGGGATGCAAAGGATCAAACAATTAACCACCATGAGGAGTCATGGGGATGACTTTCTATCATCATTATATGAACAGATACAATTGAAAGCTAAAAATGATTCTGGTTCTTTAGGCCAATCACAGTCACAAGATCTTTTAACAATTCAACAAATAGAGAGCTTTCATGTGAAGTGTCAAAACTTGATGCTGAAAAAAAAAGAATATCAGCACCTAGTTCTGCCTTTTAGAGAGAAGTGCTTGACTGATACTGAATAGAGAATTCAGTATCAGTCAAGTACATTTCATTCAAGTAAGAGATACTTGAATAAAATGTACAGCTACTTGTATCCAACAATGAGGATAGTTAAGATGTTGTGCTCATACAATGAATACAAAAAATGCATTATTAATTGTGAAGAGTATATTTCAAGCAATTCTCGGTCACAAAATGGCCAAATGTGTCAGGAATTGACACTCAATCTACAGCACATATTCGAATAGGACGAATAGTGTCATTTATAGAACACAGTGTTATTGTGTCATCTCTAAGCATATCCTCTACCACTAAAGTCCATATTCTGGCTCATGTACATTGGTATACTGATCATCCTCGCAGGTATTACCTTCATTCCTCCATTGTATTTTGTTCTACTGTATTTGATAATGAATCCTGTTCAGTTTTTATGCCAGTTAGTAGAATTATGTGTCGTTGTGCTATCTCTTCACCTACATCTCTTTCATTTGACTATGGTATGGACCGTGTGCGTGTTGCAGTTCCTCTTGTGAAATATGGGAATCTCATGTAAATAATTGCATTACTGGTGGTATTAACTATTCTGATAAATTGTTTGAATTTTTTTTTTTAATCAGAACTGTAATGATAAATGTTAATAATAGTTGACCAAATTTTAATGTAATTATTATAACATTAACAATCTTTTACACATATATATGCACATACACATGTCAAGTTCCTGCAATCAATCAATCAGTCGATCAATTGCTTTAATTCTATAACTACACATGTTTACCAACCATTGGTGCCACTAGAACTGTTTTCATATTAGAGTCTATATCTGCTTTGCATGCATTTGAAAATACAGAAACGTGCAGCTAAGTATAGGAAAGAGATTATATCATATCATTTATCTTACTTATATGTTCACAAAGAATAAGCTCAGTAATATAATACATGAATACTCTCACTAATACTAATGAATGGTATAAAAGGCCATTATAACCACCTTATACTTAACAAAAAAAAGATATCTTATAACATAATGAAAACTAAAGAATAATGTTATGCTTATGTTGGCATATATTTAGCTTTTTTCACAGTGCATGGATGTTGACAGGGAAAAGAAGAAAACTAACAAAGGGCAGGGCCCACAGCAAGCTACATTGGATTGATGTAATGAAAGAAGACTCCTATATCCAAGTATGTAAATTTTTTTGTGCTGAACATGTTAATATCTATGCTTATATACTATAGATGCCTCAAGTCGTAAGCATAAAATAGATGAAGCACTCCTGGATATGATAGTGAAAGACATGCAGCCTGCCAGCGTTGTTGAAGATAAAGGATTTTATAGATTACTTTCCTTGTTAGACCCAGGTACGTACCACCTAGTAGGCATAAGATCATGCAATCACTCCTTCCTGAAAGATACCAATCTGTAAAATGCAAAGTTCTTGAAGAACTAGCAGAAATTCAAGCTTGCTCACTTACTTGTGACTTCTGGACAGCAAGGACTTCTAAAAGTTACATTACAGTCACATGTCACTTCATAGATGATAGCTGGAAGATGAAATCCTATGTTCTGGCCACAAACCATGTTGAAGTATCACACACAGCAGAAAATGTGGCCCAAGAGCTTAAAAAAGGTAGCTAGTGAATGGAAAATCTCAAATAAAATAACAGCTGTAGTCAGTGACAATGCAGCAAATATGCGGCTAACAGGGTGGAAACAATTGCCCTGCTTTGCGCACACCCTAAACTTGGTGGTTACTGATTCTATTAGAAGTGATATTGAGTTGTCCAGATGGGTTATCCAGACTACAAAGTAAGTGCTGTGAAATAGTCAAGTACTTCAAGCAAAGTAATGTTGCTAATAATAAATTGTCTGAGCTGCAATAAGGGGAGGAGAAAGAAAGTTGATACAGGATGTGATAGATACCAAGATGGAACAGCACATATTACATGTTTGAGAGACTGATTGATGAAATCGATGTGGTTACCACTGCTCTATGCTGTATGGATAAATTATTAACCCCGTCTGATGTCCTAATACTGAAAGATGCTTTGGCCTTGTTAGCTCCTTTCGAAGAAGCTACACGAGAAATTTCTGGTGAAACCTTTATTTCAATCTCAAGAATTATTCCCATGGCAAGGTCTTTACAACTAATGATTAACAAATCAACTTCTACAAGGCCTCTCAAATTAGAGCTGATTGAGCAGATGAGACATCGATTCACAAACATGGAAGGAAATCTCCTATTGTCACTTAGTACACTTCTAGACCCTCGATTTTAACAAGTATAAGGAAGCAGTACAATACCTGACTGGTGAAATAGGTAACCTTGTTGAACAAGATGAACCTACTATAACACAATCTTCCACTGGTCTTACTGGTTCTGGGCTGTGGGCTGCTTTAGATGAAAAGGTAGCTACTTCTTGATCAACAACTGCCACTGCTAGTGCTAGTGCGTTCATTCCTGGATCAGCATAATATAATGAGGACGGATAATCCTCTCACATGGTGGAGCAATATGAGCAAACGTTTTAGTATGTTGATTCCCATTGCTAAACAGTATCTGGGCATTCCTGGCACATTCGTCCCATCAGAATGAATTTTTTCAAAAGCATGTGAATTAATATCTGCCAAACAAGCTTCTGTTAAATCGAAGAATGTTGATTTAATACTATTTTTAAATAAAAGTCTGTGACCAAACTTAAAATTCATTTAACTGCTATGATATCTTTTCTATTTCATTGCATTGTACAAGAATATACTTTCAAGAATCCAATAATATTTTCATACACTTCAGCTGTTAGTTTTCCTCTTAACTTTTATAATCTTCCATATATATATTAAACAGTTTCAGTGCTACATGTACTTCATTTGTCATTGACATTAATTTTGTTAATGATACTAAGATGGTAATGTTCTTGTTATTTTTTCAATCTTCTATATAATATTCATTACTAGTATCACGAGAGAATTTTCAGTATCGCCCACCCCTAGCACTTCAGTAATGCATTTGAAAGAGGAGTTGGCTGCACAAATGTATCATCGTTTAACAAATATAGAAGGCAATCCTCTTCTTGCCATCTCCACCCTCCTTGATCCTCGGCTTAAAAAGATAGCATTTTGAGATAGTGCAGCTGAACATATGGTGCACAGTGGCTAATACAGGAGATGGCATCTTTAACATCTCATGTCGATGATGAAACAACAAGGATTCAGACAAGTGAGAGTGATGTTTTGTGGAAAGTTTTCCAAGGTAGCTGATTCAGTAAATGCAAGGGTGGGAAGGACTGATGCTATGATAGAAAGTAGGCAGTATTTTGAAGAACACCTGATTCCAAGAGGTAATAGTCCACTTAAGTGGTGGCTTGAATATGACAGACACTATCCTCTACTTGAGAAGTTATCCAAAAAATACTTTTGTATTACAGGAACATCTGTTCCTTCTGAATGCCTTTTTTCCAAAGCTGGAGAGTTGGTCTCTCAGAGGAGAAACAGAATTAAAATGTGAACATGTTTCTTTTCCTTAATCAAAATTTGTAACTTAAATAATTATAATAACTATAATAATTACATTAATATTGTTATTTACTAATTTTAATGAATGCACTAAAGTGCAGAACCCTCGCTAGCTACAGCATGGCTTTAGAACAACTTTGCCTAAGTAACATATTGCAACAGTCAGGAACACACCATTCGTATCAACACTAAGAAGTCAGCAGTACATCATGAATATGCAAATTATGGGGATAGCATGGCCTTCAGATCTCTAGAGAACTAGCGAATTTCTTTACAAATAGCTGTATAAACACTTGTTAGGACAATAAACAAAGCTCAAGAAACAAAGCTTCAAAAAGACAAAAGTTAGTGGTTCAGTGTTTTCTGCTGACATCATCAAAAACGAAGAAATTTCAAGATGGCGACAGATCGATGAGAGTTTACACGGCTGTTTCCCTGCAACAAGATGAGTTCAGAACAAATCCTTTAAATGTCAGCATTATGGATATATAGCGTCTTCAACTATGTGTCAACAAATTAGTATCATCAGGTATTTGCAAAGATTACGTGGTAACACAGACAGACAGACAGACAGACAGACAGACACACACACACACAAACCGATTACTATAACCCTCCGCCTACGCGCTCGGGTTAATAACATTATTATAAGCATGTAATCACGTAATTACTATTGAATTAGGCCTATATACAATCATCTATTCTTCAACTATAAGGTTTAAATTAAACTCTTCCAAGTTTTCATCAAAGTATCGTATTGATAAGGTATGGATAAATTATTGATACCAGTGGTATCGATGATAACGAATCGTATGTGAAATATCAGGCTGCTATGGTGGCCAAGAAGGACACTCCAAGATTGGGCCCGAACAAAATGTTCCGGACTGGTTCTGGACTGGGCCTGCTGAATAATAATTATTATTATTGTGAAAGGGTGTGTTTACGGGGAGTGGTTTGTTCTGGTGCACGTGTAGCAAGATGGCTGAAAGTAGGTATGAAATAGTTTCTTCTATAGCTGCTTTATCAGAATCCATACGTGAAAAGGTCGGTGAATTAAAAAACATTGACAGAGATAGTGATCCTGACGATGCACAAGGTGAGGGAAGAGGCTATTATCGTCATGAGTGGCAAGCTCTCTCCACTTTGTGACGTTTATAGTTGTGGAGTGGTAAGTAATTACATGCAAATCGAGGATGAAAACATTAGTATACACTGCTGTAGGTGACTTTGGAGGACCTACACTGGTCTCAAAGCATTTTGGTACCCAAAGGTGTGATTCAGACTTGGTAATTGCTAATAAAAAAATTTTGTTTTGTTTATATCATCATTATAAACTTGTAGTCCACATTACTGAAGATGACCGTACAAGTGCGGACAAATTCTGCAGTATTGCTGATAAAAGAGCTGAAACTAAGATTGATGCCACTACTGCTGAACTATTACTAAATATATGTAATAAATGTTTACTACGTCATAGTATTTGGTATCTATCTCTGACAAGCTTCCAAATAGCCCTATACCCTTTAAGACTTTCTGATGTTCTAAGTAGCTTCTTTATTACTGTTTTCACAGTTTCAATATCAGTATCTGGACGTCTCTTTCTCAACCCCAATTTTTTCAGTCTTAACTTGAGCCATGTCATGCTGCATTTCACCCCGTGTACATGATTCAGCCTATCTAGTATGAACCTGTAATCTCTCCAAGAGTAGAAGTACTCCTTTATAACTTCTAAATGAGTTTAAGTATAATTATTAATGTACATAACTACATTAAAATAGGTATTAAAGGAAGATTTATCTGAAAAGAACAGGTTATCAACAATCAAGGTTACAAAAAACAATATCAAACCAATAACCAACAATACACAACCCACAACCACCGAACTTTTTTCAGCCAAATGCTCTGGCCTTCCTCTGGGTACAATTCGTTGATAGCCTGTTCTTTTCAGAACAATAAAATATATTTAAATAGAGTATTTACCGTCCAAGACAGCAGAAGACATTTTATTAACCACACCCTTTATTTTTAGAAAGCTTAAAGCCAGGGTTGCCAGATCATAAACAAAGTTTATGTTTCATAAACTTTTCCACTGCTGCATAAACATTTCATAAATTTCACAATTTTTCATAACATTCTAAGAAAAAAACATAAACAGTGCATAAACTATTGTTTCTGGTGTGAGTACTCCCCCTGTCAAACGAAGAAAGGTGAGTTTTACTTTCGGGTCTGTACAGTTGCAAAAGATAATTAAACTACTTGTATTTTAACTAATAGAATCATAAGTCACACACATCAAGTAGAAAACGCTTCAAGCAGACTTATCGAAAAGCATGGGAAAAAAACCCAAAATTCAAACCATGGGTGAAGGGTAAACCTACCAAGGCATTTTGCAGAATTTGCAAAAGAGAAATGACTGCTGTAGTGACTACTTTACAGAAACACGATAAGACTGCTTACCATCAGGAACAAATAAAAATGCTCCAAGTTCCTGCATCAAATAGGATTGATTCCTTATTCAGGAACCAGCAAGGAGCTAGCAACGCTGTCAAAGAAGCTGAATTACGGTTAGCTGCCTTTTTTCCTGAACACAATTTATCATTCAACATCATGGATCATTTCAGCGACCTTCTTCCAAAACTATGCACGGACTCCACAATTGCTTCTGATATCAAGTGTAAACGGACCAAAACCAAGTGCATCGTGACCAATGCACTGGCTCCAGCAAATTGGTACATAATCTAAAAAATGGTCACTTTTCTCTTATCATTGATGAAACCACAGACATCTCTACTAAAAAGGAGCTTGCTTTGGTTACTCGACAATATAACAAAGAGTCCATGAGTGTCACATGCTCGTTATACGGGTTGTCCGAGCTTGCTCAAGGAAATGCAGAAGCCATTTTTGAGAATATATGCTCACTTTTGGCAGACGATGGTATTCCACTCATGAATATAGTTAGTTTTGCAGCTGATACCACTAATGTTATGTTTGGGGAGCACAACAGTGTGGTATCTAGATTAAAAGAAAACATTCCGTCCATTTTCATCATGCGTTGCATTTGCCACACTTACCATTTATGTGCATCACACGCATGTGAGAAACTTCCCCGTACACCAAAAGAATTTAATTCATGCTGTTTACAATTACTTTAGCCATAGCGCTAAACGACAAGGAGAATTCCAAAAATTCCAATTATTTGCTGATGTTGAGCCCTATCAAATTTTAAAACGATGCCAAACTCGGTGGTTATCACTGCATTCATGTGTCCAGCGACTGATAGAGCAGTGGAATGCCTTAGTTAGTGTATTTTCAAATACAGACAATTTTTTATCATCCCAAAATATCTTGAGTCAGCTACAAAATCCGATTTGCAAGCTCTACTTCCATTTTCTTAATTTTGTTTTGCCAAAATTTACAGAGCTGAATCTGGTGTTCCAGAGTTCGAAAATGTCTCTGCATTGTTTATCACGAGGATTGTCGACCATCTACAGGGAGTTCTTGAGCTGCTATATGATGGAAGGGTACTGGAAAAGGAATGACCTGAAGGATGTTGATCCCACCTCCCAGGTTAACTTTCTAAGCTGCAACAGTTGGATGATCAATGGCGTCAGCTAGCCATCGTTACTCTTCCATTTCACAAAGAGGACATGGAGCCAGAAGAGTTTTGGGGTAAATTATTTCAAGTTAAAGATGGGGCTGGGTATGCACAATTTGAGACCCTATGCAACTTTATGTTCAGCCTGCCGAGTTTGCCACATGCAAACGTTGACGTCGAGAGGATCTTTTCTTCTGTTAACCTCATCAAGACAAAAACTAGGAACCAGTTGAACACTCCAACAGTCCGTGCCCTTTTGATAGCAAAAGATGGGGTTAAATTGAGTGGCGGGTGCGTCGAATTCTCTCCATCCTCTGAATTGAAGGGCAAAATGAATGCTGATACTCTGTACAATACAGAAATACAGAGAAGGATTAGAGCGTAAAGGATAGAAACAACAAAGATTAATTAAGACCACTACTACTGCAAGGCAGAGATCACTCTGTAGCATGCAAGACAATCTAATGCAAGCTTAAACAGCATGTACAGAGGAGAGTAAGTGAAAGTTTTAGCTACTGGAATTTCTGCTGGTATTCGCTAATAATTATAATATATATATAATTTAAATGAAACTTTTAAATAATATAATATATATAATATATATAATTATAATTTAATAATTATGTTTTTATGGCCTGTAGGGCCATTCCTATAATTGCTTTCCACGGGGTTTAATGTATATATATATATATATGTTTGTGTCACTTGCGCGACTATGCGTTGTATACGTAGTTAAGGAAGTTGCGTCAAAACAGTATAAATATTATGCAAGAATCTTTAACAAGTAAGTATAATAAGTTGTTAAGTTTCAGATATAAGGAAGTCATCATTTAGAACCTTGTAGGAATACTTCAAAGATCTGTGTACTTAGACTGTAATCAGGCTTACACTTACGTCTTCAGGCCCCAGCTTTCGAGTACACAGAAAGGTAGAGACACTAGTGCCATCAGCAATGCTTAATACATAGTCATCACAAAGCAAATATAGGGATGTTTTTTTCTCTATATACACTTGTTTTAATTATTAAACCACCATTTTTGGTTACTTGAATCTGTATAAACAAAACAGAATATAATTACTATTATTATTATAAAATTACTTATTAACTAACAGTTATAATCTTTTCCCCTCCCCTTTTGTTTCCTCTTTCTTTTTCTCCCTTTTTTGGGTGGAGGAGCTCCAACTGGAGGTGGAGGTCTAATAGGAGACCGTGGAGTTACTTCTTCATTACTTAGATCTAAATCCATGCCGTCGGGAATGAAGTCTTCAAATTGAGACATTCTATACCTTGAAGCGCAGAAATTAGCTATGAAAGTTATGAATGTTTCCTTGATCATACATAATTGCATTGTTGTTTGACATCTTTCAGACTGTAATTACAAAGGAAAATTATTATCAATCATACATTAATTAAGTGCCATTACAAAAGTAGAAGTTACCAGCCTAGACCACGAGGAGGCGTCCCTTATGCCAGGCCACTCACCTTCTGAACAGAAGGTGAGGATCCACCATCAACCAATTGGGACAGGGATCAATGTGTGTTGCAAACGGTGAAAGTAAGCAGGGGACCCTAGGGGGTATACAACCAATCAATACATAGATGGTATACACCGCCCAATAGGAAATCCTACACACAATAGAATAGAACATGTATAATAATAATAATTATTATAATTATAATTATAAGGCTCAATACATGTACATGTACAGATAAATACAATATTAAAGTCCAGCTTTAATAACACACATAATTGTACAATAATAACAATACTAAACAAACTCTGATTATAATTAAAAGTATTATATAGCACAACAATAATTATTATAGAATTTTGCCGTCACAGATTCAATAGGAACAGCTTCTGCATCATCTTCAACAACACTCACTCAGCTGATACGACCAACGCGAGGATCGTGGAATTTGACCAGAACATTTTGAGGTAGCTGTCCAATTTCAGGCTGTGTTGGCTGTCCATCAGGCCAAGTAAATCCCACCACAATTCCACGAGCTCCATTTACTAGTCCATTTTCACAGAGGATGTTTCTTCGGAGCATGACTTGTGCACCAACCACCAGTTTCAGACTTCTTGGGAGGCCAGCACAGTCATTGTCATCGGGTGGGATGAGTCTCTCTGGGACATCAACATGTTGAACGACACCGTAACTCTGTCTAGCAGAATTGGAGTCAACAATTGAATGCTCACCCTTGAATTCAAACACAGTCGACGTCTGCGCCAACTGCCGAAGACGGTGAGTATTGTATTCGTCCACCATGACTTTCAAAGGTAACAGACGCAGAGCATCTGTGAATGGAGACTGTTCAATATCCACTGGAGTATCTATACCAGAAGTCAGACGGGTCCTGAGCAGAGTGATATCGTCTGGAGTTTGCTGTCCAGTGCGAATTCTACCCAGTACTTGAGAGTAAGTGTTGTCACCCATCTGTCTCATGTTAATGGTCAGCTCCACCATTGTGAAGATATCTCTCCACAAGTGGGTAGAACCAGGATTATAACCATTACCTTCCTGAAATATAAATTTGTCTCTAACAGGTGGTAGTTGAAAGAAGTCTCCAACAGCAATGACATTGAGATCTCTGAAGAGGAACTTCAGTGTCATCTGTACCTTTGATTTCAGTCAATCTCTGGTGAACAAAGTTGAGTGTCTGATATGAGACCATACTGATCTCATCAATGATGATCGTGGTGACACTCTTCCAAAGACGTCTCATACCGTGAAGTCTCTCACTCGCTAACTTGCGATAGGTGGTTCTTTTACCATGCTCTACAGGCAAGTTGAGCGCTTTGTGAATAGTGAGACCTCCGATATTGAATGCAGCTACTCCGGTTGGAGCCATCAACATACAAGCACATCCGTCGCCAATCTGGGCACGTTCAAAGTGCTCATGAACTACACTAATTACATGACTCTTACCAGTACCAGCGCCACCGGTAATGAAAAGCCTAAGTGGCTCAGGTGGTGACTCTACAGCATGCATCTGGTACTCGTGTCGAGCCGTAGTGTAATTCAAAACTTTTTGAAAGGCTAAACGTTGTGACTCATTCCTCTATCAACCTTTCGGTGGTAATCTGCATTGGTTCTGCCCCCGGAATTACGTCACTTCCTTAACTACGTATACAACGCATACTCGCGTAAGTGGACACAAGAAAAATATATACAACCCCGTGGAAAGCAATATACAGACCTGCGCGCACCGCCCATTAAAATTAGAGGTGTGGTCTTAGTCTTAATCTATATCTAGTCTCGGTTGAGTTATATAGGGCGTTTCTGCTGTTTCACTTTATTGTGTACAACACTGTCGAAACGATCAAGTCAAGGGAGTTAGAAAGGAAAGAAAGGCCACTTTGTCTAAGGCGTTCTACTCACTACTTTTTCGTGAGTTGAGTGTGGTATATATAATAAATGCTTTTGAACTAATTAGAGAATGCCATCAGTTCAAATTTATAATAATTATACATGATTATAAATATATAAATATATAAATATATATATATATATACACTTTGTAATATAATCATGGATTTTTTTGTTAGAAGTACTTGCATGTCCCTTCTGACCATTACTGTTTGAAATCGGTACAGTATTATAGCTTTGTCTAAAGTGTGGTTAATTATCATTTCCATGTGGATTACAGTTGTTGGTTGTGTGTGTGTCTCACCAGTCCAATCACGGAAACTTCAGATTGATGTACCGATAGACTCAGAATAAAATGGAACCAAATAAATATGTAGGAAATTTCTGGTTTGAAAGTTATAACAGTTTTAATGTCTCACATTTACTGTCGTTGGATCCAGATGTGACTTTGGCTGTGAAAGACAGTTAATAGATATCTCACACTGTTATACTGCCATTCATAGTGTAACACTACTGAAAACCTAGTGACATGAATTAGTGGCACTAATTCAGAACACAGAGAAAGGCCATCTTCAAACGATAATTACACTTGCTTGCTTCAAGCTGTACCTTTATTTAATTAGGCTATACTTCTCAAACAAGTGAATAAAATAACTACATCTGATTTTTTTCATGCGTGGTGAATAGTACTCGAAGTCAAAACAAATAACAATAATCTTCTCGATTCAAATTTTCACATACTGTTTATCTTGCCATGATGGTAAGGGTTCTGTGCAACATGACATTCATTTATTATGTGAATATGATACATCTACTTGTACACAATTCATTTCTGAAGGAGAAGAGACTGTCTTTAATGTTATAGCTCTTTTTCAGCTTAATGAATCTATTGGAAATAACTATCCTCAATAATTGACCCATATGATACAAAGTACATGTATATTACCGTGCAAACCAGTTACCTTGTTCACACATACTATATTAAGAAAGTCAACAAAATTTATTATAATGTAGTAACAAAAAAACTAGTAGTTTTTATGAATGCACCATTATACTCACTTCATATATACATTACGTATATAACTAAATTGTTGTTTTATTTGTCTGCATATCCATGCATGTATTGTACACAGACAAATACGAATAGCAATGCATGTACAAACCTTGTTATCTCATTACTGTCATTAGTAATTTTTGTCCTGGTGGTATTAAATTACTGTAATTAGACATTTTATTTTTGTGAGCAGAGCTGAAGCATGGTAAATGCATTTCCATGAACTGAAAACTGAAAATTAAATCATGAACTACATTTGTACGTTTGCCAAAAGTATGTGAAGTGTTTAATTAGACAATTGTCCCACAGCAATAACAGTGTGGTTCCCATAATGTTGTTGAAAAAGGATGAAGTCTCCATGTTGATTAATTTTCTACAGTACATATAGCTGTTGTATGAAGTATTGTTTGGTAGTACAAGTAATGGATTTTCATTCATACAGTTACACTGCTATTGTAGAAGTGTCCTGTCTGACTTGTATGCATGAAAGTACTCTGAAAAATTACTTGTAAATGGGATGACCTTTCTTTATGATTACTTGTTCTATTATACAGGTGCTGAATTAAATGTATTGCTGGGGTAAAGCTCAAGAAGGTGCTCTGGGTGTTGGTGGGATAGAGGACCTCCGTGTTAACATCCCAAAATGGAATAATTATATAGGGCGTCAGAATGTTAAGAGCATTGGTAAGTATTGTATTATTCAAATCTCATTTTGTACTCGTAATCCAACCACACGCACCACCTGAACCTAAGGTGTAAGTGTCTGTACATGCTCATTTTGCAATTACATGTAATTGCATTCCTGAACATCAACTAATAATGAATGCCACACTATATTTTTACCATAATGTATTTAATGAAATAGCTTAACGATTCCTGTTTTAATGGCCTGCAGGGCCATTCTATGATTGCTTTCTATGAGGGTTGGATATTGTATAATTGTCTTTAAAGGAAAGGAGGTTGTATTTAATGAATGAAAGTGCTTCTGGTTTTCAGGTGCTAATCTCTTTCTCTTTTCTTCATACATGTCTCCTGCAAGAGGTACCCTAGTAAGAGAAGCACTGAAATATTTAGCATGGCTACAACAGGAAATCTACATGTACATGTAGCATAGTGGTCCCACTAGGCCGCTATCAATGTAATGTCAATGGATACTGAGAGGTAGTCCCACACTACAGCTTGTTAGACCAGCCACAGGATCAATAGCCATATTTAAAAGCATAAACCGGCTTTATCTATGAAACCATACAAACTAAATTTAGACATTGCATATGCTCAAAATTGCACGTATTAATTGCTATATGGTTGAAAAATGAAACCAATAACGATAGGCCACTGATTATTGGTATTGGCACCGATGCTGATTATTATCGGTACATCTCTACACAGATCTCTACACAGTAGTGTATAACCATAGATGAGAAAATCAACTCTATACCTATTAAGTACTAAAAATACTTTATAGGTTTTGATTTCACAAACTTGTCAAATCAGTTTTAACTGTGAAAACATTGTACATGTTAATCTTTCCTCTTGTCCTATTGTGTATGATGTTAAATGTTATGTGAAGATTAAATGAAGATTAAATGTCGTGTTACTAATTCTCTGACTTCCATAAATTATGTAGTTTACCTGCGAAAAAGTGTTGTGAATTGTACGTACATGTGCATGTATCTTGTACATATAATGTACAGGAGTTGCACATATAATGTACACAAGTTGGACTAAATTGAAATAGTGTAATGTAGGAGTGATCATTTTTGCTTTACATGTACATTTTTTACATAACATTAATACAGTGTATATTTTATTTGTATTTGAGACTGTTCATGTATCAGTGGGTATTGGTTTAGTTGCTGTTTCTGTGTTTAGCTATACCACAGTATATTGTTCAAATCAATATCTAAACTGCCCACTCTTATACAATGTATGTTTAGTGTAAGTACAAAAACATATTTTCTTTACATTTGAATTCTCCTGTAGGATGTGGTCAGGCGCACACTGCTATTCTAATGGACAATGGATTGCTATATTCTTGTGGTAACAATGAATTTGGACAGTTAGGACAAGAGAAAGGAACTATGAGACCTGGTATATAAGCAGAACCTCTTTCTCTGTCTCTGTCTTTTTCTTTCCCATATTCTTTCTTCCTTTACATTCCTACTTTTCCACACTTTCTACATTTACTAATGAAGTACATGTAAATGATTAATTAATACTTACATTGAATTTTTTCACTAGGTCAAGTTGAATTCTTGGAATCTATAGGTGATGTTAAATGTGGTTTATATCACACACTGATTCTGACATCATCTGGTAAGCTTTATTCGTGTGGTGATAATAGTTATGGACAGTTGGGACTAGGAGAAAAAGAAACAGAACTGCATCCCAAGAGAATACCAAGGTATATGTACATCTTTTTTTTTGTATTTATTTTATGTCTATGAAATAATATTTGATTAATGATTATACATGTATAATTTTGACTTTTGAATGGTCTGTACAGAAGGTTGCTAACTTATGCAAATACAATTTTTAACAATTGGCTTAATTTATTCCTTCTTTTGTATGGGAATTGAATATGGGATTAGTAATCACTGTTGGCCATTGTTTTTGAATGATGTAACAGATATTGTAATAGTAATGTGTCTTTTTGACAGCAAATAAAGGTTTGGTTAACCATACATATAGAGGTTACAGTGTAGACATGTACAATATCTGTTAGTACAGTGTGTGTAATTAAGTACACATATTAAATTATTGAAATGATAACTTTTTATTCCTGGAAAGTCAGAATCAATGATCATTTTCAGAATTAGCAGTATGAATACTCAATAAATATACTTTCACTTCCAATTAGGCAATTACTCAGCATATGAATTCTATCAATGTACATGTACATAATTATATTGTTGACCAACTTGGTTCTTACGTAATATCTGTTTGTATTGCGCAATGTACAAGTACATGTTTGTTGTAGCATTACATATAATAGTGTATGCTACATGTACATGTACATATACATGTGTACATGTACATATCAGGATCTAGTTAGGATACATGTATATTGTGTATGTCAATTGCTGTTATAACTACATGTACATGTATGTGTAGTCATAACATTTTTAACTCATTAAATTAGACCAGTTCAGTTACCAAGTACCAGACAAGTGGTGCAAATTGCTTGTGGTGGACACCATTGCCTGAGTTTAATGCAAGGTACATGTGTGTACATTATATATACATTGTACATGTACATGTACATGTACAGTTTGTGTATATCCTTCTGCACATATACAATGTAAATATACATGTATTTCCTGTTTCGTATATATTTTAGTCTTGTATAACATTATATATAGCGTATATATACATGTACCTGTACATGTAGACTGATGTACATGTACATGTAGTCATGTACATGTACATCTGTACTACGTATGATAGCTAGTTTGTGGTATATAGTTTAAACACATACATTTTACATGTAAATCTATTTGTTTAGATGGACGTGTCTATTCATGGGGTAGAAATAGTTATTCTCAGTTGGGACACAGTGAAGGAAAACCATTTGTCACAATGCCAACTGTTGTAAGGGGACTCGATTCAATACCTATTGGTAGGATAGCTACAGGAGGTGCTCATAGCTTTGGTGTGACTGTGTGTGGATATGGATTTGCATGGGGAAGAAATCGGTGAGGAGGAATTACACACAAGTTTTTTCATGTATACTTTATAAGTAAACATGGATTTATATTGCAGATGCAAGTTAATGGATGAATATGAGTTTGAGTCTAGTTGCATGTGTGCGTACCTCAAGTGTTTCACTGAACAGTCATGTACAATTGTTATCACAGAGTACATGTTGCATGTAGAAAAAAAAGTGTAGACAGAGAAAATTAAAGAAATTCCCGACTTTATAATCCTCCTATTTTAAGATTGAGCACAAATTACTCAGCGAGAAAGAGTTATTAAAAAAGCCACAAATTGAAACAGATGGTTTGTTATTTGCTGGAAAGCAGAAAGGCAAGCATTTAAAGTTAAGTCTACAGGGAGATACAATATGCTTGCATGTATTTGTGGTTCAGGCTTCTAACTTGTTTAATGGGGTAGAAGGTTTTTGAAGAAAGCTGTAGATGCCAAATTCATCCTTTGTTTGTTGTAGGAAGGCAGCAAAGTGAGTGTTTGCATGTGCAGTAAGGATGGTTAACACACATCATTTTGCTAATCACGTATACTGTGTTTGTTCATCATGAGTTGCGCTATCCCATGTGTTAATATACATTCAATCGGGGCTGTACATGCATACATGTATGTGAAAGGGTAAAACACAAGACACTTGTAAATAATTTCTGCTAAAATACATATACATGTACATGTACATGTACATAGTACATACATGTGTGTACATGTATATATATTATATAATATGTATAGGACAATAATCTCTCACTTTTTCTGGCTTTCTGTACAAACTGGCTTAAACCTATAAGTACATGGATGTGCTAAATTATTTGTGACCTGGTTGGTCATGTACATTGTACATGTATGTATGTACAATGTACATATGTGTATGATAATATTATATTGACTTCTGTTCAAAGCTATAGTAGAGGACATAAAAAAGTTAACGTTTTGTAATCGTTCCGTTTTTACGATTTAGAATCGTTTTTATGGCCTGTAGGGACATCCCTATAATTGCTTTCCACAAGGTTGAATCTACATGTATATATATATTTATATTCTTGCATCACTTGCGTGACTATGCATGTACGTAGTTAAGGAAGTTGCATCAGTCTGGGGGGCTCGGTCAATTAATGGGCATGGTGCGTAAAAGAAAACGTGTTTGAGTATAGATAATAAAGTAAAGGGATTGGAAACGGGCGTTTGCGGGTAAAAAAAAATGCTACTTTGGGCTGTATTATATCAGAATTAGGAAATTATTTTGAAATGTTATTGAAAATGGCAAATCGATGAATAAAGGTAAGTTAGTAGCTATTGTTTTAATGCTGTAAGTTTATTTATTGTCAACACCTCCTGTTATTACGTGACGTTAACGTCTAATCTTCTTAGTCTTTGTTGCAGGTGAATTTGACAGACAACGGTATTATTATATAGATTATTAACGCGAAACAATTGGCATTGTTAAAAAAAAAACGATTGCAACCGTAATCAGCAACAAATGGAACCGTAAAACGATAGTTAACTTTTTTATGTCCTCCACTGTGATAATTAACACAAAGTAATTTAATTGGAATGTAATTCCTGTGTTAAGTTGTTAGTTGTTGACCTCTGCACCAAATGCTGACTGTATACATCACATCCTAAATTTCCACTTGCAACTTGCTAAAGCTTTAATCACATTTTTACAGATTATACATGTACAATGTACATTGTAAATCTGAAGCTACATGTACATGTACATGTACTAGAAGCATGTACACATGTAGATCATACATGTACATGTATTGCTAAAGCCTTTCTCAGTCGCGAAGTCAAATTGAAACAGGGTGCTTCATGATGTTGTTGTAGTTATGAATGTTTTTAACTTAAGATTCTTTAAAAAATAAGAAGAGTAGATAATCAAATAATAACTATAACTACATGTACATGTACATGTATAACAGGCTTTTGTGCTTCAGACATGAGTAAGTCAGACATACATGTACATGTATTTACTGAATACTGGACACCACAAAGCAATCATAGGAATAATGTTTTCTCCATATACATACATCTTGTTTTTTTTAAAATCAGTCATGTCTGCCTGCTTGCAGAAAAGCCATGAGGAAACACTGGCTTTTTTTTAAGCTGAGTGCTTTTCCAAAATTTCACCTGATGCTTTTACCTGACACTAAAAATAGTTCGATTTTTGTATTTTTTTTTGGGAAGGTGTTCTGTCTGGCTGAGCAGCTAGGATTTAGAAACTTGTTGAACTTATGATGACTGACAGTGCTTGAAATAGTTTTTGAAACTGTCCAGCAGAAACATCTGGACAAAGAAATAGTGAATTTTGTCCAAAAAGCAAGTCTCATAAACCAGCACTATACCCACATGAGATATAGTAACTTATTATTCTTGACTAATAATTAACCTTGCTGTGAGGTTAATGTACTTATTTTTTGCATTATTCTTATAACCAATCAGACAATTTGTCCAGTCCGGACAAAGAGGTGAAATATTTGGAAAATAGGCATTTGTTTGAGCACTGTGTAATGTGCCCATCTCTGTACTAATTTACGGATACCCACTAAACCATACAGCTATTCTGTATAGTGTTTGGAGTCTAAGAATGCTAATGATGCCATTTCTGCCTAGATATATGTACCATTGTAATGGCTTGTGTACAGAAATTGGTGAATAAAAGTACATGTACATTGTAACTATTAGCAGAGCTATAAATAATTGCTGGCCATTGGACATTTTTTGACCATTAGGCTGATCAAAATTCAGTATACTGTCCAAGCAAATTTGAGACATTATTTCTTGCTCTGCTAAGTTTTCATTTGTGGGGTAAGCATGTTAGGCATATTTACCTGTACATGTACATGTAATACATGTACTTCTATGCTTGTGAATGTACATGTGATGTTATCACTAAAATATAAATGTACAGATGTACATACATGTATGTGAGTGTGTACATACAATACATGTACATGTGCATATACTGTACAATCTAATTTTCTTCTTTCAGTTATGGTCAGCTTGGTATTAGTAAGACTTTTGTTGTATCTTCTCCTACCATGCTAGCCTCATCGGATACATGTAGAAAGAAAATCAAGTACATTGCTTGTGGTGAAGAACACACTGTTTTCTTACTAGAGGTATTTCATACATGTACATGTACTTGTACTATAGTTTTAATCAATGGAAAATGTACATACTGATACATTTTCATTCTGCTCTGTACTACTATCTAATTAGCAAAATACATGTACATGTATATCTAAACAGCACCTGTAAGGTTCACCTGCATATTGATCATCATGATCTGTTATTTTTTTGTACACCTGCATTTAAAATACATGTACATGCATAAATATGTACATGTATGTTAGGGATGTATACATGTTCCACGCAATGTTCCTAGCAGTCCACAAAGTGGGTGCATATTGGCATGCAATGTGCAGATTGGAGATTGTGTAATACCATTTGTGCGATCTGTTGAATTACAACAACCACAAATCTCTCCCTTGATTATATTTTTATTGCAGATTATAAGTATGTACAATGTACATGTAACCACAAGTGTAATATGATATTACAACATTAAATACTTGTTGGAAACCACTGAAATTCATTAAGCAGTATTGATACATACAGTAGCAATTAAGTTTGTTGGCTTCCTATACAAGGAACTGAATAACATTCATGGAATGTAACCTGGGAAAAACAAATCTGTTTTATTGTTTATACACAATGTACAATGGATTGTGTAATGAAATTACATTCCAGTGAAATACATGTACAAAGATGTGTACTGTAAGTGTTTGTACACAGTACATGTAAATGTACAATGTACTAAATGTACATGTACATGTACATATATGTATGTACAGTGTATATGTAGTATATGCAGTATGCAAGTATACATGTACTAGCTATGTACAGTGTACAGTAGAGGACAATAAAAACCTCACATAATAGACAAGTAGTATGTACCTAGTATGCACGTAGTATGTTGGACAAAATTCTCGTTATACGCTGTATGCTAAATATGTGATTGCATAATTTACAACTCCAGTATACTATCATGATTTATTGCTGATTTGAAGGTGTTCTTGTATGATATACCATCCCCTCTCTACTTGACTACTACTACTACGTTAATTTGAGTCTGGTGAGTATAATACCTGTATTTTATATAAGTACAAATATTTCAGGCACTTTATACTATATAGTGGAGATACAGCAAGCATCTGTTTACATGTACATGTGTTATGCCACGTAGGTTCAAATCTTTTGTTGATAATAACACTCAATTATTTGCAGCACTCACTCCTCTTTATAACTAAGAAATCCACAGATAAATCATTACAGTAACTGTTAAGACTATACAGGTCAAAGTACACTAATTCCTTAACAATAGTCACTTCATCACAACATGTACATGTTTGTATATGTTCATCTACATTGATCACATTAAGTGTTATAAATCAATCATATCTTTACCTCATACATGTACATGCAACAAATACATTATGAGATGGTAGTCTTATCCAACAATTTTAGCAATCAACTGTCATCAACTACCCACCACCAGACTAACTACCTATCCACCTTATACCATGTCTTCCCTTCCATCACACTAACAATCGTGCTTTCCCTTCCTCTATCAGCAATTAGCCTTACATTTATATGTACCAACTACCAACATACATACAAACTCTACCTCTACAATGCCTCTGACTTCCTTCTATCTTCAGAAATGCCTACATGTATGTACATGTGTATCACAAATCCACATACTGCTGTGCCTCTACTTATATCAGTGGAGTAAAATATTTGCTATTTACATATAAACAAAGAGCTTGATCTAAAGTTCACAAAACGTAGTGCCCAGTAAGGCATGCACCAACCTTACTGGGCAATTTAAATTTTGTTTAGTGTCCAGATTGCCAGAGAAATCAATTTTTGGCCCCAAAGTCCTAAAGAGATGTATTGAATAGGGCGGCAGATAACTGCCTGCACTGGCAACAGTGAGCTTTCCTATTTGAAACAAATGATGTTAAGACAATATCGACAAGCTCTGACTAAGTTCAAACCAACATGGAATACACAATCATTAGATTTAAAGTTTTCTTTTCTGTTCATCATCCAGTTAACTACACAATAAAATTACAATATTACTTATGTTTGGCCAGATACTGTTTGCTTGAGGCTAAGGAGAGTTTTTAAAAAGTGTGGCATTACTTACTACTTAGCTGTGATGCTGATGAAGTGCTTTTTCTATGTCCCAAAGTCTTCATAGCTACTCTACAACCTGTTCAGAAAGCTACGTTTGCAAAGAAAACTTTAGTTGCTAATTAAAAAAATTGAAATTAGATATCTATTACAATGTACTGATTGTTCTTTCCTGATACCAGGGTTAAATGGCTTGCTGTTAAAAATACCTGATTTAAGCATAATTTCTTTTGTGTGGTTTTTGAAATGCACTGTCACACTGATAAATGTGATGTGCTTATGGGATGTGTTTATGTAATGCTAAATATTATTCATAATCAATTTGAACTATTACATAATAAATTTAAAGATTATAATAATATTCATTAAGTGCTAATTAATATATTAATTTAAGGAAGTAAATTTCACTTGCTATTTGATTGTGTTATGTAATAAACCAAGCTTTTTGTATACTAAAAATCAATCATTAAAATTCGGTGATATAACGATTTGTTTCCTCTACTCTACATCAAATAGTGATGTTTGATCAAAAATTTCTTCTTTGATTTACAGCGAGTGCAACAAAGGTACTCGCGAGTGCAAAAAAGGATCTCACATGGTTCTCGCAAGTATGGATTAAGTTGCAACTGACAAGTGCTGTATAGTCATAATTATAGGGTGCCTTATGTCTCATAATTCAGTTTGAAAGCAACGTTAATGAAATCTAGGAGTTGAGGTTTAGAAAGTAGTTGATTTTATAGTGAGTTTTGACAATGTTTACCATGTCTAGTTGGGTCACTGGTTATTGTTTGTAAAGTTTAGCAACAGACCTATGAGTAACAAATACTTAAAAAACAAGAACAAGTAAAAAACACTTGTGTGTGACAAATGAATGTCATATAGTTATACCAGTGATGATGTGAAATGGTTACTTATACTGAGTGTGAATATAATTTAGAATGAAAAAAGTGAAATAAAAATTTAATATTAAATCATGTTTGATGTTGTTCAGCAGTATTGTCTAAAATGACAAAACAGTTGTTCCAGAGAGAATATACACCTGGATTAACAGCAGTGAGTTACAGCTGACCTATCTTGGACTTCTATTATAAAAGCTTTGGAGTTTCCCCTTTCAATTCCACCGACCACATAGTGACCTTCTCAATACCTGCTTTGATTATATTTTCTTCATCTGAATTCAGATTCATTGATCTCAACCAATTTACCCGCTCTACCAATTTGTACAGGATGGTCCTTAAAGTACTGTGCACATACATCATGATGGAAGTTACACCAATCCACAATGTTATATATTAGACAAATGACCTGTTTCATACATGGACATATTTACGGGAATCTCTGAAGATCAACAGTACGCTAGTGTACTTGCACATCTAGTTAGACAGTATGGTCAGTATATAAATGCAAATGTACTAGGGCTATAGTGATTTTGTATATCTAGATATCCTGATGCCTTAAATGAATATCAGGATATTTGGTTAATAATTTAACTAATCAAATTTACAATACAAATTAAAAAGTACAAAATGTAATACTAGTTCAAACTTCAAAGAGATGGGAGGTTCTTGTTTAAAAACACTAACATGTCAGCATTTCTGTTAATAGGCTGTTCAACTCAGTTTGAAGTAGTCCCAAACATGGCTTCCTTGTAACCATTGTCTTCCTTCCAAGTTCGAGACACATTTCCTGCTTTTTTTTTGTGCTTATTTCATACATGTATCTTGAACGTACTATGGAGATATCAACACTCTCAGTTCTTGATTATGATAACTTCATTTTTTGCACAATTATATAACTCTGAACAACAATTAAGTAAAATATATAGTTGCATCACCTTGAAGTGCATCATTCTTAAATATTCTGTTAATAATAGTAGTACTTGTTGCAGAAGTTTTGTTAAATGATTAGGCCACAGACATGTTAATTTCCGATCTGTCGCATAAAAAAAATTATAAATGCTCAAACCACAATGTTCTGCCCACACTGGTCAGCACTGGTCGGGATTAACTACCACTCAGATGAAATACACATGTAGCCACCTCTCAGATAATACATATATTGGCTACTGAGACAGAATTAAGCATGTACTAGGTAAACAGCACTAAATGCAATGTAGAATCCAACCACCACTCTAAATATCCTGGGCAGAACACTCAGCTCAAACATGTAGGCAAACACATGTGGAATGTATACGTACTATGTACATATGTACACAGATAATAACATTTCTGTACACAAATAATACGTTCTGTGAAATTACAGAGAGTAACATGCTTGTACTACAAACATATTGCTTCTCTGTTGCGTACAGTTTTGCGTGATATACACATGTATCTGGTCATCTCTTTCCTGTTGATATTTTACAGTATTTCACTGGAAATCATAATTACGATATGGGAATGTAGTCATAATTGTTAAATGTGTATGTTTTGACACTTTCTATACTGTTTTTCTTTTCTGTGTGTTTCAGGATGGTGGTGTGTTAACATGTGGTTCAAACCTGTATGGTCAACTTGGAAGAGGAGTGATTGGTGAGTCATATACTCGTCCTGCTGCTGTAATGGATCTGATGGGAAGTGTCGTGTCTCAAGTTGCTTGTGGAAAGTAAGAGGCAATGTGTATGTGTCAGGACTAGTGTTGTACCTATACTAGGTATTGCCTATAATTCAGATACAGATATTATAGGCAACTGAAACTGCCTATACGATACCTATACCTATATGATATATATGTGTGTTCACTCCTTTTCTAGTATATGTTTATGTCCATCATTAATTTTCTGCACTGCTCTATATAGCCATTTCTGTTGGAAAATGAAACTCACAAACTACTAGAAAAGCTCTAAAAAATATGATTCTTACTGTTGTATCCTACAGTTAAATAGTAGTATTGAGTTTCAAAACTTGGTCTATAAAGTATCTGTATCTGCCCTATACTACTTGCCAGAGTTTTTAATAAGTTTTGAAGCATGGGCCAAATTGGTTCAACTATGGTTAGTGTGTGCACCATTGGCAATATATTTTGAGCCAATTAACTGTTAGTGACAATATAATCATAATTAACTGCACCATCTGGCCCAAAGAGAGAACTGTGCTGTGCCAAATAAGAAGCCCATTGGGTTAATGGTGTGCCATATGAGCTTATCAAAAACACTGCTACTTGCCTATACCTATATTTACCTATACCTTGGTATAGGCACCTATACATTTACCTATACCAGTATAATGTAGATACAACACTAGTTAGGGCTAGAAGAGGGATTGGGTAAATTCTGTAAACCCAAATAACATTTTATTGAAGGGTGTGAAAGATTTTGTATAGCAATATACTTGTAAGTATTATATTCAATTGCCTACATTTCTGCTCATTGCATGTAATATTAATCACATGCATGTACATGTACATGTTACATGATGTACATGTACATAATTATATGTAGATTTTGTGTGTGTTGTGCATTTTGCTCACAAATCGCACTAACTTGTGTGGTAACTTGCAATTAGAGCTGGAATGGATCCTGTCTTTTATTATGATGACGATTTTGGACTAAATGAAATATACAGTATTACCTCACCCATTTGCTGTAATGAACTGCAATGGATGTTTATACAAGCAGCATTGGTGTGTGTACAGATTGTTCTGCACTTTACAAGCTAAAAAAGCTGGTAAAACAGAGCAAGACACATACATGTATCAACCACCATTTCATTGTAATTTCAATTTCATGTGTTTGGTTTCTGCACATGCGCAAACATTAAATGAGTACCTGGATACAAAGAAACAGATCTGGGTGTTCAATTTGTGGATAATCGGGTATCCATTCCAGCCCTACTTGCAATTGTAGTTAACTAAAACAACACCAGATAACACCTAAACATACTCAGGTACTCGTGTACAGTGTAATGTATTACATTCTGCAGATATCATACATTAGTTGTTGAAAAAGATAGTGGTCACTTGTTTTCGTTTGGTCAAGGAACCTGTGGACAACTTGGTAGAACTGTTCTTGGAAATACTGCTATCCCTGTTGTTGTTAGTGGAACATGGCTCCCTCTTGATTCACTTCATGATTTTACACTAGGAACTCCAGTGGATCGTGGTGATATTATAAGGAGAATATTTGCAGGAGGAGAGCAAAGTTTTGCAGTTGTTGTGCTACCTGGAATTGTGAGATATGCATATGTACAGTGTATATTTGTATTAAGGCTGAATGAATATTAATAATAGTGTTTGAGGCTTTGTTAAGTGAATCTTTACATGCTTTATGTTAATATTTCAATGCTGATAGAAAGTCCCAAAATTGAAAAAGTTCTTTGTAACCAGTTCCTGTTGCTGATTCTATTTGGATGTATTATTCAGTAATCAACAAGGCCAAAATTACAAAGATTGAAATGAATGGTGCAAAATAAACTGTATCTGTAGTAAATAATGAAGCTTTGAGTCTCATCCCAGTCTTAATGTATATACATGTACATGTACATGTATGTATAATAATGTGTAGTGAAATCTATTACAGTCTACCTGTAATTTTGAGATGTATATAATTATTAAAGTATGTAATGATTTTTATACCAGTCAGTTACATGTGTGCATTTATGTCTAGTTATAGTTATTGTGAATTTACTGAAACAATTTTACGCTTACTGAAAGGTTTTAGTTTCAGTTAACTAAATAGAAGTGCCCATGTTTGGAGAATTTTCATTGTGCGCAATAGACCTTAATTTAGTTGTACATGTACTACATGTATGTAATAAAAGTCACAATGCCTTACTAAAACAACACTATACTTGTACTATTGTGTCATTGGAGTTTGTGTTAAGGATGTGCGATAATATCGATATAGTGATCACTCAAGTAATTATCGTGATAGCGATATCAGGAATCTATATCACGATATAATTATAATATTCATTATTATTAATTTCAATAATTATTATTGCTTGAAAAATGGGTTCATGCATGCGCAGTTTAGTTTGTACACAGATGGCTAGGCTAGCAAGGAAGTTGAAGGATAGCATGATTCGTTGGCTCTGTTTGTAGGAGCCAAAAGCAAGATCTGGCAGTTATTCAGATTCAAGGTCGATGCTCTAACTAAACAGCAAAGAGGTAATTTGTCATTTGTGAAGCGGCATTTGGCTTACAGTGACAACATACTAGTCTCTTTTATCATTTGTGGATTTGCTACATGGAGGAACATAAAGCTTTAAAGTATCGCGATTATCGTGATAAACTTTATATGATAATTGGAACAGAAAATTTTGATGATACACATCCTTAGTTTGTACATATAAATGTATATATACATGTACATGTACTCATGGACTGCTATCTTGTTTCTAGACACCTATAGGTCCAGAGTGTGATTTCAGAACGGTCTGTAGTGCTGAAAGTCCTCTCTTTCTTTCCTATAAATTGGTTAAACAGATGTTGGATTTTGCCCTTATTACACAAAACTTTCAGCCCACATTAGATGTGCTTGATATGTTCTTATCCTCTGCTTCCTGTATTAATGGCTCATTTCTTCCCTCGTAAGTCAGTACTGTGATAATCATCATGGTGAGTATATAATGTGTTTATGTAAATCTTTTTCATTTCCAGAGCACCATTTGCAGTGGACCGAATTGCTGGTATGAACTTCCCTGAAATCAGAGAGTCATTTGATCTGATCAGAACACGATTAGCAGATCATGATATTGACAAACTAATCTGTGAAGCATTCAGTAAAAATCTCATTCCATCAATACCCACACCACCTCCTTCTCTTGAAACTCTTCGGGTGTTTTGTTTTATCATGTGCTATCCATTAGTGAGAGACTATTCATCTTGTTTGGAGGTTCTTGTTCCTTTTATTAAAGTCTTTTTGTATATAACTGAAATAGAAAAAGAAATCATTGGTAAGTGAAATACGTACATGTGTTGTGTGCATGTGCTGATGTGCATGTAACATACCATGTAGTGTACATTATACAATGTATAAACATGTATATATGTGTATATGTACAAATGTACATGTATAGTGTACACATGTATATTGTATATGTGTAGTTTGTGTACAGTTTTCCTGCTAGTAACGTACTCCATTTTTCACTAACACTAATTACATGACCATACTGCCCACTTAATGGATGTCCCACCTTTTCTTGGAGTACACTGGTTGGAGGTTGCAAATAGCATGTCCTTAAACAATAGCCAACATCCTTAACACTCACCTCTCAAAAACAAATGTCCCATGGAAAAAGATGATAGAATTTCAATTCGCTTTCTTACAGTTGTACACCCATTTTTTATGAAGCCAGGGCTTGACATATTTTTGACATTTTATAGTGAATACATACATGTAGGTTATTTGTCGATCAAGTACATTAACATTTGTGATACTATGTGCTGTATTAACATGACAGTTGATTGAGATTGATAATCTTCTGCATTTGCACATTCCCAGAACCCCCTCCTCAATATGCAAAGGGTGGCACCACCAGTCTAGAAACCAGGCTTAAAAGACAAAGTGGAAGCCACAACTCTACTTAACTCAAGTATCAAGTTGGCATTATTCTTGACAATATGCTTTCCTTAAACTTTTATAAAACTTTAAAAAACTTTTTAATTACTCAGCCCAAAGCTACATGTAGTTAAAGTGGCATTACCAGACTAGCTGGTTTCCTTATGCATTTGTAGTTGGTTGTGTAACAATTCACAAGCTTCTCACAGCTAGATGGAAATATATTGTTGTGCAATCTGCCAATACTTTTCTACTCTAGACTGTAGAGTTGTGATTATGTACCTACAGTAATGAATGAAATCAACCAATGGTTGGGAAGTTTGAATTTTCTGTAACTGTCCTACAATTTGCATGTACCTTGCATGATTGTGGTGCAACAAAGCACAACCATATTGAACCTAGCAAAAGTAGCTTTCCTTAATTTAATTAATCTACTTAAAGCGTGTTGTACACTGTATAATGTGCAGAGCATTGTGATAAACATTACAGTTTACACGTACCTGTACATGTCATGTTTAGTGTACATGTACATGTACATGTACATAGTGTAGTGTGCACAGTACAGTGTATATGTATACAAGGTATAACGTGTTGTACATACGGTATATGTCAATAAAAAGTCCCCTTACAGTAACAGTTCTACTGTCAGTATAGTATAGTAATTACTGTAGTGTGGAAATGAAACTACTGAGTAATTACTGTACTGTATAGTGACTTTTTATTGACATATACTGTACATTGTATATAGTAATTAAAGTAATTATTCAAAAGTTATGACAAATTGATTGCCCCTTAAGTGACAGTCTTGTCTAGTACCAGTAACTCATGTTAGTTTGAATTCCTCAGCAAACTGGATTTTTAATGAACCATTGGACCTTGTGATGATGTGGGTTGAGGTATGTATAGTTGATAGATGCATAATTATACGTGTAAATGTTTTCTGTACTTGGTACATGCACATTAATTTTATAAACACCATATACATGTATGTGCGAATTAGTCTTGATGTGTTTAGTTCTACCATTTTAACCACGTACATGTATTTAGTGAAATGTGCTACACAAGCTGTGCAATCCTTTACGGTAATGTTCTCATGTACCATGCAAGTCAACATACATGTACATGTATGTGCTCATGTCTTCTGCTGTACTGCAGTCATGCAAGTTACATGCAGTACAGCAGAACACACATGATCACGCACATGTACATGCCTCAATGAACAGCTCTTCTTTTTGTATAAATTCATCTTTTGTTCCTGTAGCATTATAAGTTTATTTCAACCTTTTTTTCTTCAACCCAGTATTAATTGTGCTTACCAATACCAGCTACAATTCAATGCCAAACATGCCTTCCATTCTTCACTTCCAAACTATCTCCAACTTCATATCTCATCTCCACCAAAACCATCTTCTCCATCACAACACTCAAACACTCTTCTTCTAGCCAATATACCAACTAATTAATTAAATTTAATATTAACCATCTTTATTTAAGATCTACTCACAAAATATTTGAGATCACTTGAATTGTCTAGACCTTTTCCTAATACCATAATGATGACTTCAGTTATACACGTACAAATGTAGTTGCTGCTTCCCCATTTTGTGTTTACATGTGCCAATAAATAAACCATGCCCATTATTAAAAATAAAATTAGTAAATTCCACCTTCATTCCATGTGTAATGTCAATACAACATACTCTGCTCTGTTTTATTGTACTATACTGTATGCACCCATTGTAATGTGTAGCACACATCAATGCTAAAAGGAAAGCTGATGATTGATATCTGATTTCCCATGAAAGAGATGATTAAGTTGGCCATTTTTACTTTGAAATCAAAAAGGTAGAATAGTCTCTGTATATACAATCATTAAACATAATATACAATGTACCTGTGACCTTTTTTAATGACTTTCTTTAATTTTGTTATTTATTTATTAACAGACATTCAGAGTACCCATTAGAGAAATTATAAAACTCGGCAGACAGAAACTACTAGAGCATGGTGATTATAAGGCTCATATAAATGTTATACTATTGACAGATGATCAAACATGGGCTTTACAAGAAGGAATAAAGGTGTTACGATGGCTTTATAATGTAAGTTAATATAAGAAATTCATAATTCTTAGCTACATGTATATGAACACTGTAAGTAACAGACAAAAGTCTATTACACCTGTTGTATAACTGCTGCATTGCACATGTGTATTATTTAACATGTAACATGTAATTATGGTTTGAGATTAGTTTAAGATGGTAATTCATATTGGAGCAGTTGGGTTTTTAAATGGTTAAGTATTCAATTCTACATTCATCAAATATGTACAATGTACATTCACAAAATACATGTACATGTACATGTATATACATGTGTATTACACAAATTACCGAATACATGTGTGGTAATGTAAATGTACAGTACATGTTTGAGGATTTGCCAAGGACATTCAATATACAAATATATACAAATATGTAATTAATGAGACACACTCCTTCATTAATATACACAATATTAATTTCATTACTCAATCCTACCAGTATCATGTGTACTACATGTGCAATACATTGATACATGGATATATACTTGTATGTTAATGTCTTGTCTTTAATGTTTCATACAGTACAACATACAAAGAAAAGAACCTATTCACTTCCAAAAGTTTTATGTTGATGAGTTATCAGAATGTTGTGATTTGAGAGGAGATTATATCTGTTTCAAAAATGACAGAGTAAGTACATGTGTAACTAAGCAGTACACTAACTAATAAAGGTTGAGGGTATGATGAAGCATGCATTGTAATATCATAATATTCTTGTACATTCTATATGTTGTTAAGATGTTTCATCATTCTGGGGGACCTTGGTTAATTTACAGGTGTGATGCATAAGCGAAAAACAAGCTTGAAAAACGATGCTCTATTTCCACATGTGATTATTAACTTGATCTTGGTTTTGGGTAAAATGTATGTTTGTACTTTTAAGCTATTAAAGGTGGGCCAAAGTACAGTGTGAACAGCACATTCTGTGTAGAGGATCTGGGGGGCATGCATCCCAGGAAAATTATATTTTGGACCCCTAAAAAGGACGATATGTTGGAATCTAGGAGTGAATTTAAACTATGCATACTATTATAGCCATGCATAGCATTAGCCTCTTCATATCATTGTACATCATTACTAATTAAAACAATTTGAATCTCCCCTTCACACATAGAAAAAAAACTCCGGTAGTACATGTACATGTCCACTGTACCTACAGGAGATTTTAATACCAATTAACATTCGACATTTTTTCTGTGTTTTCAATAGCTACAATACATGTTGTAATGAAGTATGAATCTCAGTGCTTGTGTTTAATTTGCAATTCGATTTCATTAGTTCACTTATGGAAAAAGGTTGGAAAACACTATTCGAAGCTTCATCAGTAAAAACGAATGTTGCTGGTAAAGTACATGTAGAAGTTGAAACTGAGCCCATTATAAGTTCATGACTATTTGTGATAATGTATTGTGTACATGTACTACATGTATAGTGTAATTATTACCCAGGAAAGGATGATCAAACTGATAGTACTGCATGCAGCATTCAAAAACTATTATTTTATAATTTTCTCTTTTTCAATTCAACACATTTCTACTTTATATTAGATATTAACTTTTTCATTTCAGGTTGATTGTGTTGTGTTCATGAGATATCCATTTGTGTTAAATGCTGCAGCTAAAGCTGAACTGATGCAGGCTGATGCACTATTCATGAAAAGAGTAAGGCTAAATATAATAGTGTCACTGTTACATGTAGTGCAGTTCATAGCAATGACCAAAAACATGCTACATGTATTTTATTTATGAATATATAATTATGTGTGTCCGTGGATGAGAAAATCAGTCACTGGGATAACATGATCAAACACTGTTCAGTTGTTTTGTGCAGGAAACTAAATAAATGAACAAATGTTCCATATTAAATTTGAAGTAAAGCCTTTGAAGAAAAGCTTTGAGGGCTTCAATGGTTCGCACATGTTTTTGTCATTGTTACTCTCACCTTGATTGGTTATGGAAAGCCTCCAAACTGGATTATTACTTTATAGCGAGTACTAGTCTTGTTCCTGTCATATTTCTGCTCGGATTTAGCATTGCTGGACTGATAAAAGCAGCCAGCAACACAGCCTCAAGTTTACTGGAACACACCCATATTATTAACCATGTACAATTAGTGAGTGTCTAAAGGTGTTTGATCAAATTATTATTTCTAATTTTATCATCTAAAGTCATATATACATGTACATGCATGTAGTAGTATCCATGTGTATGTAAATCAATAAATCATGTACATATGGTTGTAATGTATATATAGTGGTTGTTAATAGTACATGTAGATGTAGATGTACATGTGTACATCACAGTGTTGTAAGTGTGTATGGGGTAATGTAAATTTGCATGGTTGCATGAAGAATAGATACTGTATCTACATGTACACTGTACATGTATATAAAGGAAATTCCATTATGTTTTGTAAGAAAACTTTTCCTCTATCTTGTTCTATTCATCTCTCTTTTTCTCTCTTTCTCTCCATATCTTGCTCACATTCTCTCTCTCTGTCCTGTACCTCTTAGCAAGCTGTAGCTCAAGCACATGCTTCAAATGTCATGAACTACTTCTTTAGAGTACCAGGTAGATTTCCTACCGATGATAATCCTGATGCATGTGTTCTTGTAATACGTCGTGATGCTATTCTACCTGATGCACTCATTGGTTTAACGAATCATTCTGATGAAAATCTCAAAAAACCATTAATGGTACACACTCTACATAGCGTTGACATATACATGTACATGTGTAATTATAATTGTACATGTACATGTATATAGCATGTATGGTACATGTACAATGCAAATGTGCAGTATATATGTATGTACATTGTACATGTACACAATGTATGTGTAGACATACAGTTGTAATCCAATGGAAAGTACATGTACATGTAATGTTTTAACAGTGTGATCTGTACAAGTAAATTGTTTGTTATGACCCATAGGGCTATCCCTGTGATTGCTTTTTCACGGGTTCAAACTCTATAATAATTATGTATGGTTGTCACGTGTGTTGTTGTGATGAGGTGTCTGTAGATAATTTTTGGGATATCATTATGGTAGAGGCGACATAACAGAAGTGAGAGTTGGGATGGGCAAATGGTGGCTACCGAGAGTATTCCTGGTTTGTAAACCTGATGGTGGTAAGTGGGCAGTTGGAGGTCATAAGTTAAGGCGGGACAATTTGGTATCAAAAGATCTCAAGTTGTGGGGGCTTGGTTAATTAATGGGTGTGGTGCACAATAGAATGCACACTCAAACTCTACAGACCAACAGGAAGAAAGCTGCTTATAGTTTATGTAGAAACTGGAACTAATAGCTGTTCTATCTGAAATATATTCATAACAAGAACCTTTAAAACATGAGGAGAGTAGATAATGAAAATAATAACTATAATAGGCTTTTGTGATTCAGGTATAAGAAGACACCACAAAGCAATCATAGGGATACTTTTCCTTCATAAATTTTGTTATCTACTTATATGTGTAGAGTATAGTACATACATGTACGTGTGACTATGCATGGATCTTAAAATTTTTTTTTCTAAATAGTTTGTTTGAATTCTCATTTCAAAGCATATAAAATTTGCAAATCCTTGCAGAGAAGTTGTTGCCTCATCCTTGATACCAAATTGTGTTGGCCTCTTGCACAAGATGCTGAAAACGAGCATTTGGAACAAATTGAAAATCAAGTACTTGTAACACCCCTTTTTGTAACCTTGGTTACACATGTACACATTGTAGTGTAAATGTGCATGTGCATGAGTAATACATAAAGGGACAAGTATGAATGACAGCTAGTGTAAATGTACATATACATATGGCATGACTGATACAACTGCACACACCCACACAGGTAAAATTTGTTGGTGAGGATGGTGTTGATTGGGGTGGAATCCGTAAAGAATTTTTCATGTTGCTAATAGAAGAAGTTCTGAACCCAATCTATGGCATGTTTTATGAAGAAGAAGAGTCAAAATTAATCTGGTTTAAAGATCAGGTATAGTACTTGTACATACTGTATGTGACTTGAGACTAGTAATTAGTAATCAGTATAGCATTCAGTAAATGTATAATACATTATAATTATAGGAGATTGTATTTATGTGGTCAAATGTTAACTTGATCACATGACATATCTAGAAATGGTGCCTTGTACGTGTAGTTTTGAAGTGTACTGTGTAATGAACTTGTAAATTTAAGCTAAATATTACAGTTTTTTTATTCATAATGTAGCCAATAGAATTGTTCCAACCTGATCTTCATTACTTTAATCTTGTTGGAATGATATGTGGACTGGCTATGTATAATGGTGTTAATTTAGATCTACCATTTCCTCTTGTGGTCTACAAAAAATTGTTGAAACGGAGTGCTCTGAAGTGAGTTTATAATAGCATGTACATACCTGATGTGCATGTATACATGTATGTCATTTGTAGTAGACTATCTTTTGAATACTGTACTGTAGCAGTTGAGATTTCACAATAACTAAGTGCTTGAACACTGTAGATGTAGTACTATACTATCATCAAGGCATAGGCATAGCTGTGATATTGGTAATTAACCCTATATACATGTATCGACCATTTTGCTATAGTGCTCCACCAGAGTTACTTAAATATAATAAACTTTTGAAAGCTTTAGGAATAAAAGATACATGTATGTAGTATGTACATGTATGTAGTATGTACATGTACATACTGTACATGTATCTTCCAAAGTGGCACCATGTGAATGTCTTGTGTAAACCTTTATTCAAATGACAAGAATTTTTGTTTTTACTTCAGTGGGTGATTCATACTCAGCTCTGTAACTTCTGAACTTAAAATTTCTAAAGCTTTATTAAACATTAAGGGGAAGAAGATCCCATTAAATTACATGCAGTATATGTCAATAAAAAGTTGTAGTTCAACAGTTCAACACCACAGTAGTGAGACAGTAATTACTATGCTAAACTGACAGTAGAACTAAGGTAGTTACTGTTACTGTAAGGGGACTTTTTATTGACATATACTGTACACATGTATACGTACTTAATTTTTCAATTATATACATGTACATGTACAAGTAGTTCATAATACTGTATCCAGGATGCTTTTTACATTCTATTTCAGTGCTCCTACTCTGAATGATCTGGAAATGTTAAAGCCTTCTGTTGGAAAGCACTTGAGGCAATTACTAGAGTATGAAGGTGATGATTTTGAAAAAGTATATGAAGACTTGAGATTTGAGGTACAGTATACATGTATCACTGTACATGTAAAACTAATAATGATCAGTACAGTGTCTACTTTGGTCATAAACAATGTAATTTGCATCAAGACAAACTGTACATCTTCATGTAGTATTCAATTATTATTGTATACAATGTAATTCAGTTGACAAGGTATAATTACTAGTGGTTGGGAGGAATGTGCTAAATCATTGTTCATTGCAATTGAACTGTCAATGGTAATTTGAATCTTTGCTGACATGACATCTTGTGATGTGTGCACGTGTGCTTGTAAAATCTACACTTGTGGTAGGGGTGTGTGAAAATGAGGCTGTTGCTTGCATTTCTCTTCTCAGTCCAATGGTGGCAGAAACATGAATTATAAAGTCAGTTTTAGCTTTTATAGCCATTCAAGGTACATGTAAGTGTACAACTACATGTACTAAATCATGAATAAAACATGATCACACTTTTGCCAGCTTAGTACATGTAGTAGTGTAAATAAGAAATAGTACAGTAGACTTTGATTTATATCTGAAAGTGGATCGAGATGAAACTTTATTATGCATATGTAAGTTTCATTACATGTACGTTCTGGTGCATTGGGATCTTTAATCAACCTTGTGTTAAATAATGGAACTGTTGAATAGAGGTGTCTTGTTCAGATTACATTATCTTTTTTCCAGATAACAAAAGTACATTTTGGAATCCCTCAAACCATACCTCTAGTACCCAATGGAAATCATATTGTTGTTACTAGAGACAATAGACAGCAGTATGTACAGGCTTATGTGGATTATGAATTGACACTCAGTATAAAAGATCAGTTTGATGCCTTTGCAGATGGTTTTAAAAGAGTGTGCAATACAAAGTGTGAAATATATGTGAGTTTAGTGTGTATATCACCTATGTTAATGAAATTAAGCAAGTATTGTACACTAATTTGAATGTGTTTCAAAGATACATTGTATGTTCCTGATATTTAAAACTCTACAGTTGTATATTTGTGTCTATGGGTGTGTGTATAATTCAGGGTGTGTGATTGCATGTGTGTATGGATATTCATAGTGTTCAAGTTTACAAATATATACAATGTACACATACATATAAATATATATAATATAATATATATTATATATATATATATACATGTACATGTACATGTACATGTACATGTACATTGTGCATGTATACCACAATATTGATCTATATTTGATGGAGAACTTTTGCCAAACAATTACATGTAAGTACATGTATTCTATTCAATAAACCATATACAGATACATGTACATGTATATACAGGTATATACATGTATAGATGTATTTTGTGATGATACTTAGGACCACTCATGTTGTCCTGTCAATCATGATCTAAGTACTAAGGATTATGCATGTACATAATGATTGTGCTCAGTAATGTTCATTCTTTTGTATAACAGAGCTTATGCATAGATACCAGGTTTTAATTTCCTCTGTGCTATAATTAATATTGCATTTTTTCATAGACCATTCTTCATGCTGAGGAGTTGATGTTATTTGTGATTGGTTCTGGTAACTATGATTTCAATTCACTCAGAGAACATACAGAATATTACAATGGATATGATTGTGATCATCGTGTTATCATTCATTTTTGGAAAATTGTCAATGAATTTTCTTTAGATGTTAAAAAGAAGTTATTAGGTAATAATTAGTGATGTGTAATGCTTGCATAACTAATCATGAAAAGCTTTGATAGATACGTACATACTAGTGTTGTTTTAGTTAATAACTATAACTAAACTCCCATATTTATTGTATTAAGGCATTTTGTCTTTTAGTTAATGAAACTATAACTAAATTACAGGTCAACTGTAATAACTATAGCTTAACCCTGTGGCAAAACAATCATAAGGATGGCTCTAATAATTTATTTCCAGGACATGCCTTAACATCTTTATAATTATATTACTTCTTAATACTTGTTCATAAGTGTTATTCTTTTCTCGTTCAGTATTCTGGACAGGTAGCAACAGAATACCACTGGCTGGTTTGAAGAATATGAAGGTGAGTAGTATATAATATAATTATGTAATTACATTTTTATTATACATACATGTATATATAAACGATATCTATGTAAGTTTGATCTACAAAACAATAGTCATGAAAACAAACAGCTAACAAATATAACCAGTCAGTATGAATAGTTATGAATATACTTCCATTTAGTTAATCAAAACATAAGTGTATTATATAGCAGATCTATATGCATTATATATAAACCTGCCAATGAGGAAGTTTGAAAAAATATCATCCAAGGGCCCGAGAGTCATATCTTTTCAAAACTTCCGAATTGGCAGGTTTTGTAATAACACATACATGTAGATCAATGAACCATGATATATAATAATTGTGATATAACTAATAATGGAGATTCATACCTGTTAGATTTCAGTCCATCCCATTTTAAAAGCCACACCTGAGCATGCACATTGGCTCCAGGTTTATAGTATGAGGTTTATGTATGGGCTATGAATCTCATCCTAAGATATATTATTGTTTAACCTATAAATGTGAACATGTGTGGACGAGATAGTGCCCTGCCAAATCATCATAAAAAATAATTTTCACCATTCTTTTAATACTCAGTGGGGTGGATGAAAATACCTTAAAATGACCATGCTCACTATTAATTTTCTTGAATATATTATTTCTTCTGTATTGTCCATTGCTTTCTGAATAAAGTAGTTAAAATAAAGTATTTACTGTACAATTAGACTTGCTGAATTCATAATCGTCATGTAATTATTAGTTATTATTATTGTTTTCTATAATGATAGTTACGAATCCAACGTATGGATGGAGGACCCAATTTCATTCGTCTACCAGTAGCCCATACATGTGCCAATATATTGGACTTACCACCATATCCCACACTTGAACTAATGAGAGAAAAACTACTAAAAGCTATTAACCTCACTAGTGGATTTGGTATAATATGATATAACTATTGTCATAACTCAAGTATTATAATCTTTTATCCTTTTTTATGTTAAACACAATACCTACATAACGTTGAGTTCTTAAAGCAAATTACAGCATAAATAATAATAATAACTATTATTTGAAAAAGAAACCAATGTTCTATTATTATTATTATTATTATTATTATTATTATTATTATAGTGGACAGTCCAAAATCTAAACCAGAAAACAACTAACTCATCTTGATGTGATAAAATTGATAACAATAATTAAAATACCATGTAGAGATGTGAAACCAAATACAAGACTGTGATGTTGCTTTAGCATTGTCACTTGCACATAAAAATGTTTACTAGAGTGAAAATGAAACAAAGAAGTACTCCTGAAATTGTTTGCATTATGGACAGAATTGATACTTATATAACCCTGTTGTATATAGGCTGTATGTAGTAAAAATTTTAACAATGATGCAATATTCATGTGTTCTCTGAATTACTGGCAGACATGTTCATCTCCTTTTTAATATAATGCTAATAATAACAATCAGAATTTATTTATCCTCAGACTGACTATCAGGAAAATTCAGGTTGTTCTTCAGGATTTGTTGTCGTAATGGTAATTGCACTAGTCTCCCTTCCAATATTTCAAGTCATCAGTTATCTTGGGGTGAGGGTACTGGTATTTTCTTATAACAAAGTTTTGCTGCAAGCAGTGTAATGTATTCTAGTAAATACAGTATATGCCATCAAATGCAACCAGGTATACTGCATGATGGAGACAGACAGGTATACTGCTTAACCAAAGTCTGTGCACGCATCATAGCAAACCATGTATTACAAAATTGATATGACTGAAGTAATCAAAATCATAATATGGATTACAAAGCAATGACCAGTAGAGGATAGTTATTGAAACAGCAACTTCAGACCCAATTATAAACAAAAACCAATTGCAATGTATTTAAATTTTCTGATACCAAGTTGTAGAATCGATCCACATCAACCTGCAGGCAGTTTGGAGGACTTTTGCTGAATTTTTAGTTCAGACATTGCCAATGCAAAAAAGAGATGATTTTTTAATGGGTTTGATTGGTAACTATAATGTGATGATGATTGAATATGCAGTTCTGTACTAGGAATACATCCATCTAGTTTCATAGGATAGCTAAAAAATATCTCCTAAACTAAGCATTTGAGTATAACCAAAACTGGTATTTGTAAGTTATTATTATTCGTTAAGCGAGCCTGGGTCATTGAATTCCTCTGGTAGGTTTTTATTCATCACAAGGCTGAGAAGTTACGTTTGGTTGTAGATGTTGTTACCGGAGTGGTGAGATAAATCTTCAAGAGCTTGTTGACTTTAGTAAACAGCATTTTCAAACTAGGATGATAGTTGAATATATCACATAATGTTTGAATGCGTGTGACCCTTTTAATTGGAATATCATTCATTGGTGTATAGCTTTTTTAGCCAGTGACATCTTTGGAAACTCGGTGTTAAAACTGACTCATGTACTCTCAGTGAGGTGCGTTCAGCTGTTTCATTATGATGATGTAATTTGTAATATGACATTCATTGCAAGATAGGATTATGGATATTGGGGGGGCTGGCCCCCCTTATTCAACTTTGGGGGCCTAGGCCCCCCCTTGCCCCCCCTGTTCCTACTCCACTGTAATAGTTTATTGTACTGTACCTTACCATAGTACTGTATGTACTGTACATGTAATAGATATATATACATGTTTGTTTATTAATTACACTTCATAATTAAAAAACTGATAGATGGCATTGAATCCTCAACTCTATTTCCAAGATTTTGCTGGATTGTGTTATTGTATATGATTTCTGGACATCATTTATTATTATTATTATTATTTTTAGAATGGCTTCTAATCGTTGTGCCAGTTAAAAGGAGGTGAAGAATTTCATTTAGTGCTCAAACAGGTGAGGTGTTTTGTTGCATGAAATAGCTTACGAGAAAATTTCCTTTCTTAGCTGAAATTGCTGTTGACGACTTTCTTGATGCTTTTCATCTCAGTCTCAATAGAACGAAGATTAATCATTTGAAAAAATTATTAAAGGATGTCTTCGAAGTATGTAACCAAATATCGTATGGACCTGTTAGTGTTTGAGAAAAAAAGGTTTCATAATATAAATTTAGCCAAACTATTGCCTTTTTAGATGTACTATGGGTGTCATTTTATTTCAAGCTGATACAAAGTGCATGCATGAGGGTTTAGCTTGCCTTATAATATGGAAGTGTATTTGCCAAGTCTAAAGCACCATTTTTACTTTTAGGTGGATGCTCTGGATGTTTGTGACATTTTGCTTACTAATGAAGATACCAGGAATTTTATGGATTTTATTGAGGTGCGTTTTAATCATCTTTCTCCACCAAGTGTTCAAACAGATGTTTCTCCTGTAGGCTAAGTTACAAGAAATGCAGGAAAAAGACAACACAGAAGATAGTACATATACATTGGAAATAGTTGCTGATTTAGCCAGGTATAAATGACAAAAAAGATTTCTTGGATAGTATTAAGTAATTTGTTTGCTCTTTTTCTTTAGACTTTCAACGGAATTTTATTTATTTTTGAAACGAGAGAGCCAAAAAAACTCCTGCTGAGTATAACCAAAAATGGTAAAAGTGTAAGCCATAACATACTTCTTGCCTTAACAGTCTTGCAGTTAAAGACTGCTATGATCCAGAAAAAAATGTTATTAAGCTCCTTTGTTAAATCTGTTAAACAGTTAGATCCTATTGGAAATCTGCACCTTTTTATTTGTATATTTGATTCGAAAGGTTGTTCCTCTGCTTCTCCTGGTGACTTTTAGGGTGCAGTTGAATTATTACGAGCTTGAAATTCAAGAGGATAAAATAAAAGTAGATCCATTTATCCGTAACGTTCTTTTGTCTAGGTGAAAAAATTCCTGCATATGACAAGGACGGCTACCTTAAGAACTTCACATTACCATTCGTAAACAGTGAGTCAAGCTGTATAGAAGAACTGAAAGAAGGCATCACAAGATTTTATACGAGCCTTAAACATGTTTCATTCCCACAAGGCCAAGGATACTGTCAATTTAGCAGAGGTGGTGACATCTGTTATGTGTCAAATGAAAGGGAAGCATCTGTGATTACAACTGTCGAGGAAGAGGAAGATATTGTTGGTAGCTCTCCAAGGAATGATTTTGAAGAAATTGAAGGGAAAAAAATAGACGGAAAGTCACCAGTAGCACTAATTTGCCAACTACGAGCAAATATGATTGTTACATGCGTCAACACATTTGTTAACAACCTGATAATGGGCATAACTAACAAAAATCTACTTGAAATGCAAATGTTGTCATCTTATGGAATTGTCTGCACCGGTGCAGGAGATTTTGGGTTTATGAAATTAGAAATAGATTTCTCTAAAAAAGAAATGACTTTTGTTCGTAAAATTCCATTTGCACAAAGACCTGGCACTTGACTATATTGTTGGAAAGCTAAACACAGAGGAACTTCCCACGCCTGACTCTGGTAATAATTAATGATAGTAACAAGTATAAACTTCCTCTATTCTTTTTTGATGTTAGATTTTACATTAATGCCTTTGATCGTTTCATTTACCTATAGGCTTATTGAAATACTCTCATTCTAATTAAAGGGTCAATAGCCCAAGCACTTCAAACATTGCATGGTAGGCAACTCGAGCACTGAAGTATATATCTCTGTGGGCTAGTCCAGGCTTTAGATATATAAACTTGGTGTGCTCTAACAGATTTTTTTGTGTGTGAATCACAACTTTGTGTAGGCCTGTCATCAGTCTGTTGGCTCTTCAAAAATGTGACCTTTAATTCTTTTTTTTTTTTCTTAAATGGACAATTCATTTGTCAAATCTTGACAAATGCATTGTCCATTTATTAACCTCAAGCTTTACACTATGTACATAATTATATAGTTAAAGTATCATCTTATGTGTTAAAGGTTGGCATATACATCATAATTAGAGTATTTTAGTTATACTCTAATTATATGATGATTGCTCTTTTAAGTTTAGACTTGCCCCCAAAATATTCATGAATATTATTTTCATGATTCCAAGATTCTTCGTAATAATCACGAAATGTTTTGATCTTGGAAACTTGGAGGTATATGCTCTATATTATGTACTTGGATATTCCATTCTGGAGGAAGCCATGTATGTGGGAGTGGAAACTTGGCTAAAAACAACTGGTGGAATTTACGTTATATATAGCATGATTATACATACATGTATACACCTGTCAGTGGTTAAATTGGCAATGACCTTGTTATTGGTGCACACTTGTACATTATAATTTATGTGTACGTAATATATTTGTAATAGCCGAGAGCTCCTATCAAAATGTGAAGGGCTGATTACTAATACACATTGAGAAGCCATGCTACATATAAATAAAAACATATTCATATGTAGGGATGTTAAATCCGAAAAAGTACACAAACAAGGTTGGGATGGTACTGATTGTATTGACCTAACAACAGTACCATTACAAGCATTATTTACTCGTGGGATTTTTTTGTAATGTCATATAACTATGATATAAGCAGATGTTGCTAATGTGTGACAGGTTAAAAGTTAGTATTTGTTAGTGCATGTTTACATGTTTTAAAAATATGGTAATATGGATTAATGTAATTTGATTAACATTCTTTGTGTGTGATACATGCTGTGTGTTAGTATATATAATAATACAAAACTGTACACTCAGTGATGTGCAAATATAATTTATTTCTTGTAAGGGCAACTGTGGACAATCTGTACACAGACTGTTTCGACCTATTAGGTCTCGTCAGCACAGTGTATCAAATTCACAATACATTATTAATGATGTTATGTAATAATTATGAAAATAGAGTCATCATATCTAGAGGTACTACTAATTAATACTACAGAATTGGACTTCTGTCACAAGCAGCTTTCATGCAAAACTAAAATATGTACTTACTGTTTGATTAGCTGTATCAAAAGATACAACTCTAATAAATGATGGTAGCAGGTAATGTTCATTAGATGTAATAAATAAATGTGAATATGTTATGATCACACCTAATGTATATTGACTCCAGCACTTCTCAGCTATGATTATGTTAGGTGTATAGGTTATGTTAAGGTTTGGCTTTGATGTAGGGATTGACCACACTACCCACCCCTCTGGTATTGCGGAAACACTGATGATCAATCTATTGAAGGTACATGTATGGGGCGGCATTAGCAAACAAGGTAGAACTGTAATTGTATTTTCACTTGGAATAATCCTTAACCTAATTATGAATCTTTATCTTTATAAAGAAATACACTATATTTAAATTTATAAAAAATATAATGAGTGGTATATCAATCAGTAATCAATGATATTAAGGCAGAACCACATGTGATATAACTATAATGTTGAACTTAACATGTAAACAAGTACCTTATTTGTTCTTTAACCCTTTAAGCACTGATGTCACATATATGACATTTCACCCCTACGTGGTTCGCCGTCTGTTCCTAGCTAAACCAAGCTGTCTAAATGCTTGTAATTGGTGTCAGGCACAAGCTGATGAACGTGGGTAAAAAGTTGATGGTTTTTTGGCCGCCCTTTGGCCTAAATAACGAGTATGGGGGGAATTTTAAAGGGGGTGCCCCCCCGTTAATGCGGGGGTTCAAAGGGGGCGCAGCCCCCTCGCTGCTGACGAATTTTGCATTTTTTGGCCCCGCCCACGCCCTCTGGTGGGTACCTGAGCCATTTTCCTCGCTGTGAGACCTGAAATCGTGGGTGTAGCTGGTGCCAACATGCAGTGGGGTCATTTTGTTAGCCCCAGTTCCAGTCAAAAGAGGGAGATCACTGCATTTGATTTGATCTTACGATACGCTTGGGGACTTTTGAGTCCCAGTAAGCAAGTTGGTGGAAGTAGTACTCCATGTCGGAAAAGGAGCCAAATTTGGGGTAGAGAAAGTGAACGGTGGCCAAATTATATGCAATAGATTCGCCAGTGTTGGAATTGGGAAGAATTTTGAAAAACAGGCTCAGTGCTCTAAGGGTTAACTAATTTATATACATTTGCACTTGTTAACCTGACTACATAAGCCTCTCCCCCTATGTTTATAGAAGACAATACAATTATATAAAACTATGGAATACCTGCTTACCATGAGGATGATGCACCTTTACAATATTGGTCTATAATAAACATGTGTAACAATTAGAAATTATCAGAAATCAGTTAGACTGTCTGTGTGTTACTACCATGGCCAGTAGCAAACACTACAAATGCTGCTATATAGAGTTTTGATCAAGGTACCAATAGACTTGATCAGAATGAAAAGAAAACAAATTAATAATAAAATTAATTATAATTCAACATGCATACAGTAACTTGCATTCATAACTTTATATTCAAGACATTTAATACATGTATAATAGCATTAGATGATAGTTATCTATTATAATAATACAATCTAAACCAGATAAGCTATTGTAGCTAGTACAGACAAATATCTGTTCGGTCGACAGACAAGTATACCAACTTTGTTTTAATTTAGATGGGAAGACAACACTTATTCTATCATCGTAAGTATTCTTACAAACGTAATATTAAGCAATTTTGTCCTAAATTTCAAGTGTCTCTTCCACTTCATCAGGTATATGCTAAGATGATTGTATCCCTACTTATTCAACCAATAGTCCTACTGAAGAAAAGCATTCAGTCGCACTCACTGCCTTCTGGGTGGACATTGGTTCAAACTGAAAACAATGAAATAACTGCCTGCTTAATCTATCATGACAGTCAACAGATTCCAACAGTTGTTTCTTCACTAACCATTTCAGAAACCCTCCAGTATGAAGTTATTGTACTAGGTTGCACAGTTAACTTACAAACGTCTACAATGATAATTTCAAATGCAGAAAATTTCTTGCATATCATCACAACAATTCAAAACTGCAACCTATGTCCAGGAAATAATGATAATCAAATAGCTGAACAAAGAAAGGGGAAGTTCACTGACTGAATAGGTATGTTAACAAAGTTATACACCAAATTATATGTCTCTAAATGATTACAACACGACACACTAAAACTAATAGATTACAGCTGTAATATATTAATGTACATGTATATTTTCTTGTAGGAAAAACTGTTGCCACATTGGAAACTTACCCCAGTAAAACAATACGACACATCAACTGTCCATTGATTTCAAATAAGAGATGTTTTCACTGTCATCAATATAGAAGATGCCTATTTGCATACCAAACAAAGAAATCCACCAAAAATGACATATCTAAGACTTCTAAGTTCACAAACTATCGTTTCATGTCAGACGGACAAAAAATATCTACAATACAAAAATTGAGATTGGACTTAACTGGAGCAAACATCTATATAAAAAACCTGGAAACTAAATTATTAAAAGATTCTGAAGAGAGAGGTGTTCACTTAGATATAAATATGCATAATGATTTAGCTTTTATCATGGAAGAACATAATCAGATTGTGATGGACAACTATCCAACTGACAGTTTCCAATATTTATTTTGGAAAACACAATACGAGGCCATTAAGACTCCTAAAAAATTAATGAGATGGCATCCATCATTAATTAAATGGTGTATTTACCTAAAACACAAATCATCTAGCGCATACGAACTGCTAAGATCGTCAAACTGTGTGCATTTACCATCTCAATGCACTTTACAAGACTACACACATTTCTATGAAAGCAGAAGTGGCTTTTCAAATGATCTTGATCTACAATTGATAAATGACTCTTGTGTTAGTTCACTATCTCCATTTCAAAAACAAGTGTGCCTCCTGGGAGATGAAATGCACATTAAAGAGGACTTGGTATACAACAAACACACAGATGAACTAACAGGATTTTGTGACATGGGGGACATCAATGAACATCTTTTAAATCTGGAAAAGTCATACCTAGAAGATACAACAACAGAAAACACCTTAGCCACAAAAATAATGGTTATTATGGTTAGAGGATTGTTCGTTCATCAATCTTACATTTCCATATGCATCATTCCCATCATCAAGTTTAACTGGAGATCAGTTAGTACCACTATTTACGAAGCTACTATGAGACTAGAAAGGTGTGGGTTTGAAGTATCATGCATTACCCTCAATGGGAATTCAGTCAACAGGAAGTTCTTCAAACTAGTGGGAAATAGCCCTTGTGACGATACATGTAACATCAACTACTGCAACCCCCTTAGTTTTAACGAGCGAAAAGTTTATTTTTTTTCTGACCCACCTCACCTAATAAAAACTACAAGAAACTGTTTGGCTAATCCAGGTCGAAATATGGTGGTAAATTAGATTTCAAATTTTTGGTGATTATTATAATTATTATATTATTTAACTCACAGTATAATGGAAAATCTATTTCATGGACATTCATCAAAAAGCTGTATGAACTTGCAACCACTTCAACAGGCTTAACATCAGTTCCCAAGTTGAAGTATGAACATGTTCATCTAACAAGTTTTTCTAAAATGCGGGTTGATCTTGCTGCTCAGTAACAATCTAAACTAGAAATAATTAATAATAAACACTACTTTTCATTAAACATGATTATAGCTTGCATTATTACATCTCTTACTGTGGGTTCTCAGTTCCAGTGTAGCAAATGCTTTGAGAGTATTCTTTTCAAATGAAGCAGCTGCGACAGCAGATTTCATAGATAAATTTGATACATTCTTTGATCTCATGAATGTTACAAATTACACAAAATGTTATACATCACTGAAGGATTTTAAGAGACCCTATCATTGGGCAAATGATTTCAGAGTGCAGGTGACTTTTAATATAATAATTATAAGAAAATCAACTTATAGCACTGACTGCTTTATCACTTATATTAGTGGCTTCAAGGTGTATTCTTACCATGGCTAGATGACTGGGAAAAGCAGGTAAAAGATAGAAAAGATATAAAAGGAAAACAGAAAAAAAAAATTGTTGCTCAGTGATGAAACCAAGTAGGAATTAAAATGACTGGTAAGTACAATGAATAAAGATGAAGTTCGAAGGGAGAAAAACTTCACAGTATAAATAATTTTATAATTGTAATTCATTATAATAAAAGTGTTCTACTTTCATTTCAGCCTATTCTTTTATCGATCTCACAAAATACCTGTTTAATATCCCTGGAGTGAATTCATTCCTCAGTGAGAGAATATGCCAAGACCCACTAGAGAAGTTCTTTGGGAGACAAAGGCAAAGAGGTGATACCAACGAGAATCCTAATATTTCACAATTCCTAAAAAACAATCAAGCACTCAGAGTCATCAATTCAATCCAAATAGACACATCAAAAGGGAACACCTGTGGGTCAAAATCTTCAAAAGTAATTCCAGTTACACCACAGCTACTGCCAAAATGTCTACGATGTAAAAAGTCAAAGTACATATAACATACAGCCCAGCACAACTCATGAGATTTCAAACATAGAAGGTGAATTTCTTATATTAATTTAAAGTCATTACCTTTAATGTACACATTTTAGATGCTCTCAAACAAGTACTTACAGATATTAGCTTTCAGCTGCCAACCAAGGAAGCCTCAAACGCACTACAAACAGCTAAGAAATTACTCACATGGTGCGGTGAATCATCTAACAAAGATGCTACAAAAGGTTATGACTAATATTTCACTGAACTATTTAATCTCTGGACATCAATACCAACAACGAATAAGGTGGTAAGAGAACAGATATGGATACGCTTTAGCCAATTTGTGTCCTCAAGTCATTATGTTATGGTATGGACAAGCCTTTACAACACAGCAGGTATTCAAAGATGTCCAATTCTCTCATTTGATCTAACTTATAGCATGTTTAAAAATCATTGGATAAATGCTAATAGTAAGCTATCTTCACCTTGTATTACCAATGTCACACCAAGCCATCTAACATACGATGAAGAGAGTGCATTGTGGTATGTGGCAGGCTATCTCATTAGATCACTGGACAAAAAAATAGAAAAAGGTAGATACATACACAAAGAAGAAATGTTACAAACACTTCACAACTTTGTGGAAGACAAAGAAGCTCATTCACATGATGAAGAAGAATTTGCAACTTCTGCATGGTTTAATTCCATCAATCGTGGTGGCCTCACACGCTGCTTCAACAACTTTTACTATTTTATCTATGCAGTAGAAGAATCTCTAAAAACTGTCTTACAGTTAGTTATAAAAGAAATACAAATACCAAAACTCATTGAACAACTTAGATTAGATGCAAATATACACCAGACATGGACAACACTATGTTCATCAGCAGATGTCATCACAGAGCAGTATATATATGACGAACTACTTACCGAAATCTTAAACTTTTATATCCAAATTCGAGAATATGCATTTATAACTAAGTGGACGGAGGATTTAAAAAAAAAAAAAAAAGAAAAGTTTACAAAAATCAAAAAGGTCTCAGAAATAAAATACAAAATACAGATGTGGAATTGTAATCAATTAATAATTACTATATTCCCTAATATATATATTATATTATATATATTTATATATATATATATATATATATATATATATATATATGTATATATAATGTTTATGTATAATACATAATATATATATAATTATAATTACCTGACTTCCATCTTCTTTTTTTTTCTTTTCAATTTTGTCTATTTATTATTACTATTACGAGAATATCTAATTTCTATGCACTATTATAAATTATTTTAATTTGCTTACTTCTCTTATTTGTGTAAATCCCTCCACAAACATGTGCTCACTGCTCAACTGTCGACAACTGAAAATAATTCTATTAGCCCTGTTCCTCTTATTAAAAATAAGACTGCATTTTGACCCGCGAACGGCCCGTTTCAATCCCTTTATTCTAATATCTATATAGCTATGATGGGACCTAAAATTTTCGAAAATTGGTCCTGCTGGAAATAGTTTAGCCCAACCCACCGATAGTTAAAGATTTAAGATGGCAGGTGAGTTTGGTTGTTACCTTTTAGTTTGTGTCCAGGGTTTTATACATGAATTTTTTTTATACTCCCCAGGAAATTTTTTAGTTTTAGGGTCTTGCTTTGTCCCTGTTGTATGAAACCCTTGTGTGCATTTTTATTTATGCATGGTTACACTAAAGTCTAAATTTGTCATTTTAATTTAATTAACCTTTGCCTTATTCTTGAAGGTACATGTGCTTAATAAGCATAAATTGGTGGTGACCACTACAATTACTAAGTATAATTTGTGTGGGGTTTAATTTTCTGTACATATTTAGGTCTTTGTGGTCTTTTCAATGATTGCTACTGATCATTGTCAATGGCACCAATCATATACTGAATTATTCCAGTAAATGAATTTTGTATTCATATTAGCATTCTGTTGTGGGGTATAGCAGTTTATGGTATTAAGTAAGAGCTCTTATCGATATCCCAAACTGTTGAATTTCATTAGTCAGGCATGGCCTGACCCTTGCGTTTACGAAGGGTCAGGATCGCAGCGTATACTGAACTTGTGCCAACTGCAGAAATTCTGCAGTAGACGGGAAGTGACGTCACAATGGTTATAACTAGTAATAAAAAATGGAAGTAGTAGATGATTTTGCCAAGCCATTAGGTTATACTTTAAAAAAGAAGAGCAAAGGAAGGTATTATGTAGCTTTGTTTGCAGTGAGGAAGTCATCGCTGTTCTGCTCACTGGTTATAGCAAATCTTTGTGTTACGAGTGCTTGCCATTTATCTTTGATAGTCTCAGAACTGATGGATCGGAGTCTGTCATTCTTGTTATCAGCCCTCTGGTAGCTATAATAAAGCATCAGGTCAGAAAACATCTTTTTGGGGTAATATGCATGTCTATATCCACATCAACATTCAATTCCTCAAAACGCTCCACTACTAACCTTTTCCAATCTTGTAAAGTCTTGGAGTTAGAAGGTTTAAGTATATTACAACTATGGCAAGACGAGCCCCACCCAAAGTGGGTGGGGCTCGTCTTGCCATACAGGTGGAGCTCATGCATCTTATGTTTTGGTTGCAGAAAAGATATTACCTCACAGACAGCAAACAGATGTAATATACTTAAACCTTCTAACTCCAAGACTTTACAAGATTGGAAAAGGTTAGTAGTGGAGCGTTTTGAGGAAGCCATATAAGCGTGTCACAAGTTCAGTATACGCTGCGGTCCTGACCCTTTGTAAACGCGAGGGTCAGGCCACGCCTGACTAGAATTTCATAACTTTATCTGTACTGATGCTCACTGGTGCATTGGAGGCAGGCAAGGCAAGCCATGGCATGTCATAGTGCTTGCAATTAGTTCTTGGTTTTCAGTTTCCTCATGAGTCATGAAAATGTTCGACACAGGATACGTAGTAGCAGAAAAGTCTGACACTGACAGTCTCTGACTGAAAGAGCTTTAGAATGCATCGACTTAGTAACAGATGCATCTCATGCATCATTTGTACCTGGACTTTGTAGTCATGTCACAAGCAAATGCTAATTTGTGGCAGGTTACAAGTCAGTATTTCTTTGTTAGTGCATGATTACAGTGCATGAGTTTTAGGGTATAATAATTATGATTATAATTATGTTTACATCAAATTATGTAATTGATTACAATTATAATTGCCATTGGCCCCAACCCTGATACTAGCTAGTCTGACAAGCCAGCCTTTCCTCTGTTTGACAATTGGATGGCGAGGAGAGTCTTATTACAGCAATTGACACTGTTCCATGTTTTACTGGAGTTCAATTGCAGTTGGAAGACATCTCATAAAATCGCTATCATGGCTAGAATTGAAAAAAAGAGCAGAGGATTTAACTCTTTTGTATGTTGTGTGAAAGACTTGGTGTAGGGAAACTAGTGACTGTTGAATACCGAAGATTTTCTTAGTCCATTGAAGACAAACAACTATGCAGAACAAAAGCTTAAGAATGCTTTCACTACCTTCAACTACTTGTCTCTAAGAATTTCATAGCCAAGTCTCTCAACTATGGTAATAGCTGCTTCATCTACACTTTCACTAGATCTGGCAGCCATTTCACTTCATGAAGATGTAACAGGGTAGTGTATTCTGTAATCTGATTATCACACAAGATGTGGTGAATGTGTATGTGTCAATTATGATCAGACCCTCCCCACCATATTTAGTAAAATATACAGTAAGTACTATGTAAATTTCAATTGCCATAGTGTAACACAAGTTTAGAACTATACCAAGTGAGAATAATGCTCATGTTATAGCTATAACTTGATACATGCACGAGAATGTTATGGAATTAGTAATGTTTAAACTTTTGTTACTCTGTACAACATTACTGTTATAGTGTGTTATATGTCTATTAATCATATGATTCCTTTGCTGTTATATATGTTGGATATAATATATATGAAATTCATATTTTAGTTGTCTTGGTCATTGACAATCTAAATTGTTAATCAAAGGGTAGTAATTGTTCAAGATTTACTGTTAATACAATTGTTGATGAATTTTTTTTTTCATTTTCTTCACATTTCAGGTTCTGAAATAACTATTTTGAAGAAATCACCAGAAACACGAGACGTCTTCAAACTGCTTAAAAGCAAGTCTAACGACTGGGACGACTTTGCAAGAGAATTGGAAGTCGAGGATAAAGTTCGTAGTGATCTAAGAATTAACATGGCTTTGAGTAGCGAGAACAAGTTAGAGCAAGTTTTGAACAATTGGATTGACTCGGAATGTTCTGCAGTGACGTGGGAGAAAATACTTGAAGTACTTGAGTCACTTGAAACTAGAAGATTAGCAAGGGAAGTTAAAAACTACTTGAAACAACCAAAGACAGTTGAGAAGTACAGCGCAATGGAAGATTATGAAGAATAAAAATGACAAAATGAAATTCTGATTATAACACTTGTCTAGTTATTTTTGTAACTTTTTATTTAATAGTAATTATTATGTAATTGAATTGAAAGGGGGTAATTAAAAGGTGTGTCTTTGTGCATGCTGAGCGAGGGTTTCAATAGTGACTCAGTTTTTGCATTGCACTCTTGAAGATGGCAGCTCAAGGTGAGTTAGTTGTTTACTAATGGTACCTGCTTATAATTACAGTGTTGTGTAATAATTAATTATAATTATGTTAGTGTATAGCATGACAGTGCCTCTAAATAAATGTATGGATTTGATCATCTGATTATCTGGATTGAACTGTCTACAATCTGGTATGCCGTCTTTCGTAGTTAAAAGACTGCTTACTGTTTGTGTGTGTAGCTTATTCCAGGTTTTAGACTTGATTAAGTTTATCTGAGAAAATATACGCTCAGTATCGGCGTTCGAATGAGGGAGAACTAGCAATCCAATCATAAATGCAGGTTGGTTTAGATTGAATCTTATCAACACCTTACTAGTTGAAACTTGAAAGGTTAGTCTATTGTCTTTCCACCTGCCAACACATATCACATACACTGCATGCAATGCATGCAGTGTATGTGTTGGCAGGTGGAAAGACAATAGACTAAGACATGCAGTCATTGTTGTGCAGAATAATGAATGAGCCACGCCTTTTAAATGGGTTTACTAATGAAAATTGGATGGAAACATTTTTAATTCCTAAAAGTAGGCTATGCTAAACTTTTGTGCATTATGCTATATTAGTGCTAAAAAAGTCTTAATGCAACAATTATGCTGAGGACTGTTCAAATATGCCAAATCTAGCATATATTATGCTAATCTGGCAACACTGGTCTCACGGATCAGCCCCTTCGCTGGAGGAGGAAGGGTCTGGTGAACTGCTTTATATCAACTCGTGCAGGCGCAGAATAGACTGCGGTACAATCAGATTTACTCCCGGTAAATTATCATGTGACATTTGCTGGAAAATCATCTAATATGTCTGCTGTTAAGAGTGCTATATTTTCTCTTGGCTATCCTTCAATTAAACCTGAACAAGAAAGAGTAATAACGGAGTTTATGTCTGGAAAGGATGTTTTTGTCTGTGTACCAACAGGATTTGGAAAGAGTCTTTGTTTTACAGCCTTACCTATAGTTTTTGATTTAATTGGAAGTCCCAGTGATCCATCAATAGTAGTTGTAATTTCCCCACTGAATAGTTTAATGTCAGATCAAGTAGTCAGCTGTGAATCTAGAGGACTCAAGGCCATACGTGTGTGTGCTGATGAGGATTGTAAACAATACTATGATTCTGTAGTTAATAGTTATTATCAAATAGTATATATAAGTCCTGAATTGATTATTGGAAGAAGACTGTGGAGAGATATGTTGTTGAATGAGCACTACCAGAAGAGACTAGTTGCTTTAGTTATTGATGAAGCACATTGTGTAAAAAAAAATGGGGAGACAACTTTAGACCTGAATTTAAGAAAATAGGTGTGATTCCAAAAGGTGTGAATATGATGGCCCTCACTGCAACTACCACTGTTACTTCACGTTTAGCTATTCAAAGAATTCTGGGAATGAAAAATCCAGTTTTTGTCGAAGGATCTCCAGATATATTTAACTGTAAAGGAGCATGTCTCAATAGAAACATCATTGATGCCAATTGTTAAGAAAAAAAATATAAGTATGGGACAGACTATTATATAATAATTTTAAAAATAAACTGCTTCATTCCATGAGTTAAGGCTGCACACAAATCAATTACTCTCTGGTATTTCCCAAAGCAAGATCTGCACATTGAATTGTGATTGGATATACGATGCTGCTGATCTTCATCATTACAGTTACTTTCAAGTATTTTACTATATAATGCATTCACTGCTTCAGTTGAGTCCGTGAAAATTACTCTTCTGTCCCCAGGCTTAGTAATTTTCTCGCAGGCAATACAAAGATTCCAATAGCCATGCAAACTCATGTGGTAATAAACAAGATACGTTGCCATAACAGTCACATGATTATAACGTACTAATACGAACTTCTGTATTCTATCTGCACGAGCTGCTGTTCACCAGACCCTTCCTCCTCCAGTGAAGGGGCTGACCCGCGAGACTGGTTTAAACATTAATTGTCATATCTTCCTTTCAAAGGATCAACTGTGAAGAATGGAACCTTCTTAATGATGATACATCCACACATTTGACCCATGTATGTATAATTGTACTGTTAATACATATAAATTTAATAAATGTGTCATAGTCTTATGGGTGTTGTTTGGTATGAATATTGCTGGGTGTTTCTTCGTGTAACCCCGATGGGATTACAAGTCATCATTATAATTATTGTGAATCAGTATCATTATCAGGGTTGGTTGTGGCTTTTTATATATATAGAAGTGAATGGGTTTCTATTTACAGTAGCAAATGGTTTCATCAAGAAACTACAATATTCACAATTGCCATACTATATATACATAGTTTTGTGTAGCCAGTCCCTCCCAGTCTGACGAAGTGGGAAGGATCTGGGATATCTCTGTAGAGGCAGTCGTCCAGTGCTTTACCGGAAGTTGTTACCTGAAGTATATTGCTTTTTATGATGCATTGTGGAACCTTCAAGTATATTGCTGATGAGTTGCCTTTTTTCTAAGTCCATGGTTTCCAATATGTATGCAATGGACAATAATAGCTGATTCTTCAATTCCATCTACACTTACACTAGATCTAGTTGCCAGCTTAGTTCATTAAGATGAAACCACATGTGGGCAGGCTACTGTATTCTGTGTAATCTGATTGTGATGCAGAGTTTAGTGATTTGACTATATGGAGCATTAATTGCTAGATTTTCAATGCCATTCTTAGCAAAATATAAGTGCTATGTAAGCATCAATTGCTATAGTGTGACCAGGGTTTAGAAACATATCAATAAAATAATATATATAGTTATAACTTTGTATGTGTATGAAAATGTTGATTGTAGTGGTTACTGTGTCAATATATAGAAGGGTGTGTACGATATTACCTTTATCTTGTGTTATAATTATGTCTATTATATAACAACTCAAACACCTTTCAGTATGGTTTCTGTAGTGATGGGCGATAATAACAAAATTTGTCATTGATACAATACCAATATTTTCAGGTTTTATAGCAATATTTTTTGATACAATAATGTCAATCATCATGACATGTGATTATAATTTAAAAATATATAGGTAAACACACACTATGCAATGTAAAAGTAGTGTACACCATTAGATGTACACCACATTAACAATGCATATTGACTAACAGAGGAGAGCCTCAGAGACAAAGATGTTCATAATACAGTAGCTACATGTATGTTGCAGACAAGACTAAACCCTTTAACTTTATAATGAAAATTTGCTAAATATAGGTGTGGTTTAATCACGTGATACAATATCAATATTAAGGGATGCAAAATTGCGATACTGATATTTATCAATACTCCAAAATAACAATACGAAAATTGACCAATAGTAGGCAGTTTTAGTTAGTTAACTAAAACTAAAACTCTTTTAATAAGCCTAATATTACTGTAGTTAAACTATAACAAAACTAAAGTTTTCAAAAACCAGGCTTACTATAACTAAAGCAACACTAGTATAATGATATGGTACTAGTCTTGTCTTTGTCACTCTTAATATTGATCTATCTAAGCTGTTAATTAGAGCTAGTGTCAAGATGGACTATTAATACAGTTGTTATTGAATGTTTTTCCACATTTCAGGCACTGAAATAACAATTTTGAAAAAATCACCAGAAACACAAGACGTCTTCAAATTACTTAAGAGCAAATCTAATGACTGGGACAAACTTGCAAGAGAATTGCATATTGATTATAATGTTCGTGGTGCTCTAAAGGCTAACATGGCTTTGAATAGTGAAAACAAATTAGAGCAAGTTTTGAACAATTGGATTGACTCAGAATGTTCTGCAGTAACATGGGAGAAATTACTAGAAGCACTTGAGTCATTTGAAGCGAAACGATTAGCAAGGGAAGTTAAAAACTACTTGAAACAACCAAAGACAGTTGAGAAGTACAGTGCAATGGAAGATTATGAAGATTAAAAAATGACAAAATGAAATTCTGATTATGACACTGTCTATATACATGTGTATATGTAGATTTTGTTATTTTTGTGACTGTCCAGTTTTATTTTAATCAATAATTATTAATGTTTAATAATAGATTTTAATTTTTGCCTTTTGAAGATGGCGGCTTATGGTGAGTCAGTTGTTTACTTAATTTACTAGTTACAGTGTTTGTGTAATAATTAATGAAGTGTATTGTAATTATGTTGTTAGTGTATAGCATGACTGCCTCTAAATAATCACTAGAGAGTATGATAAGCCTATAATACTGTAGTAGGTTTGAACCGTCATTGTCATCTTTGTGCAATGAATTCAGAAAGGATCAATTGCACCTCATTAATAATGATTCACACTACAATCCACATATTTAACCCATGTAGGTATAATTTGTACTGTTTGTATAAATTATGGGTTTTGTGTGTTATGAATATTGCTGGGTGTTTCTTTATGTAACCCCAGTGGGATTACATGTCGTAATTATTCTAGGTATTATCATTATCGGGGTTGGTTGTGGCTTTTTATTTATAGAAGCAGGGTTTCATTTTTAGTGGCATTTTGCACCCCTTCTTGGAATTCATGGTACGCATCCCCTTGATGAATTTTCTAAATGAAATCCTGAAAAGTGAAAGTGTTTCTATTTACAGTAGCAAACAGTTACATCAAGAGACTACCATATTACTGAGTTGCTTTTCTCAGTCGATCTTCTGAATCCATGATTTCCAATTGTATGACATGGATATTAATATTGACTTTGGTTAGATTACTGGCAATGAGACCAGTATCTTATTTGTTAGAGTCCTGGCTCAAAGCATAATAAAATTTAATACCACAAGAAATGAACCCACAATGACACTAGAAGACGTGAGGTGTAGGAAGATTACAAAATCAGATTTGTTCTGATTGGAATCCTAATTACGTGAGACCCTATGGTTTGATGCATTTGGTCAATGCTGGGACTCTAAGGATAAATATAATGGTTCTGTTGCAAGGACTCTAGACATTGCGTAATATTATACAAAGTACATGTATATAGTTGATTGAAAAGAAATCGCTGTTTTGTGATATTGTTTGAATCTTTGCAGCAACCCCCATCTGACAAAACCCATTCTTATTTAGGCTCTTGATGGCATTATTTGTTTCAAATATTTCTCCAACTGAATTTGAATGTATTATAATCATACAACTGATCATTAATGAACACTATGCTGTGCATGCTGTCCATGCTGTGCTGTGCTGTATAGAATGCTCATCACTGTAGCATTGTAAATGGTACATTAAATGAATATTTACCATGACACATTGGCAATGGTCTGTGCAGCACAGCATTTATTTGAACATAGTCAGAGTTAGTGTATTTGCATAATGTAGTAAATCTGTGATTACACATAATACAAATTTGATGTTTCAATAAATGATCACTATGATCAGTGCCAATATCATGATGGATATAATTAGGCAGCTTTGTTTTCCTTTTACATAGATGACAGATATAGAGAATTTGCCAAGTATCGACCTAAGCTGAAGGAAATGTTGAATAAAGTAGTATCACAAGTTAGTTACATGTACTGGTCGACATCATATTAATGAAGTAGTTTCGTCTCCACTGCAATATGGAGAAGTGTTACCAATAATGGCCAATAATTTGGTGCCAAATCATTCCAGAATGCTGGAATATATGCAGACAGCCACATATTCAACATATGTGATTCTGAATATTCTACCAATTTCAAGATTGTCATTTAGCTTCTCCATTAAAACATTTATTATGAACTGAAAAGCTTATTAAAGAGGAAGTGCATGGAGTGTGTCTTGTGTATTGTCTGTATGTGATCTGAATAGGGTGTCCTTGCGTCTTTGCAAATGCTAATCATCCTGTTTTAGTTTGTAGTTGTTAGTGTATTATAGTGAAGCATTGTACTTCCTCTGTAGTGATCCGATGTTTAATCCCAGCAGTGTTTTTTATTGTAATTGCATTCTTTGATGCATTATGTGTCGTGCATGATTAAGTTTGATAATCTTTGATATTAAATTCTAAATCACATTAAGGTAGCCTCCTAGAGGATACAGATTTCAGTAATTAACAGATTTCCAGTTATTGATGATATTCACAACTTTACACATTTTCCACTATGATTATTTGATTATTGGAATGTTTGTCTTAACACTTCAGTATCCATGAAAATGTGATATGTGTTGGTTATCAACAGTTTATAATGTATTTAAATATGTAGGAGTATTCATGTTCATTTTGCTGTATTCTAATCTAGCTTGTTCAAACCATTTTGTTGAGATGTTGTCCTGGAGATGCTACTGCAATAATAACAACTAATTGTGCACTGTTTTAAACTAAAAATCTTTTAGGCTTATTCAGTTGATTAAACTATAAGTAAACTAAACGTTTGAGAAACTTGTCATAATTATTATATCTATAACTAAGAGAGATCGTTATTGTCATACTGAGACAAAACTACTATGACACTGGTGGAGAACACCTGAAAAAGTAATATACATTCAGAATATCATATTATTCATTTTCATATTATGCAGATACCAGATCAATGGTACAATATTGGAATATCATTAGATATAACTAATGAAAAATTAGAAGGTATAAAGAAGAGTCCCTCTAATGGTGGAGAACTAACAAAATTTTTCAAGGAAGTACTTGTTTTGTGGGAAAAAAATGGGACTCCATCTTATAACTGGGCTACATTGCTGGAATGTATTTCTTCCGATGCAGTGGGTCATAAAGCACTAGCTGATAGGATAGCTAAGACTCTGGGGTCTTCTGAAAAAGGTACATTGTATGATCATACGTGACTTTTTGTACAGAAAGGGAACAAATTAGTCCTGTGTGATAATGAATTCTATCTAGGTCAGATAAACAATATTATCTCGATAATGGTTATTAATAATATGTGATAAGTATAACTATAAATAAGTACAGTAGATCCCAAAAGATATTTAATCCAGTAGAGTGTTTTTGCAAAAAACTATATTGATATACACCACTTTTGGCTTTCTCTAAAGGGAGAAGACTGCATTCACTCAAATGCGACTCCTTTGAAAGTGCTTGTGTAATGCGCATGAGCAGTAGTTATTGATAATAATAATAATTATCTTATTCATTAAACAGCTATATGTTTCACAATAACCTCATTATCATCACAGACCTATAACACTACTAAGTTTTAAACTATTTTTTAGATGAAGCCAATGAAGTATGTTTTTTGCAGATAACAAACATTATTTTATTGAAAGTTGTTTAGTGGCATTTCTATATGGATGAGATTATATTTGTATGTTTTTGTAATAGTAATGGTGCAATTAGTAATATCTGGAGACTGCATGAATTTGACCAAGTAAAGAGTACTTCTGCATCAAAATATGTGTGATTGTTGTTGAATATCAATGTCTGCCAAGTAAAATTATAGCTTTTCATGGATCCCAATTTTTGGCTTCTTGTAATCATAAATGTTGCAGAAAATATAATTTATTATGTTATTATTATATGATTTATGATATAGCCTTCTTGGAAGCTAGGTATGATCTCTAGCTAAGCAAATTAGACTCTGTACAACTTGTAATACCGTAAAGGTACAAATTTTTGCGTATGAGAAATTTATGCGGTTTTGGAAAATCTGGCCTCTAGAAAAATTTATGCGATTTTTATTTATGCGTTTTTCTCTGTAAAGTTTAATAATTATGTTTCATTAACAAGAATTAATTGATCATTAAAGGTGAATGATATATACACTAAGTCCAAGTTATAGGTTGGCAAGAGTTAACTTTAAGTTAATAATTATTAATCACTATCTGAAGCAGAAAATGGATCTTTTTCACAAGGCTTCAGTTATCCCAGCCTTCTTGAATGATGTTCGAGGTTGAAAATAACGGAACAAAGCCATCATGAGTACGTACACGTGCTTGAAGTAGGCGTGGTTGAGAAAGTGGAATTAATATACGAGATTTATATTGTGCGATACAAATTTATGCGCATAATTCGCATAAATAAAACTCGCGCATAAACTTGTCGCTTTACGGTAATTAAAGAATTTGAGGAATAATGATTATGTATTTAAAATGTATAATTATCTACAATAATTATATATATTTTTTGTAATAGAGTTGACATCTCAAAATGCATTTCAGTTACTCAAGACATGCGAATTTAGAATTGTTAGTCACTGGAGCAATCTAGCAGGGACTCTAGGTGTTTCTCTCGATGATCGAAAACGACTCAGAACTCAAGCATTATTACACAACAATTATGAAGATTCATTACAGGAATGTTTAGATATATGGATAGTAAATCGTGATGGTAGGGCTACTTGGGAAGAACTATTTCAAGCTGTTGAGAGAGAAGAAAAATTGACTGCATCAAAGATGAGATTAGCCAAAAAATAATAATTTTTGCAATGTGTTTTGTTCAACTTGTATGTGTTGAACTATAAAAATTGAACGAAATATTATTTATGATAATAAATTTTATTTATGTATTCACTATAATTATAGTGGGAGTAGGTAAATTTGAGGATAATAGCTATCCTTTCCGACTTGAGCATAACAAAATATTTGGGCATAATGACTCAACAAATGTGATTGTGGTACAAAACTTAATTAATACAGTTAAACTCAAGCATTACTCCCACTTTAATGTAGTCTTGAAACACAGATAGCTGAGATTGTGTAAAATGGCTCTCAAAATACTGTTTGTTTTGGCCACATGGTAGACCACATGACAAGGTCAAAGGTTAGTTTACATGAGCATAATGGTGATATTGAGAGCATGATGATCAGGACTGGGAAGCGTAATAATGTGATTCTTAGAGCATAGGAGCACAGCATAATAGCTGAATTTTTAAGCATAATGTGACAAGGCCTAGTGGGGAGTGACGATAGAACCCACTCCCACAGTCATCATGAATCATGTCAGTGTCTCAGTGATGTCACGCTTTTATAATAATTAATTAATGAAGTAAACCAGTAAAACCACGTGCTTCGTAACGTGGTGTACAAATTACAAAAAAAAAGCAAACAAGAAATGGATTGTAGTACTTCAAGACAGAGCAACCAGTTACCTACAAATTTACCTCAGCTACAGAATCTAATAAAGAGAGATCCTCAATCATATTATGAAGAGGTACTACTTGTTTTGTGCTTATGATATTGACATTAATTGTAATTGTGTCAAATCCTAGAATATTTAAGTTAACTAATGTTTTGGACTTACTGCTTGTCAAATGGCATACATTGGAACATGGCTTTGTAGGAATTCCGGATCTATATATATGCCATAAATTCACATGAGCCAGACTCCTCCCATTTTTGTTATTGGATGCTGGCTGTTTGTTTATTAGTTATCTTTGATTCGATGTAATTCTATATTTATATATTAAGTTTGCGTATGCATTGTATACGTAGTTAAGGAACTTGGGTCATTCCAGGGGTCTTGGTGAATTAATAGGCATGGCAAGTAATATAATGTGTGCTTGATGAGCAGGAGAAAGAAAACTGCTTGTAGTGTACATAGCTGTTCTATCGGATATAGTGTTCCTAAAGTTCTTTAAAATGTAGAAGAGCAGATAATCTAAATGATAAGTATAGTAGGGTGTTGTGCTTTAGGCATGAGAAAGTCAGTCATAAATTCTCATGATAAATGAATTTTGGACACTACAAAGCAATTGTAGGGATAAATGTTTTTCCACATACATGTACGTTGTTGGCATAAATAGTGGAATGAGTAATAACTATTTATACAATTAAAAAATGTACCAACCTTTGTGGTTAGATGGGACAGAAAAAGCAACTCGATTTACCAGACAGACTTCCTCCTTGTATAATTAAGACAAACATTGTATTCAGTATTGTTTTTACACTTTAGTTTCAGCTCCAGTATCATCATTACAAAGCTCTTCTTCAACTTTTTCTTCTAAATCCATGTCAAGATTCCAAGACTTTACAAGACCTGGTCATGTTTCTTGCACAGGTAATATCATTCTTACAGATATAAATATACTTATGTGTTTAATTTAACTTCTTAAGTAGATACATGTACGTTATCATGTTGTCTTTCATGCTTGATAAAGTCAGCCATGATTACTGAATGCTGGACACCACAAAGCAGTCATAGGGATACTTTTATCTTCACTTAAATTTGTAAAGCAATCATAGGGATGTTTTTTTTTCTTTATATACACTTGTTTTTATGGCCCCTACGGCCATCTCTATAATTGGTTTCCCATGGGTTTGAACTATATACATGTGTATATACATGTACAGTGTATATACACTTGTGCGGGTATGCGTAGTTAAGGAAGTTGCGTTAATTGGTTGGGGGGGGTGGGGGCTTGGGGATTAGGATTGTTGGTTAGTCTGAAAATGGTCAATTAATGTGTGGTGTGTGAGCAGGAAGAATGTAAGCTGCCAATAACTGTTGTATACAGCAGAGAAACAGTATAAAAATGATGCAGGAATCTTTAACAAGTAAGTATAATGAGTTATTGAGTTTCAGACATGAGGAAGTTGTCATTTAGAACCTTGAGAGAGCATTTCAGTAACTTGCACTCAGTTAGACTGCAGTTAGACTTTCTTCAGGCCCCAGATTTCGAATAAACAGAATTGTAGAGACACTAGTGCCATCAGATATGTAGTCATCATAAAGCAATTATAGGGATACGTTTTTCATTATCTTGTTGATTTTGTGCTTCCTTCAATCTCTATTTGGCTGTTATGATAGTTCTTCCTGGATACCAAATGTAAGACATCTGTATATATAAAATGGTGGAAAAGTAAAGGAATTGTTTTACTGGAAAAGCTCCCTTTTGTACATGCTTTCACTAGAAAATGTATAGAGGGAGGATAAGCCTATGCATGGTCTTGTAGAGTGGCAATTGATCAGCCATAACTTTACACAAAGTTACACTCACAATAATTATATGTGCATAGTATGCACAATTGCACGTATATGCATCATGTGTGTTCTAAGTCATTTGTGCGTGCTTATCCAGCTGTTTACTTTGTCACTGTACCAAATTTCTACCAAATTAATACTTACTACTCCTTCATAGATTACCTTTTCACTGACGTCCTCTTACCATGATACAAAGAAGTTTCAACTAATAATAATATTTTGTACATTCGTGAACAATTATTTGTGGGAATGTAAAACAGTCTATTATAATTATACCATGGCTTTGAAGTGTATTCAACAAATTTACACACCAAGGTGCTAAAGTCAAGGCTCTCTGTCAACACCGAGTCTAGCAAGATACATTGTATAACATCAAACAGCTCTGGCTTTAGGACCAAGTGGGTTTAATTATTTATTATGGCTCGGCAGCATGGACATACAATGTACCTATAATTGTTTTCCACAGTGTTGATTCTATGTACATGTACATGTATGTTTGTGTTATGTGTGTGTACATGTAAGCTGTGTTATTCCGTGGACCTCTGTCAATTAATAGATGTGGCGTGTAATAGAACATGCACTCCAGCTCTACAGATCAGCAGGAAGAAAGCTTAGTAACTGAAACAAATAATCATTGTAGGTGAAATATATTCCTAAAATAATAACTATAGTAGGCTGTTGTTCTTCAGCCATGAGAAAGTCAGCCATGATTAATGAATGTTGGACACCACAAAACAATCACATATAGGGGTACTTTGTTCTCCATATATCTTCATGTACATGTACATGGTTGTGTACTAGAGGTGGGCGATTCATTTCGATACCGATACCGATACCGATACCGAGTAGTTTTTGGATCGGTTTTGACTGTATTGAGTACCTTAACGAGTACTGTCCAAGTGCGCATGCGCACAAATGTAATTGACTATAAAGTTAATAAAAATTAATAATTATCACTATCGAGAGTATCAAGTAGTCACTATATAGTCAAGCTAGGTTTTTGTTTAAAAAAAAGAATTGTGTCCATGTTCTTGGGTTTAAGCTGGTTTCTCCTCTGGGATATCAATTCACCTGCTTTGGAGAAGAGTTGCCCTGATGGAACTGATGATCCCGGAATTGCAAGGTATTTACTTGCAACTTGCATAGCATGAGGAAACTGAGGCCCATTTTCTTTCCACCATAACAGTGGATGACCTTTCTCTCAATATTCCTTGTCTCAAAGTATCTTTTCACCTCAAGAAAAGCATCAGTACCGTCATTCTTGTGAGAAGTTGCCCTTGTTACCTTTTCGTCGAATATACATGTAGCCCATAAGCTATTTACTGTCTGAGTGGGTTGCTCTTCCTCACGGTCTTGAGACAGGTCACCTGATGTTGGATTGTTGGTAATCAGAGTTAGCACTTCACCTTTCAACTGTCGTATTCTGTTGTCAATAGCAGAGCTGTCAGCAAATGCTAGCTTCTTAAATCGGGGATCTAACCTGGGAATAGTGTTTATTCAGTTCTTGAACCAATAGGTGGCGAAGCGGAATATCTGGACCAGCAGAGGTTGCCTTCAGAAGCAGCCTTGTCAAAAGTATTATCATAGATAGTACTTTTGCCCACTTATTTCTTCAGTGCCTTGAAGAAATAGTTTAAGTAGAGTGAGAGTTTGACTAATGTTCCCCCTTCCTTCCACAGAGATGCACATTTCTGCTTTACATGTATATAGCAAGCATAGTATTGTGGTGATTGCTTCATGTTGTGTGATTACTCGCTTGAACATCAAGTAAGTGGAGTTCCACCTTGTAACAACGTCTTGGATTAACTTTTTAGCTGAGGCAAGTTTAGCTGTTGTTGAACACTCCGTAGTTTCTCGGAAGATTTTGTACTTCTGTGAAAATGTGCAATGATGTGTTTACACTTTTCTTGTAGCTTTGACAAGACTGGTTCTGTGTTGACAGCCACTTGGACCACCAGGTTTAGGGTATGTGCAAAACACGGTAAGTGGTTCCACCCTGCCTTTTGAATTCCAGAGGTCATGTTGGAGGCATTATCGGTTATGCAGCATTCACTGACAACCCTTGTGAATTCAGATGCTATATTTTGTCCAGAATGGTCTGTGTTAAAGTTAAATGTTTCTAGCAGATAACTTTCGAGTTTCCAACTCTCTTTTATTGTGTGTGCTGTTAGACAGCAGTATGAAAGGCCTTGTCGAGAACTCCAGGTGTCCTTTGTAAGGGCAATAGTTGATGTCTTTGTCAGCTTTTCCTTTAAATTTGACTTGACTTCCTTGTATTTTTCAGGTAGCAACCTCCTGGTGATAGTTCTCCTGCTCGGGGCATGTAGCGTTGATCAAGGAGGGATGTATACCTGAGAAATCCTTTGTCTTCTACTATAGAAATTGGCTGTAAGTCTGTTGCAATCATTTTTATTAATGCGCTATTTAACCTTTTACACCTAGTGGAATCCTGCGGGTATTTTCGTGACAATGACATAGTAATATCTGTACATGTGTATATACCATCATAATAACTGTGAAATATTATAATTAAAAACAATAAAACATGATATACATGTATCAACTATTAATTTATAGGATATCACTTACCGCATAAAATTTATTTCTCTAATTCAAATCCGTATTAGTGTCTTCTGATGTCTTCGTTTTTTTTACTGGTTTGCTGCCTTTCTGCAATGCACTTTTTTCTATTCCTCCAGATGGCATGAACGAAAGTGTTTAAGCGAGTTGCTGGTATTACCCGTATGCTTAACCTTCGCTTTGCACTGCCCTATCAGACATGCAGCAGATTCACCTTCCTTCTCCCAGCAGGCACTCCTTGGTCTTTTAGTTGCCATCGAGGTTGCCATAGTTCCCTCTTTAGGCTCCTTCACTATCAAGACTGAAGTTTGAAATCTTGAATGAAGTTGATGCAGCTGAATAAAGTGGTCAAGTGCATGCAGCAGCTGAATAATGTTATTAATTGGTTAATTAATAGTTATTACATGTAAATATTGAAAGGGGCATGACCGTCAATTATGATGTCATTTAGAGGTGTGGTTTCAATACCCGATACCAGGATTTAGGGATGGGCGATATAGGAAATTTTCAAACGATGTGATATTTATCGATATTTGCCAAAATGATTGTGATAATTGATATGTTTTCGATATGATATTAAACCACACCCATTTAATAGTTAATTAACTACAAAATAACTACCATTCTAATTTAATAAGTGTTTTTGTTCAGAAACAGAAACATGTCGACATGTTTCGGCTTCTCCTGATGGAAAGTAGTTCACCAGCCTTGCTGAACAGTTATTATAACACAGCTGGTACGCGCCACTACACGGGAAGTTTGAATTCTATTGAATATTTTAATAATCTGTTATAATTAACTACTACTTATTTAACTATTATTAAGGTTATGTGGGCGTGGCTATCATATCGAATCACCTATCAAATGTACTCCCGATATTGATACCGTATTGATATTGGAAATATCGATAAATTATCGTTCATTTTGATATATAGCCCATCCCTACCAGGATTTGGTATCGATACCCAGTATCCTTATTGTGTACCTGTGTGTACCTTCTATTGTATTCTCCTATCTATTGTATGGTTATAATGTTCTGCAGAGATGTATTATTCTATAGGAACCTTTTTTTTGAGAGTTAAGTTAATACCACGATGATGTCATACAACATTTACACACTGTCCAAACCACAAAGCGATTATTTAATACGCAGTAGTGAAAGCATATGGTGAGAAGGTATAGCTCCTAAAGATAAAGCATTCTCTCTCAATTACTAAATCAAAGTATTTGGCTGTATTTGAAATACTTTTGTGATGTATTTTAATTACAAATACAAATACTTGATGTTGTCAAACTTCAAAATACAAATACTTTAAAATGTATTTAAATACGACTAAATACAAATACTCTGTGTTTGACCCAAGTCTGTTGCTAATGTACCATCCCATTCTTGTTCATTTTGATATCCCTACATGTTTATGTACAATGTACATGTACATTACGTTTTTTATTATCCTTAACACATGTACATGTAGTTATTTGTTTTAATTATATTCCTTTGATTTAAGCCATATGAATCAATTTGCCTTCCTCTTGAGGCATTCAAATTATATACATATAATTTTGATTGTGTATGATTGTGTTTATTTCAAACTTGACATGATCGCAGTGGTTGCCATAATTAATTAGCATGAAACAACTATTATATATATTTTGGGGATATACATGTATACCTAGTTGACACAAGTTAGTATATTTTGTTGGGTTGATGGAGCTTTCTGCATTGTATGCAATGTAGTATCTTGTAATAGTGCTCGAAACAATGTCTTGTTCTTTGCCATAGACGACAGAATTGAGTGTATTTTTGGAATTACATGTTCCCATGTTTACTGAATTGAATCACTTGTAATGAATTATTAATATTTTAGGTATCTCAGTCTTATGCAGAAGAAATGAAGAGTTTTCCTGATGATCTTCAGACTCTGTTGAAACAGCAGGCTACTGTGTTACATCCAGATGTGCGAATGGTATGTAGTACATGCACATGTACATGAAACTTCACGTGCCTAGCATGCTAGCAAAAGGCATAGAAACAATCAAGAAACAAACACAACAAACTAGCAGCCACGCCACAATGGCATAGAAAAGTCATATAACACAGCCACATAAGGCTTAGAAAATATCAAACCAACCATCAACCACAGTGGCTTAGAAAAATGACAATCAGCCATCATGGCTTGAAAAAGTTACAATGGCTTAGAAAAATACTAATCAGCCATGTGTGTATGTACACATGAATGTGGATTGTTAATGTATATGATCAGAAATGAGTGCAAATTACGATGTACCATGTAGATGTGAATTTTGTAGAAACATTGTCTAAAATAAGGGAATTAAGTGTTGTGATTTGATACATGTATATACACTGTGGTTAGTGATACTGGCACTCTGTGGTTTGTGTCTTCATTAAAGTGCATGATATTAGTTGTATTTGTGCATTATGAAGCTTATAGTCACCTCAGCCTTGTTCCCATGGCTCTCAGGCTCTGTGTTTATAAACTGATATAGCACTTGAGGCATGAGAATGTAATTATATAGAATTTAGAAATTGCACATTTTGCCTCTACTAATGTACATGTAGCTACTCCAAGAAACATGTAAGTATAATTGATTGTTTTTTGTGCACAGTAAATAGCACATCAAGTCAAAAAATCAACAACATTAATATTCTTAATCACATTACTAATCAACAGGCCACAGTAGTGAGGGTTCTGCATACATGTAGCACAGTGTTCATTCTATCTTTAATTATAAATACTTCTATTCTGTATAGGTTCTCTGTAGAGCTTTAATCTTGATGAGGAACAGAAATTACATTCCACCAGACAGGTACAGTATGTATCAGTGTTTATCTGCATGTATGTACATGTATGTGTAACTGTTACTTTTTATACAACCTGTGATTTCTTTCCATGGATTTGAACTCTATATACATGTATTTATTTGCTTGTGTCACATACATGTACATACATGTACATATTGTATACATGTACATACATTGTACATTGTAGTTAAGGAAGTTGTGTCATTCCAGGGGCTCTGTCAATTAATGGATGTAGCACATTAATGAACACATGCTTGAGCTGCAGTAGACCAGCGCGATTAAATTAGCTTGTGGAAAATGCATTTAATAGCTGTTGTAGCTGAAATGCATTGCAAAACATAAAAGAAATCTCAAAAAAGGTAACAAAAGCAGAAAAACAAATAACTATAATTTTATTGTGTTTCAGACAAGAGAGATCAACCCCACTCATGTACATGTTGTAATCGGTAATAATAGTGGGACAGGCAATCGGTCTTTTTTTGTGGCTGCCTTTGAGATGCTTCATAATTGAGGTAGTTGATTCATTATGGATGGTACTCAAGGCAAAAACATCTTTACGGTCACGCCACAATACAACTGCAGTTTCTTGTCCTTGGAAGTGATGAAACAAAGGGTACATGTACCTGATACACTGTTAGTTTCACTATTGGGTTTAGAATCACTTCCATAGCCTTTACGATTACTCTTACTTAGTCTCACCATTGGGCTTAAGATCACACACTGCCCTTTTCCCTGATAAGACTCCATTAGATTCATAACAAATCTATGTTCTAGACCTTTTTCTCTGGTTGTACTCTCAGAATCTGTATATACATGTAATTGAAAGTTTAGAACATATCCACTTTTTTGCCTCTGAATTAATCCAAACTTCTGTACTGAATCAGATGGGCTTTTTAGGAATGTATTGTAAGAAAGAAACACGACAATGAGTCCCTATCATCATCTCATCGATACTTGTAAATCTGGAAGGTTGATAATATTATGAAAAAACTGCAGTCAAATAATTAATCAATGACCTAACTTTGAATAAAGGATCATATCCTGACTTGCCTTTTTGCTTTTGTAAAGTAAAGTCTTCTAAACACATGTACATGTATATGGATTGCATTATCAATATAAAACGATCTCGACATTATTGATGGGAACAAAGGAGTGGGCAAAACATGATTACAAGCCCAATAATCATGAATTTGTGGTAGACGCAACATTCCCATTGCAATATTGTGTCCTAGAAATGATTTCAACTAAACAGAAGTGCAATATCACACCTTTTCGTGATGCAAATTAATTTGTTTGCTGAACAATAGAATCAAAAAATATATGTACATTCATTAGAAAAGGCTGTACCACTTGCAGAGGAGTGTTTACATTTTAAGTGTGACGTGAAGGGCCACTAGGATAGATAAATCGAGGGAGTTTTCTAGGAGAAGGTTTACGTTGTATAGAAGTAATTACTTTTCCATAGTTCCATTTAATTTCACTACAGGAATGAAACAAAAAGACCTTGTCATTGCTATAGATAAAACATTCATTATTACAATCATTGACCCATATATCCCACCCCTTAGATACCAAGCCTCCTCGTTACATCAAATGATTCATGAATTATGAATTACGAATTATGGGTATGGCACACTAATTGTTTAATTAACAGTGTATTTTGGTATGCAAACTTTTGTGATGCCATACTGTGGTATGAAAATGAATACCAAAATTCAACTAAATATCAGTATACCACCCACCCCTACAACATAGCATACTTATTATAAGCAAGCATTCCAAAGGTAAGCGTCCCAGCCCTAGTAATTACCAACCTGAACATTTAATACCACTGTGAGGAAATAACTTACCTACCAGACTCATATATGCCCTTCAAACCACTTTTAGTAACTTGACCATGACCACAACCTCTTTTAACACTTCGACTTCTTCCATTGCCACGTTTAATTCCATCTCCATGTCCAATTCCATCTATTTTGTACTTTCGACCACGCTTAGATTTAGCTTCTAGTTGTCACTTTTTACATGTAGGTGGGGTTTCATTATCTGAAGATTCAACATCAGTTGTTCCACATCCTGTAAGCAAACCACAACCTAAAATTGAATTGATTTCTGAATTTCCACTTGTATCTTCTTCACCTGTAATAAATAAGGTTGTGGTCAAGACATTAACACAGTACATAAAATTGTGATATACATGTACACACATACACACCTTCCAAGCTTTCATTATCCATGAGCTCTTTGTCCAGTAATGATGTTCTTTGTACAGGATCACCTCAACCATTCAAAAAAAAGGAAGGGCTACAGGTATAGGCATCTTCTAAAGCAAACTCCAACATCTCGGCTGTCTCCTCACTGGAACTTGAATATGAATCTGGTTCACTTGTTATTTCGCAGAAATTGTCAGTCAGAATCATACCTATTGACCTTTCAATTTCACACATCATATTGCTTGTGAGTTTGAGAAAATTCACAAAAAAAAGTTATATTTTCTTTTTTGATCCATCGCTGAGCTTGTTTTGATGTATGCTTAGGGTCGTTGTCCTGCTTAAATTTCACATCTGGAATTACATCTCGTATAAACGGCTTCAGTCCAACTTCCAGGATACTAATGTACCCAGTGGCATTCATTTGGCCTATTCCAGCCCATATACATGTCCTTTTGGAAGGTGCTTTGGTCTGTAAAAAGATATCAAAGTTAATTTGCATTCCAGTGCAATGAAGCAAACAAACCAGCAAAATCATCTATGGCTCTCCAGTTGTACGCTACAGTCGTCCATCCACACTTCATCTTGAAATCCATCATTTAATGCTGCTGTCTTGTTTACTATAGCCCACTCTAATCTCTTCGCTTTATTCGCCTCCCTCATGACCTGACAATACGTGCTTCCTCAAAATGTCCATTGTTTCTGGAGCTGAGAATCGTTTTCAAGGACAGCGGGTGACGTTATCTTGTAGCATCTTCTGGAGTTGGACTGCTGTTGTTTCATCGTCTAGCTGCATTTGTCTTTCCACCAATTCCAGCACTTGAGCTGTTATTTTACTCGTCTACCTGAACCAGGACGACCGAGTAAAAGTTCTGAACTTCTTTAGAAATTTCGCCACTCCACTTTTGCAAACATTCAAACCCTCTTCTCTTAATAGTTTTACAATAGTTGTAGAACACTTTCTTAGATTAAAATAGTATATAATTTTCTGCTGTTTGTAGCTGCTGTACACCATTTTGTTTCTTTTTGACACTTGTGATTCGCGTAATTACGCATGCGTATTGCAAAAATTATAACTACCGCCTAACTACTGTCTTATTAAGGTGAAATTGCGGTGTAATTACAGCACAATTACGGCGCAGTTGCGCTCAGTACTATGGGAGTACTACTGCGAATTTACTGTGTGGTACGGCGACGTTTTATTGCCCTATACTGTAGACTACATGCGAGCATATGCATGTTGACAATTATAAAAGTGGGAAATATGAAATTTCCAAAAACAATAATTGTAATTTATTTAGAATGTAGAACCAACTGTTTAGAAAGTTGTAACATTTCAATTTCTTTTCAACATTGATAGCATTTGCATTTGGGCTATTTTGACCCAACTGTGTGGGTTTATTTAATTAATTAACAGTAGAAGAATCTGAGCTACTAGAGCTACTAGAGCTACATGTACAATTAAAACCTGGTCTTTTTCTACTTGCCATTTTGTCAGACAATCAGTCAGTTAGTGCACATGTGTGATAAGCAATTGATGACTGACTGTTAAATTGAGCCCCGAATTAGTAATAATAATTACTGTATTAGCGATATTTAGTAATAACAATAAAATGAATATACATGTACAAAAATTGCAATATTATACTGTTACCAATGATCAATATTGAAATGTTATCGATGCGAAAATACTGCCCACCCTTGTCAGAGCTACATGTACATGTATATATGTATAGTTTTGTTTATCTTTAGTAGTTAAATGACTGCATAATTCTTATACACCTGTCTGAATGTTAACTTAATTATGTATACATGTACAATTATTATAGATACATGTATAATGCTTTATATGCAAACATAAGCATGTACATGTACATGTAATTTATATTACACAGCATTATTAATAGGAAACAGTTATCATCTTTGAGCTTTTAACAATACATGCACAATATAGATGTAGATGTTAATTTGTTGTGTGAAATAATATAATTAATGATATTATTTTTCTTTTTTTTTTTCTTTCAGCCTTTTGGAACTTTTCTTTGGTTTGTTTCGTTGTCAAGACAAACTACTAAGATCTGTGAGGATATATGATATATCAATTATATTTTTAACAAGTAGCTACTAAAATGATTACTATCTAAAAATTATTACCATCTAAAAATTACTACAATAATTATTGTTCATAAACCCCAAATACTTCTCAACCTCGCTCTTAGCATTCCAAAGACATCCATGTCTTCAAGATACCTCTTTAGTTGTATTGTATTTTTAGTACTGGGGACCGTAGGCATGAGGTGTATAAATCACGTAGCAATTTAGACCGAGGTTTATAAGCAACTTGTACAGTGTTTTCAATAAGAAAATAAGCAGTGGGCCAATCTGGCCCATATCATTGATCGTTCTGTGCCAGATCAATTGCACTATCACTAATCAAAATTGTTACACAAACCAGCTCTTTTGCAGTCCTTACAAAAAACAGTTAGGTCTTCCCCTGTTCCTTCCATAGAGACCCAAGGATATATTTTTGTCCACGAGTATAAGAATGAACGCTTTCAAGAGACTGTTGAACCAATAGATGACTGATCTTCTGATGTTTCCATAAAAGATTCTTCTGATTCCTTGGATGATCCTTCTGATGATATAAATTTAGTTAGGAGACACTGCTTTTTGCTAGCAGGTTCAGCCATTTTCTATACAAATATCGTGTGTTCATTGTGTTATATAGCACATGTGCAAACATGTCGCAATGCCCAAAAGTGATTGTGCAATCAGGTCACACTAAGAGTACAATGGGTGAGTTAAAAGCTTCACTCTTTGTGCCAATGTCACGCCAATTTGCCTTATTGAAAACACTGAACTTGTACCATATTGAGAAATCAGATTGCATAATTAAGTTTTACTGTATTGGATACATGTGCGTCTTAGTTACATGATTATCTTGTGTAAAAGGTATGGAAGATTTTGACTGCTTTCTTTTAGAAGTCAACCTCGATGAGCTTTGTTGCCACACCTTGATGAACGAGCCATTCCCTACTACATCAGCTTCTCGTTTTGCAGCTCCTAAATTGAATGAATAGCTGCAAGAAGCAACATAGAATGCAAAGTCCAAAAACAGGGTGAACTCCACTAACTGGGCAGTTAATAAAATTTGGAAAACATGAACCACTCATGAACGTGAAGTGCGTGGCCCAATGGACTGTTCTCTACATTTAGTCATCTGTAGAGATTATCAATTATATTACTGGATAAGTACATGTTGGAAGTTGGAAACGTAGATGGACAAACAGCTTATACAATATTTATTGTGGTCTGATGAGATTTATTACAGAGGTAAAACCAGAGAAAAATTTCTTTAAGGATCCTCAATTTGCTGGTCTACAGACCACTTTAGGCAATGAAATGAAAAGATTACGTTCACAAGGTGTACATGTACATGTACATGTACATGCAGGTGTCAAACAAAAAAGAGCTGAACCAATCAGAAGAGGAGATTCTATGGGAGAAAGGTTTGTTCGGTGAAGACATAGAAAGAAAGGATGTGGGAGGAGATGGCATTGGAGAGGGTGTGGAACTATGCATCGGAAATGACAATGAAGATGTGGGGGAGACAATAATGGAGATGGGTCTGTTTATGGGAGACGATGATGGAGATGGGTCTGTGTATGGGAGATGATAATGGAGATGGGTTGGGACTTTACATACAAGAGGACATTGGAAAGGGTGTGAAACGGTGCATGGGAAATGACAATGAAGAAGAAGTGGGTCTGTTTATGGGAGACGATGGTGGAGATGGGTCTGTTTATGGGAGACAATGATGGAGATAGGTCTGTGTATGGGAGATGGGTTGGGACTTTACATGCAAGATGACATTGGAGAGTGTGTGGAACTGTGCGTGCAAAATGACGGTAAAGAAGTGGTCTGTTTCTTGGAGATGGTGATGGAGATGGGTCTGTGTATGGGAGATGATGACGGAGATGTGTCTGTTTATGGTAGATGATGATGGAGATGGGTCTGTTTATGGGAGATGGTGTGGAAATACATGTACATGTACATGTACTTGTCTCAAGCAGCTGTCAACTTCACCAAACAGCTTCCTTCTCACCATAGACATCTCATCAATGATGAGTTACTTCACACTGGATAATGCTTGCTGCACTCGATAGAGGCGCTCTCCTTCCAGGTCTTTGAACTCTCTCTTGGTAGGCAGGTTCAGTAGAGAGTACAATGTGTGGCTTTCAATATTGAAAGCTGCCACACCAGTGGGTGCTGGCACACATACTTTATCATCTAGTGTCATGATGCAAAGAGTACACATATACTTGTATATTATAATAGTATAATAAGCATACATGTACCTCATTGTCTTCATTGGTTGACTGTTGGTTCAGTTTATCTAGTTGGTAAATATCATCTTCCAGGGAAGGAGGAACAGATACAGATTGAAGAAAAGTGACATAAGCAGCTGCATATGTATTATTTTCTTGCAGGAGTTCTCTTGCTGACAGAAGGCAACGTGCTGCATCAGTTTTTGTTGACGGTACTGCTATTTGCAATAGTACTGCGTGTGTATTGGAATAAGTGCATGTACATGTAAGTAGATAACCTTTTTAAATGCAGGATCATCTTTCATTATAACGAATAACATATCCCATGTTTTTAAAAATTTCAATTCAGGAAATTATAACGTATCTCTGTTAAAAGTTAGACAGTATAAACATGTAGTAAAAATACAATAGTGTAGCAATTGTATTAGCATAAGTAAGTAAAAAATCTTTTTAAATGCAGGATCATCCTTCATTACTACGAAAAACATGTCCCACATGCATGGACTGTTGGTGTCTGGATGACAATATGGATGTACAATGGTCAATTGTAATTACAGTTATGTGACATTCAGTTACAATTACAATTACATAAACAGTTGCACGCAATTACAATATGCAATAGTGTAGCAATTGTATTAGCATTAGTAAGTAAAAAATCTTTTTAAATGCAGGATCGTTCTTCATTACTACGAAAAACATGTCCCACATGCATGGACTGTTGGTGACAGGATGACAATATGGATAGTACAATGGTCAATTGTAATTACAGTTATGTGACATTCAGTTACAATTACAATTACATAAACAGTTGCACGCAATTACAATATGCAATAGTGTAGCAATTGTATTAGCATTAGTAAGTAAAAAATCTTTTTAAATGCAGGATCATCTTTCATTATAACGAATAACATATCCCATGTTTTTAAAAATTTCAATTCAGGAAATTATAACGTATCTCTGTTAAAAGTTAGACAGTATAAACATGTAGTAAAAATACAATAGTGTAGCAATTGTATTAGCATAAGTAAGTAAAAAATCTTTTTAAATGCAGGATCATCCTTCATTACTACGAAAAACATGTCCCACATGCATGGACTGTTGGTGTCTGGATGACAATATGGATGTACAATGGTCAATTGTAATTACAGTTATGTGACATTCAGTTACAATTACAATTACATAAACAGTTGCACGCAATTACAATATGCAATAGTGTAGCAATTGTATTAGCATTAGTAAGTAAAAAATCTTTTTAAATGCAGGATCGTTCTTCATTACTACGAAAAACATGTCCCACATGCATGGACTGTTGGTGTCTGGATGACAATATGGATAGTACAATGGTCAATTGTAATTACAGTTATGTGACATTCAGTTACAATTACAATTACATAAACAGTTGCACGCAATTACAATATGCAATAGTGTAGCAATTGTATTAGCATTAGTAAGTAAAAAATCTTTTTAAATGCAGGATCATCTTTCATTACTACGAAGAACATGTCCCACGTGCATGGACTGTTGGTGTCTGGATGACAATATGGATGTACAGTCACCATAACAGCTTTTTTCCTGGGAGTTGGGTTTGATCCTAGCTTCTTAGGCATGGTGTAATGTTGGGTGAAGTGCAGCGAGGTGATATCACGAAAGTGTGGTGAATTTAATTTGATAAGTAGCTTCTGTGCTGCTCTGTTCAGGCCTGGGTTCAATTACAAAAGGCCAATTACAATTACAGTTTCAATTATTGTCATTGTGGCAACCACTGGTCAATTGCAATTGCAATTATGTGATTCAATTACAATTACATAAACAGTTGCACGCAATTACAATATGCAATAGTGTAGCAATTGTTAGCAGTAGTAAGTAAAAAATCTTTTTAAATGCAGGATCATCCTTCATTACTACGAAAAACATGTCCCACATGCATGGACTGTTGGTGTCTGGATGACAATATGGATGTACAATGGTCAATTGTAATTACAGTTATGTGACATTCAGTTACAATTACAATTACATAAACAGTTGCACGCAATTACAATATGCAATAGTGTAGCAATTGTATTAGCATTAGTAAGTAAAAAATCTTTTTAAATGCAGGATCGTTCTTCATTACTACGAAAAACATGTCCCACATGCATGGACTGTTGGTGTCTGGATGACAATATGGATAGTACAATGGTCAATTGTAATTACAGTTATGTGACATTCAGTTACAATTACAATTACATAAACAGTTGCACGCAATTACAATATGCAATAGTGTAGCAATTGTATTAGCATTAGTAAGTAAAAAATCTTTTTAAATGCAGGATCATCCTTCATTACTACGAAAAACATGTCCCACATGCATGGACTGTTGGTGTCTGGATGACAATATGGATGTACAATGGTCAATTGTAATTACAGTTATGTGACATTCAGTTACAATTACAATTACATAAACAGTTGCACGCAATTACAATATGCAATAGTGTAGCAATTGTTAGCAGTAGTAAGTAAAAAATCTTTTTAAATGCAGGATCATCCTTCATTACTACGAAAAACATGTCCCACATGCATGGACTGTTGGTGTCTGGATGACAATATGGATAGTACAATGGTCAATTGTAATTACAGTTATGTGACATTCAGTTACAATTACAATTACATAAACAGTTGCACGCAATTACAATATGCAATAGTGTAGCAATTGTATTAGCATTAGTAAGTAAAAAATCTTTTTAAATGCAGGATCATCTTTCATTACTACGAAGAACATGTCCCACATGCATGGACTGTTGGTGTCTGGATGACAATATGGATGTACAGTCACCATAACAGCTTTTTTCCTGGGAGTTGGGTTTGATCCCAGCTTCTTAGGCATGGTGTAATGTTGGGTGAAGTGCAGCGAGGTGATATCATGGAAATGTGGTGACTTTGGATAGGCTACATTGTGGTCCAAGATAGATAATACTGTAGCAAGCTGATGTTCAGCTAAGTGATCTCCCACAGCACGAGATATACATCCAAGCTGAAAACAATGAAGTCTCTGGATGCTCTGAACATTGGCAGTTGTAGAATGAGATGACAGGTTTCTTGAGCTGAGTAGACCCTGTCTACCACGCTGTTGATAAGTAGCTTCTGTGCTGCTCTGATTAGGCCTAGGTTCAATTACAAAAGGCCAATTACGATTACAGTTTCAATTATTGTCATGTCTCAACCACTTGTCAATTACAATTACAATTATGGGACATTCAATTACAGTCACAATTAGATATACAGCTGCATGAAATTACAATATAATTACAGTAGTACTGCTAATCCACTAGCATAAATTATAAATTGAAAGTGTTTACATGTATAATAACCATCAGTGATCATTACATCTAATAAACATTAAGTTTTCAAATGTATTTTTAGTTGAAGAGCAACTATTTGGCCTGAATATTTTGCCACCAATGCTTTCCACTGGGACAGGGGATGCAGGAATAACTAGGTAAATTGAAGCAAGTTTGGCTAAGGCAGGATGTTTCTCTTTATTCTCTTTCCAAAGGCCAATGGTATCTTTTTGGATTGGTGGAACAGGTACTCTATAATCTCAGACATCAAGAAGTGCTTGAAGAAAATTTCGACTTTGACAGTGTGCATTGTGCAGCTAATAAATCAGCTCTGCCAGTTGCGAATATTGTAGGGAAGACACAGGTTTTTTAGCCCTCTGTGGTGAATTCACTGATGGGAACTCCTTCAGTTGTTGGCCATGGTGTAGGTTGAAGGTGTCTGGTTGCTCTCTTGAGTGTGTACCAGCTCTCTGACAGTCAACCTTTGGTGAACAGCAGGAACAATGGGGGTCTTCATCTGCAATAAATCTTGTTCAGCAGAAGAACTGTCGAAGGTTACTGTGCAGAGACCTAACAAGTACTACACTTTTTAAATTATTTTGATTATAATAACTCGAAAAAGATAATTATTATTAATTGACTTTATTATGTTTGCTCTTACACTTGGAATTCATTGGGCCTTGAAGTATCTCTTTCTACATTTTTTCTTCAATGGTCTTGTTAACTGGGAATTTGTAGTTGATGTGCACTAAAGAATAAACAAAGAATACACAATGTGAATATCAGTTAGCGATACATTAAGGACCAATTCACTTCTGATTCCATTAATGACATTTTGGTTAAGTAACTTATGCTTTGAAGGGGTGTAATTACCAGCTGCCAGCTCATCAACTGTAAAAAAAAAAGAACCCAAGAAGTTTCTTCCCAGTGTTGCTGCATCAGTTGATACCAGCAGTTCAGCTTGTATAACTTTGCTTTGAGAACAGTCTACAATCCACACTTTCTCTCCACTGCTACTGTTTCCCAGACAACATCCTTTTGCTTTTCCATTTTGTAGACTTCGATTTTGGTAACCGACTCTTTGTTTTCCTAATAACAAGATTATCTTCACTAATTACATTATCAACTACATACCGTAATTCGGGAAAATTTCGTACTATAAAAATTTTCGTATAACAGTATGCGTACGAAATTTAAAAATTCGAAAATTAACGGGTATATGGAAATAAACGGTATTCGTAAATAATAACGTACGCACGTACGAAAATTTATACATACGAAAAATAAAAATTCGAAATATTTTAGAGACGAAATATTCCCGATTTACGGTAATTTATAACATTATCACAACTTGACTTCCTTCCTCTGCTTTCGCATCATTTCTTTCTCCATTACAACCTGTTTTTCTTTAATAGCTGCCCGCCTGCCTACTTGAAACATCCTTGGGATGAGATGAAAATTTACTTATGTATAATACAAATATTGCTTATTACATACATGTACTTTGATATCTTTCATGAAGGCTGAAAGGTTTTTAGTTGTAGATAGATAGAGGGTCATTGCTAGTGTAATGTCTGAATTTTGAGCTGAAGGGGTCACCATTGTTACTGGAGAGGTTATGGTTGGATAATTTACAGCTGCTGGGGGCATTACCAGTAATACACCGGCAATGTATTCTGAAATTCTGTATTCTGTATTCTGAAATGAATGAAAATGTAGTGCAATGACAGAAAGTATATACATGTACCTGTTGATCAGTGATGTCTAATATTTCTCTGGACATTTGTTGTTTGACTCAATGTTGTTAATATTATTGCTAATGTTATAATCTGCTTGTTAATATTAACAGTACATTACATGCATAACTTAGCCAGTAAACTAATTCGACTCTTGAAGTATTATTTCGTTGGCTCTCACCACATAGCACCGATTTGCAACGCAATAACTGGTTTTATACAGACAAAAGTCGAAACCTATTGTGCATATAATGGATTCTGTTTCTATTATGTGCCACACGGTCCCATTTGTAAGAATGCACATCATTTTCTGGGATACTGTCTCATTACTGGATTGCTTCCAAGAAGAGTTGTGAGAGGCTGTCCCTTTCGGATGATGTTAATTGATGTGGAACACTGAGTTTTACCTTGACAATAATATATGTACGTCTGTTGAAAATTCTATATACAGAATAAATCCAACATCTAGCGTCCACCTCCTTAAGGACGAAGGGAGAAACGTCAAACTTATAATCAACTTCTGCGTCAAATCTAGCCACCAACATTGCTTCTATTCTTGTCCCCTCCCCATTTCCGACTACTTTTGGACTTGCTTGAGGGTGACTCGAAGAGATTTTAGCTCTCTGAGTCCTAGAACTGGAGATATAAAGTCACTTGTCTCTTCAGACACCATTTTTACCCAGTCCATGACAATAAAAAGCTTCATTTCTTGCCAATCTTTCGTTGTCTTTGCAAATACTCTTTGAGCCGCCCTGCCCACACCTGACTATAATTAGATAACACACAGTTTATGGCAGGAATTTCGGTAACTAGGGAATAAACTGACGCCAAAGAAATAGCATGCATGCACTTCCATTTTGATATGTAATCAGCTGTAAGTGCTCACCCGCGCATCGCACGCACATACGTGGCACTCACTATACCGTAACCTTAATTAAACGTTTAAACACAAATAAACCGTTTCAACACAACGTTAATAGTACGATACGATAAGTTTTGTACTAACGGTCATACTAAAAAAACAAAACGTACTGTGCGTGCAAAATGACGGTAAAGAAGTGGTCTGTTTCTTGGAGATGGTGATGGAGATGGGTCTGTGTATGGGAGATGATGACGGAGATGTGTCTGTTTATGGTAGATGATGATGGAGATGGGTCTGTTTATGGGAGATGGTGTGGAAATACATGTACATGTACATGTACTTGTCTCAAGCAGCTGTCAACTTCACCAAACAGCTTCCTTCTCACCATAGACATCTCATCAATGATGAGTTACTTCACACTGGATAATGATAGAGGCGGCGAAGGGGTACAGGATGTAGAAATTTAATTTAATAAACTGTTAATAACTATTAATAACCAGTAATAACCAGTAATAACCATTACAAAAAATGATAATCTCAATTCAAAATTTATTTAATCAGTGTCATCTGTATCACTCCCACTTTCATGTTCATCACAATTACCAAGCTTTTCAAGCCAGGAAAGGAGTGGCCCAGGATCATCGGAATTGTCTATTGGCTTAAAAGACAATTTAAGAGACATCCATAAAGGAATTATCTGATCCTTATCACAGGAAAACATGCCATGTATATGTTCTCTTCCTTTAACTATCCAGTGGAATTGACACTCTCCCCAGCAGGGGACAATCCTAATTACAAAAAGATTAATATAAAATTATAAATAATAAAAAACTAACTTCCAGTGATAAAGACCATGATCTTCACGTCTAAACTTTTTCAATAACCTCTTGTGAGTTATAGAACGTGAAGTGAAGACATACCAAGTAGCCTTGCTCATTGAGCAAGTAGGACTGGTTTTAGGATCCATTCTGGATCTATTCTTCACTTTAGAAGCCTTAGCAATATCTGCTTGTAAAGAAACCAGATGGTTTATCTTACGCTCCATAACAAATAATGAATTATTATTATTTGTTATTACACTTATATAGAATAAGTGTAAACCTCATTCTTAATACAGAATGAGTTATCACTTCTTCTATTTATTATAAATAATAATTATTTTTAACTAAAAATAAATTATTTATAACACTATTTAATAAGGAAATTAAATAGTAAAACATATGTATCATGTAGGATACATATGTTTTTATGTTTAATCATTATAATAATTCATTAAGCAGTGACTTAAGACAGCACACGTCACGCATGCTCACACGACACACAACAACCATTAACCCAATGTAAAGAGATTCCCCCCTAGTGCACTCGATAGAGGCGCTCTCCTTCCAGGTCTTTGAACTCTCTCTTGGTAGGCAGGTTCAGTAGAGAGTACAATGTGTGGCTTTCAATATTGAAAGCTGCCACACCAGTGGGTGCTGGCACACATACTTTATCATCTAGTGTCATGATGCAAAGAGTACACATATACTTGTATATTATAATAGTATAATAAGCATACATGTACCTCATTGTCTTCATTGGTTGACTGTTGGTTCAGTTTATCTAGTTGGTAAATATCATCTTCCAGGGAAGGAGGAACAGATACAGATTGAAGAAAAGTGGCATAAGCAGCTGCATATGTATTATTTTCTTGCAGGAGTTCTCTTGCTGACAGAAGGCAACGTGCTGCATCAGTTTTTGTTGACGGTACTGCTATTTGCAATAGTACTGCGTGTGTATTGGAATAAGTGCATGTACATGTAAGTAGATAACCTTTTTAAATTGCAGGATCATCTTTCATTATAACGAATAACATATCCCATGTTTTTAAAAATTTCAATTCAGGAAATTATAACGTATCTCTGTTAAAAGTTAGCTGAACATATACAGTATAAACATGTAGTAAAAATACAATAGTGTAGCAATTGTATTAGCATTAGTAAGTAAAAAATCTTTTTAAATGCAGGATCGTTCTTCATTACTACAAAAAACATGTCCCACATGCATGGACTGTTGGTGTCTGGATGACAATATGGATAGTACAATGGTCAATTGTAATTACAGTTATGTGACATTCAGTTACAATTACAATTACATAAACAGTTGCACGCAATTACAATATGCAATAGTGTAGCAATTGTATTAGCATTAGTAAGTAAAAAATCTTTTTAAATGCAGGTTTATCTTTCATTATAACGAAGAACATATCCCATGTTTTTTAAAATTTCAATACAGGAAATTATAACGTATCTCTGTTAAAAGTTAGCTGAACATATACAGTATAAACATGTAGTAAAAATACAATAGTGTAGCAATTGTATTAGCATAAGTAAGTAAAAAATCTTTTTAAATGCAGGATCATCCTTCATTACTACGAAAAACATGTCCCACATGCATGGACTGTTGGTGTCTGGATGACAATATGGATGTACAGTCACCATAACAGCTTTTTTCCTGGGAGTTGGGTTTGATCCTAGCTTCTTAGGCATGGTGTAATGTTGGGTGAAGTGCAGCGAGGTGATATCACGAAAGTGTGGTGAATTTAATTTGATAAGTAGCTTCTGTGCTGCTCTGTTCAGGCCTGGGTTCAATTACAAAAGGCCAATTACAATTACAGTTTCAATTATTGTCATTGTGGCAACCACTGGTCAATTGCAATTACAATGTGATTCAATTACAATTACATAAACAGCTGCATGCAATTACAATATGCAATAGTGTAGCAATTGTATTAGCAGTAGTAAGTAAAAAATCTTTTTAAATGCAGGATCATTACTACGAAGAACATGTCCCACATGCATGGACTGTTGGTGTCTGGATGACAATATGGATGTACAGTCACCATAACAGCTTTTTTCCTGGGAGTTGGGTTTGATCGCAGCTTGTTAGGCATGGTGTAATGTTGGGTGAAGTGCAGCGAGGTATTATCATGGAAATGTGGTGACTTTGGATAGGCTACATTGTGGTCCAAGATAGATAATACTGTAGCAAGCTGATGTTCAGCTAAGTGATCTCCCACAGCACGAGATATACATCCAAGCTGAAAACAATGAAGTCTCTGGATGCTCTGAACATTGGCAGTTGTAGAATGAGATGACAGGTTTCTTGAGCTGAGTAGACCCTGTCTACCACGCTGTTGATAAGTAGCTTCTGTGCTGCTCTGATTAGGCCTGGGTTCAATAACAAAAGGCCAATTACAATTACAGTCTCAATTATTGTCATTGCGGTAACCACTTGTCAATTACAATTACAATTATGGGACATTCAATTACAGTCACAATTAGATATACAGCTGCATGAAATTACAATATAATTACAGTAGTACTGCTAATCCACTAGCATAAATTATAAATTGAAAGTGTTTACATGTATAATAACCATCAGTGATCATTACATCTAATAAACATTAAGTTTTCAAATGTATTTTTAGTTGAAGAGCAACTATTTGGCCTGAATATTTTGCCACCAATGCTTTCCACTGGGACAGGGGATGCAGGAATAACTAGGTAAATTGAAGCAAGTTTGGCTAAGGCAGGATGTTTCTCTTTATTCTCTTTCCAAAGGCCAATGGTATCTTTTTGGATTGGTGGAACAGGTACTCTATAATCTCAGACATCAAGAAGTGCTTGAAGAAAATTTCGACTTTGACAGTGTGCATTGTGCAGCTAATAAATCAGCTCTGCCAGTTGCGAATATTGTAGGGAAGACACAGGTTTTTTAGCCCTCTGTGGTGAATTCACTGATGGGAGCTGCTTCAGTTGTTGGCCATGGTGTAGGTTGAAGGTGTCTGGTTGCTCTCTTGAGTGTGTACCAGCTCTCTGACAGTCAACCTTTGGTGAACAGCAGGAACAATGGGGGTCTTCATCTGCAATAAATCTTGTTCAGCAGAAGAACTGTCGAAGGTTACTGTGCAGAGACCTAACAAGTACTACACTTTTTAAATTATTTTGATTATAATAACTCGAAAAAGATAATTATTATTAATTGACTTTATTATGTTTGCTCTTACACTTGGAATTCATTGGGCCTTGAAGTATCTCTTTCTACATTTTTTCTTCAATGGTCTTGTTAACTGGGAATTTGTAGTTGATGTGCACTAAAGAATAAACAAAGAATACACAATGTGAATATCAGTTAGCGATACATTAAGGACCAATTCACTTCTGATTCCATTAATGACATTTTGGTTAAGTAACTTATGCTTTGAAGGGGTGTAATTACCAGCTGCCAGCTCATCAACTGTAAAAAAAAAAGAACCCAAGAAGTTTCTTCCCAGTGTTGCTGCATCAGTTGATACCAGCAGTTCAGCTTGTATAACTTTGCTTTGAGAACAGTCTACAATCCACACTTTCTCTCCACTGCTACTGTTTCCCAGACAACATCCTTTTGCTTTTCCATTTTGTAGACTTCGATTTTGGTAACCGACTCTTTGTTTTCCTAATAACAAGATTATCTTCACTAATTACATTATCAACTACATACCGTAATTCGGGAAAATTTCGTACTATAAAAATTTTCGTATAACAGTATGCGTACGAAATTTAAAAATTCGAAAATTAACGGGTATATGGAAATAAACGGTATTCGTAAATAATAACGTACGCACGTACGAAAATTTATACATACGAAAAATAAAAATTCGAAATATTTTAGAGACGAAATATTCCCGATTTACGGTAATTTATAACATTATCACAACTTGACTTCCTTCCTCTGCTTTCGCATCATTTCTTTCTCCATTACAACCTGTTTTTCTTTAATAGCTGCCCGCCTGCCTACTTGAAACATCCTTGGGATGAGATGAAAATTTACTTATGTATAATACAAATATTGCTTATTACATACATGTACTTTGATATCTTTCATGAAGGCTGAAAGGTTTTTAGTTGTAGATAGATAGAGGGTCATTGCTAGTGTAATGTCTGAATTTTGAGCTGAAGGGGTCACCATTGTTACTGGAGAGGTTATGGTTGGATAATTTACAGCTGCTGGGGGCATTACCAGTAATACACCGGCAATGTATTCTGAAATTCTGTATTCTGTATTCTGAAATGAATGAAAATGTAGTGCAATGACAGAAAGTATATACATGTACCTGTTGATCAGTGATGTCTAATATTTCTCTGGACATTTGTTGTTTGACTCAATGTTGTTAATATTATTGCTAATATTATAATCTGCTTGTTAATATTAACAGTACATTACATGCATAACTTAGCCAGTAAACTAATTCGACTCTTGAAGTATTATTTCGTTGGCTCTCACCACATAGCACCGATTTGCAACGCAATAACTGGTTTTATACAGACAAAAGTCGAAACCTATTGTGCATATAATGGATTCTGTTTCTATTATGTGCCACACGGTCCCATTTGTAAGAATGCACATCATTTTCTGGGATACTGTCTCATTACTGGATTGCTTCCAAGAAGAGTTGTGAGAGGCTGTCCCTTTCGGATGATGTTAATTGATGTGGAACACTGAGTTTTACCTTGACAATAATATATGTACGTCTGTTGAAAATTCTATATACAGAATAAATCCAACATCTAGCGTCCACCTCCTTAAGGACGAAGGGAGAAACGTCAAACTTATAATCAACTTCTGCGTCAAATCTAGCCACCAACATTGCTTCTATTCTTGTCCCCTCCCCATTTCCGACTACTTTTGGACTTGCTTGAGGGTGACTCGAAGAGATTTTAGCTCTCTGAGTCCTAGAACTGGAGATATAAAGTCACTTGTCTCTTCAGACACCATTTTTACCCAGTCCATGACAATAAAAAGCTTCATTTCTTGCCAATCTTTCGTTGTCTTTGCAAATACTCTTTGAGCCGCCCTGCCCACACCTGACTATAATTAGATAACACACAGTTTATGGCAGGAATTTCGGTAACTAGGGAATAAACTGACGCCAAAGAAATAGCATGCATGCACTTCCATTTTGATATGTAATCAGCTGTAAGTGCTCACCCGCGCATCGCACGCACATACGTGGCACTCACTATACCGTAACCTTAATTAAACGTTTAAACACAAATAAACCGTTTCAACACAACGTTAATAGTACGATACGATAAGTTTTGTACTAACGGTCATACTAAAAAAACAAAACGTAAAGTTTTTATTGACATATACTGTATTTCTACTTCTGGTTAGGAATGGTAACAACAATAGCAGTGGCATTGGCTATGGCATGTATAGTCCACAGTTAATTGGTAGTTGTTTCCGTTTCCTTGAAGTAGAGAGAGTGTAGTTGTTCATGTAGTTCTGTCGAAATGGTGGTAGGATTAAGACTGTCGTAGACATACACTTGCCCATGGTTTAGATGTGACATCATCCAATGTTTCTAAAATGATGTATTTGAATATGCCCGTTGTAGACATTTTGGACACTCATTGTGGTTCCTGGAAGAACAGATGATCATAATTGGTAGATAGACCCCTTCTCCCAGCCATTATCCCCAGACATTTTGCCATGTTCTTTTTGTAGGTGGCCATCATTGCCGACTGGATCACCACAAATTTCACACTCTATTGATTCTACAATTATTATTTATATATGTATGCAGTTCATGATACAATGTTGCAAATATATCTTCTTCCTTTACTGTCATATCACTTAAATGAGGGTCACAGAGAGAGAGTTTTTCTTGATTAATTTCCATCTTGCGAACAAGTCTTGATTACTTGAATTTGAGGTGTTGCTCTTAGGGTGCTAGTCTAATTTTTTATAAACAGTTTTGTTTCATACCAAACTGGTTAAACCAGTTTGTTTTAACACCTAACTGGTTTTGTCACACCTACATGTACCTAGTGCAAAATATTGCACTAGGTCATTATCCTGTCACATCCTATCATTTCCTACAATTTAGTGTCTCAGGACATTATCTACTCCCTACTATACAATAGGGGAGATTTAGGGCACCGAGCACTAATTACTCCCTATAGTACTATAGGAGAGATTTACTGACTGTCACTAATATCTTTAATATTATAGTAAAGACTTAATGACACTAAATCTTCCCTATATGTAATAGGAGAGATTTAGTGTCAGTAATAGTTCTGTATTCCACCAGTATTATACATGTAGAAGAAATTTAGTGCCACTTGTCACAGAATCTTTCCTATAATTATAGGAATTTTCTAAATTTAGTGACATATTTTATAACCAACCGAAACAGAACTATAAAAAATATATATAATGAGGTTGGCAATAGTACAGTATCAGTATTCGTGTATTCATTAGTACATGTATGTCAAATCATATTCATCACCATCACAGTTCCAGCATTTAGTTTAATTTCAGTAACGTCAACAAGTAGCAATCATCATCATCCTCATCATTATTACATTATTAATTTTTATTAGAACATGCTCTGCCATTAGTAAAAACTTTCCTTGCATTTAGTTTACCAATTTGTAGGTGACTAAGTAGAATACCTATACACCTCCCAGTATTTGCCGGGAGGTGTATACATGTGTAAGTATATGTGATTTATACACCTGATATAAAGCAATCTGACTGCTCAATTTAATCATTAGCGTGGGCACAAATGGTCATTTGTATATACATGTACAGTGTATGTACATGTACATGTACATGTGTAAATAATTATATTTAATAATAATATTTATAGTACATGTTTGTATGATGCTTACATAAATTGTTTTTTTTATTCAGACATTGTACTCTCACATTGTTTCTGATATAAAGAGAATTAATTCAAAGCATAAAAACAATAAAGTTAACAAAGTGAGTTCATTTATACTGTGTTACAACACTTTTAACATGAATATGTACAATTGCTTGTATACTTGTGCTTCTTGTCTCTTTTGACCTTCTCTGGGTTTCAAGCTGAATATCCATCCAAACCATGTCATCAAATTTAAGTCTTCATTTTTCTTAGCCCATTATAGCCTTTTGATTTTGTGGACATCTCAAACATGTTAGCAGTAAGCACTGCCTCTGAATGTCCAGCTGAGCAAGGTTCTACATATGAGAACAGTTGTTTTCAAGATGTTCATTCAGTGTCTAGTCACATTTACTCTCCCACATTTAAAAAAATATTTTTGTGGGTCTTCCAGACCCTTGTTGCTTAGTGGTGGAGATGTACTTCCTTTGAAATATATCTGGTCTATAGTCTGTTCACATTCATGATGTCCTCAAAATTATAATGTCCTCAAAATTATGATGTCATGGCTTTATATGTAATATAATGTATAGTTTAATGTCATAAGGTCAATGTATGATTATATTGTAACTCAATAATGAAGCAATGAATTGAAATTTTACATACATGTATACAAAAACTAATGGGAAGCACTATTATAAAAAAAAGATGGTGCAGGTGAAAAGATGGTTAGTCATTCCAAACTAAAATTATGAACATTTTACTGATGTCATGGTGAATGTGAATGACCTTTAGAACATGATATCCCTTTTTGTAGCAGCAACATTTGAATCAATGACGGTGCACAGTGGGAAACTGAAACACAGAATTCTTTGTTTGTTATAATCACTGTATACCATCATAATGTACTATTCTTTTCTAACCAAGAAATACTCACTGTTAATGAGCACTTGCAAGGAAATGAAATTAATTATAAGGGCTAGCATTATACGTGCAACCATATATTTCATACATAATATGCTTCACTGTACTACATGTACATGTAGCAATTAGTGAGCTGTGATAACATTACTGAATTACATGAGTACTACTTTCCTATACTGTACTGTATTACCTATTCAGAATTAGAAAGGGTCAGCTGCAATGATACTGGAATGAGCATGAGATAGTTCTTTTATGAACACTGATTGCACCACCCAAACTAACTTCAAATCCTGTATTAAACCCTGCCATTGGCCTAGATTTATAAGACATCAGTAAATGTATAGTTATTTTGTTTGTATTATAATCCACATGTAGATGCTTCAGAACTTCATGTATCAAATGCTTAAAGATAGTAGTCCAGTAGCAGCCAAGATGTCACTGGTTAGTTTTTAGATGGTCACTATAATAATGTACATGTATGTAACTGAAATTTCATAATAATTAAGGATTGTGTCTTGTCAGATCTAGATGAGATCATGTGTCATTATAGCCACTGCACATACACATGTACTAACATGATGCAATACAATATCATAATTTTTTATGGTTACAGGTCCATCCCTATAACTGCTTTCTGCAGGGTTTAATGTGTACATGTATATATACATGTATACATGGTGTATATATATAATTTTATTCATGTGTCACATGAGCAAGTATGCGTTGTATATGTAGTTAAAAGGAAGTGTCATTCAAGAAGGCTTAGTCAATTAATGGGTATGGCATGTAATAAAACACATGCTCGAGGTCTACAAACCAGCAGAAAAAAAATTGCTGTAGATTATGAAGAAAATAGTTGTTCCAGATGCTATAATTATATTCTTTAAGCTTACAAGAAACTTTAAGAGTGGACACTTAAAATAAAAACACTTTTGCAGTGGTTTGCATCAGGTGCCGCCAGCTATCTCAGTGTTCAGCTAGTTCAGCAAACAGAGCTTGTTGTTGCTCCTACAGCCATGTGGAGCCTTACTGAGTCTCAACAGCACCAATTAGTTTTTGCTCCTTAAAACCATGCTGGACGCGCTTGGGTTGGAGATCTCATTGTTTCTTCCAGCTGCAGCTAAATGCTGCCACCAATGACTTACAGTGACCTAATTCTCTTTGTACTTGACCTGTAGCTAAACATTTACCTGTAGCAAGATCTACATGTAAGGTATGACCAAAACAGCTTAATTACAACCACCCATGGTTGTGAAACCCAGCCACAAAATTACTCTGTGGTGGTACTGAATAGCTGGTCTGAAGTAAAGTATGTGTCAAAAAGTTTGTGTTCCGTTTGTGTATATGCTCATAGTACAGAGAGTTGTTCAAAACGCTTATGAATATCCTTATGTGATTTAGGTTAGGGTTCAATCAACAAAGTAATCTTAGGCATTTCTAGCATGGATTTGTAATTTACTTATAGTTTAGTTAACAAAAATTAAAATGCCTTACTAAATGAGGCTTTAGTTATAGTGCAACATTAATTGATAATAATTATTATATGTACATGTAAAACAAATGTACATTGGAATCCCACCTGAGGCAACCCTCATTTTTCATTTTTCCATTGTCTCAGGTGTCTGTCTTTCTTTCTTTCTTTCTTTCTTTCTTTTTTTCAGATAACATATGTACATGTATCTTGCCAGAGCCTGTAATGAAACTTATTATTATTTACATGTTGATCAATGTCAATGATCACTAACTGCATATCCTCCTCTGATAAGCTCTTCTCCTTTCCAATATCTATTACATTCTGCTCAGTGTTCTCTCTTGACTGTATTTCATCATTCCTCACATGTGGCATAATAGTAATGATCGATCCTTTAGCTACAATCAATTCATCCTCAATACATCAAAATATTCAGTTGTACTCACCTTTTCTTTACATTTCCTTTGGCTTCACACTAGTTTCCACCTTTGTCCTTTTAGCTTTCTTAGTACAACAGTCAGCCTTTCTCTTCCTAGATGGATCCACTTTTTCTTCTTTCTGCTCAGCTATGCCATTGCCAAAAGATAATTCTCCTGCTAGAAATTTTCTTGTAATGCTCTCATCTCATTCTTGTCTCCTAGCAAATTAAATATAATAGTCAATATAGCTGTAGAATAGGCAGGATAAACATTATATATAATTATAATAATTGCAGCAATATTCTACTATCAATCCAGTTTCACTTAATACTGTCATGCATATGTAGTAGACTTTGAAATTTTGAATATTTTTGACTAATAATAAATGGTAGAAGAACTCAACTACAAATATATATGTTCTTACTTATATACAAAAACTAAAAATAAACAAAAGAACAATGCCATATGCAACATAATGATAAGGAATGAAAGATACAAAACTGAGGACATAAAATAATTTGCACTAATCAAAACCTATTAACACTGAAAGAGTGTGGCTCTTGCATTCAATTTCTTGTTCCCAGCATGTGACAATTATCGATCATCAAATGTGACCTCCATGATATCAACTCCCAGTATCTGGTATGCTTGCTCTGCAGGTATAGGGTGAAGTGGTGGTTTGTGCTCATGACCACCATCAGACACAATGGCACACTGGGGACAATTTTTAGAGTGATCAAGACCATCTTTGTTCATTCCTTCCCACCACAAGTGATTTAGTGTTATACAGTTTAGGACCTGTGCTATGGTTACCTTCATTATTTCATCGCTTAAATATGCTTAGGAGTAATGACACACGTTTTCATTGTTCTGTTTGAGTTTCTACAGTGCACGTATGAGGTGGTGTTACTGACACTGTCATATGCAAAAAATAAAGATTGCCACACAGGGCTTTGGTTTCGGCAACCAGGGACTGCCATACATGTAGGCAATGAGGGGACGGAGATAGTGAACTACAAGCATCAGAGTCAAACATCTTCGAGATCACTTTATCCTATGAGGTAAATCATGGGATTTTATTTGGGTGGGGTTGTTTCGCTGTTAATCCACTATGGCTCTGAGCCTCTAGGTGTGTTATACAGGTTGACATGTCTTCTAGAGCTGTGAAGAACTGATTGCCAAGCTAGCCTGATTGCACTCATGACATCGTCTATCTTAGGACTTTGCCCATGGGGATATATGATGCTGTGGTGTTCTTTCCGACAATCAGATTCTATGAATACATTGTTACTTTGCAATAAACTATCTGTGTTGATTTAAAATTTGAAATACAAATGATAATTTTATACAATAAAGACCGAAAAATAAAGGCTGAATTGTAACCAAGTTTTCTAATATATTTCAATTGTTGTAATCCTCCCTGCTCTTTTTAAAAACTAAGTGAATGTTTAACTAGTAAATTAACAAAACATATCAGCATATCACTTTGAAATGGGAATATCTAGTACATGTAAATCGGAAATGTCTCCAGCACTGATTTTAACATCATAACCTTCATGCTTCATATAACACCTAGTGACCAATGACCATAATTGCATCCCTGTCTTCCATATGCTTTGTACAACTTTAAGAGAAAGAATGCAAGAGAATTTGTGCTTAACAGCTCGTTTTTAGTAAAAACATTTAATAAACAAATTACTCCATCATATTACTCATTATTAACACTACTGACAGACCTTGCCAGATAAAAATGAATAATGTTTTTGTGGCAAACATAAACCTTTGTTTTTATGTCTGAAGTCTATGTATATGTGAGCGCCAACTATAAAGAAACCTTTGCTCTTTCATAATCTCTGTCACTTTGAAAAGTTGTATAAAGTGAATAGTTATGCATGCATGTTTTTAGCGGGACTCAACAAATTAGGTTTCAAACAAAGGACTTCTACTACCCCAGACAACACAACATAATGGTTTATCATACTCACAGATTAGTTGTACAACAGATTAACATGATAGGGTAACAGAACTTACTTGCAGTTCATGATAATATATGTATGTTGGCGATGCTTGATTATATAGTGGATGAGGAGGAAGAATTTGGTAGTTTACAGTAATGATTACCCTAGTGCAATAACTCATTATGTCCAACTTGTACTAATACTCTGTTATATCTGCATGTAATCCTTATTTTATGCTTAATTAAACGTTTCTGTAATTTTCAATGAAATTGTAATTGAAATCTGAAATTTTACATGTACATGTATATTACAAGAGTCATCCACACAATCAATGAATTCCAGAGAGCAAACATATTGATTTAAACAACTTCATCAGCTTCTTGATGAACAAGAGTTTCTGTTTCTTCGGTTGAAGGAACACCAACGAGCTGTCCGTACCCTAGATATGGACACAAGTGCCCTGGCAGAACATGTTCTCTCTGCAGACCACCATATTGACTGGGATAACACAACCATTTTAGACCACCATTGTTTCACACAACATCGATATCTAATGGAATCCTGGTACATCCATCGTGATAAGAATATCAAGAACAGGGAGTAAGGTCCACTACCTGAAGGGTACTTGCTTCTCATGTAGTCTGCAGATCACACTCCACCACTACAATCATTGGAGCATGACTTTGATGTTTGGGTGTGACCACTACAATCATTGGAGCATGACTTTGATGTTTGTGTGTGACCACTACAATCATTGGAGCGTGACTGATTGTTTGCTAGTGACCACTACAATCATTGGAGCATGACTTTAATGTTTGCGTGTGACCACTACAATCATTGGAGCATGACTTTAACATTTACGTGTGACTTTAGTTTTTCTAAGTAGTATATAAATGTACTGATTTTTCGTATTGTATTATACCATTGATAAAGGTAGTAGAGAAGCTACTGAAACGTTTGGTTATTAATAAAATATTTTGATTGGTGAAAAAGAAAAAAAAAGAAATTAAAGATGAGTAATTAGTAATTTCATAGCCATGTGTCATTGTGCATGTGCACAACATCAGACTTAATTACGTGTACATGTAGTTCTTGCACTAAGGTGTTCAGTTGTAGATTAGGGAATTTGAAAGAATGTATCCTTCAACATTTTTTCAAATAGAGTGCATAGGAAGGGTCAGGCTGAGGCCAGGGACCTTTAGCCCTCCTTTTTCCTCCCATTATTTTTATTATTTTGTTTAATGAACCCTCACCATCATGGTAGGCAATGAGTCATTCATTCCACGTAATCTTTATCTTTACCTCTACGTACCACAAACATGTAGGCGAGAGCTCTCCATAGCACAGCATTCATTAATGTAACAATTGTTCTTTTGTGCATAAAATAATTTTACTGTGTATTTCTTTTTCTTTCAGGATGTCATGATAGAATTATATCATAGGAATATCTGGTGAGTTAAATACAATGTTTTTCACATAACAGCTGTATTATATTTGTACAGAAGTAACATGTAAAATGTATGTATCACTGACTAACAAGTGTATATAGAGAAAAAAACATCCCTATGATTGCTTTACAAATTTAAGTGAAGATAAAAGTATCCTTATGACTGCTTTGTGGTGTCCAGAATTCAGTAATCATGGCTGACTTTATCAAGCATGAAAGACAACAGCTTATTATAGTTATTATTTTGATTAGCTACTCTCCTGACCTTTCAAAGGACCTTGTAGAACTTTAGAAATATATTTCAGGCAGAATTGCTAGCTATTAGTTCCAGTTTCTACGTAAGCTCAACAGCTTTCTTTCTGCTGGTGTGTAGAGCTTGATCGCGCGTTCATTTACGCGCAACGCCCATTAATTGACCGAGCGCCTGGGAATGATGTAACTTCCTTAACTACGTATACAACGCATACTCGCGTAGAGGACACAAACATATATATTATATATATATACCTGTGGGAAAGCAATCATAGGGATGGCCCCTACGGGCCATAAAAACTTTAAACTGATGTGTTCAGTTTACCATTGGAAGTTATAATAACACTAGCAGGAATAAGCACATGCATTGTATATTGTTTGTGATCGTGTCAAAGAGAACTCAGTTGAACATAAACTATATATATAATGAGTATTATAACTAGATGCTTATAATATTCATTATGTAGATCATAATAAATATTATAAGCATCCATCACTGCTTTGGAATCCGGAATGGTCAATCCTGATTGGGATGATTCAAGGTGTATTTTGAAAGAGTATACATACATGTCTGAATATAGCAATTAAAGCAGTAGTGCCCTACTTGTGAAACTTTCATCTTTAGTTAAATTACATTATCACTGTATTATCTGCCCATCTTTTAGATCATTATTAAAGACATAAATATATTTTTCATAGGAATGATGCTAAAACAGTTAATGTTATCACTACAGCATGTTCATCACCTGTCACAAAGGTATGTTTATTTGAAAAAGTAATTGTGATCGGATTTGTGAAAGCCAGGCTTATGGGATAAAATTTCAAATTTTTTGTATTAATTGAATAGAGTATTCAATTAGCTCTAGAATGATATATGATACATTCCAATGAAGCAAAAGACAAAGCTACAGCAAAGAATTAAATCGCTGTAGTCACATTTTGAGAAAAAGTAATGATTAAAAACATTTTAGGAGTGGCTCTCCAAACCTCCCTGAAGGTACATGTATGACTGAATAGGTAAGATAATATAGTAAAACAGTGATCCCCCGAGTAAGCCATAACTGTCTATTTTCACTCATATCTCAAATTAATAATTATCCCATAAACCTGGTTTTAGCAAACTCGGTCACAATTGTCCATCATTGCTCAAAAAGAATAAACCATTGAATTATAATAATTCAATGGTTTATTCTTTTTGAGTTGTCCTGTCTGTACATGTGTTTAGTAACTTCAGTTAGTGGTGTTCATTATAATTTAATGTTATTCACAGATTGTTGTCACTGGTGTGAAATTCTTCCTCACTGAAGGGCAAAAATCAGAAGATGATGAAGATTCTAGTGACAGTGAGGTAATTAACACAATATTTTAGCTAGCCACACTTCAATAGAGTGGTGCTGACACACAAAAATCAAAGCATATCTGTAATTTAATTACATGTAAATGTACATGTACATAATTATATCGACCATTTTAAAATGCTATTAAGGGCTCAAACAAAGGTGTTGCCACTACACGTTTGGTTTATGTGAATCATAATTGTGATTATGGCAAATATCACCAGTGTTCAGCTCAAGTCTCTATACCATTCTATTGTAATGTTTTTTGCCCTACTTCAAATACATGTACATTGCATTGTATCACATGATATTCAAATAAGGAGGATCATAGTATATCTATACAATTGTATTCTTATTTAGTCTGAAGGTACTGCATTACGTCAAATGATGGTATCAAAACAAGTCAATAAAAAGGGGAAAAAGAGAGAAAAGAAGATTGCTAAAGCACTGCAAGTATTGAAGGTACAAAGAATCTCTGGTAGTCAGGAATGTGATATGCTGCATGTATGTGAATAATAATTATTATATTGTGGCAAGGCAATCAGTTGTATGCTTACAGAGGAATGTGTACATGTACATGTTGAGTTCCTTGTGTGTGCACTGCAAGTGTCTTTCATCATGGTCACATGCAATAATTTTAGAGTACACATGTACCCCAAAAAATGTCTGGGGTAAAGTACATGTAGTTTGTGGCAACTTTTCAGTTTCAAACCTACTTGGCTGTTATATATTAACAAAATCATAAATGTAAAATCATCTTCTTTAGCTGCAGAAATGCAAGACAAATTCATTAGTCTTTAAGTGATTGTACATGTACATGTATAATAATTTACTAATTTTGCTTGCATGTACATCTCTATTTTAAAAAGCTCTGGCTTCTAACTTGCTTAGACAAGTAACCATAAATACTCCTTGAAAAAAGAATACTTTGAGCTATTGGTGCAAGATTAGTCAAGTTCAATCTTTCTTCTTCCCATTACTCAAGTTTCAGAGTGCAGGGTTGTTGCAATAATCTTTGTCAACACAACTGCTTCTGACTGGTAATGATTTAAATAATCAGACTATGCCCCCTAATTAAATTAATGAACCGAGGAAAATGAGAACCCTTTTTTAAACCAACAGAAAATTGAAAATAACATTCCTTTTCAATAGAAAACTAATTTAACAACAAAGAAAATGATAATTTAACAACTGACAGCAATTCACCAACACAATACAATGGTACCATTGCAAGCACTTACACATTGTACCCAAGTAGTTTCCTCTGGAGATTTACATTTACTGGAAAAGTATCTTCATTCAATATCATGGAAATACAGAAATGCAACATAAAATTAGCAAACACAAACATCAATCATCCTACACACATGTATGTCTGTCTTTGGCACATGAAATGGCACATGAAATGACAGCACAAGTATAATTAGCAAACACAAACATCAACCATCCTACACACATGTATGTCTGTCTTCTGCACATGAAATGACAGCACAAGTATACTATATAGCAGTAGTAGGAAACAAATAGTGCCTTTTGCAGTTAAAGATCATGTGTATTTTTTGCTAAAAAATTACATTCTGCTGTTCTTATTATCTACTTTCTAATACCTTTTTTAGAGCTCTGTCTCTTGTCTTCCTTTTCCTGCCTTTTCTCTCTTTCAGCTGTAGGAATAAATACCGGACAAAAATAAGCATTAAGAAAGTACTCTAACATAAAAAAACATTGTATCACATTCATAACACCAGTCCTCTGATTAAATGTTAAATGCTTAATAGCAGACTGCATTTAAAACCATATACATTGTACATGTGTACATAAATGTATATGTACATCTCAGAAGTCAAAACATCATAACAGGAATGTCACACCTTTACTTGTTGCTTTTGGATTTCTTTTTTTTTCTACTCTAATATTTTCAAATTTTCAGCACTAGCAAAACTCTGCTACAAGACTTGGGCTCAGGTTTATTGAATAAATCTTTTGAAAGCTGATTGATGATGTAAGTAATAAACTTCAGAATTAGTACGAGAATTCCTTGTCACTGAAGAGTGCTGACCAGGACATGGTGATAATGTAGTGGGAGGAGCTGGACATGAAGATACATTGTGGAACTTATGCCTTTACTCCTTGAACTTCTCATACAGTACACGTTATAAGAGTTTCTTCTCAAGTTAGCCATTGATGAAGCATTTAGAGTGCAATAACCATCTTTTTCTGCATTAGCTGAAATACGTTTAACCTATCCAGCAAGTAGAATGAGGTTTTTCCCACCAGAATTCCACTAAGACAAAAGTTCTTAATAAGCTACAATTCAAACATTTAGACCAGTTGTTATGTCTTTGGCTAAATGCTCCATTAGAAGATAAATATCCAAGGCAAGGTTGTTACAAGTTTGCTGCAAGCTTGTCCTTTACAACTTTAACTAGGTTGTGACAGGTTTGTGTATACCATGTCAGCTGGTTATTACACACTTGTAATTGAAACTGCTGCAAGGTAGTCACAAACATGTGGCAACCTTGTGTCAGCCTTGTGCCAAACAGATATGTTACAAGGTTGTTGCAAGCTGTCTACATAGTTGTAAGCCTGACCATGCCCTCATAAATGATTCAAATGTTCTTCAATTTCAGAATTATCAAGTGATTACATATGTATACAGAAAAAAAAACATCAGTCAACTGAAACTTAAGTGAATATATATATACCATAAACAAAAAAAACCTTAAGTCAGTTCCATTAACTGAAAATCAACTGTTACTTTCGGCATGGATTGGCACATTTATAATTAACTGCGTCAATCAGTATTGTTTTGGTGACTGCATACTTAGATTGGACATACCCTGTAAGTAATACAATGTAATGAATTTTATTGTGTGCATGACATACAAAGCAACTGAGGCAAGCACCCAATATATATTTATCAAGTGCTTTATTTATTCTTCCTCCATATGCACTAGATGTAGCGAGCACTTCTTTTGGGAAAAAAAATAGTAATTAGGTTTCTTATCAGTCTTGTAGGACTATTCCTACTGCTGTCCTCTGCATCATCTAGCTTTCTTTTTGTTATATGTACACCATATCCTTCTACCAGCTCTAGTTTCATAGGTGTTGCCTTAATTGTTTATGTTTAATTTTACGAATGAATAATAATTATTATTAGTCATACCTTTTTATTTTGAGTTGTTCCATCTGGGTCTTGTTTCACATGTGTACTCTAAAATAATTGAGCTCATCAATGGAAGAATGATTTAAGTCCAGTGAGCTTTATTTAGAATTTATAATCACTTTCATTTAACAAAAAAAACTAATCAACAGAAGGGAAAAGCATACTGATTTCAGTTAGAGAAAACCTTTGTTTAACATAAAGTAATAATTGCATATATTTTCATTAGTCTTCATCACTCTCGTCTGTCTCTGAAGATACCGTTTCATTTCCAACAATATTTTCATAAAATGCATGATACTCAGGTGGGACATACTTGGTAACAAGCTTTTTTAAATCAGCACATTTTGTTTCTTTGACAGGTAGAGTATTCAAATATTTCTGCTCAGTAGGTAATGACTTTATGGTCTGTTGCTTTTTCTCCAGTTTGAACTTGCTCCACTCTTCATCTTCGGCAAGTCCATATTTTACCCATACTTCAGAGCTATGTAAAACTGAATACTCAAGAATCATTGCTCTCTGTATATTTAGGGATTTTTTATTGGCTTTGACACTTTTTTTGAAATATTTTGCGAAGTATGTTGAAAAGTCTAAATCACGTCTTGAGTAACAGAAGTTACAGTAAATGGATTTTTTCTCCTTGCACTCTTGATAACTTCATGCCATTGTTCCGGGATATAGACTCTTTCAGCTTTCCTTTTTTTCATTTCTGTACATCCAAAATCCCTATCATTTGGAAGGAATGAGTGGGAAAGTAGTGACGAATATGTTGCAGCTTTCCAATTTTTAAAAGAGTAAACAAAAAATCCATAACATTTGAATTCTTATTTTGGCCACCACATCCATCTGAATAAAGATAGAGCGTAGTAACTTCACTTGGAAGAGTATTAATATAGTGATGCAAACATGAAATCACTTCATCACTTCCTCTTCCAGCAATCGTTTCAGGCCAGCAATACATACACACATTGTAATTACCACAGCTGTGCACACCAAACACATAAAGCCAAAGTTGGTGCATGTAAAATACCTCCCCTGCAGGAATATTAGGAAGTGGAAGGTTTTGTTGAAAATCAAAGGTAAGGGTAGCAATGTGCGAATTTTGTTTCGCAAGGATAGTATCGGTGCGTAGACTACTATAGAAATTTTCTGCTTTCCTAAGATGATCTTCTTTTTGTAGTCTAATTGAACTCTGAACAGCACTGTCTGAGGAAGCATTCAGTTGTACCTCTAGCTGGTCACAAGTTGAGCAAGTATCTGACTTAGGGTATCCAAAAGAAAAATTAAAGTTTTGATTAAAATATGTAAGGTAGTAATCGTAAGAGACCAAGGGATTTTCATGATTTTCCTCATGTTTTTCTGTGTACAATTCATGCATTTGTTTTACACTTAGGTTTGGAGACAAATACCTGCGACGGCCACTGTGTTTATTTCGAGAGTAATGCAATTTCATTACCGGAAAAGAATGGATGTGGTTGTTGATTTGTTTCCGCACAGCATCCGATATCTTGTGCGGACGGGTATCATGTTTTCCACGCTGGTCTGTTGGTGCACTGGTAGATTCCAAGGCAGCAGAAGCAAGTCTTCTTACTCGTGCTTGTGTCACACCATACAAACTTGCAAAAGCAGCAAGGCAAACTTCCTGTTTCTTCCCTTGGAAATGAACCTAAAATAATAGAATAACAACGAAAATTATATATTATTTTAAAACTTCATAGTTCATACTGAGTAATAATAATTATCTGAAATATTAGTAACACTTACATGATATGTGTAGCTTGCTTTTCGCTGTTTACTGTTACTTGATAGCCTTGGTCGCCTCCTTTGTACTTCTTTGGAATCAATAAGTCCAAACAAGTGAGCATCTTGAAGATTTTTATCTCCAATTTTGTTGAAATCTTCAATAAGGCCAGTTTTTTCACTCTCTGAAAAATAGTCAAAGCATCCAAGACGTTTGCAACGACACGAAGGTCCCGTTTTTCTGGCTGATACAGTTTCTCCCGTTGAAGGTGAGATATATTCTTCTCCTTTAGCCCGCTTTACCTTTGCAACATTTTTCTTCCACGTCTCTGGCCTTCTCACCCTCTTTCGACCTTTTCTAAAAGGAGTATCAGAACCATTTGTGCTACTACCATTTCCAGCTTCAGTTATCGCCTTTTTAACAATCTCATGTACCCCAGATGTAGGTACAGTGGTGCTAGAGCTTGCAGTATCATCCATTTCAATCAAACTTCAGTGAACTATTACAGAACTAACCTTTCCAATGTTTCCAAAGGTCACACGTGGTGATCGTTTTTTTTTCCAATTAAAGCCCATTGGACTTAAACTATTTTTCCACCGATGAGCTCAATTATAGCAGTGATACATATAAAATTTAGAAAAATCATTGAATCAAATGAACAGCTTTTCAGTCTGTATTGTACTTGTAATGTCTGAGTTACTTGTCAGTAATCATTCTTGTTTCCCAATCACACTTGTGGTGAGTGTTTGCACTATCTTTTGCAATCAAATTTCAGTGACAATATAATTTTATTGAACTGTTGCTACATTTTTGGTTGTTTTGGTCATTTAAAGATTTAATTACTTTCGTAGTTTATTATTTTATTTTTATTTCTATTTCAGAAGCAAAAGAAGAAACACAAACTTCATCCTCAAGCAAACTTCTCAGCTCTGTATTTGATCAATGATCCACAAGGTGCAATACATTAAAGTTTTGACTATACATGTAATGTACAGTACTGTAGTATGCAATACTCTATACTTCCAGTATTTGGCATTGAGAACAAATACATTAGTATATGTGTGTAGTAGTTTACCTTTTTTAAAATCTTATTGTCAACTAAGTGCAAAAAGAAACAAGATGTATACAGAAAATAAAAATAAAATCACTACAGCTAATTTCTTTTGAGTCGTCTTTATGAGTTGCCCCACTCCATACTGCTTAGTGTATGGCTGCTGTCTTGGACTTGTCTGAATAGCCTAAAGGAGATTGTATTTCTTCCACCTCTTGTGATTGGTTGGTTCATCTAATATAGGGTGTTCTAGTACTAAAATCAACTGTAAGTATGATGCTGTTCATATTGAGTGAAAAATATAATGATAGTGAAATTGGGGCAACCATTGAAGGTTGTAGCTTCCCCACTTGGCAAATGTACATGTAGTTTGTAGCCCTGTTAGCATTCTTCTATATCCAGTGTCTCCTCATCCAAGTTGGCTTTTTCTAATATTAATGTAATAATACTTTGGGATAACATTTTCCTCCCAGTCATTTGTAAGTGGTTCTCGTATATTATCTATTAATTTCCTTACAGTTTTCAGCCTTGACATATGAGTTATGTATGCACTGGCAATTTTGTTGTAAGTTGTTTTAACTGAAGGGTATCTCCTGGTGATAGTATTTCCCCTTCTTTGGTTACTCTAACATAAGCATCCAAGTCTGCTTTCAGCAACCTCATTTGCGAAAAAAGATAATTGTTGTTTCTTAGGTAAAGGACAAACTTCTTGTTCTCAGCCATTGATCATCTAATTACACATGTACATGTATATACATGTAATACATGTACTTCTCATTCTGGGAGAATTGCGCTAGAAATGTTGTTAAAACCACTCAGCCGGCAACATAATTACAGTTGATGTTGTATACAGGTTTTGAATTTTGATAAGTACATACGTACATGTACATACATGTACCTGTAAAACAAAGTCTATTTTAGTTTGAAAAGTTACTGCCAAATTAACATATTTATTATTTTAGAGTTTGCTGAAAGGTTACTGAAGAAACTTGAAACATGTCGGGAGAAATTTGATGTACGGCTCTTGCTAATGAATTTGATTTCTAGATTAATTGGAGTCCACAAAGTAAGCATGTAACATGTATCTATGAATATTACTCTATTAGTGTAACCAATACCAGACCACCGATAGATATTATATAAATATATCAGGATATGTGTGCATACATGTATATTGTAATCTTTGACTACATGCTGTGGTAAAGTATACAAATGTGGCGTTTTTTATCATCTAAGCATTGATGATATAAGCCAAATGGAATGGATATTTGTCTTCTGATGGAGCATTTAGCCAAAGACATAATTGGTTTACGTGTTCAGATTGTAGCTGATTATGAATATGAACCCTTGTCTTAGTGTAATTCTGGTGGGAAAAACCTCATTCTACTTGCTGGATAGGTTAAACTTATTTCAGCTAGTGCAGAAAAAGATGGGTATTGCACTCTAAATGCTTCATCAATGGCTAACTTGAGAAGAAACTGTACTTGCCACAAATACACTGTTTTAGAGTGTCCCATTAAAGCTGACAAACACCCAATGCCTACCTACATATTCAACTAAGTGTGGTCACTGATCTCAACTTTGTGTGCACTCCATTATTACAGCCTAAGATAACTGCAGCATCATCACTGGTAAACGTAATCATTTTAGTCATGTCAAACACCTTTCTTCTGAAACAGCCCAGTCACCATTACAGCTTACAAGAGGAAGGTTATTTACAAATTTGATCTTTGAATCATGGTTAACATATTGCAAATAGATTATCAAGATTTAGAGATATCATCAACCAATACAAAAAAAGTTAAATCATTCGTATCACAATGTTCAGTCAACGTTTTTGTGACTGCATCTGTTTTAATTTCCCATTGTTTGGAGTAAACAAGTGTATATAGAGAAAAAAAACATCCCTATGATTGCTTTACAAATTTAAGTGAAGATAAAAGTATGCTTTGTGGTGTCCAGCATTCAGTAATCATGACTGACAGCATTCAGTAACCATGATGCAATTTATCTTAATCCACATGTGCAAACCACACATAGTTTCAACAACAAAACTTAAAACATTTTAATGGTGCTAATTCGAACATATATCTGGATAAAGCAGATATTCGTTTCAGCCCTAATTATTCTCAATTCATCTGTCATGTATTCTTGTTTGTACATGTAGTTACATGTAACAATCATTTCATTCTGTATATAAATTATAATACATGTATGTAATATGAATCTTCATATCACAGATGTTTTATTTTGATACATAGCTTTTCGTGTTCAATTTCTATCCATATCTTCAGCGATATATTCAACCACATCAAAGAGGTCAGTATACTTACATGTACATATACATTATGTATTCATGTCAGCCTTAGTATTAAGAGTGTTTGTTCGATCAGCATTGAGTTGAGTTACTATTTTGGTATTGGATTATTCATTTAATGTTTTTGCATGCACACAAACTGAATGTGTGAAATCTTTATGGATTTAAAGCAATAAAGGGTGGAGTTCCTTGCTGCATGTGTCATGGTTATGATGGATTGTAGATCACAGAATGAACACTAAAGTTGTTGTCATAAACTTGGACAGTAAAAGTTCATGTAACAGATAACTAGTAACCGTAACAGGCTTTAGTAAGCTAACTACATATTCTGTCATTGAGTCTGTAAAAATTTGCTAGAATTGAAGTACCCAAGTATTTAAACAATGTGTATCATGTGACTTTACTGACTTTATTATGAAAGTGTGACTACGTTACAGAAATATCCAAATAAAGTGAAAATTGCTGTAGTACACATGACTGCAGTGCGTATTTTACCATATTTTAGTCTGTGTAATATGTATAGATTGCTTCCCTTAATTAAGTATCCACATTGTTAATATGAGCTGCTTGCAATTATAATATTTTAAAATCATGTTTTGTAGCATACACGGTAGTTAAAAGACTTTATTGCTCAGCTAAATACTTGTTGGCCTTTAAAATGTAATATACATGTCTATTGATTACCACAAATTTCATTGAAAATCTTAAAAGGCTTTACAATTAAATGCCACACTGCTGAATGTCCAGAGAAAAGATTTGTCAGCAAACAGAGCTTTTACATGTACCTATTTACATGTATTAGTGTATTACTCTACATAGCTTTTGCTTACTACTTATCTGTTACATTAAGTTTTTGTCTTTTGCTGTATAATAATTACTTACATAAAACTGTAACACACAAACAAGTTATGGGAAATAAGTAATATTCGAAATATTTGTTTGTTAATTTATGGAGGACTGATGTCACATGTCTGTGACACATGACCCCGTGCACTTCATAATGCATTCCTAGTATGACAAAGCTAAAAAAACGTTGATGGCTTGTAGGCCACACTTTGGCCTAAATGTAGAATATGGGGTGCGTTTAAAAGGTTGGTTTTACACCATTGAGCAGGGTTGTAAGGCGCACAACCCCCTCACTGCCCATGCAATTGGGGGGTTCAGTGATGATTTTAAAGTATTATAATTGCAAGCAGCTCATATTAACAATGTGGATACATTATCCTATGACACACATTGTGTAAATTTAAATGACTAGAAAGAATGAAAGTCAGCCTTTTGCAGTAATTTAAAAAGTTTATTAACAAGTTATATATGTAAGATGAAGCATGATGCTAAAAGACATCTTATCAACCATGACTGAAGAATAATTGTGATTAAAGAATAACTTTGTAATGAATGTAATTTAATATAATTATGCACGAGATACAATCCCTAAATTCTACTTTTCCACTTTTTTTTTATATTAGAAGTTACTCGTCTCCTATCATTCCTAGCTCAGGCTAGTCATGAACTCGTTCCTCCAGAGGTTTGTTGCATGTATAATTTAAGACACTCTTTTACTGATGTGTGACAAAGCAGTCATTGCACAATTCGTAGTTTGCTTTTTTGTCTAATTGAATTTCACATTGTACCATACACAGTAAAAATGCATTATTGCAATCTGTCCACATACACATTGTAGATTATTGAACCTGCTTTGAGAACATTGGTGAACAATTTTGTAACAGAAAGGAATTCTTCAGAGGCTATAGCTATTGGGTAAGGTTAATATACTTTCATTTTATTTGTTGTACAGCAGCCCTGAGGAGATGCCAATTTATTTAATTTTGTTTTATTCATTCTAGTTTGAATGCTGTCAGAGAATTGTGCACTCGTTGCCCATTGGCAATGTCAGGAGATCTTCTACAAGATTTGACAAGGTATATTGCTAAGTTCATAAGCTCACCTTTCCAAACCTGAGATGTTTGTGTTAGGACTGGGTGACAGTAGCAATAGTTATCGTCAGTGTTATTATTGTGACAACGATAGCTAAAAACTGCTATCTTGATAGTAGACATGTAGTTCTTGTCTCGCCTCAGCATACTCACAAGTCACAACCAATGGTGAAAAAAACATGTGAACATGACGAGGAATATTTTAGTGAGATTGATCTTGATAAAGAACTGAAAGTTTTTCTGTTGGAGGGCTCTAAGAGTGGTGTATGGGATAGTGTTGTTTTAGTTAGACATTGGAAATACAAAGTGAAAGTACAAAGTAGTTTTAGTTTTTGAAGGGTGCTATGATTGGTTTACTAATTCTTATAGTTTCTAACCAAATTTGCATATTATTTAATTTTCAAAGCAGATATTTATACATGTATTTATTTATTCATTTACATGTAGTTACAAGAAATACAAAGATAAAAGTGTTATGATGGCATCACGTTCTCTTATTCAGCTCTTTAGAACTGTCAACCCGTCATTGTTGGCTAGGAAAGACAAGGTATGGACATTCTTTATTATTATACACAACATGTGTCTCAATATTGATGTTTGTTACAAACCACACAATATTTAGGTGCATGTAGTATGCCTATTGTGGAATAATCACGGTTTGACACTTTTTTTTTCCTTTTTACCAATCCAAAGCAAGGATCATTTGAGAGTAGTAATTTTTCAATTTTGTTTCAAGCAAAGGCACAATAATTTTTTTCTGAATAATGATTTATTGTTTACCAACCAGCAGTGACCACCAGTCAATTCATATTTGAAGCTTTGCATGGTAGCATTCTTGCTTCTTTTGTCTCTCCTTGATAATTGATACAAGGTAGGAGGGAGTAGTGAATTTAACAGCGCATTGGTCCTACAATGTTTCACAGTATTAATAGTGTACAAAACATTACACTGATATACTAGACATTTGACAACTGGTGGAGCTACAGAATAAGTTCTATCAAAATTAGTTGCATTGCTAAATTTAAGTGATAATCAAGTTCAATAAGCACTGTAATGACCATAGAAAGAGCATCTCCACAAGCTGTAGTGCAGTATATGTGGCATACAGTGTTGTTCTGACACAATTGCAAACCTTAGACACAAGTTTGTGAGCTATAGAAATGGTTATGACTTCGTGATGCTACATGTAGTAATCAATTATATAATTATTTCTAATTATAACTACATTACTACTGTTGTACTATACTACTGTCCCTATTGTCACTACCATCTCTATTGTAACATTATTCACTACTGTCCCATTAGTCACTACTGTCTCTACTGTCACATTAGTCGCTCTACTGTAACTGTAACAGTGTTCTCTCTATGTTGTTTTAGAGGGGTACAGTACCCCCCTATAGTGTAAATGTACCCCTCTATCAGTCATAAAAACACCCTAATGATTTTGAATATTAATACTATTTTAAAATAATAACACACAAAAATATAAATTCAAAGTATTTCCATACACAAATTCACCTATTACCCATTGATTCCCATTTCCTAAGAGCAGAGTAAGGGTCACATTGTAACACGTGGACTTTCATCAGAAATTAATTAATTAACTATGACATAATAATTACTTTGTCACTTCTGTGTACCCCCCTATTGCAAAATCCTGGTGAGAACACTGAACTGTAACATTTGTAACTACATGTAGTGTAACATTAGTCACTACTGTCACATTCATTAGTCACTGTTGTCTCTACTGTCACATTTGCCACTATTGTAACATTTGTCACTACTGTAACACAATAGTGACTGATGTTACAGTAGTGACTAATGTTACAATAGTGACAAATGTGACAGACATTTGTCACTATTGTAACATTTGTCACTACTGTACATTTGTTACTACTGTCTCTACTGTAACATTTGCACATTAGTCACTATTGTCTTTACTGTCACATTAGTCACTATTGTCTCCACTGTAACATTTGTCACTATTCTAACATTTTGTCACTACTGTCACATTTGACACTATTGTAATGTTTGTCACTCCTGTAACATTTGTTACTACTGTCACAATAACCACAAATTGATACAATTATTACGGAAGTGTGCTTTTTGAACAGTTACATTAATATTTTTCTACTCAAAGAGGTTTAAATGACTAAATAATAAAAATTGCCTAAATGTGCAAGGAGTAACTCTCGACTGGATTTTTAGCTTTTAATGACTTGCTTTAGTAAGGAAGTTTCGTGTTTGTATTTCTTTTAGCAGGGAATCTTTTCCCTCTCTTTCTTCGTCTTTTTTTTTTCTAGTATGTATTCATCTTCTTCCTTCTCAGTCATCTCTTGTCGACTCTTGATTTTTCGTATCTTCTTTGTTCTTTTGCTCTCGAGTACATGTATCTTCTTCTCTAGTTCATCATTTTTTTAACTTCTTTATCACCAGTACTTTCTATCTTCTTCTCTTCTCCTCTGAGTTTACCCATGACTTCAATCTCTTCCTCTATTTCAAACACTTCCATCTCTTCTTTGTTCTTTTCCTCTTGAGTATATTCCTTCTCTAGTTCATCATATCTTACTACTTTATCTCCAGTACTTTCATCTCCTTTTCTCTTCCAAGTTTACCCATGACTTCAATCTCTTCATCTGTATCATACACTTCATCTCTTCTTTGTTGTTTTCCTCTTGAGTATCTTTCTTATCTAGTTCATCATTTTCTACTATTTCCTCTCCTGTACTTTCTATCTTCTTCTTTGATGTCACTACAAGTTAGAATATAAGTGTTATGCATGCAGTTACTCTAATCCAATTAGTGTGTGTTTGTCTACGCCTATTGCTAGCATGCAAGGCATATGAATTTTCATGTTTTACATCCTGTGCTTGGTGGTTTAATTACCCTGGCAAGCTGTACCAGGCTGAATTGCAGTCAAGGATATTTATTATGCTTCACCTTTTGCTAGCTATTCTTTTTCACTCCTTCCTTTCTCTATTTTTGTGTTTTATTATGGCCCGTAGGGCCATCCCTATAATTGCTTTCCACGGGGTTTAATGTATATATATATATATATATATATATATATATATGTTTGTGTCACTTGCGCGACTATGCGTTGTATACGTAGTTAAGGAAGTTGTGTCATTCCCGGGGGGCTCGGTCAATTAATGGGCGTGGCACGTAAAAGAACGCGCGTTCGAGGCTTTTCGAGCTACAGATAAGCCAGGAAGATTCAGAAACTGCTAATAACTGTTGTATATAGCAGAGAAACAGTATAAATATAATGCAAGAATCTTTAACAAGTAAGTATAATAAGTTGTTAAGTTTCAGATATGAGGAAGTCATCATTTAGAACCTTGTAGGAGTACTTCAGTCAGTTCATCAAAGATCTGTGTACTTAGACTGCAGTCAGGCTTACACTTACTTCTTCAGGCCCCAGCTTTCGAGTACACAGAAAGGTAGAGACACTAGTGCTATCAGCAATGCTTAATACATAGTCATCACAAAGCAAATATAGGGATGTTTTTTTCTCTATATACACTTGTTTTTGTACCTTTCTCTTTCTTCTTCTTTCTTTTGTTTGACCTATATTAGCAAGATGGTGTCAGTAGATAGGGGGCAGCCACCAGCCTGGGTGGTGGACCAGGGTCTGGGTCCTTGAAAGGCAGATCAGAAATGTTTGTATTGCCCGGTTTGTGATAATGATACTGCACAAAGCCCACTGTTGTGGGAAGGAGTGTGGTTGATGACTGTTCACAAACCAACTCTATGCGTAGTTGTACGGTTAATAAATGTTGTTCTGCTCATTGTAAAACGTGTAGACATACATGTACATGTATATGTCAAACAAATATATTCAAAAGTAATGTTACGAATAAAATTTGTAGTGTGATTAGCCCTAATACCCATATGGATTGTGGTACTGATAACATTATATATCTAGTTTCCTGTAAATAATGTGGTGTTCAATATGTTGGTGAAACAGGTCAAACTTTAAGAAAAGAGTTAAACAATCATAGGAACATGCTCAAGCAGTTATGTGACTTTATTTATACCAATATTTTAATTCAGATGGACATACAACAATGATATAAATTGCCTATTGAGCAGTGGTGTATCTAGAACACTTGGTTCAGTAGGGCATGAAGAACTAAGCGGCGAGCGAAGCGAGCAGAAAATTTTTTCCGACTCATTAATTATTCATAAGGGGTGTGGTTTTACGAATATAATTACGATAAAAGCATACGTCTATTTTGTGTACTGTTGAATGCATCTACAACATCATCAAGCAAAATTGAGCCTGATAGTTCTCTTTCGACTGCCAGTGTAGTTATATTTGTTAGTCGTTGTTCACTCATAGTTGTTCGTAGGTAGTTCTTTACCCGTTTTAACGTAGAAAAGCTCCTCTCACAATGAGCAGAAGTCACAGCTATAGTTAGTGATATTTTAATTAGCTTGAGTAGGTTTGGAAATGCTTCCTGTAATGGTGAAAGTAAAGTGAACACATCGCTCACCCCATTGATATTATCTTTCATCTGTAGAGTTTTCTTGGCTACCATATCAATAGAATCTTTATCCAAATGATAAGTTTCGACAAGAGGTTGCAAAGCTTCAGGGACTAAGAAGCTCTCTGCATGAGGGTGACATGCTTGAATAGCACGCATTATGGCGATGTTTCTGTCATCAAATCTTTTAGACATCTCAGCTATGAAAGCATCGAGAACTGGAAAGAACATTCTGGTCATATACTCATTACTACAAGACAGAGGTTCCTGATGTCCAACTGACTCTAAAATCACTGCATTTGAAAAACGTGTGGGGAGTCTTCTCTGTCTTCTTGGTGGAGATAATACATCTATATTGTGATGTATTGCAATACTCTCAGCATACTGAAACACTTTTGCCCAAAAGCTTTCACTTCGATACTCTTCTAGCGTAGTCTTGGTAGTAAGAACCAGATCAGCTGCACAAGCTAAATCGATACTACTGCTCTGCAACTGATCCGACAAATTCTTAGTGCATTGAAGAATTTTGTCAAATGTCACTAAGGATACAATGAAGGAGAATGTAGCCACTTGGTGATAAAGACCTGTTGCTTCCACAGCCTTTACACTATCAGTATCTTCACGTATTTCTTGAAGAGTGGCTAACACAGAATCAAAAGTTAAGCAAATGGCGTTCACTGCAGCAAACCTACAAACCTATCGAGTATCTGATAGTCTTTGTAACTGTAGCGATTTCCTATCATTGTGCAATACTTTCTGTTGCTGAAGAAAGATGTGGTGTGCCTTGGTTGTTGATATGAAGACATATATTGACTGTATGATAGAAAAAAACTCTGCTGCACAAGGTATCATTTTAACGCTGTCTACTAGCACTAAGTTCAGTAGGTGTGCATGGCAGTGGATATAAATAGCATGTGGCACCACCTCTCTGACCCGCTGTTGCACACCTGTGCAGTGCCCGCTCATAACAGCAGCTCCATCGTAAGACTGAGATACAATTCTCTGGGGGTCAAGGTTAAACTCAGAAAGTGCTTCAAGAATACATGTTGTTAAACCTTCAGCAGTAAGATCAGACACAGCAACATAGGTGAGAAAGTGCTCTTGGATGCTTCCTGTAGAGTCAACGTACCTCAAAGCTATTGACAACTGTTCTATTTTGCTGAGGTCTTTAGTTTCATCTGCCAATATAGAAAAGAATTCTGCATCTCTAGCACCGTCACATACACTCTTTCTTACCATACTACCCATAATTGTCAACAGAGTGTTCTGTATTGCTGGAGCAATGTAAATAGAATTTTTGGGTCCCTTTCTAAGTTTCTCCCTGATAACTTCATCATGAGAAGAGACAAGGTCGAGAATTTCAAGGAAATTTCCTTTATTTGAGGAATTTGAAGACTCAGACTCACGGTGTCCTCTTAGCCCTATGCCTTGCCTTGCACAAAGCAAAACTATTTCTGCTAGCGTTTTTAGATAGTAACGATTTGTTTCGATCTGATGCTTTCTCGTTGAATCGATTCGATGAGCTACAGATGTACCTTGCTTAGCATTCTTTATGAAATCATACCACGAAAGCACTGCTTCTTCGTGAGTAGATGATGCATCATGCTTAGGTAACATTTCAACTTTTCCAAGTGCATGTTTCCAATCTTGAAAACCTTTGCGAGTGAATGCATCTTTGATAGCAGAACGTCCAGAACCCAGGCCCAAGGAAAAAAATCGGCATGGGAAACAGAATATAGCATTTCTCTCTCTTGAGTACTCTATCCTCTTGTACCTTTCATACCATTCTTTGTTGAAGCACCTCTTCTTACCACCAAACGTGGTATATGGAAAATTTAAACATGGCTGTACAGGTCTATCACGAGATGTTTGAGCAATATCAAAAGGCAATTCAGAATTGGATGACGATGACGATGACGATGTGATAGAGTTACTTGACGTCGTTGACTCCTGCTGGCTTTCTTCAGTTAGTTCAGTATCTTGTAAATCTGTAAAGTTCAATTTATTATGTATGCTCAGGCTGAGTTCAATTTGTCAAACTTACATGTAGCTCTATCATGGCCTGGCAAATCATAGTTCTGTGATTCTGTGTCAAACAGTGTGTCGTTTGTGTACTCGGACGGTGACATCAGATGGTTCGATTCAGTAGTACTTGACAAAGCAACAGACTTCTCAGCGTCGTAAACGGCGAGCTCCTCAGGCTCGGAATCAGATTCAAACTCAGTTACAGATAGTTGTAGTCGTTTAGGATCAGGAACATCATCTTCGTATCTGGATCTAGTATCAGAACTCTTCTTAGGCAAAAATGACCTTAAAGTCAGCTGTTTACTCATGGTGGTGTTAATTATTACGAGTTAAAAAATTATTTAATAACTAGCTAGATCTAGTCTATTAAAAGCTAATTTTAACCCGTTGTAGATAGTTTGCTAACTTGCTGTGATCATAGATGAGCCTGGTCAGGTCAGAGAAATTTAGTAACTACTCACAGGTCAGTACTTTCTAAAATACTACCTGCCTTGTAAAGAAAGAATCACTGGCACTAAGTATTATAGATAGGGCCTCAGGACCTGTGCCCTGCTAGACATGGGCCCTAAATATTTTTGGCAGGGCCTGTGCCCTGCCAGGCCCTGCTGTAGATACGCCACTGCTATTGAGGAGGTCACTTTAACACCTACTGATAAAATACGTTTGAGTTCAAAGAGACTAGAAAGGGAAGCTTTTTGGTACAGGAAACTTTGTACAATCTATTCCTATGGCCTAAATGATAATGTTAAAAAGTTTGGGAATGTATCAAAAATAGGGAGAATTGTTTATTATTCAATGTTTAATAAACAGCCCAGAAAGTGTAGGAAAAGTAGATAAGACATAGAAGAGAATTGAAAAGGCAACTATTGATAAGATGGTGGATACTTGGCTAACCACTTATAAAAATTTAGATTTTACTTTTAAACTTTGCAGTAACAATTTTAGTTTGCCCAAAAATTGTTACAATTAGTAGAAGAAAGATTAGTTAACATTCCGGCATGCTTTATAAAGCATTTAGAAAAACAACCGACAATGAGAATATAGAAGTTAATGTAGAAAAGGTGAACAAACAAGATAGAGGCTTTATGGGCTTATGGCAGTGTACTTTCACAATAAAGGCACTGAAATGACCACTAATGCATTATCTAAACTTCTCACCACATGTTTTACTACTACATATGTATAACTACTCATTTTGAAGAATATCACCGTGGAATTTCTAATAATACCAGTATTAACTGTTTTTGGATAATTAATAATTCACAACAGATCCTTGACAAGCTTCACTCAATTAATCACTTTTCTAAGACAAAATATTTTGATACATTTGATTTTTCTACACTTTATACTAGTATTCCACATGTCTCTTTAAAATTAGCACTTACGACTCGTCCTGGGAGCATATAGAGTTAGAAATTGCATACATGTATACCTACATCTAGTTGTAAATAAGTTTGGTAAAGCATATTGGTCAGACATACTATCTAAATCAAGTTGTAGCCAAAATATTAAAGAGGATAAACTCATAGAAATGCTGGAATTCTTGATAGATAACGTTTAAATTAGAGTACGTAAAGAAATATTTAGGCAGCAAGTAGGAATTCCGATGGGTACTGATAGTGCTCCTTTTTTAGCTAATTTATTTTTGTTCTATTTTGAAAATAACTATATGAAAGATCTTATCAAAAGCAATATACACTTACATGTAGCTAAACAGTTTTCTTTCTAAGCCGTGGTGGCTGATTATTATTTTTCTAAGCCATTGTGGTTGATTGTTATTGTTATTTTTCTAAGCCAAAGTGGCTACTCTAATATTTTCTAAGCCCTTTGTGGCTGTGCTTAATGAAGCCACTGTGGCTGCTTGTTTGTTTGTGTTTGCCTACGCCTATTGTTAGCATGCTAGGCACATGAATGTTCATGTATTGGAAAAAGAAAAATAGGTGGCAAAATCAATCAAGATGATTGACAAATGACAATTTTATATAATTGGCAAAGAGTTAACACATCCTTTCTTAACTCAACCATTAACCATTTGAGTTTTTTATAACAAACAATATAAGACTTGTCCCAACAAAAGGATGATTTTATCCATTTGTAACATGTCTATCTGGCAGTTCACCTTTGCACTTTCTGCATAGATTCTTTCTTCTTTTTCTGATGAATTAACCAAGCCAGAGATGAATACCCAAAATGTGGCAGAATGTATGACAAATAAGCTTTCTTTTTAGCTAAAAATGAATAACTACACATAATTCATCTTAGAAGATTAAGCACCCTGTTGGTTTTATGTACTGCATAGTTGGTCTGATCATTCCACTTCAGTTTATGATCAATAATCAACCCAAGAAGCTTTAGAAGAATGTAGAGCATTGCTCCCTGAAATACTGGCTGTTTCTGATTAATATTCTTCAGCGTAAGTGATACAATTGTCCTTGTGAAACACACAGATATTTGGTAGAGTCTCCGTATGTCAGTTTTTTCTTTACTCGTTGTAAAAAGTGTTGGAGATGTTAAACCATAGCCTTGTTATATAGTTCCATCTTCCTATTGTCATGAACTTGAGAAATATTGTACAGTGGACAATGCGTGTTTATATAATTATTTGCAAATGAAAAAAGTTAATATAATGTGCATGTCACCCATCTGTATGCTACTTCAAATTATACTTACCTGTAAAATAAATAATAATAATGTTTATATAATTATGTTATTCATAGTGTTTTGTCATTTCTTCAGGGCCGTCCTACTGAATCTGGAGCTCCAGCAGTTAAACAATATGGTGACTTAAATGCATTGGAACATGTACCAGGAGCTGAACACTTACCTGGAGATTGTGATGTAAGTTGTATGCTCATTTGAAAAAGCATGAATTAAAATTTTGCATGCATTAAGCAAATTATTAGAATGCAATGTGTGTGTGAGTTTCACATGCAAGCAGTGTGTGTATATCTCAAGAATGGTTCTGGTATTGAAAGTCTTTTAAGTTTTTTATCAATAAGTAGGTGCACATGTAAGGTAATAAATTCATGTGTGAGTTGTTGGCGGCATAACACGCATGTGTAAAGTAATTTATTAACATCACTCTAGCACGTTAAAAATACGCATGCACTCAGGCATGTGTGTACACTTGTATAAACACATGTAATTTCCTGTTATACAGTAGTTATTCAATAATAAAAAGTTTTAAAATACATGGCTGTATATGTATGTGCAGCAAGGTTAGTTTCATTTCTTGGATATATTGAGTTGCAGGTTCACTTCATCTATTGCTGTAATGCAATTGTTCCACGATGGCTTCTCCATCTCTCTGTTTTCCAATTGAAACATTCTGAATGTTACATGTATGTCCTGAATGTAGTTAATCTTGAGTAGATCTAACATCTCCTTTCCCATCCTACCTCTAACATTGCTGGATGCTCTTTCTCCATGGAGAAAAGTTATTTTAATTATCAGCAAAATTCATTCTAGAGGAGCTGGAGTTTGAGAGAGACATTTTGTGATGGTGTAAATGTAGTCAAAACTGGAGAAACAGGGTGTACAGTTTAGTCAATACTAGCCAACGTTGGTGTAAGAGGCTCAAATGAAAAGGGACTGATTCGTCCTTGTACAGGAGTACTGATGAACCAGTGTACTTTTGTGGCCATTCTGAAATCCTGAATTTTTTACTCGAGCTTATCTACGAGTGTCAGAAAAATTGAAACTTGAGAAAATTTGACTGGTGAAATTTTTGGAAATGGTAAATTAACAATCAAATATTAGAACATTAAGAAAACTTTAACCATCAAAACATTTCAACAGCTACAACATCAGGGTGTTCTTATTAGATTTAACATGTTTGGTACAGATCCATTGGCTGAAAGAGAGGATCTGATAAGGAGGAGGGATCATTTATTCCAAAAAAAAACAATCCTAGTTTTGATCAGTTATTTACTAACATTGTGTCTTCAGATTGGCAGATGTTTTTGTATGCTTTATTCAATTTCAAGGAACTGACTGAAAGACTAGTTATTTTGATATAATGAAAATAAAAGTGTGGTTACTGAATTCCAGAAAATAAGTCAAGCATACATACATGAGTAATGGCATATATTCCTGACAAACTCTAAACAAAACCAACTTGCATTCAATTTAAGTAATTAAAGTTCAATGATGATATCATTATTGAATTGTTTGAAGGTCTGAATTGTTAAAAATATTGCTCTTAATTTAACACCATCAGGAAGTTTGATACAACAATCAATCTCCATTTGTGCCCTACAATGTGGACAGGAAGAGCTTTCAAGTAGCCATTCCTTGATCTGCTTTCTCTTTGATTGAGAGTGGTCTGCCTTCATCGTGCTTATCAAACATATCTCCCAACAAGTGTATATAGAGAAAAAAGTATCCCTATGACTGCTTTGTGGTGTCCAGCATTCAGTAATCATGGCTGACTTTATCATGCCTGGAACACAACAGCCTATTATAGTTATTATTTCGATTATCTACTCTCCCTACCTTTTAAGGACCTTCTAGAACTTTAGAAATATATTTCAGGAAGAATAGCCTGCTATTAGTTCCAGCTTCTACATAAGCTAGTAAAGCTACACCTTTCTTTCTGCTGCTCTGTAGTCTGTACTCTTGAGCGCGCGTTCTTAGTGATGGGCGATTCGATACCAAAGTACTCGAGTATTCGATACCAGTGCTTCGATTCCTGGTATCGAGTACCGGTCCTGGCATCGAATACTGGAACCACACCCACTCGATGACGTTAAATCAGTACCACACCCATTTCCTGGCGTTTTAAAATGTAATTATTGTTCCTTCTATTATTGAAATTAACAAGTGTATATAGAGAAAAAAACATCCCTATATTTGCTTTGTGATGACTATGTATTAAGCATTGCTGATGGCACTATGTCTCTACCTTTCTGCCAGGTGTACTCCTGGGGCCTGAAGACGTAAGTGTAAGCCTAATTGCAGTCTAAATACACAGATGTCTGATGAACTGACCGAGGTACTCCTTCAAGGTTCTAAATGATGACTTCCTCGTGTCTGAAACTTAACAACTTATCATACTTACTTGTTAAAGATTCTTGCATAATATCTATACTGTTTCTCTGCTATATACAACAGTTATTAGCAGTTTTACATCCTTTCTGAATCTTCCTGGCTGGTCTGTAGCTCAAACGTGCGTTCTTTTACGCGCCACGCCCATTAATTGACCGAGCCCCCGGGAATGACTCAACTTCCTTAACTACGTATACAACGCATAGTCGCGCAAGTGACACAAGAAAGAATATATACATTAAACCCCGTGGAAAGCAATTATAGGGATGGCCCTACGGGCCATAATAATTAACCAAAAATTATTATTGACAATTAATAATAATTATTGTAAATGAACAGCTACTTAAGCAGCTGTAAATTTCAAATTTCTATTAGACTAGTAGTATTATAAGCAGTTGAAGCTAGCAAAGCCTATCATCAGTTCAATTCAGTTCCGTTATAATCACTTGTATACAAGTATGGCTACGAAGAGACCAAGAAGTAATGTATGGAATCACTTCACAAAGGATGGAGAGTATGCATCCTGTTTAATTACTGGATGTAAAGCCAGAGTGAAGCACTGTGGCAACACAAGCAACCTCCTCAAACACCTGCAATCATGTCACAGCAACTTCTCACAGAACACCTGAAATGGATTCTTTTCTGGAGGCGAGAAGATTTTTCGAAGAGAAGAACATTGATCATAAAGTAAACCCTCTCCAGTGGTGGAATGAAAATGGAGCTCGTTTTCCTCGTATGATGATGCTAGCAAAAAAATACTTAGCAATACCAGGCTTATCTGTTCCATCGGAGAGACTCTTCTCTAAAGCTGGCGAACTGGTATCTGCAAAGAGAAATAGGATAAAACCCAAAAATATTGACATTATGCTATTTCTTAACAAAAACCTAAAATTCATCAAACATGATACTTAATTACTTATTATACTTATGTCTATTACTAACAATGTACTATCATTTACCTGTTCTATCACTTATCTCTTTGATTTTACTATCTGTGATTTTACACATAAGAAAGTTTGATAAGATATTTCTAAGACAGGATGAATGACTCCATGAGGCTCTGGCTAGTCTCAGGCTCTCTTAGCAATCTAAAGAACTGATAAGATCACATTTCTTGAAGACAAGAGGGATAACTCCATGAACCTCTGGCCAGTGTAGAGAACTGCGCATGCTCAGTAACACGTGGCAATGGCCACGTGTTACTGAGCATGCGCAGTTTTCGGTACTCATTCCAGTACTCGATACTATCGATACTCAATCCCAAACTACTTGGTATCGTATCGAAATGGAAATTTCTGGTATCGCTCATCACTACGCGTTCTATTACGTGCCACGCCCATTAATTGACCAAGCCCCCCCCCCCAGCAGGTTTAATTTCAAGTGCATTTTCAGTAAGATAGTAAAGAAGAGGACGAATTGCTGAACTGGTGACATAAGCTTTAGCTGACACTTTAACAGTTGCCTCCTTAAATGGCTTTAGCACTTGTACTAGCCCCTCTAAAATGTGGAGCTCTGCATCTTTAGGTAGAAGGTCAAGTCGCTTCTGGTCAACAAGAGTTGCGCTAATAGGTGACTGTTGCTCTAAAACACGCTTTCGTGTAGATCAGTGGGTGCTGGGTCTTCAAATGTGAAGCAAGATTGGTTGTATTACCACAATACTTCATTACTGCTTTACATCCCCATACAGCACAAATAACCTACATGTGGTTAGTGCAAACAATAAAACAGTGATCGAAAAAGAAACGAGCAATGTCAGACTTACATGACTATGGTCTTTAACCACTCCTTCCTCATGTTTAAAGCCAAAAAACTTCCAAACTAGGCTGGAAGAATTCTTTGGCGGTACAAAACCAGTTTCTTTGACTAGATGATCACAAACCTCTGAGAAGATGGGGGAGTCAGCGCTTCCAGCTGCCATTGTCTTTTACAAAACAGCGTCGATCACGACAAATCACGTGTGTGGGTGTAAATTGCTAATGCGCATGCACGATTAAATTTGCCATTAATCAGGTAATTGACATCGCGATTGTAATTGATTAATTACAATAATCGATATAATGGGGCAGCACTAGTGTGAATTATTTAATATAGCACTGTAGCATTAACTCACAACACTTGAAATAGAGCTGAAAGATCTTTCCTCCTTAATTACCCCTTAGAGGACTGAGCTTGTTTCTCAAAATGTTTCCCATTTCCAGCACTGGTGTCTCTGCTGCATATATTTTGGCCACCGTTCACATTTTCTATCCCAAACTTGGCTATGTTTCAGGGAAATGTTTCAGCTACCCACCAGATTGTGTGGGCGGGGTCACTGAAATTCCAAATTGTGTGTTGTAGTCTTGGTGAAAGTGCATCCATACAGAAGTACCCACTTTTAAAAACTCAAGTTCTTCTCTATTCCATACCCCTGTTAGATGGAGCTTAGTAAAATCAGATGTTATGATGTTTTTTTTCTCTATGTTACTTTATTTTAAATGGGTTATCATCTGACATTGTAATACCTCAAGTGTGCTTTAGGAGTTTGGTGAAAATCACCACTGGACATACCATCATTGTACCCTCTAGCTGTTGAGGCATTGGTAGCCATGGCATATTGACATCAAGAGCTATTGGTATTAGTATGAAATAATACAACTGAAAAGGCATTTCTGTCATGTTTTTCAGCTGATTACTAACCTTAAATTTAGTTTGTAATGTAAATCAGACACTGAATTATTAATTTACTGTAATTAACTAGTAAACTGTACTGCATTTGCAAGTTTCATTTCAGTAATATTTCATAATCATTTAATTGATTTATCATAATACTACAAACATTGATAATTGGCAATACTAATTAATCCAATAATCCCACACCTTTAATTTGCATGATAGGTGTAGTTTAAGTCCATACATTGTATTTATTCTTTTATTTAGTTCATAACACAAGAGGAATTTGAGACCATTAGATTGAACCAAGCGGCTGAACAAGTTGAACCACTCAGAGGTAAAAAGAGGGCAGTACAAGATATGATTGATCTAGATGAGTAAGTGTGATGAAGTATATTACTATCATTTTTACTAAACATTTGTGCTAATATAGGAGTTTCCTCTCTGGTGCACTGCCAAATTCAAATGGTTGTTCGCTTTTTTTCAAGTTACAAACTTTTATTACATATCATTGGCTTTTTTAAAAGTTCTAATGAAACTTGAAATTTTGCAAGTTGCAGAGCTGACAAAGAGCTGTTATTAGGGCTGGGAATCAGCTGAGATTCTGAAATCAATTATCACTAACTACAAATTGATTGATAATCGATTAAAATCAGCTGAAGTAATTAGTTAATACAGGAAACTCCTCCCATTTAATCATCAAAAAGGCTTCCTGTCACTTTCATATTGTACATTATTTGCTGTTGCATTCTTGAAAAGTACATGTATGTCTTTGAATAACTAGCATAATCGATATCACAGACTTAGAGACATAAATTGATTAATCGACTAATCATTCCAGCACTAGTAATTATTGACCATGTGCATGAATTTAATTAATTTTAATTAATTGATAGCACAGACCTTTATCATTATTGTTTCATTAAACTTAGATCATCTGAGCTTGTGTCTGTTAGTCAAATTGAAAGCCTAGCAAAGAGACAGAAGATGGATAAAGAAGCAAGAATTGAGAGTATAAAGGTTTCTAGACCAATGTTATTCTCTATTGTATTAAGATTTGATTTTTGTGCAAATGTTTAAATATGCATTTTACATTTCCAAACCAATCAATGAAGTCTTATTACTGTACTTCAAGTGTAAATAGTGAAGCGTGATTAGTGAGCATTTCCTGATCATATACATGTATCTGATTCTTTGTATACTGTTTAAGCATCTTTTTGCTATTCAAAATTGAATCTAATGTAACTTCTACTGTTGAAATGAGATGAAGCACTCTGAAAGTACGGGACATTATGTGTAGTGGGCCTTTACCACAACAACATACCTGTCTTGCAATAATTTGGTCATTTACCTTAGGAAACTCTTAGAATTATCTTTGTGTCCATGTGCCTTCAGTAAAACCTAATCTAATGTGTAAAGGTTCCATATTTATAAACATTGCATCACTACTGTGTGTGGAAAGATATTTCATATAAGGATGTGAGATGTGACTATCCATAACATTTATAATTCTGATAGACATAATTATATTCTACTTAGGATGAAGTAATTCTCATTGAGCTATAATATAAATAACATGTAAATATAGCCATAAGCAATACAGAAAATAATTCAGTGCTCACGATAACTTCTGACAATGCTAAAATATACATTTGATCAATACGAGCATACTTTGACCTATTTTATCCAACATGGGGTTTTATTGATCAGGGATTGTTAGGTGTCTGACTGTTATCATGAGCCCTATAATTATGAACTATTTTTGTATAAACTGTTTTTATGGCCCGTAGGGCCATCCTTATGATTGCTTTTCCATGGTTCAATATAATTATGTATATATTATATATATATAATATGTTTGTGTCACTTATGCTAGTATGCGTTGAATACATAGTTAAAGAAGTTGTGTCAATCCAGGGGACTTTGTCAATTAATGGGTGTGGTGCATAATAGAAGGCAAGCTCAAGCTCTTCAGACTAGCAAGAAGAAAGTTGCTTGTAGCTTTACGCAAAACTGGAACTAATAGCTGTTCTAGCCTTCTAGGTGCAATATATACAAGAAACTCTAAAAAGTAAGAAGAGTAGGTAATGAAAATAATAACTATAATTTGTGTTTCAGACATGAGAGAGCCAGCCATGATTACTCAATGTTGGACATCACAAAGCAATCATAGAGATGCTTTTTTTCTCCGTAATATATATCTTATTAGACTATAAACATTTTCTATTTTATATTTCCACAATTGAAATATACGCTTTTGAGGTGACTGCCGGTGTATATTGTTTAAGAACGTTTTGGGGGAAAGATTAATACTATCACTTAATAATAAAACAAAAATGTTCGATTTTTGTGCGGACAATTTATGTATTGTTGAACATAGTATATATTTATATAATCGTTTGTGCACAGTTAATGTTTAAAAATACTTTCATGAAATTTTTTTCAATTTAATGTTTATTGAATGACTTTGAACTTCCTTTGAAGTATCGTTTGACATCCATCCACTATAGGCAGGAAGAGAAAGTAGAGAGAAATTTGGTTACAAGAAACATCGTATGAATCCTCATGGTAGTACTACCAATAAAGAAAAGAGAAAAAACAAGGACTTTAGAATGTTGAAACAAAATAGAAATGTCAGAAATAAGACCAAACGGTCTTTTAGAGAGAAACAGGTAAAGAAATATTAATTTTTAATTCTCATTGTTATGCACAAGTCAGGTTATCACTATATGTGAACTAATTTTTGAAAAGGGACACTTTGCCACAATTAATTATATCTTCATAATTTCAAAACAACTAAGTTACTTGATTGGATAGAAGATCTTCCGAGGAAGCCTCCCAGAATGATTGTTTGTTATTACAGTGCGAGTGTTTAAACGTTCTATAGTCTCCAATTGCAATATAATTATTACATTTTAGTGGTGAAAGTCACATGGTTTGCAGAAAATCACTCAAATTCTATCACAGTTTCCCCAGACATTTCCTCCCTTTTACAATACTTAGGCCATGTGAGACTATACCACAAAGTGATTGATTTTGCAAAACATAATAGTTTATTATCAGTACATGTGTACTTTACATTATCATGTTTTTTCATTATTAACCTAACTAAAAGTTGGTTATTATAAGCAGGGCACCCATCCTTGCAATGTTTGGTGGACACTTCATTAATTACGTATTGTTAAAATTCCAGGTAGCTCTGAAAAACTCACTCCTTAAGAAGATGAGAAGAAAATGAGAAAAAGAAACATCTATTTATAATCAGTAGCATAGTAGAGAACACATGAAGGGAGCTAGCAAGAGTATATACTCATGTTATTTTAAGAATTTGTGTTACTACTTTCTTTTCGTCTTGTTTTCATGAAGTTTATAGTTATTCCTAATTGTTATTGATAGTAATAACAACACAATTGAACTACTATGGGCATGCATGCCAATTCTCAAGCATCTTTATAGCATTATCAGTACCCCATGTAACTTATAAGACAACCATACAGTGTGCATGATAATGATACTTTGCGAAATGTATGAATGTAGTCTATGGTTTGTGTGATGGGCTGCCTGTATCAATAAGTACAACGTGTCTGAAAAGTGGTGTTGTATCATCTGAAAATGCCAAATGTAGAGTCTAGGGTATGGGTGTGACCTTAAGGTTCAGGATCTATGGAATATCGATATCACTGGTGTTTGCTGAAATGATTCAATGTGTTTCAAAAGTGAAAGTGTAAATCATTTGGTACTGTGACCAAAGACAATATACTCCATATCAATCAAAATTTAATACTGAGTACAAATTTTGATGTGAAGTATATTCTCTGTTCAATGACGAGTGCTCCCATGATTTACATTTCTGCTTTTAAAGTACATTGGATGAATTCCATAAACATTTGGTATAGTTCAAATAATTTTAGAAAAGGTAATTGATCACTCATTTATGGCAGTAAAATCGATATACCATTCATAAACTTACCAGACACTGATGTATACAAATCAGACTTGTTTTTATTGAAGAACTATACAGAAATAGAAATTGTAGTTTAGATGAATTTTTCATCAAAACATGGCAGATATATAAATTTAAATTGGCTAATGACTGCAATTATAAAAGACCCATGTCTAGCTGCATTCATCTTGATTGAATCAATAGAGTACTGTAAACCCTTTACATGTGGTCTCATATTGAAATTCCTTGATATTTTCTTTCTACATGTAGCTACACAAATGGTTAGTTGAGTTTAATTTAATACACAATCCCAAGTACCATCACAAGGGTTCATGACATTCATCAGATTAGCTATTTGTTACAGTATATTTCAAAAAGCACATTAAGGCAAGGTTATTACAACACCTCACTATAGTGTTATACTGTACATAACTGCTTTCTTGCATTAAGATTTTTGAAATGAAAGTAACACTAAAGCATTGCAGATATATGTACAATACAATATTGTGTCCAATTAATTTAAGGCATAATCATTAGTTCTCCATCTAATATATAAATGATACACAATATGTATGTATGTATTACTATACATAATTTTACTGTTATATATACATTTACACTGTCTCCCATGCCAACAATATTAAATCATTTGTAACATCATTGTACTTCTTATAATTGAACATCCCACAATCAGAGTATTATACATGTACATGCCAGTGTGCCATGTTGCTAGTGTGCTAACCTTTGGAACAAAAAAGTTTTGTGCAACCTTGTTATTGATAATTCAAATTATATATTAGATCGACTGTTATGTCAACTAATGTGTTCATCTCTTGTTTTGTAGTAAACTGGTTGATTCTCTCCATGACAATTGAATATAATGCTCTTCCACTCACCATACATTTATTTTATAAGGGGCATTGACATTACATACATCTAGTACAAATTGTACAACAAACCAATTAATAGAGAGTACTAGTATATAAAATTGATATATCTCCTAAATTGACTGGGTTCACAGCAAAGGCCATCTTCCTCACAGGCCAAGCAAACTTTATTTCTGCCTTTGTCAGTATCATAAAGAGAAATATCATTTCCATATCTTACATCGCAGTCATTCTACAAGTGCTGCAATTACAATTATAGGATACTGGAAATGATATTTATGCCTACTGATTGTATCATCCCATTGATTTTTGCAGAAACTTTTTATGTCTAGTTTATTTACGTCTTTTTACGAGTCAATAGAAGTTTTGTATAACAATACACCTCCATCCTACCCCTTCACTCACCCCACCCAGAATTAGATTTGGATGAGCACTTTTGCCATTAGTCCATCAGTTTAAAGCCAAGACACACTTTCATATCCAGGAAAACTGTTGTTTTACTACAGCATACGTGTGACAATGTCTTTCTTCTGGCATAGACTGGCAATTATGGGCTGGGCTGAAAGTTATTTCTCATCAATTGTATGAACGTCTTTCACAAGATTGTAGTTTAATGCAAATATTTATAATTTCATGTGTTCAGATAGAAAAACAGATAATAGGTACATTGCTATATAGTCTAGCATACCAGGAAAGTCATACCCAGAAGTACCCTAATTAGAAGTAGAAAACAGAAAAACAAACAAACTCATTAATACAAAACTATTTACCCTTGAAATTAGTAAAAATACATTATAGCAACTATACTTGTACTTCAAACTGTACTTGAGCAAATCCTTTTTTCAGAGAGGGGACATTAACTTTACGCTTAATAGTAATATCTCGATAGAGCTCTTTTTCATGTATAGAGCAACCAGAAAGTTTATCTAAAGATGTCTCTCTCTGTGAGAATGCCATCATTTGAATAGTTTCCTTTCCAGATGGTCCATCTATTTCAAATCCAAAATCTTCACCTGGAAGGTAGTATATTTGATTGGCCTTGAAATAATTACTGGGGTCATAGCTGTTAGGTAACAACATAGTGGTCTTGCCAGAGGTGCCTATATTGATTATGTACAGATAGCTATCACAGTCTGCTGTTATCTCTAAACGAATAGCAGTTCCCACTTTTACAGAATCAGAAGAGAATTCTTGAAGTCTTGTTGGACGACGGACTACCTTAATATCTCTTGTCAATGGAGCATTTGTGCTTTGTATTAGTCTGTTGGTATCTGCATTAATTACTTTACAAGTGATTTCTATTTGTTGAGGATCTTCTATAGTGATTTCCTTGAGGAGTTCAACTAGTTCAGGATCTAGAAAATTATACAGAAGAATATGAAAAGTACTAATGAAGACTACATGTAATTGTTATAGCTGAATCATAACCTATACACTTATGTTACACTTATGTTACACTTAATTCAATTCTTTGTGTACTTATCTATATATCACACTAGGAAACGTCTAAATTCTTGTGCATGGTGTTGCTATATTAGTCTTGAAGCCAGCATGGGGAAATATCACAACACTATCAATATTCTCTTATTTAATAAAAAGAATATTAAAAAAAAATTTCAATAAAAATGGAAGAAAATGTAGGGATGTCAAAACCCAAAAAGTATGCAAACAAAGTCAGGATGGTACTAATACACAGGAGGAACCAAAATTAAACAACCACTTGCAAAAAACCCAACAGAAGTACCTACAGTGCTATAAAGCAAAAGACAAACAGCTGTACTTTTGTGTAGGTTTATATGGAAGTGGTTTGTTTAATTCTTTGGTCCTATGTTAACGTCCTGAGTTCTAGTATTTGAACCCTTAAAGGAAATAGATCTATATTCTTTAGGCATTATTGAGTCTCACAGATTGATTTGATTATCACCTCAAATATCTCCTATTGTCCGTTATTTTTGTACTGGGGCATAAATAATTTGGGGCTCTGAAGGAAACTATCAAATACCTGCAAGCTTGTGGCCCTGTGGTGAGTGTTTGTTTTAACAATACATTGTCAGTGTAGGTTTGGTAGGTGTATGTAAATAGTCAGAGTACAGCTGATGCTTGATTTCTAGTAAATTATTTACGAAATGTCTAGAGGGCCAACAACCATTTCCCTTTAAATGAACTGGCATATCAGCCGTTAGGTGAACAGTTATCATACTTTGTTGGGTTGGGGTCTGGATCAAAAAGCCTTGTTTATTAAAGTCGTGCCTGAACCCCACTCCCCATCCTTGATTTAAATTATTTATATACTCATTATAGTGCTCTTCATGCTGTGGGTTTGGGATCACTTCCTTTAAGATAATTTTATATAATATTTCTGCATGTGTAGTCATTCTGCAGCTAACTTAAGGGGTGCCAACTGCTTTATACTTTAGTGCACTTAAGAAATAAGAACTGCACACAATGTATTTCTCTAGCTGAAATATTATTCGGATCTGCCTTGCTCTATTACTATTGTATATGTATGTTCACAATCGTTTTTGCACTAATACATTGTAGGTTATACATGGAAACAGTTCACTTTACTCAGAGGGTGTACAAGTCTAAGGGTACAACCCAAGCAGCATGCTTACCATTATCAGTAGAAAGTACTCTTGTAGGCCTAGTAAGTATGGCACGTAGAACAACGAAAACTCGGAAGCAGCAATCATTGCTATTGAGAGGCATCAGCATAAGAAGGCAACTGAAATGTATGGTATTCCTCACTCTGTTGTGAGTAGGTCTGTACACAAAGCCTGGTCCAAACCCATTCAGCCAATGAGGAAGAGGAACTTGCAGCATTCATGATCAAGTGTGCTAAGATGGGTTACCCGCACACAAGTCAGCAGACTCTTGGTATTGTACAGCGAATATTAGATTCTAAACAGATAGATGTAGTAGTCACTCACAGTTGGTGGGAAACATTTGGAAAGTGCCACCCAATTCTCCTGCATCAATTGATACAAAGTATATTCCTCTGTATAGTCCTCACCCACCTCGGATTAAGAGCTGTCATAACAGTCCTACATGTACGGTCAAGCATAGTACACCTAATGATCGCCTCTTTATACACCTAATGATCACCTCTTCATACCCAGGGGAAAGCATGATGATGACTTTTAACCATTGTCTGCTTTTGATAGTTCTTCTATATGATCCTACACTCTAGACAAAAGCACTTTAGAACACTCTGTATCAGAATCTGATCTTCAGGATTTGAAATGCTTTTTACCTGTCAAAAATGATCCAAACGATTCTTATGACACCAGTGTTACCTACATGTACTAAGCAACATGGGCAAGGCCCTTAAGCCTACTGGTACAGTAGAGAAAATATGATGTTCATGGAAGAAAAAGAAAGAGTTAAGTAAGAAAAAGAGGCAAGGTTAAAGGCTCCTCAAGATAAAAGGCTAAGGTAGGAACAGCAGGAGAGGGCAAATCTACTGAACATGACTCTGGTGATTATGTGATTGAAAGAATGAGACGTACTTCAAGTAAGTGCATGCAAATTACATATTTGCTTAATTTTGGTGTTGTGTGATATAGCACTTTAATCTAAAATTATTTCAAGTACTTTTTACATGTAATTATGTTATCAGGGGAGTGTGCAAATTTTAGTTTTATTATTTCTTGATAGTTTTTTAGTTTAAAACACATAATTACATGTACATGTACTTGTGATTAAATGAAGTGCATGATTATACCAATTTCTGTTGTTTTTCTTCAATTTTATTATACATATACGAAGCTTGCTTAGTTCTGACATCAAACTGCTTCTAAATATTGATTATAAAGGATTTGTCGTTACTATCAGCTTTTAGTTTAGTAGTTACTAACCCAAGCGCTCAGGCAGAGGGTCAAAGTGTGTGTGTGTTACCACAGGTTCAGAGGTTGCATTTGTTTGTTACAAAACAAATTTAGATTTTAATAGAGAAGGGTATGAAAGGCAAGGATTGCAAGGAACAAGTTAAAAAAACGCCATTAACCATCATCTGTGTCTCGTAAACAGATGATACTGCAAAAACAAAATAACTAATTTAATGATTAGTACAGTCACTACAGTGGCAAGGATTTAACAATTAGTTTGTTGTTCAGGATACATACATATAATACCATGATACTCTGTACTAATTATATTCAATAACAACTGAAGCTGTATAATTTTAGGGTGCTGTCTACTCATACTTTATGTGAAAGATTTGGTATATTCTATACTAAAGTACATGTAATTGTATCTGGCCATCAAAAGGATTTGTAAACCTGTAAACACATAATTTAATTTATATCTTTCAATACTTGGTGCACATTATGTCGTAGTAACATCATGCATGGAGCCACAAAATCCTCTATGACAATTGACAATCTAAATTGAAACTCATGCTATTCCTTGCAACTGTACTAACCAATAAAATGGTTATTTTAACGATTTAGTTTCTGCAGTGTGGTTTATCAGACAATTGTGGCCCTCAGCAAGGCAAGGGTATGTTTGGTAAAATTATTGTTCTGTAAAAACTACCATATTATTGACATATACTGTAACTATACATGCACTGGACAATGGTTTTAGTTTTAACACAAACGATGGTTTACTGGACAATTGTGGTCCCCAGCAAGGCCAAAGCATGTTTTTTTTTGTGAATGCTACATGTAGGATATGAGCCTACATACCATTCACAGAAACAAAAAGAGTTCTGGATAAGCAAAAAGTCATATACATTTAAAACTATTCCATGCACTATAATTTGTCACTTGTGGTCCCCTCTTTTGTTTGAAATGGAATGTCGATTTGTTATATTTGTATTGAGTAGGAACAAGGGAAAATATTGAAAGTCGATACATTTCTTTGTTGATTTCTTAGATTTAATTGTGATCTCTGAAATTGCTCGAGTATACAATTGGTGGATAAAGCATCTAAAGTTGTACAGAAATGACCATGACGTTCTGTTGGATGAAAGTGAGCTAAATGTCTCTACAATCAGTGCCTGCCATCAACTGCTGTCAAAACAGTATTCCAAAATTGTGGTTTTCAAGACACAGTTCTAGGCCATCACCTTTGGTTTACTACTAGAATTGCTGCACACAACATTCAATATTTCACTGTATGATTAACCCTCGTCATTATTTATTGCGTAGGTGAGGGTTACGATAGTCATTGAGTTAGTTTGTGTGTATTAGCAAAATTGAGGTGCTTTGAGTAACTGGGCTTTGCAAATGTTTTAATCAAATGACTAAGTGATCTACTGTTGTCCAGGTTTAGATCTAGTTTAAATCTGTATGTTAACAGTTATATGGTTTTTCTAGCTTTCGTTTGTGCGTTATGATCATTTTATTGCATGTCTGCTAACTTTGTCTCATTTTATGCAGACTGGCTATTTGTCTGTATACCTTTCACAAGCATGGCTACAATGTTTGTGGATGATTTTGTCATACATTGACTGAGTATCCAGTTATTCCCGTACTGCTGAATAATACAGCCATAGCCTGCTTTCACAGATTTGTTCCCAGGCACTTGTCCTGTGTGCTACTAGCTAACTGATTTGGTATGAATTGTATTGCTTTTGTAAAATTCCAGAGATGTATGACGATACAATTGTAGTATGTGGGTGCACTTATTCCTGTACTGGCCTTGACAGTTTTGCAGATATTGTCAGAAGTGTAATGCGATTCCAGCATTCAATTTTCTTCGCTGCAGACAGTCCTGATACAATTGATTAAATCATTCTTTTTTTAGTATACTGTGCATTTTGGGGGGTTCAGTAAATAGACTCTCTATAGTCGTAGATCAGTGTCCCTTCAGAGGCCTTAATTCACAAATAAAAAACAGAAGTTCATGCACAAGACACTGGCACTGCAAGTGGAATCAGTGCTAGCACAAGGCCACCCTTTGAAATTTTGGTGTTGCTGTACAAATGTTGAACCGATTTCTGTTACAAAAGCATACCAAATCAGTTAGCTAGTAGCACACAGGACAAGTGCCTGGGAACAAATCTGTGAAAGCAGGCTATGGCTGTATTATTCAGGTACGGGAATAACTGGCATAAAGAGTAGTTAGTTCGATAGCTGCTTTCTGTGTCTGCATGCTTTGTTCTGCTGATCTCTAATTTAGTAAGCATATAGCACTACCATAACCATATAAAGTCATGTATGTTTGGTACGTAAAAGATATCTGATTTGCAGACTATGCGCGTCTGAATATATGTGGTGACTTAATATGGATGGCTTACTCTATATATATATATATATATATATATATACTATGATGATGTCATCAGTCCATAGAAAGTGTGGTGGTATATTTAGCTAATACACCTGTGAAAACCACAAACTAGTGTATATTTCTGCCAGCAGTGTATATTTTAACCACAAACTAGTGTATATATATCTTGCACCACATTTGTTTGATGATCAAAGTTATTTAAACAACAAGAACAAATGAATAAGTGAAATGGTTAATTTTGAGCAAGCAATGGAAAGTTGTGGCACTGAGTTGAATATTAATATTGATGGTGCAGTTTTTCAAATTCTTAAAAACCATGCCTTTCAACACATCATTAGGAAATACATTTTCTTTCACATTGTAAAAAAAATACACTGTTTAAAAGTGCCGACGGCGAGTGTGTTCCTAACACACCTGAGTCCCACATAAAAATTCTTCACTTATAGGTTTAATCTCAGACTGCCGCTTAACAGCGCCAATCCCTTTACGGTGCAATTCTCGAAAAAGCCGATCCAAAACACTATGAAGCTCTCTGAATTGATGGCTAGATGGGTCACACAGTTTAACCTGATCGTCTGGTTGGCGTTTCGAGTTGATAAAACGTTGCAAACCAGACAATATTTCCGTCATACTCCTTGGTGTATATTCCTCTCCGTTATCTTTTAGAATTTCCAACACAAAAACACATAACCAATGACAAAGGTTCTCGTCCACATCATCAAAATTTCAGTTTGGCATTTCTTCTCAGCAACCGCATTGTGATGTTCCAGCCATTGCTTGAATACTTCTACAGCCCAATCTGTAGCCTTCTGGGTGTTCTTCGGTACCACTGGCTTTTTAGCCTTTTCAAATTCTTCTTCATCAGAAGCAACAATCTACCGTTTTAACGAAAGGCTTAGACGTTTCTTCTTGCCTTTTGCCATTTTAGAGGTCAGTGACACATGTGCCAGTCTACCGGGTTCCATAAATTAGCTGATGACATCATCATAGCATATATTATATAAGCCATAGCTTTGATGAAGTGTATATTTGGTGAATACACTTCAAAGCTATGGTTTATATATTACATATAAATAAATAAATATAATTTTTAAAAAATATATATATATACATGTACAAGCAATAGACATCAACAAAGGTTTTGTCTTTCTGGAAATATATTAATTATAACACGCCTAATTTTGCTATATAAGATTTATAATATTCTATCAGAAACATGATTATTATGTTTCTAATTGAAAGTAAAACAAGTGTATATAGAGAAAAAAAACATCCCTATGATTGCTTTACTAATTTAAGTGAAGATAAAAGTATCCCTATGACTGCTTTGTGGTGTCCAGCATTCAGTAATCGGCATGGCTGACTATCAAGCATGAAAGACAACAGCTTATCATAGTTATTATTTTGATTATCTACTCTCCTGACCTTTCAAAGGACCTTGTAGAACCTTAGAAATATATGTCAGGCAGAATAGCTAGCTATTAGTTCCAGTTTCTACGTAAGCTACACAGCTTTCTTTCTGCTGGTGTGTAGAGCTTGATCGCGCGTTCTTTTACGCGCCACGCCCATTAATTGACCGAGCCCCCGGGAATGATGTAACTTCCTTAACTACGTATGCAACTTATACTCGCGTAGGGTGACACAAGAATATAATATTATATATATATATATAGTTCGAACCCGTGGGAAAGCAATCATAGGGATGGCCCTACGGGCCATAAAAATTGAGATCACAATGTTTGCAAGTACATAGCATAACATGCAGAATGTAAGACAATTCTTTAACATGCTTTCAGTAAGTAGACACAACATTATGTTCCTAAATTGTTACATTCAATTAGATACAGTCTAATGGAAATACAATTTGTATTGATAACTAATTAGTGTTTATAAGGTTATCCATACACATTCTGAAAACCACATACTACAAACAAGCAGATATAAACGAGATAGAATAAACAATACTGCTAATTTCTTTAAGACTTACATTATTTATATCCCCAATACAATTGTAACTTAATTCTAGAAGGATAACTTGTATCGTGAAACTCACTGTCTTCACTAGCTTGTCTTGTGACTATTTCTGATGGAGGATTGGGTAATGTGACATTACTTGTTGAAGAGGATGTATCGATAGTGGTTTCTGAGGGTGTAACTGGTATAGTAGGAGGAAACAGGACAGGGTAGGTAGTAGGTATGGCCATGAGTATAGGAACAGTAGAAGTGTGTGTTACTTCACTGTCAATTGATATGGAGTGTTGAATACCTAGAGTTGAATAGTAGAGTAAACCAGCACTGACTGTAGTACTACACGTAATTAATTAATTATTTTGTGACTGTGTTTGCAAAGATTATTTGTGGAAAGATATTTACATTTGCTATTAGACCACTTTCTAAAGGTACCCAATGAAATTTGGTTTCTAGGAAAACCAATCATTAAGCCAAATTTCAGCTGCTTCCTGCTGAATAACGAGCATTCAAATGCAAGTGTTTGATCAAAAATAAAACATTCATACATCTGAATGTACAAACTACATTTTAACATGAAATAGTATAACAAAGCAATCTACAATACAATAAAAAATTATATTGAAGAGTGCATTATAAATCTGACTCTAATATTATAAGAAAAAGATGTAATGATTGCATGTGCAGTGCAGTGTGCACATTCTAAGTAGGCTCTGTTCGACAATAAGAGAAATAATTGGCAAAAAGAGTGGGTACACAATTAACCAGCTGACTGATTTTCACAACTTCCCACTTTCTACTTGATTTTGGAATCTACAGATTCCTTGGACGGTCATCTCTTCAGCAAAGTAAAGAAGTGATAGAGCTTAAAAAAAGTTTGCTTGTGAAGTTCCCATCTATGCAAACATATTTGCATCATTACATGTTATTAACGTTTTTACAAAATGTTATGGACTCTTGATTGATTTTACATAAGCAAACAATCATAGTTGTATCAATAGCTATTGGTGACAGGATGTTATCCATCGTTCAAATAGAGAGGAATATTGAATTCCAGTAAATATTTAAAGGAATACCATTATTTACTACAGGAAATGAACTCATAATGAAACAGACAGTACTAGGAAATAAAAGACCGAGTTCATTAAGGATGGTTGGTGTGGGAATTACGAGGCTTACTACAACAAATTTTGTTCAGATTTAAACGCTAACTATGTAAGACCCTATGGTTCGACTAATGTGGTCCTTTCAACTTACATTCATACCGTAATTCAAATTTCTCTCTATTTGAAGATGGATAACACAAAATTTCTTCTTTACTTTGAAGTGATAATGTCACTTTCAGTAAACTATCTATCCTAATAGTGACAATCCTTTACATAATACTTTAATATTGAAAGCCTGATGAAGACAACTCACCTTGTGAAATACCCAAATACAATCCCATGTTCTTTGCTGTGTTTCTATCAAATTTAGCAATGATCTTAAGCAATTTCTCCCATGATGGTTCGTCACTGTTTCTCAACCAATGATCAATACTCTCTTCCAAATAATGCGAGAAGTCTGCATCAATAAGAGCAGAAAGCTGGTGTTCTTGTTGAGATCTTTCTTCAAGAGGAACATTTAATTCTGCAGCTACCAACCTCCAGTTTTTACTAAATCTGAAGTTATTTTCACGAAGAAGCCGAATCACATTATTAGTAGAAAGTAACTTTTGAGCTGTATAAAAAAAAAACAGTAGTAAATTGAACAAGGATTGTAAAATCTTAGTAACTACTCACCTACATTTTGTCCAGCCATTATTCCGGAACTGAACTCGTATACACACCCCTTTACAATGGAGCACCTGATTGAAGCACACAGGAGTTCTGGTGTAGCTCACCTGAGAGACATCAGAAGTCAACTGGATACTCTAAAGGACGAAGGCATAAAGAAAGTTGACGCAATGGCTGACATTAATTCAGGAGACATCGGTATGTTTAAATTAAAATAATTTACTTGTAGATCTAGATTATGTTTCAACTTTCTAGAGCACAAACTCTCTTGGATTAGAGAACTCAAAAGTACAAATATCTTTGGAGCTAAACATTTGTGTGAAAGATTGTTACATAAGACTGTTACGGAGGTAAGCTATGTTCTGAGCTAAACTTTTAGTAGTTATCATGCTAACTATTGAATAGGAAGTTGTCCTTACCTATGAGCTCTGTGAGATATTGTTCATTCTTGGTCCTTTTCCAGAGGTGACTGCAAAGTTAGAGAAACTGATGACAAACAATTTGAATGATGGTAATGATTAGAGTTCCTAGCTATAAAATATTATATTGTACAGTAATGACGTAATTCAAAGGAGCTGCCAGGTCTATAACTTGGATATACTGACCTAACCACAAAGCCACAAGTCTGCTATCTAATATAGCAGACCTCTGAACCTTGCCCTGCCCATGTACTTTTTTAAAAGTGATTATACAAAAAAGAAAAAAGTGATCATGAATGATTAAACAAAGTACTTAGTTGACATGATTAAATTTTCCCAGCAGCTACATTACTAAAAATTAAAGGAAATATTAAAAACATTTCCTTTCATTTCTCCATAGTTGTTTACAGCCCCCTTGACCTTTTCTTCAATCTCTTCCTTCTTCTCTACAGTAGTTTCTTCTTCTTTGATCATTAACTCTGAGCAACTTATAACTGCTGACACTTGCCGCCAATTGAAAGACTAGCCAGCCACGACTTGAAGTTATTCAAAGCCCATTTGTTACAGTGAAGAGTATTATTAGGAACGAACCCTTTCTTTGCTGATAATATTTCCTCATCTGAAACTTTCTTGGAACGATTTCTTTTTAAAGACAAGGATAATCTCGGTTTCTTCACAAGTGGAACATTCTCCTTATCCTCCATGCTATCATGTGCTCTATAGTATGTACTAGTGCGCTGCTCAGATAAATAAAATGGCGTCTACCAATACAATATATTGTTTATAGTATGGTAGGCAAGTGCTCTATGGATTTTAGCAGACCTTTGGCCTCGGTTTCAGGTGTTCCTGGTTGCATATCAGCCCTCCGCTTCGCCTCGGGCTGATATGCATTCAGGAACACCCTCAACCTCAACCTCGACCTCGACCTCAGGTCTTCTAACTTGCATAGAGCCCTGCCTACCATACTATAAATCTTACTTAAAATAAAATTAACAATACTATAGAGTATAGTGAGTTGGTAAAATTTTGGACTATGAGTAAAACCAAACTATATTTGTATTATTGTGGATTATGCACATTGAATTGTCAAATAGACAGCTCATTTAAAGTGCATACACTGTAAAAAATAATAGGTTATTTTAACCTTCAGTTGGTTACAGGAGTTTCAATGTAATTCTATTTTCCTCGATGCTGATCTGTTTTTCCTGCTAGGTAATATTTACAATTAACAGTTCATTTGATCTTGATCTATATTGACTACTATGAAGACATAATGAATGAAGTACATGTCATAGTAAGGCATATGGTAACAAGCATATTAATATAATGTAGCTATATAATGTAGCATAGTATAAGTGCAACCTGTGGTGTATTAGTACTAGTATTGCCATTGTAACATCTACGAAAACAAAAGATAAAAGCAAATAACATCCATTGTACTCCACAGGTATTTGAGGGCAGCATATGTATGTCGTTATTATTTTTCCATACTATATGTTAAAAGTACATGTACAGTGTACTGTTTCTTTATTATGGCATGTACTTTATATACTAGTCAATATAGATCAATATCAAAAGAAATGAATTACTACTTGTAAACATTAATTGCCTGGCAAGACAAGCAAGGAGCATTGATTTTTACATTGTCAGGAGAAAACGAAACTTGTATATCCAAATGATGGCTAAAATAACCCATTCATTTTTACAGTGTAGTTTAAAATAAATAAGACTATTGCCAAACTGTAGCTTTGAAACATAGTCTAATGATAAATTATATATAATTATTATACAGCATTCTAATAATAAATTGAAATCCATAATAGTTCGGATTAATGCCATCTTACTGTTATGATACAACACGATCAGTTACTGTGATTTAATAAACTGATTAATGTTTATGCATTATGTATTATAGACATATTTTAGCTGTTATAATTTGTTGCTTTTGATATTGTCAGGAGCGCATAATTGTGTGGGAGGGAAAATGTCGTAAGAGAGGGAGCGTGAAACTCCCACGCATCTAATGAAATCAGGCAAGCGATCTCCCTGGCTAGCTGTTACTATTTTTATAATGCCACGTTGTCGCACGTGACCGTGACTACTATGGCGACCGTTCAGTCTTGAATCCGTTTCCCGTTAAACAAAGGAAAGCACTCAGAAAACATCTGTCATCGTTGACTGAAACACAGTTGTTTGACATCAGTGAAAGAGCTGTGAATAAGGTGAAGAAAAGATTCCATGCTAACTACTACAGCGAGCGCTTACGCGCTCTCAATAACCCGATTGGTGAGCAACATCTTCTTAAATGTGCAAAGGCTATTTACCTTATTCACAGCTCCTTCACTGATGTCAAACAACTGTGTTTCAGTCAACGATGACAGATGTTTTCCCGGAAATGGATTCAAGACTGAACTGGTCGCGATAGTAGTCACGGTCACGTGCGACAACGTGGCATTATAAAAATAGTAACAGCTAGCCAGGGAGATCGCTTGCCTGATTTCATTAGATGCGTGGGAGTTTCACGCTCCCTCTCTTACGACGTTTTCCCTCCCACACAATTATGTGCTCCTGATATTATAATAAGTATATACTATTAATGACATTTCTTGATACACAATGAAAGCTCTGGGTACCACCACATAGACGCAATACTGGATCAGTATTGATATTTGGTGTAAATGTATAATTATCTAAAGTCATTGTTGGTTTATCAGAATATTGGTAAATTCTGTACATGATTTGTTATAAGTTGTATTTGCTATTGTTGTTATAGTTAAATGCCTACATTATGTGTTATATTTCTTTAATTAAATAGATTTGCTGTACAAAACATTGTTATTACTTGGACATAGCCACCGAGTTATTGGAAATGTTGACACAGCTAACACCTACTACTACAAAGCTGAAGATATTGCTAAAAAGACGAACAATGAGGACCGAATTGTACTGGCATTTATTTACCAGCAATTATGTATCTATATAACTGGAAGCAATGATAAACCTATTGAGAACTTGAAACCTCTTGTGGGAAAGGATGCCCTTAGTGTATCAACAAAGGGAATATTACACCAGGCATTGGGTAATATATACAGGTCTGCAGCTGACTGGCATAATTCACAGTATAATTTCGAAGAATCCATCCAACTAGCTAAAGAAGGAGATGAATACGATGTCATGGAAAGAGAAGCAGAACTTGGTAGAATGTACCGGTCTTCAGGTTGCTATAGTGAAGCTTTAAAACGTCAAAAAAGCTTTTTGCAATTTTCAATTTGTCGAGGGTATAGGTATAGTGTAGCAGCTGCTTGTGGATATATCGGTTTCACTTACTACTCAATGGGTAAATCTCACTATGAAGAAGCTGTCAGGTATCTATACTGTCGTCTTGAGCTTAGTAAGAATGAATTAGATGATACTGCTGGTTACAGATGGTGCTTGAATAACATCGGTAAAGTGTATCTTGGTTTAAACGAACATGATATGTGTTTGCGACTTTTTACTGAATCTGGAGAAATTGCTAAAAGGATTGGCAACATGCTTGGGCTAGGCACAGCATATGGTAATATGGGAACCGCTTGTAGAGCTGTTGGTAGGCATGCAGATGCTATAAAATATCACAAACTTTATCTTGAAATTGCAGAGGGGAATTTCGATACTGGAGGCGTGGCTATTATGCAAAATGAACTGATCTTGGACCATCTTATACTCTACAAAGAGGAAGTTGACACATCTGATAAAATTAAGATGCTCAATACAGCCAGAAAGTATGCTTTTCAAGCATTAGCAACAGGATTGGAGGTTAGATCAAGACTTGCTAAGGATGATGACCTCCTAAAGATTGCAAATTTTGAAAAGAATCAAGCTAAAACAGTTTCTCTGCTTCAATATATACTTATTGAGCAAGGACAAAAGGAAGCTGCTCTTTTGATTTCAGAGCTTGGTAGGGCACAGGCATTAGCTGATTTAGTTGGGGACAAATTAAAAGCCACGTCACAATTCCTCACTGACATTGTGAGCATTGCAGACACTGAAGGCAACCTCAACTCGAAACAACTATATTCAACAATGTGTAATGTGGGCTCACTACTCCATAGGTTGAATTCACAATTGTTAGTTTATTCAATAGTGAATAACCCTTTATCAACTGGCACAACTGTAGACTCTAGACTTTATACTTGGCACGTTTCTCGTAGCGAAACAGACAACAAAGTTATAGTACACTTCAATCAGGCTATGTTGAGTCAAACAAACAATGATGACACTGAATCTGTAGTGTTTAATGAAGAGTATTTTCATGGCTTAATGCATAAAGTGCGAGGTACAAGTACAGATCTTATAAAGGAAATGCCCAGCCGTACTCATGATATGGATGCACTGACATCAAGGGATATTATTCCAAGAAAAAAAGATTCAACTCCAGTTCCCATTAGACAACAAGTAGCACAGAAAGTACAGGAGAAAGACAAGCTGGAAGAACTGTATTCACTTCTATTTGAGCCAGTATCAAAACATATACTTCACAATGGTGATACCGAAGTCACTCGGCTCATCATAATTCCGCAAGGATTTCTCTTTGGTGTACCCTTTCCTGCACTTAAGGGACCAGGCTTCTATCTCATTGAGAAATTAGTCACCTCGCTGTCACCATCGATTTACCTTTTACAACTTGCCTTGCAAAAGAAGTTGTCAAAATTGATTCCTGATGTACAATCAAATTTATGTGTTTTTGCAGTTGGCAATCCAAAAATGCCTTTGGATGAAATAGAGCAGTTACCTGGTGCTGAAAATGAAGTGAAGTCAATACTATCCATTGTTGACGGTAAAATGCTTTGTAGTCTGGATGCTACCAAAAACGAAATTGTCAAATGCCTGCCTGATTTCCCAGTAGTGCATCTTGCTACGCATGCCATATTGGAAGACTCACTTGCTGATCATTTTACCAGCACTGATATAAAGGATGAGAGTAATGATTTTTCTATTAAAGGTGCTATAATATTAGCAAAGTCCGGTCCCAGATGCAGTGGAGTGCTGACAAGTTCTGAAATTAAGGAGCTCAATCTGGAAAGCAATGAACTGTTTGTGTTGAGTTGTTGTAATACAGCCCGTGGTAAGGTGACAGGAGATGGTATACTGGGTCTTTCACGATCACTAATGTGTGCAGGTGCTACTAATATGATAGTTACGCTTTGGCCCATTCATGATTCTTCAACATCTGTGCTGATGAAGAATTTCTATTCGAGGTATAGGTTATGTCGCGATGCCCCAGCTTCTCTTCGTTACAGTATGCTTTACCACATACAGCAGCAATACAAAGAGGAACATTGGGCTGCTTTTTGCTGTCTTGGAGTTAATATACTTGCATCTTCACATTCCGAATAATTATAATGTTACATTTTGTTAATTATTTTCTAGCTCCATTATTGTTATTATTTATGCCTTAATTTGAATCATATATACATAGATTCTTTGTCAAAGTGAAAATAAGCACATGATGCTCTATACAATTCTCTATAGTTATGTATAATTATTAATTGTTATTGCACGATTAATAACTACGAATATCACAGAGTTTGGATGCTTTCCAACTGAATCAATACCTGGAACTGATCATGAGAAGGTCAGTCTTTTGTGTTTCACAATCAATATCAAATATATATTATATTCTCTTTCATTAATATTGTCTGTAAAAACATTCCATTTAAACAATAGCTGCACATTATATATATATATATATATGTATATATTATATATATAGTATGCTAATAGGTCCTATATACTGAATATAGGACCTGAGTTTTGTGTCCGAGGATATGATATACCCCGAGCCTGCAAGGGCTATATCACATCCAAGAACACAAAATGAGGATACTATGCAGTATCTAGGACCTATTAGCATACTATATACAATATCTTGTATGATGGTGACATCTCCTGCATAGTGTGCACATGGAAGATCTATATAGACCTCACCACATCAAAGGGATGATGTGACCATCATATATACTACATGTATATATATATATATATATATATATATATATATATACCCAAAAAGTATGCAAACAAGGGTGTGATGATGCTGAGAAATGTACAAGAGATGTATATAATCAATGTCAAGTGTGTCCTACCTCAACAAACCACTTCCATATAACATTCCATAAGCATGCTACTTTGTATTTTGGTAGGGTTATGTGGAAGTGGTTTGTTGGTCTCTTTTTTCCGTCCTTTTCTGGTTTGATATCCCTATACATGCTTCTTAAAATGTTCTTTATTTTATTTATTATTATAAATTATTTATACATCTTTTTATTTACAATAGTGGCTATATAAAATATTATAATAATCATACCAAGGTATAATAATTATAAAACTGTCACTCAAATTTTCTCATCTTATTCACCTAAGTAAAGAAGACATACAATAATTACTTGAGTGCACATTCATAGCATGCTAGAAAATGAGTTTGTTCACATGTACAAGTATCACAAATCCATTGTAACAAATCAACAGTTTTACATAACTTACAATTCTGTTCATGCTTATGTTCTGAATGTCTTCTGCACTTGGTTTTGGCTGGTTATATTCAGTCGTGAGCATCTCTATCACATCTTGATGTCCAGCAACTGCCGCAAGAAGAATAGGAGAAATGTTACTCTGTACAAAGAATGAAGGGAATATTTATTAGACTCAGTGGACTGTTTTTTTTATTAGATTGTTCAGACTTTGAAATGAGAAATAATAGTTGATAACTAAATAGTCACAAAGCCAGCTTGGAGTGTTGCCCGGGAATTTGTGAATCATTAATTATTGTTCATAGGGGTGTAGTCATTTTAAACATATACATTCAGTTACATGTCAATTCCCTGGCTCAGTTTTGTATTCTAGTTTTTTTTACTATAAGCCTCACCTGAATAGTAGTATTTGGAAGCACTTTGTATACATCAATCAAATCCTCAACTATATGATTGTGACCTTGAAATGCACCTAAATGAATTGGTTGTAATCCATCCTGTATGTAATGTAATAATGATTAAGAATACATTATAGCAACTAATATCCACCCTCCCACAGTTTTCAGCTTGACGTAACCTCTGTCTTCTCTTGCGGATCAACTCCATGCTCCTCAATTAGTGCAATCATCACATTTTGCTGTCCTGAAAATGCTGCCCAATGGATTGCCTGCATTCCCTCCTACAACAGATATTATTAATCTTGATGTGTATAATTGTATACTATTTCACAGTTGTTTACCTCTGATTTTTCATGGGGATTCACTCCACATTTTTCAATCAGGCTAGCTACTATCTCTCTATTTCCAAATATGGCAGCATGATGAATGGGCTGCTTACCCATCTGTTAAAAGTTATAACACTTTATATAGTGTTGTTTTAGTATGACCACTTTCAGTTATAGTTATAGTATGACTAGTTTCTCTCAATTTTAGTTACCAGTAGTTACAGTTGATTAACTAAAATAACACTTACTAAAAGAGTTTTAGTTTTTAGTTAATAAAGAGCCATTATTATTGGCCATTTTTCATCAGTTTAGTTAGTTATAGTTATTACAACAGACTTGTAATTTAGTTATAGTTTAGTTAACCAAAAGTTATAATGTCTTACTAAAAGGAGTTTTAGTTATAATTATAGTTAACTAAGACAACACTTGTATTATAATAGATAGCAACACAATCAAGCAATGCCAACTTTTTAATTGCTTGTATTATATACACTACAGTTTTAACCAAATAACAAATTTTTTAGCATAAGTAAATTAAATTTCTCTTTCAAATGTACCTTTGCAGTGATTCTTGGATCAACTTTGTGTTTGGTAATTAAATGCAATACTACGTCATTCCAATCGTATGCAGCAGCACAGTGAATAGCAGAATCATCATCAGAATCCTGAAATATTGGTTTAGCAATTGTTATAAACAATGATTTAAACTGAATACTATAAGATTATTACACTTACTTTAGCATATGGATCAACATGGTATTCATCAATAAGTATGTCTGTTATATTCACAGTTCTTGCAAGGTGAATTGGTTGTGTGCCATCCTTTTACAAATAATTATGAAATAATTGCATCAATGTTATTAGTATTGTTTACCTTCATTTCGGCTCTAGGATTAACACCATATTTTTGGAGAAGAAGCTTCAAAATGTTTTCATGACCATTATAACAAGCACTGTGAATTGGCTGGAACCCATCCTAAGACACATGTAATAAAATTGTTGTAGATGCATGTGATTTTCTGCTTTACATTGCTTTGTGAACTTGAGTCAACTTTAAACTCATCTACTAACATCTCAACAATTGCTTCATGACCACGGTGTGCAGCATCATGTATTGGTGTCAACCCATTCTGTATAAAATTAATTATGATGAAAATGATTAAAAAGTGATTATAACCCTCTTATGTACCTTAGACTGAGATGTAGGAAGTACATGATAGTTTTTAATTAGGGTGTGCACAACATTCTTTTGTCCCCATAGGGAAGCAATGTGGATTGGCTGTTGCATGTCCTATATTGAGCAATAAATGTTTTTCAATTCATAATCTAATAACATAATCTGCTTACATTAACTCTTACAGTTGGTTCAACACAGTGCTTCTGGATTAAATAATCTATAATAGCTATTTGACCATGTTGTGAAGCGATATGTATTGGCTGATATCCCATCTAAAACAAGAAAGTGAAGGTATAGAGTCTATATACTACATGTGTATATATTATATGTGAAACTCACAATATCCATTGTAGCTGGGTTGGCTTTGTGCTTTTCACAAAGCCAGTCCAGCAGATCCAAAAACCCATACTCTGCGCAAATGTGGACAGCAGATCTATCATTCTAAACAATTAATAAAAGAGGAACTGACTCATGCAAACATGCAAATCAAGATGTTTATATTATGCTTACGTTGCTTGCTGTGCAGTTCGGATCAATATCATACTTCTTAATAAGAAGCTCTGCCAAATCCTGATGATTCCCGCGAATAGCAAAATGAAATGTTGAAAAACCATCCTGTAGAAGCAAAACTTATCATTATTGTACCCACAATTATTATGAACCTCATTCTCTGCATTTGGTGCAACACCATGCACATCTATAAGTTCACAGACTACGTCAATTTGTCCTTGCACACAAGCAATATGAATAGGCTGCATGGGATCCTATAGAAAGATACGATGCATAGTTGTTATTATAATGCTAGCAGTGTCGCTTCAAAACTTTTCCCACTTACGTCTCCTTCTGTTAGTGTTACTGGTGATGATCCTAAGTGTATTAATGTTTTTAGCATTTGTTTATCACCCTTTGCACAAGCAAAGTGAATTGGTTTCTCTCCATTCTAGAATAAACAATAATCATACAAATTACAAGACAATCTTGCCTGAGATATTGCAAGTTGTGTCTAGACTATAGACCATATGTTAGTACTTAATTACTCTGCTAACATTAAATTTATTGTATGAGATGGTGTTTGCAATCCATAATTTATAATTGTTATGGAGAACTAAATTTGAAGAATTGAGTATAATAACAGAGTTACAAATTTTACGTCAAATAGGCTAGATTTATGCATACATACATAATTATTATTGTGTCATTACAATTACGCACATCAAAGAAACTACTAGTGCTACAAATCAGATAAAGCATGGCAGTTTTAGCTATAACACAGTAGTTTTAGTTATATATATCCCTGTGGTATAAATATTAAGTGTAGATAGTGTGGCTAATTAATGCCTTTGATGTCATAGTCGGTCATACAGTTGTTATGGTTATGATCCCAAACAGTGATCGAATGACGCAAATTATTTATATACCTCATGCTCAGGATAATATACACCCATTTGGCCCTCGTGCTCTATGTGCCTTTGGGCCTCATGCATTATACTGGATATATCCCTTGCACTCAGGATATAACTAGTACTTATAATCCCAAAGAAACACAGCATACATTGCAAGAAAGAGTTTAAGTTTATATAGTTGCTATGTGTACTGTCATATACAGTATAAAACTATAATTACATTCTCTGCACCTTTGATATTGGCTCAATGAAAACCTTACATTCCTTTACCAAATACTCAACAACATCAATATGTCCATTTATAGCAGCCAAGTGAAGAGGCTGATAGCTTCCCTATTATATGAAATACAATTACACATTTAGACAGATTATACATCAGTAGAATATTTTACTTTTTCCGATACTGTATCAGGTGCAATTCCAAACTTGTTTATTAATATTTTCACTACTTGTAATTGACCTGCAGTTGCAGCAACATGAATAGCTTGGTACCCATGCTGTGTATAAGATGCCAGATGGAATTGAATAAATCATTACAAACTATTATAACAGAACAATTCAAACTAAAATTAGCAATTTTGTCTCAATAGGAATCATGTAAAACCTACTTCTTCAGTCTCAGAAGGATTTGCTCCCTTTTCATTTATTAGATCAGTAATAGTGTCGACTTCCCCATACATTGCTGCTCTGTGAATGATAGAACTTGACTGCTGAAACTAGAATATTAAAATAAGATGCCAAAAGGAATTGACTATTATAACAGAATAATTCAAACTAAAATTAGCAATTTTGAAATCATGTAAAACCTACTTCTTCAATCTCAGAAGGATTAGCTCCCTTTTCATTTATTAGATCAGTAATAGTGTTGACTTCTCCATGCTGAGACTAGAATATCAAAATTGCACAAGTATAATTTCATAATAAAAATATCCTTCAGACCTTTTCAGTTTTGAGTGCTTGATTAGGCACAAAAACCTGGAATCATGCACCATAAACATAACAGACACTGTTATGACATTGTTATGAATCATTATTGATATATCACACCTACATCAATGTGTAGATCTTCTTTCATTTCAACAACTTTATCCTTATTTTTTTGCTGAGGAAATATAATTATAATCAATTTTTAAACTTTATACCCTTCCGTTATTTAAAAATAATTAATATAATTATTATTGTCAACTATTTTGGAAGTATATAAATGTTTGTTGATTGTTGTGTATAACCAACCTGATGTAATGCTACTTCAATGCTACAGCCATAACGTTCATCGAGTAGTTGAATCATATCCCAATCTTTATTCATCTGTGCTATGAACACTGGACGTGTACCTTTCTGAAGTATCATTACAAAAAATGTATAAAAAGGAAATGATAATTAACCTCATTTTCAGAATCTGGATTGACTTTACACTCATCCACTAGGAACTGCACAATCTCCTTACTTCCATTCATTATTGCACAATGAATAGGTTGTATTCCTTCCTGAAAAAAAAAATTAGTGTAATTTATGGGAAAATGATACTCTTAATTTCACCTTTGCAATACAGTTGGGGTCTGCTTTTAGCTCCCTCACCAAGTACTTCACCATATTTATCTTACCATGTTGACAAGCCAGATGCAAGGGTTGAAACAACTCAAGCTACAGTTTGAAATGAATATGTTCTTCCAACAGAAACTACAAACCATAGTAACAATGTTATAATAACTTTATATAATTATAATTCAGCATTTGGTATAAAAGTGCTTCAAATAGATGCAAGTCTTATGAAACCAGCTGCCTTACCAAACATTCACATCTTATAATTAACTGTCAGTAACTGCGAAATAATACTGTTGACTTACAATAATAATTATGCAATACGTATTTACAATACATTAAAATTATACGAATTAGATCAATACTCCATGTATGTTGCATGCTTACAGTTGTAGATACAGCAGGATTCACTCCACACTCCTCCACTAGGAACTTTACAACATTTACATTTCCATTTACTGTTGCACAGTGTATAGGATGTAATCCACCCTAAAGGACTGGTTATTAAAATCCAGGATGTTGTAAATGCATACCTCTATAACCCAGTTTGGGTCAATATTTAATTCCTTCGTCAAGACCCTGACCATATCCACATCACCACTTTGACATGCTAGAAGAAGTTTAATCTAGTGTGGAAAATTGAAAAATCACAAAAACGTATGAATATATGGTAAACTATTCCTGTTTCAAAACAACAGAGGTGTAGATCTAAGCGCACAATTTATATATATTATAACTGTTATTAACTTTAATAAATTTCATGCGAACCGAAATCAAGATAATTCAGATGATTGCAAACCTTGTATAGATTTGTGGGCTCAACAGAACCCTTCATTGCTGTGACTAAGTGTCCAACGTTCTCTAATTCTCCCTTGTTAACTGGTTCTTTTTCTTCCATGATTGGTATCTTGCAGGGCGGGTCCGGAGCCTTTCAATGATATGAATCATTTTAAAAGATAACGCCCATTCTCGTCTACCAGCGATACTGTTTGTTGCAAGAAAAGATAAGAAATGGACACAATTTTACGTTAGTTGACATAATTATTATAATAGGGTACATATCACCTTACAAATAATAAAAATACTGCATGGTATTTTGATATTGTAGTTATGTATAAATTATATATAATTATATATCCACTGTGATCCACCCACCTCATTGTTGTAATTCCATTTGACAACTGTTACAGTTAAGTGTTTTGTTGTAAGTTAAATATAATTTTCAAATATATGTGAAAATATAGGTCGTTATGGGTTACATTCGTGATCACCGTTTTATTACAGAGAAAGCTTCACTATATAATGTCTCACCTTTTCATTGATACAATCCGTGCAGGTGTGGAGACCTCTGTGCGCTTTGCTAGCCTCTGCTAAAGCTAATTTATGGAATTGAATTACAGTAAAGTAATTTATTAATTTCGCTTTTCTCAAAAGGGAAGATTAATGATTTCGACAGTTTACTCGCTTGTTGTGGCTTTGTCTTTATCTCAATTGTAATGTATGATATACCATTCTATAGGCCTATTTTAACACTTGATTCAGGTGAAACAAAAAATATCAGTTTTGAAATTTTAATCATAAGCCTGGTTTTCTAGCACAGCCACTAAGAACTTATTCAAATTTATTGTTAATATAGCATGGATATGACGGTAGTATCTACAAATAATGGTAATATCTACAAATATTGTACAGGATTGAAATAGTATAGTGTACAGCTAGCTATACCATGATAAGCCTCTAGACCCAGTACAGTAATTATATTCATGTACTGTTGCAATGGATACAGAATGATAATCATTTGTTATTGTATTTAATCAGTGTTTTAATGACTGTGGTGTATTTGGCAAAAGAGTAGCAATTTATATAATTATACAGATATGGAAAAGATACACACAGTATCTACATCACTGAAGCCTGCTAGTGGAAAGTGGAAAAGCTTTGCAGCTGGAATTGGTATACAAGCCGGCACTATAGAAAAGATTGAGGAAAAATTTCATGATCCTGGAAGGTGCTTGAATGTCGTCATTCATAATTGGTTCAATGGTACAGATGCAGCTGACCAGAAATATAAAAAGTTAACATGGAGATCAATTATTAATGTTCTCAAATCACCCATTGTCAATGAATGTATTCTTGCTGACAAAATAATGTTGACTCAAGGTTGGAATTACATATGTATAGTGTGTCAGCGTCATTACATTTATACCAAGTTAGAACAAAATAATATTTTAATAATTTTCTGTTTTCTGTAGGTTTATTAAAATTAGGCACCAAAAAGCAGGAACGAAATGTATCTCAAAATCAATGCAGTGTGAAAGGTTATATTCTATAATTTATATAAGTAAAAGCATATCCCTCCTGTCAGGGATATAAAACCCATTATATCCCGCAGGAAAGAGCAGATGATTCACATATCTTTTCCTCTTTAATGAGAGGTTAAAACTACTCTTGGTTATAAATTAGACCAAGAGTAGTTTCAACCTCGCATTTATAATCAGTACAATGAGGGATAGCAACTGACTACTTGATAATCAAACAAATTGCATGATCTATCAGACTAAACAGTTGTAAAAAAAATCCAGCTCTCCCTTGAAGTGCAATATCACTATCTGCAACCAGATAACACTGTTGTATATAATTAATGTGTATATACCCCTTGGCCATATAGGCCTCCAGTTATATTCCTCCACAGCAGGTGGTACATCTAGCACATACACCTGCTAACCATGGTTTTTATACCCCTATATAGGAAGGCTGTATTTGTCACCGGTGCGTAGCGCCCGAGCCCCGAGGGGGAGGTGACTATAAATCAAAGATACTGGCCAACTAGGCATGTTATAATTTTTGTCATAGCTATATAGTAATGATGCACATCAAAGTTACTAAGTAGTAGTAGTTTGTGAATGAAGCATTCATGATGTGTAGTATATGTTACATGCACTTGGATAATGAATTTTTTTTTACTTATAGTCCCATCTCACTCAAATATACCAGAATGTCCACCTTTAACAGGTAAAAGAAAATTTTTAGTTACAATAATTTATTTTAAATTATTTGTACATTTCTACCACATTGAAGATTATATATGTGTATTAAGGAGAGTGTTTTCAAATAATTATTATTATCTAAATTGTGTTCCAGCTGTGAATTGTTGATTAATTTTTGCGGAACGATTGGCTATGGATATAGTTATACCTAAATGTATTATATTAATAATATATACCTAAGAAATGCATGGTGTATTTTATTAATAATATATACTTAATGTTTTTTAAAGATATATCAAAGAAACATAGCTGCATCAGAGATCCAAGATGGATGCGTATAACCATAGATTGTATAGGCTACATAGAAGGGATTCGAAACGCCCACGCATTACCGTGCACTCCATTGTCCCACCCTGCTTTATTTTAACAATGGCTTGCAGTACACCTGATTCAACTAGTACATTAATAATACATTAATCTTCATCAGTATAAATATAATTGTATTGAAACTTGTTTAATGTTGAAAGATAATTATTTTATTGCTGTAGATACTAGTCTTGAGATATTTCTGCAGACAATATATACATAGCCAGCCCCTCCCCTCTACAAGCTAAGCAAAGAACTTGTTTTTAAATCGTGTATAATTAAATAAAACTTTTGTTAAACTAATTTATAATATCACCAACTATCACAGTAGTGCTATACTTTCAGCTAGAAAACTGGAGTATTGAACTATATGACCTACTAGAGTCCCCTAAGTGTAAGTACCTCGTAACAGTTTCAACTGGATTTTCTACATCTAAACGGTAACTTTTTTCACTATAATATTATTTGTTTTAAACCCATGTATTTTTATTCAATAACACAACTTAAGTGGAAATATTGCAATAGAATTGTTATTATATAAAAGAAGTAAGAGTCCCAAAACCTGTTTTCGTTATGATATGTACTAAAAAATAATAGTTTTTAACATCGTACATAATTTTTTGCAAACGTTTCAGCTGTTGAAATGTGACAACAATACAACAGCTTCAGCAAGTAATAGTGTTTTTTCATTAATCAGTCCTAACCACCAAGCAATAAAAATTAATTGATTTCTGGGAACACGGAGTGCGTCACAGACTTATGCATTAAAACTATGGGATCATGTACACCGTTTACAATCCTTTATACGTAGTCTATACAATCTATGATATAACCCATAATCCCATTCATTCATCTACCTGGTTTTAAGATAAAAAAAAACTTTACCTGCTTATATATATATATAATTAGGGTATATACCAAGTGTTACAATCTCTCAAGGAAACTCACTTATATATATGCCAATAAGTATTGCATGAAACATTTGACACCCTACTACAGTGAAAACGAATGATTGGCACACCTTCCAAGATATCTAAGACACTAATTTCAAACTTTCATATACCCTGTCATGTATATGTAAAATTAATTTTTATTCGGTCTACTTTAACTCTTAATAATTATTAGTACTTATTTCATTAAAAATTAGGAGACGAACTACCGTCTGTACTGCGATCTACTGTTGAAGTTGATGACTGGTATAATCTTGGTCTTGAACTTACTATACGTCCTCATGAGTTAGATATAATCGCAAAAGATCATCCTAATCAGAATGAAGTTTGTAAACGTGTGATGTTTCAGCGCTGGTTGGATACTGGAACTGCATCCTGGTCCAAACTCATTGTTGCTTTGAAGAGTCCTCTTGTAAACAAATGCGGAATTGCTGATAAGATTGCTATTGATCACCCAAGTAAGTATGTGGGACAATATCTTGATTGTCTTGTGAAGCTATGTGTTATTTCACAATACAATATATACACTGCAGGGTAATTGATGATATATATAAAAGTGTATGGTATCATATGTAATTATCTGTGTATTACATGTAGAAGTGATAGATTGTGCATGATTTGTGATGTCATTTGTACATAGTAAATCTATCATGATATTCAAAGCTTGGTTAAGTTAAGAGTTGATAGACTTGGTAACAAGGAATAATTTAAGATGATTGTTTTTGATTGTTGGCGACCTTTAATTGTTTGCCATAGGTTTTTTTCATGGTTGGGTGTTGTTTGAATTTAAATTATATATTTTTAGCTACCTTTCATGGTATACAACAACATGTGTCCACTCAAAGTCACACAGATACATCTGAAGGGACAAGTGATAGTGAGTTTGTATATATACATGTACATTTACATACTGTCATTTTATATCAAGTTTGAACCTGGGGGCCAAAAGCCCGAGGGTGATACATGATTTTTCAAAACTTCCGAATTGGCAAGTGTATTAGATTGATGAACTGTGATACATATGATACATGTATGAATAATAATGGTGGTTCATACCTGTTAGATATCAGTCCGCTATATTGAAAGCCAATGGCACTAGATTTAAAATGTATATTTTAAACTCTAAACCTGATATGAGGTTTATATACAAAATATAAACCTACATGCCCCATTTAAATTGTATGTGCTATGAATCAAGATATATATATATATATATATATATATCAGAGAGTATGGTAGTACTCTCTATGTAGGGATGACCCGGAAAAAAAATGGCCACCCATGCATTTCAATTGCAAGTGGTAAGCTGAAATCTCTGTTAATATATACAGATAAGTTAAAATATACATAAAGCTTATAATACTGAGTAATTGTATGACTAAAAATACCTTTTAGATGTCCAGAGATCTTTGTTAATGTAGAGATCCGGCGAAAAAATGAAATGAAAGAGTACGTAGTGATATATATTATTATACTGAGTCATTTAAAAATAGAATCAAAACAAGAATAATATAGAAACATGTTCAAAAATGAAAGAGGATGTAGGAATTGTAATAACAAATAATTATAATATTGCAGTAAATTTTGAGCCTTCTGGAGACCGTTCCTACTGTAAACAAAACAGAATAGTCATCACGTATTTGATCAAAATTCTTTAAAAATAGAATCAAAACAAGAATAATAAAAAACATTTTTAAAAATGAAAGAGTATGTAGGGATATATATCAAAACCGAAAAAGCACAGGAACAAGATGGCTTTGGCAGCAAAATGAAATACCACTTCCACGTAACAACCGTACATAAGTATACACAACTTAAGGCAAAACACAAAGAAGTGATACTTATGTACGGTTGTTATGTGGAAGTGGTATTTCATTTTGTTGCCAAAGCCATCTTGTTCCTGTGCTTTTTCGGTTTTGATATATATCCCTACATACTCTTTCATTTTTTAAAATGTTTTTTATAATTATATATTTATATAATTATATAATTATAATTATATAATTATATATAATTTATATAATTATATAATTATATAATTATATTATGGTGACATCATCCCTTTGATGTGGTGAGTTCTATATGTTGTATAGAGACCTTCCATGTACTCACTGTGCAGAAGATGTCACCATCATACAATATATTGTATATAGTATGCTAATAGGTCCTATATACTAAATATAAGGACCCTTGTTTTGTGTATATAGGACCTATTAGCATACTATATAATATACATATATATAATTATATATATATTTATATATATATAATATATATATATATATATATATATATATAATTATATATATATATATATTATATATGTAATTATAATAATATATAGACCTTGTGCACAAATGCATTTAATTGAAAATGACACGATAATACACAAAAATGTGGCATCTATTATTTATTATGTTGACATTTGCTATATTCTCTCGACTGCAACCAGAAAGGCGATTAACTCCGACAGTCTGATAATTCCCAAGTGGAATTGAACAACATATTATCTGCACATGATTGTGACCACTCTTTTTATGCAGTAGAAAAATACATTCTTTTGCCACTCATGTCACGAAAAATGTCCGGAATGTGAAACAATTTGAAACCTTCTAACGTTAACTGCACAAGGTCTATATATAATTATATATTATAATTAAATACATTACACAATGATAGAAGAAAATTGTGTCTGAAATCAGGTATTATTGTAAAAATCTGTATTTCATTCTTGTGTGGTGAATTACGCAATTAAACTTTAGGATCAATTATTGTAACTGTCTTAGTTAGTACTGCGATGCCATGCATTCATAAATTTCTAAACTCTACATTGTCAGTATTATTAGAAACCCATTGATCAGTTAACACAAATTGCAGCATTCTAAACAAGGACGATATTGTTATAGATACTTATTACCATGTTATCATGTTATCATGATTTTTTATTGAGCCGTACACTGCTGAAGAAGACCTTCAGGTTGAAACATTCAGTTTTTATTAATAATTTTTTTTATTAAAAAAGAAAAATTCTACTGTGTTAATAATGATTGCTTGGTGTCCAGCATTCAGCAATCTCGGCTCACTTTATCAAGCCTGAAACACAACAGTCTATTATAGTTATTATTTTGACTACCTAACTCTCCTTACCTTTTAAAGGATCTTATAGAACTAAATATATTTAGTTAGAATAGATTGCTATTAATTCCAGTTTCTACATACCAGCTTTCTAGTTTCTTTCTTTCTTCCTGCTGCTGCAGCAGAGCTAGAGCGCGCGGTTGTCCGTTCTATAAACGCCATGCCCATAATTGACCAAAGCCCTGGGAATGACACAACTTCCTTAAGTACGTATACAACGCATAGTCGCACAAGTGGACACAAGAAAATATATATAATATATATAGAGATTCAACCCCATAGAAAGCAATCATAGGGATGGCCCTACAGGCCATAAAATCTACAATAAAAAGGACAATATTGCTTTAGATGTATATTGAAAGGACAATGATGCATTTGATAATTATGACTATATTTCCACTTTTTTTATTCTCTCAGAAATCACATCTGATGATCTCCATTGTTCAGCACTGAATGATTACCTTCGGCAGTTCTATTTAAATCGCTCTAAACAAACTGAGAGAGACTGGCCGCTACTCACTAACGTAAAACTCATTAACGCAAATTTAGTAGATACTCTTAAATCAAATGATCAGTTAACACAAATTGCCAAGCATTCTAAACAAGGAAAAGTAGATAGCATCCTTTATGATAACCAAAATCATTATATACCATTGAAAGAGATTGCCATGTTTGATGCTCCTCGAAAAGTTATTGTTATTGAAGGTGCTCCAGGAATTGGAAAAACTACCATAGCCAACGAAATTTGTCGAAATTGGGCCAATTATACATCATTCAGAGAATATTCGCATGTTGTATACATCCCTCTTCAGTCGCCATTACTTCGATTAGCTGAGTCCATTGATGACCTCATTAAATACTATGGCAGCGAATTCACACATGATCTAAAATCCATCTCAGATACGTTCGGGAAAGATGTGCTTTTTATTTTGGATGGCTGGGATGAATTGAGAAAATCATGCAGAGATGACGAAATGTTTTATCCTAACTTCATTCGAGGAAAATACCTTCCAAACTGTAGCATAATAATCACCTCTCGTCAATCAGCAGTTCTTGAGATAAGAAAATATTCAAACCGGCTTCTTACTATTGTTGGGTTCACTGAAGAACAAGTTAAGCAATTTATTCGCTTAAATTTGGAAGATGAAGCTGAGAAACTAATTCAGGAGTTGAAAGATTTTCCAAATGTCATGAGTACATGCTATGTAGCTATTAATTTAGCAATAATTTGCTTTGTTTATGAAGATGGAAAATGCCTTCCTCCAACTCTGACAGAAATATATGAACTGTTTGTTATACATGCTGTTAAGCGTCATGCAAAGAAAGGTAAAATGGCTGTCCATTCAAAAGATTTCTATGAAACGGATGCATTAGTTAATTTTGATAAAAGTGTGAATGAGATCTTGAACAGTCTTGGATTGTTGGCTTTGAATGGCATTTACAAAGAAGACTTTAGTTTTTCCAAAAAAGACCTTCAAGATATATGCCATGTAGATGAATCTGAAACTGAATTTGACGGGTTTGGACTTCTCCAATTTTATCAAATCACCAAAAGAAGTGGGGCACAATCATTCTGTTATTTTCTTCACTTAACAGTGCAAGAATTTTTAGCAGCTTACAGTTTGTTAGGCATGGAGGAAGCAAATCAAGGGGAGTGGCTAATGAATGTATTTAGTATTGAAAGATGCAATGTCGTGAAGTTTTTCTGTGGATTGGATAAATTTATTTCTAGACCGTCACGTAGTATTATCTGCAATGATAAGGAAATAGTTAATTCACTTATCACACTTGAATGCATATATGAAGCACAGAGTGAAGATATGTGTCAAAAAGTAGCCAAAAAACGTCGCTGTAAATTTGTATTTGATTCAGATATTCAAATACAGCCATACCAAGCTCTGGTCTATAGTTATGTGATGAGGAATTCAACATCAACAGGTTGGGAGCTCTGCTGGAAGAACCGCACCATTGAAGAGCATCAACTGAGGATATTATATCAATGCATTCAAGATTCACCAGAAGAAACTTTAATAAAAAAGGTTTCGGTGATAAAATCATCAGTGTCATCCCCCTCGAATGCTAATTGGTTTTCCCAAATCATTAGTGCACAAAATATTTCTGAATTAACTTTATCTGATGTACAGTTAAGTGAGGAATCCTTGCATTTACTTTTAAAAAGTTGTTATTCGCACAAAACACTAGTGATCATACGACTTCACCACTTTTATCTTACAGAAACAAGTTCACAGATTTTAGTTTCCATCCTTGCTGAAACAAAAACACTTTGTTGTTTAGATGTCAATGAATGTACATTCATGAACGGTTGTTATCGGAATATTATTCGTGGTTTAATGAAGAACCAGAAACTACATCTCCCAAAATATTTACAATACGAACTTCAAGAGTTAATCCAGAAAACAGAACTAACTCCAAATGTCCTCAGTCAAATTTCATTTACATAGTACATAAAAACAACAATAATTTGCATAAAATGTTTATATGCCAAATTCTTTTTCAATTATACATTTCAGACATTTTGCTGCAAGGGGAGGAATGATCTTATGTTACCTGTTGGTGGGAATTCTGACTTGTATAATAGTCTTGTTCATGTATGATTCATATATACAAGGGTCAGGCTATAACTACATATCGTAAAAGGAGAACATTTCTGGGGTAACTAATAGAATTTAGCTTCTGTGGAGCCAATGCAATTGTGATGATGACTTCAAATTGAATTGAGCTATATACTGAAATTGACTGCAAAATGTATACTTTTACGATTCCACCTTTGAAATGATAGTGCTATATAAACAGTAAATTAGAGACTTATTCTTGGTTATAAATAGTAAGGTCCATGAAGATATTTTTTTCATCAGAGAGGGTACAAAATAATTATTATAATCTTTTTATATACCCTAACATATAAAGTATTAGAAACACACAGCAAAGAAAGAACATGTAGCTAGAGATATCAAAAAACATATTGTACCAAAATACGATTGCTGGATTAATATTAAAATACTCATGTATATATTAATTCTTTGTTTTTGTTTTATTCTTAAGTTATGTTGGGTTAATTGTTGTGATCAATGCAGTTAGTTGAATTCTGTTACTAAAGCACCATCCCAAACTTGTTTCGGTACTTTTTTGGTTTTAATATATTATATACATGCATGCTCTCACAAAGCACCAGCTTACCCAGGGCAACATGCAGTGGGGTCATTTTGTTTGCTCGGGTTCCAGTCAAAAGAGGGAGAGCACTGAATTTGACATGATTTAATCCTACGAAGCGCTTGGGGACCCGGTAAGCAAGTTGGTAGAAGTAGTACTCTATGTAGGAAAGGAGCCAAGTTTGGGGTAGAGAAAGTGAACAGTGGCCAAAATATATGCAATAGAGACGTCAGTGTTGGAAATGGGAAGAATTTTGAAAACAAGCTCAGTCCTCTAAGGGTTAAATCATCACCAATGTGACGTCACTATTGCAGCTGCTAATATATTTCCACTTAAATTGTGTTACTGAATAAAAATACATGGGTTTAAAACAAATAATAGTATATAATATAGTGATAAAAAGTTATCGTTTAGATGTAGTTGAAACAGTTATGAGGTGCTTACACTTAGGGAACTCTAAACAGTGTGGTAGGTCATATAGTTCAACAGTCCAGTTTTCTAGCTGAAGGTATAGCACTACTGTGTTGGTTGGTGATATTATCAATTAGTTTAACAAACATTTTATTTAGTTATGCACAATTTAAAAAGAAGCATTGCTTGTAGAGGGGATGGGCTGGCCATGTATATATTGTGTGCAGAAATATCCCAAGAGTTTAAGAAGCTATACTTGTGTATATAGAAGTTGTTAGTTGTGGTGTATGAGGTTTACACTATTCCTCAGATCTGACAGTGTTAGCTAATAACTGTTAATAGACTTACTACTGATATTTATGTCTAGGCCAACTTTTTGTTAATGTTATGTATCAATGGACTTTTGTTATTATTCAGAGTGATCATTTTATTATTTTTAAAGTGTGTAGTGTGTTCAGTTGAGTTAAATAAGCTAAAATTAATAATTATATATTAGCTACAAGAACACTACATTAGTATATTTTTTTACTAATGATGATGTATCTGCTGCATGTATATATATTATAAGTATCTAATAAGGATATTATGGGTGGATTTATTTGATCATTAATATTCATGATAGCAGTCCATTTATTCATCGATCAAAACAAATCCACCCATAATATCCTTATTAGGTACTTATAATATTCATGTTAGCAGCTATTTATTCATTGATCAAAACAAATCCACCCATAATATCTTTATTAATATTCATGTTAGCAGTCATTTATTCATTAAAGATTAATAATTAGCTAACATTTCAAGAATGAAAAAAACACATGAGGATATCAAAACCAAAACGAACAAGATTTGGATGGTACCTTAGCAACAAAATTAAACCACTTACATACAACAACCCATAGGCGTAGCTAGCACAGGGCCAACCTGGGCTGTGACCCAGGCAATAGCAGTGAAATCTCCTTATCTGGGCGGTGTGGGACCAAGAAGAGCCCGTATCTTTGAAACTGCCTGTGACTTCAAAAGCAGCTGAACTTAACTCCTAATTACAGAATTGTGGTCCATGTTTACAGTTACATTGTTGAATCATGCAAATTTTGGTGGTTCATGACTTGGTAAACAGTGCATTGTACAACTGAATCATGAAAGAAACTATATAGAGGTTATGCACAAATGCGTAAATGCATAGCAACCGTGAATGCGTTGCTAGGGCGCCATATTGAGTGGCAAAAGCAGGCGTGGATAAGCATGTCCAGCTACTTCAAAGAGAAGATACTCACAAAATTGACTGGGATGCTTGGAGGAATAGAGGACCCGTATGCATTTAACAAGGGAGACAGTGTCAAGCATGATGAAAGGCTATGGCCATGTGTTGAATACCCTGACATTTATAACTATCTAGTGACTACTCCTAGCAGCTATATTTACCAAAGATCAACTGAAGGCTTATAAGAGTTTAGAAGCATACAAGTATGTGGTGGATGGATGGGTTTCTGATGTTCAACTTTATCGTTCGACAGCTAAGATAACAGGTAAAATAGTGTGTGTTGTAACAGGAAATGTCAAACATTTTCAGAAGTTGTCTGTAGCTCCATCGCATCCATGGGTTGCAGTTGAACCCAATGGTAATGTTGCTCAAGATAAAAATAAAACTGATGACAGTTGGTGCTCTTGCAGAGGTGCTGAGTCTGGAGAAATGATTATGTGTGACAACTCCACTTGCGACATACAATGGTTTCGTGTCGACTGTCTCGAATTAAAAGCTGTGCCAAAAGGAAAATGGTATTGTCCTAACTACAGCACCAAAAGAAAGCAAAGAAAAAGATCACTGAAAAAGCTATAGTTTGTTATAATAAAAAAATAATAATAATAATTTCTATAATTATAATAATTATTGAGAAACATAATAATTACCTGATAATGATTATTGTATGATTATTATAACTATTATATTATTCAAATGGTACAATTGAATCGCAGCAATTACATAGTACACAACAAATTGTAACTACTTTATTTATCATACTATTTTCAGATGATGAGTCACACATGATGGTATTGATGGTAGCACTCCTCCTATATAGATAAGTATATTTTTGTCTCAATGACTCTTTCCACGCATCCATGGCTGATCTGTGATATAATTAATAGTATTTGTTGCCTTTTCTATTCCAGTCTGTACTTCCGTATTTGTTCCCTTTTCAAGAGATTCACATGGAGTTCACTTGAGTCATCATCAGTCAAGATCACTAATCATAGCACATGCTTTTCTCCTAATTGTACTCCTGTCATACCTGATTAAATCCACACTCAATTTTCTTTTAGCTGGAGAACTAATGAAACTAAATATAGTAGGAATATAAGCAGGAGAAAGGATAGTCTCGCGTAGCCAGCCCCTCCCACTCTTCGTTAGAGTGGGAGGGGCTGGCTACGCGAGACTAGAGAAAGGACATCATCACACTTCCTTCCACCAGCAAAGTGATCACTGCACAGCCAAGAATACTCACTAGGTTTCCAGTTTTTCCGGTTAATAGCTGATATCCACCTTGCTCTACGTTCCGAGTTTACAGGAAACCGATAAAAACTCACTGTGGAACCTTTTTTGGAGGGATTACAGCAACCGATAGCACAACAACTCTTCTTTTTGCCACTCAACATGGCGCCTTAGCGACGCATTCACGGTTGCTATGCATTTATGCATTTGTGCATAACCTCTATACATTACATCACGTTCACATAACAAGTGATCATGTGTGTGAACACGCCCCATCAAAAACTTTTTTATTTATAACTATCAGTTTTTTGGCCCTGCCATCACTAAACACTCAGTTACGCCACTGCCCAAGACTAGTATCTACAGCAATAAAATAATTATCTAACAAGTTTTTAATATAATTATAATCATACTTATTCTTTTTACGAACTGGAAACCATTGAAAAGCAGGGTGGGGCGACGGAGTGCACAGGGAATGCGTAGGCGTTTCGCATATGCAGCGCATGCACTGGTCAACCTGTCCCAGCATGCATGTTGATTGCGCATGCGGCGAGGCGCAGCGCGATATAATTATGCCCGAATTTGACATTTGAGAAATTTTACAATCTCAAAAATGAATGTCAAAAAATCCCATTCATAAACCAAATAGAGCAAATGAACATATTAACTACTTGAACACAAAAGAAAGATTGTAATTATATATGTATAGATTTTAATTAACAGGAAGCATCACACATTAACATTATAGACATAAATCCATGTATTCAGCTAACGACACCAGAACATGGTTCAACATCTCAACTACTTCTCAAAAGCAAGGTCTTTCATCAGGATTCTGATACCAACACGATGTCCTTATAGAGTAACTGAGAAAAGAATTGTGTGTATGATAGAATCATCATTCATATAATAGCTAAACTAACATTTCCTGAGAACATACAGAATTACTTGGCTTGTTGAGTCTTTCTCTAGTAGAAAGAAGTTCGACGACTTCCTTTGGACTGAGTGTAGGATATGGCATTATACCCAGGCTGAATATTTCCCGACATACTAATCCATATGACTACTAGAAAGAGAAATGGTATATTTAACTTGATCATTGTTAAAATGATTCACCAACCACATCTGTTTAAGAACTCATCATTAATACTCTCCAATGACATCCATTTTTTTGGTAGTTTTATAGAAGAGGCTTGTCGATAGTAGTGAGTGAAGTAGATACACATGTATCTTCAGCTAGTCCAAAATCTGCCACCTTTATTATTCGAAATCCTATTAGAACAAAATACATTATATTTTGTACATGTATAACTATATATATATATATATATATATATATATATATATATATATATATAATTATATATATATATAATTGGAATTATATATCTATCATACATGCAGTTTCTTGTTGCAAGACCTCTGTGCACAAATTGTTTCTCTGCTAGATACGTCATGCGCATTAGCTATTCGTAGACACATGGAGAGTAGCTGCTTTCTTGTATTCAAGATAATGTCTTCCTCTACATTCTCAGACACAGTCAGGTTAGGTCTCTCCCTCTTTAGATAAGATAGAAGACTGCCTTCACTCATCGAAGGTGTTAGAATGTAAGGAGCATTTCCAAGATATTTCATCTTTACACTCTCTAGTAAAATACTATTCATATCAGATTTGGTAAATGCTCCTGTGTATGTATATATGAGTGAAAAAAATTAAAATTACTTGTCTTAATGCACATCATTCATGGTTGAATTTAGACAAACCTTTGAGTGTTTTAACAGCTACTGCTTGTGGCATGCTGTTGAGGTCTGATTCATGTGTGAGAAGACCACGATATACAATACCAAATTCACCTGTAACAAGAAATTAATCCTGATGAGAGGTGACTGGATAGCTAACAAAACATTTGGCAATAAAAATGTTTCTTTGAACGATATTTTGGTTAATGATGACAAACATGTATAGGAAAGGTTATACTAGAGATATATTCAACAACAGTTTTATACCATTTTGATTAGATGAGCTCGTTTCAACATGTCTAAGTAAAATGATTAAAATCATTATACAGTACATATTTCATTTTCTATAGGCACAAATGACTGGTCTTAATGCTTACCTTGACTTAACTCTATTTCTCCAACATTTTAGTCTGATTAACAAACTTATAAGCAAACATAATAGTATTGTAATGATAACTGTTAATATAGTTATAGTAATGGTTAAAGATTGTTCATCACCACCTTTAGTTTGTGGTAAAAGGATGGAAAAAGACTAGTGAACTTAGAACACTGTTATGAACATCATTATCATTACTACTAAAGAGTGAAGTGGAAGGAAGAGTCACATCTGGGTTACTTGTCCAAGTGACAGTTAGTGCGGTCCTATATGTGTGCATGAACGTCCGTCCGTGTGTGCGTGCGTGTGTGTGTGTGTGTTTGTGCGTGTGTGTATGTGTGTGTTGTGGGTGTGCCCATTGTTTGTGAAGAAAGTGGTTACAGAGGTAGCCTTAATGTACTTGCCAACTCTCCGACCAACCAATAAACACTGTAGACAGACCTGTTTCTGTCTACTGGATGATGGATCTGTTATAAGAGTATCAGACCACCAGTTCTTACTTCCAACACCCCATCATTGGTTGGACTTTATTAAACCAAAATACTACATTAATATGCTCTTCAATTGGTAAATGTTGGCTTAGCAGCTGAGATTGGGATTCTGGTGACCAAATTGACTATCATGGGTCATCAGTACCACAGCTATATCTCTTCCCTCATTATGTGTTTTACTTTATCTAAACGTTCATGTATATATATATATATATATATATATATATATTCAAATGTGTTGATGTTTTGGTAACACTGGACTAGTTATTGCGGATAGTCTGGTCTTGAAAACCAGAAACGGGGGTTAAAGATATCTTTGTGGGATTCCAACCCTCCCCACTCTATCCAATTTTTTATTTTATTTATTTATTTAATTTTTTTTAAATTAAATTTATATATTTTTTATATTTCATTTTTTTCTTCTTGTTGTTTTCCATTTATGGCTTTGGCTTATTTTAAATTTATATTTTATTTGTTATCCTGTGTACCAAGTCATCAAATTGTAATATTAACAATGAAATAGTGATTAGAGCTAGAGGGGGTGTACTATAGGGTATCAATCTATTCTCTACATTATTGGATTATATTGGATTTGAAACTCACCTTTCCATTTTCTTGTGTAGCTGCACATGTTTCCCTTGTGTAAGCTTGTGGTTAAGTATTCAGACTTAGGGGTGGGTATTTATTATTAAAGGCACAATTGTGTGTGTGTGTGTGTGCATGTATGTACAGCCAATCAGATATTACATATCATCATGTCTAGGCTACTTTAGGGGGCTTCCTCACCCCTACAGTTATAGAATGCCCCTATTTTTCAGTTTTTACACTATTTACACTTCTATTTTAATGATAATATTGGTAATGAAAAGGACATAGTTTGCTGACCTTCATGTCTCTTTAGAGGTATTGTATGACATGCAAAAACATATAACTGACATTATAACTGACATTATAACTTATAAATACGTAATTACAAAGGTTAATTTTTTTAGAACTTCTCAGAAATATCCTTCATTTTTATTAGTCGTGATTGACAAAAGTAATATTTATATACATCACTATTTTCACTTGCATGGACAGATTTCGGTAATATCAATCTAGACCGTCATGTAGTATTATCTGCAATGATAAGGAAATAGTTAATTCACTTATCACACTTGAATGCACAATTATATGAAGCACAATGTGAAATAGCTATGTGTCAAAAGGTAGCCATAAAACGTTGCTATGAATTTGTATTTGATTCAGATATTCAAATACAGCCATACAAAGCTCAGGTTGGGAGCTCTGCTGGAGGAATCGGACCACTGAAGAGCATCAACTGAGGATATAATATCAATGCATTCAAGATTCACCAGAAACTTAAAAAAGGTTGCAGTGATAAAGTCATTAGTGTCATCTCGCTTGAGTGCTATTCTGTTTTCCTAAATCATTAGTGCACAGAATATTTCTGAATTAACTCTATCAGATGTAAAGGTAAGTGAGGAATCCTTGCATTTACTATTAAAAAGTTGTTATTCGTACAAAACACTAGTGATCATACGACTTCACTGATTTTAGTTTCTATTCTTGCTGAAACAAAAACACTTTGTTGTTTAGATGTCAATGAATGTACATTCATGAACAGTTGTTATCAGAATATTATTCACGGTTTAATGAAGAACCATCTCCCAGTATATTTAAAATTTCAAATTCAGAAAACAGAACTAAATCCAAATGTCCTCAGTTAAATTTCATATACATAGTACATAAAAACAACATTTATATAACAAGGATCAGGCTATGACTGACTATGTCTGACATATCGCAAAAGGAAGAAAATTTTGGGGTAACTAATAGAATTCAGGAGTTTCTGTGGAGCCAATGCAATTTGATTGGTTATGTGATGATGACTTCAAATTGAATTGAGCTATATACTGAAATTGACTGCAAAATGTACTTTTACGATTCCACCTTTGAAATGATAGTGCTATATAAACAGTAAATTAGAGACTTATTCTTGGTTATAAAAAGTAAGGTCCATGAAGATATTTTTTTCATCAGAGAGGGTACAAAATAATTATTATAATCTTTTTATATACCCTAACATATAAAGTATTAGAAACACACAGTAAAGAAAGAACATGTAGCTAGAGATATCAAAAAACATATTGTACCAAAATACGATTGCTGGATTAATATTAAAATACTCATGTATATATTAATTCTTTGTTTTTGTTTTATTCTTAAGTTATGTTGGGTTAATTGTTGTGATCAATGTAGTCAGTTGAATTCTATTATTAAAGTACCATCCCAAACATTATTTCGGTGCTTTTTTGGTTTTAATATACATGGATGCTCTTACATTTAAGATTTCTGGCATAATGCATGATTAAATACATGAGTGAGTCTTATCTTAAAATACATTAGCACTAGTAAACTGGTATTCCCTGCATAAAAGTAACTGGTTAGTTGTATCCTGGAGAGGATAGAATTTCTTAAGGATTTTTTGTTACTCTGATAAATCACGCTGGGCCTAAAACAACTGTAGTAGGCAAATGGTAGTGGCACCATATTGGCCATGCCAGAAAGATGCCGGGAGTAGTTCAGCAGTTGATCTATACTAGCTATAGAAATAATAATAATAATATAATTATATATATATATATATAGGCATCATGTGAAAGTTTCAAAAAGTATATAGAATTGATCGTGATGGAATTCCCACCAGATCCAAAACTTTGTAATTTAAAACACAATTTTTAAAAAATAATCATATATGATACTATAGAATTACATTAACTTAAAAATATAGCAGATGAAAATAATATAGATCATTTCTTTTTGTAGTACTATCAAACTGTCGTGTAACCTTGTTGTGGATGGCAAGAATTTCACAAGGTTTGTGCTTTACAGGAAAATCATTGAGTAAAATATCTGCTTTATACATACCGGCATTTCTTGGAGTATAATGTATTTGGATATGGTTAATACCTAACTTAATCACACTATATTTGACAGAATGAGATAAAAGAGGTCCAGTGAATTCAACCTTTGCATTTCTTATTGTTCGATCTGCATACACATTAATGACATTATCGATGCCAACAAAAGCAAGTGTCAGTTTTTTGTTATTTAAATATGTTGAAGGTAGTCGATCAATTGGAGATCTAGTATCAACAATATGATTTTCAATTTTAATACTACATTGAGCATAACCTTGACCACTTGTCATTTCCAAAGGAGTTTCTGAAACTACCTTATCATTATATACTCCAGGAATATGAGGTACATAGCTGATGTTGAATTTTCCATTCTCTTCACATTTGACATCTGATAAATGTTCGCTGGATACACCAGGCATTGCCTTTGTAGTATCAAATTCAAGTTTGGCTTTATCATTTGTTAGGCTATTAACATTGACTGGATTGCCAACATTGATGATGTAAGGAGAATATTTTAGAACTTTTCCTCCATATTTGATATTGATGACATGATTACCCTGCTCTTGAGGAGTGTATTTAATTCTATATGAATTCTCTGCCAGTGAAATTACTTTTATTAGTATATCTTTGCCTATAGGGTCTGTAATAGAAACATCTAAATCAGCATGCCCTGCTTGTTGTACATCCACATCAAAAAATGTTTCTGCCTTAGCAGGGATAGACTGCATACCAGGTCCAGTTATGACTATCTTATGGAGATCAATTGCAGAAATTTCACGAGGTTTATCTTCCACAGGAAAATCATTGAAAAACACATTTACTCTGTACATACCTACATGTCTTGGAGAGTAATGTACCTTGACATGGTTTCCGTCTAATTTAATTAAATTCTGTTTAACCGGAGGAAATCCATTAGGTCCCGCGAACTCAGCTGTTACTTCTCCTAGTCCTGCTTTCTCTGTGTAGACATCAATGACATTGTCATTATTAACAAAAGCATATTGAAGCCCCTCACCATCTAAACATACTCCATCTGGATTACCAATCAGTACTCGGTAGAGGTTTTCTGGAATTGCTTCATTATCAAACATAACCTTTACTACATAATAACCAGGCTCCACTGGTATATAAGTACCCTCATAAACTTTTGATTTAAATTTTGGCTCAAATTCAATATTCCAAGAATCGCCTGATGGTGTTTGAACTTTTGCAGTAACACGAGTAATCTCAGAGTCATAACAATCGACTATAATGTTGGCTGGTTTTCCCACTCTTGCTCCAACTCCTGTTATACCCAAACCACTGACAGTGATATTTTTAATGTCCTTTTCTGGTCCAATGGGTCCTCCTTTTTTAAGTTTCGCCTTTGGAAATTGAGAGAGGTATGTCATCATACTTGACTCATCCACAAGAGGATTTACCATGTCTTCTGGATCTAGAAGCTATGGAAAAAAAAGTGTATGAACCTATTATTGATGGAAATACACAAGTTCAGCATTGTTTAATGTACTATATTTGTTACAAATAAACATCAAAATGGTATCATTTTCAATAGTAAACTCGAAGAAATGGCATATCACACAGAGGTGACATTAAGGTAATTTCCTGTACAATGAACATAATTATATCAGCTATTAAAATTAAAACGTCACTTATAAAATTGATATTAATTATTGTTAAACATAATAACTATTATTTTCATAGCATGACGATATTTCTCTTTGAGCTCTAAACATGAAGTACCAAAAAACTGTTCTTAAATCATTTTCTATTGATATGTTTTTAGTTCAGATTGAAAATAAAACTAGGCTTTCTATCTGTATACAACCAAACTGTTCATAAAAAGACACTAGGGTTCAGCACTTATCCCCTTATATCACCATACTGCCTATCACCACCCTATTTAGAATGCTTTCAGGAGCTCTGCCTTCCTGATATGAAAATAGACAAAATTACAACAAAAAAAACTGTGCTGACATAATTAAGGACATTGTTTTAAGTTAAAGGTCACTGTACCTCATCGTTACATATGTATAATAGGAGTACTAAATGTAATGTGACAGTGTGGTCAATATAAAAACTGCAGTACTACAACCAATGTTAAACTATAGTAACACTATTCTGATCAATTAGATCATAGAATTTGTGGAATATAACAAGTCAGAGTTCCCTGTGAGTGTTGCAATAAAGCCAACCAATCAAATTAATCGTTATGCACACCGTTGCTAAGGAACACCGCCTTGTGTGCAGATTTAGGTAGTTAGGTGCTAGGTTACTCAGTACAGATCTAGTTGTGTGGAGTCTAGAGAGAGTTATAGTATATATAGAGTTTGTTTTTTGCTAGTAGATTTTGAAAGTCGCTATTATAGCAGAGGATAGATTTGAGAGACCTCTTAATAGTGAACAAATGTGATAAATAATTTAACAGCAACATTACAGCAATACATAAAGGAAAGGAAGACAAGAGATGGGGATTCTTCACCCAAAGAATCTTGACTTTCCTCAACCATGGCAGGTACTTATGATGGTATAATGAAGCAGCTCACTACTTCTGGTGTAGGAGCAAAGACAAAGGAAGCACAACCACTTACAAGTGAAAAAGAAGACATTTTGTGGACAGAGGTGGAAATAACATGTCGGACATGAGACAATAGCTGACGATTTAGCCTGTTTGTCTGAGCAAATCTCAATTTGCTTGGACATTTTGTCCTTGCAAAAAATAAGTATGACAAAAAAAGAGTGAAATTTAAAGGAATGCTCTCACAGGAATAGTAAACAATCTGTAGCATTTGCCAATACACTTGCCCCACAATTCAATTTTAAAATCTGATTGGTTGATTTTATCATGTGGCTGGAGTAATTAATATAGTTAGCTTTGCTCTATAAGTTGCAGTCAGACCAAAATTTGAAAGGCATCTGATCAAAAATCCCTTTGTTTAGACGTGTTGTCCTTGCAAATTTATAGTCTTATTTCCACCTCTGGTGGGGAAAATGAATGTTTAGCATAGAAACTACAGACAGTATCTGAATTCAGTCTTCTGGTATAATTGTAAGTACTTTGGTTTGAGGGGAGACGATAATCATGGAAATCTAGAAGTGGAACAGTATTCACTTGTATCTGATGAGCATTAAACATATATTCATTCAAGGTGTTCTGGAATGTAGTAAGACTCATCGTAACAAGGATTTGTGTAAATACAGTCAGCCTAAGCTGTGAATGTGCTGTGTGGTGTTTCTCCTCTCTGAATATCTTGCTCAGATTACACCATATTCTACTGAACAGCTTATAATGAGACAAACTGGACATGGAAGCAATGGTGTTCGTGTATATAAAAGGCAACAGGATAAGGAAGTTTCAAGTATATTGCAGCCACCAGGAATAATTGCTCAGACCGTTAGACGTAGCGAAAAACAGAAAGCATGGAAAACTTATAAAGAACGTCTCTAAAGAACATCTCTCCACATAAAGATATGTGACAGATTCCTGTACTTCTGAATCTCAAGTGAGATGTTGATGGGCCTTCCAAAATGGATGACTGTCCTATACTCAACAACTTGTGAATGCATGACTACTGATCAAAAGTACATGTATATACATACGTACCTTTATGTAATGCATGGAGTTAACATCTATCAGAACTGAATAGCAATCATTAATTTACTTACTAATAAGTGATCACTTATTATTGAAGAATGATAAAAACATTTCCAATAAAAATGAAAGAAAATGTAGGGATGTCAAAACCCAGAAAGCATGCAAACAAGGTTAGGTGGGACCTAAAATTAAACAAACCACTTCCATATAACCCTACATAAGTACAGCTCTTTGTATTTTGCTTTATAGTGGTGTAAGTATATACCCCTCCTGCTAGTGCTAAAAGACCTCATGGGAAATCATAGTGCTTTCATGAAGCCTCAGAAGTCCCTGAGGCTACAACATATCCTATACATTGTATTTCATTGTTGATGTTATACCTGTGGTATTCCTAACCAGATATCAGCTAACGTCATGGCATAAGTGACATTTTGCAGTGCATTATTGGGATCCATGGAATCAGCTTCAGGACACAGACCAGGAGCACATGCATCCACTAATGCAGCAACAGCTGTTCCATCATTCCAATCTGATGTAAAATTCATAATATTTTTGTGTGGGATTTGTCTCTAAGAAATAAGGGAAACGAGTGTATTTTTTAATACTGCTGAACAATGAACTAATAATAATGTCAGAAAACCCCAAAAAGAGTTTGTAATAGAAATAAAAGTATATTACAAAGATACACATTCAAAGGCTTCAGTAAAAACAAATAGTTAAAATAACTAATTTAGTGGTTAGTACAGTTGCAAGTATTTAACAATTAGTTTGTTGCTCAGAATACATACATCTTATATCACAGATACTTTGTACTAATTATATTCAATTATAGATGAAGCACTATAATTTTAGGGTGCTGTCTACTCATATTTCATGTCAAAGTTTTATACTATTGTACATGTAATTGTATCTGGCCATGAAAAGGTTTTGTAAACCCGCAAACATTTAATTTATATATACCTTTTAATACTTGGTGCACATTATGTCATAGTAACATCATACATGTAGCCACATCATCCTCTATGACAATTGACAAACTAAATTGAAACTCATGCTATTCCTTGCAACTGTACTAACTAATAATAAAATGGTTATTTTAACGATTTAATTTTTACAGTGTATTTATTCATAAGCAACCTCAACACTGTTTCTCATTCGTTAGTGACCTCTGAGTGATAATAGCTATTCCACATAATGTACATTCATGAAAATTGACTGCGATCAATTCATCCATTTTGTATATGTAACTGCTAAAATTCCACATCTAACACTGATTACTACACCTGAATACCACATTTAATTGGCTTCATGTTCAAAACAGATGAATAGTGATTGCTTATATACATGTTCAATTGATAATTGCTTCCTCTAAACAGTTGCTTTCCACAAGTCACATAATTATTGTTTAACAGATCTATCATAAATGTATATCTTAGTTTGCTTTCACAACTCAATAGCATAATGATTTGGATTTTGCAATAGTTTCATGTAGGATATCTGAAGTGAGGACTCCATTTCTTTATAAATCAAAACCAAAGATACCAAAAACAAGACCATATAATTATGAAGAAAAGGTATCCCCATGCTTGCCATGCACATTAATTGACCAAGCCTCTATAATGACATAACTTCACAAAAGAATATAAACAGATAAATTATAGTTCACACCTGTGGGAAGGCAATCATAGGAATGGTCCTGCAGGTCATAACAAATTTGTAAAACAATATATAGCCCAGTATTAAAGCAATATTGGGAACAGAACAAGCTAACTAAATAATTATAGCTAAATGTATTGAAGACTACACTCATGACACATAATAAGTTTGAAACAAACAAATATTCGTCATAGATACCAAATGTCTTTGGCTTCCTGTGCACAATGATTGAATAGCAAGTGTTCAAAAGTAAGCATTTGTTCAAAATTATTATGAACCACAACTTCCATAAGTGTGGTTATCATAAACTGGGTCACTGAGTACCACCTTAATCACATGCATTCATTCATTCAAGTGGGTCATACCTGTATGTATTCAAGAAAAGCCTGTTTTATATGTTTCGGTCCATCATAATCATCATAATCATCATCAGTCTTGAAAGTCATATCAATCTCATAGTGTAGAATAAGTCTCCAAACTAATGTAAGGATCAGCTTTACATTACCCTTAATAATATTTGCAATTCCTGAGGGACAATGATAGAATATATGTGAAATAATTAATACATCATAATTATATAGATGTGTTTTAGCCATATGAATAGACAATTTGTTTATACAAGATAAGGTTATGCTCATACAAGATGAAAATAGCTACATGTACATGTATATACAGTACATGCAGTAACTTGGATAAGAAGTATAAATTTGACATTCATTGAAACACATCATACATTAACAATGAGAGGTTTAATGAATTGCATAGAATAGTACTGTAATAAATATATATTTATAATCTTCAAACAAGTTTTAGAAATTATACAGCTTCACATCTAGTAGCTGGTACATAAGTGTCATCAGATTAATAATTCTCATTTTGTATACAGTACTATGTACACATGTACTACAAAGAAACTTTTTGAATTTACATAGGCCAACAAAGGCGACATGTTAGCCTCATGAGCCATACTCCTCCCCCTTTTGATATCAATTGACTTTTTGTCCAAGCTAAGGAAATTTAGTTGAAGCTGATGGTATGCTATTAGTCTCAAGAATCTAATGTATCGCAAGAGTTGAAAATTTCCAGGAAACTGTGGCCAAGTTAACTACAATTATGTGATGTACAGATCTACATTAATCATATTGTAACATGGAAACTACTGAAGTTGCAAATGCTCACTTTGCTGTCTTGCTGCAACTAATGAAAAATTATGTTGGTGTCCATAACCTTCTTAGATAGTAGCTTTGTAAACTATATTCTTCGTTAGTTGCAGGAATATAGCACAAAGTGTGCATTTTAAAGTTCAGTATTCTTCATGTTACTATGATTAAATTGAAATCACACGATCCAAAGAATTTCATGGGTGCAATTTAGAAAAAAAGTGGGTGTGGCCAACCAAACATTTCCTGTGCACAAGCACACAGGATTAGCTTCCCCTCCAAACAACAATCTCTAGATAGAACCCCATACATATACAGTGACACTCGTTATAATTAACATCTATATATAATTTATAGTTATTAGTCTGACCAATATCTTCTCGACATATCCCTTCTTTGTGTATAAAATTAAATGCTATTTCCAGATTATCCACCTTCTGAGCTATGACAAGAGGTTTCTTGAAATAGGTACCTAAACATTTGTGGGAAAGAACCTCCAACAAAACTATAAGCAGTACTCCATCTTCAAAGTCAGCTGCTATACTATTCATACACAGTTCCTGGACTTTTAGATGTTTATTGATCCATCTGATAAATGTTTCTTCCTGGATTTTATCCATATCGACTTAGTCTGCTCATCATCCGGTATTACGTCATTGAAGACAAAATAATACTTATTATCAAAGAATTTTAAGGGTGTCTCCATTCACTGGACTGGATTACTGGACACCCTTAAAAGGGTGTCTCCACTGGACTGGATTACTGGACTAATTAGTGATGGGCGATACCGATACTCAAGTACTCGATACTTCGATTCCAGGCGCAGATGTAATGGCACCGAGTACAGGAATCAGAACCGAACACAGTCGATACCAAAGACCACACCCACTTAACGTTAATATTACTTAATAATTATTATTCTAAAAGCGCGCTGCGTTATTTAAAAATGACTTAAAATTAAAATTTTAAAATTAAAACAGGTTATGAAGATTGCAGTAATAATTAAAACACCGTCATGGTGGCACACAATCAAATTGCAAAGGCCTTGGCTTGCCACGCCCCAAAGTATTACTACGTGCGCATGCGCACTCTTTATAACTCGGTATCGTACTCGATACCATCGATACTGGGAAGAAAAGTAATCGGAATCGTATCGAAATCAAAATTGTGGTATCGCCCATAAATCGCCGTTAAATACGAGGGCGTTGTAATAAACACGCCTACTAATTTATAATTATATAATTAATTTATAAATTATTTTTAATTAATGTGTAAATTTATGTGTGAGAGGGGTTCATAAGCAGAACTCTCAAAATGTACACGACCGACTTGTTTTAAGTATTTAAAGTCCAGTAATCCAGTCCAGTGAATGGAGACACCCCTATTATAGTTATTATTTTGATTATCTACTCTCCTTACCTTTTAAAAAACCTTATAGAACTTTAGAAATATATTTTAGGTAGAATAGCTTGCTATTACGTTCAGTTTCTGCGTAAGCTACAAGCAACTTTCCTTCTTCTGGTCTGTACTACTCTGTACTGTAGAGCTCGAGCGGCGAGCGCGCGTTCTATTCGCGCCACGCCCATTAATTGACTGAGCCGCCCCCCCGAGAATGCAATGACGCAACTTCCTTAACTACGTATACAACGCATAGTCGCGCAATTAAAGTGGACACAAGAATAAAACATACATCGAACCCGTAGCCCGTGGGAAAGCAATCATAGGGATGGCCCTACGGGCCATAAAAAGAGAGTAAGAAAATCAAATCATTACGACTTGAGGTAGTGGACTGTATTCTCTCATTTATTAAATCATCATCATATAATTATTATAGTACTGATAATATTCAGACAAAGAGGAGTGCAGCCTATGGAGTAGTTATACAAAAAATGGTAATATATCATAAACATTGTAGTTATATTATAATTTTATAATAGTGATGAGGATATTGAAATGAAGATTAGTGAAGCATGTGGAATGTTTGATCAGAAGTCACATGACTCATCTCAGTAAGTAACAAACAAACTGATCATTCAGTAACAATATTGTTTGTACTATTTCAATAGAACATACGAAGAGATCAATATTATCTATGACACACCAGTCAATACAAAAGATGTACTCAAAACAACATCATGTGATGAAAATACTTATGAAACAGTACAAAATTGACGTTAAGTATTTTGACTGTTATAAAAACACAATAATTATGAAACTGGTGTTTAGTTTACATACAATCCCTTTATATGTATACATTAACACATAGTAAGTATAATAGTCAGTGTGTATAGACACTATTAAAATTACTTTCTGTTTTTTATATCATTTGTAATAATTAATATTATAACAATACATTATCAAATGAACATGTTTTATTATCAGTTTTCATAAGTGTTTGTGTTTGTCTCTCAAGATTCCTAAGATCGGTAGTAACAAAGGTAAGATCAGGTGTAGCTGGATTCATTGTCTGGAGTTCAACCAGGTATCAACCGACATTATCCATTATATTTGTAATGAACGGTGGCCTAATAGAAAGAAATGGAATACTGAAGTTTATAGGAGACTAACTTCTCATAAGATGAAACAAGAAAAGGATTATTAGTATATGAGGTAAGGAGAGCAAGAACTAAAAGAGGATGACCAGTAGATTGCCAAATGTGTCCTATAAATAATGAATAGATGGATAGATTAGTATGCACATTTACATGTTACCATATAGTAATATAGGTTAAGACGGTAAAGGGAATGGATCTGGGAACTAGTAAAGGAACAAAGAAAGTGATTACTATGGAACATACAACAAAGGTATTATTATTATATGATATAAAACTAATCAGTGATATATTATTTGTTATTATAGGATGGTAGTCATAAGATATTAGATGAATGTAGTTGACCATTAACAGGAAAGAACTGTGTGGATTGTATGATTACTGAAATGGTATGTGTACATATGTATAAACAGATATGTAATTATGTATGTACATGTTGTGCTTAGGGTGTGTTTAATATTGATAAAGAGAAGGGTCTGGTACTTGTTGAAATTTCAAAAGGGGTCACTATAGATATAAAACAAGCAACAGGTTGTTCATTTGAAGTGAGTTATTATAAACATTTACAGTTTATATGATAGGGTGTGTGTGTGTGTTATATAATATTTTCTTTTAACATCATCACTGAGTGAAATTGACTTATAAGGTATTATTATGTTCACAAACATTAATTTATAATATGATTGTATATTTTGTGTAGTATAATCATTATTAATTTAGTTATAATTGAGTTGGTTTGAGGATTGGAGGACTATCACTGTTAATCATATCTTGTTCAAGATGAATATATCATCAGTATTATATATAATAGTACTAGTAGTATGTTCATTATCAGAAATACAAGGTAGACCCATACCACCAGAAGGAGGTGAATATATTATCAAGTTGTCATGTATTATATTCTCAATACTATATTATTATAGTTGTATATTTGTGGGCTGAGTATCTTGAACTAGTATTACCAGACTACTATATGATTACATCTCAAGACTTCCCTGATATTGAGAGTGATGATGATGATGATGAATATCCTGAGGGTATTTGGTGTATGCATCATATTAGACGAACTTATGGAACCTTTTACTATCCTAATAGTACTGAAGTTGTAGTATGGACTGGAACATTTAGTAATGATAGGACAACAAATGATTACACTGGACCAGACCCAATATTTCAGGCTGAGCAGCTCGTATATACTATATTATTGAGAGATGAAGATTCAACAACACCAATAACATTATGAGGGTCTGTACAAATGTATCATTGATGATAGAACACTAGTAGTAGGAGTGTATGATAACAGTACATACAATGCTAACAGTGAGTTAATGATGAGTTGTGTAGTAATAGTATATAATATAACACTTCATTTCATAGCTGGTCCTAAAGCAGGAGATATGTCATTATCCCTGATCTCCACACAAGGATATATTGATCCTCCAGTATTTAACCTGAACTTCACTGTCACAAACGGACCTCCTACTGATGTCACATGTACAGGACCAAACTCATTTAGTATTGATGAAACAAGTGATGACTTGTCTCGTGAGGTAGTGAATGAGGGAACTGCTACACTGGTGAGAATGACAGTGAGGATGAGAGAGGAAGGTAACTATCAGTGTACTGTCTCTAATGCCCGAGTAGAGGATGGTACTATTAATGGTGTCACTGCTACTGAGGATAGTTCATCATTAACTGTAACAAGTTAGTGAAACAATATTAAATATGTTAGCAACTGACAGATTTGGAATATCAGACATATGTTGTCTACATAGATAAGTATTGACAAAAGTGGTTTGGAGATAATTAAAAAGACCATTAATTGATATTTAAGTCAGTATAATTATCTCATTAATATCACTGCAAAATAAAATTGATTAAATAACTAATGTGTGGTTTGTATACTGTTACAAGAATGCAAATTAAACATATATGTGTGTGTGTGTTTTTCTGTTCTTTGTGTATTTATGTATTTAACACATGTCATGTAGTATTATTCTTGTACCTTTGTCTCTTAACAGTGTTGTATAAGTATACAAAGGTTAGCTTTATTTCATTAAGTGATAAGAATAGAGTTGTTAGTTATTCAACTGATCATTATTAAAATATTGGGTTCAAGTCAAACCAACGTCTATTACACTTGTACTAATATTTATAATTATCATATTTAATGTCTCATATAGATGTACAATGGAAGTTCGGAAACACATAATCACTTAATTATTATGCTTTTTTGTACATCTAATTAGACAAGAGAAGGAAATTAATACTCGATTATAATTAATACAAGTCACCATACAGACATAACAACATGTATGACAAATTTGATTGAGTGTACTAACCAATACATATTTGCAGTGATACACTTGTATTACATTTCTATTCTTGAAGATAATTAAACTCATTTATAATAAAGCTAGAGAAAGTTATTAAATGTCTCATTATTGACATACATGTGTTTTGAAGGTGTTTATATACATTGGTACAGAGCAAAGTTGATTATAAATACATTTTATAACAAAACACTTGATCATCATTATTTTAATTACACAGTTTCTGATACACCCACTGATCTCACACTAACAAGACTGGGTACAGGTCTGCTTCATGTACAACTCTCCTGGACAGGATCATCACCTAGATATGAGGCTTTTTATTTTCTCAGTGGTAGTGATGATATTCAGAGTTTAGTAAACACCACTGATACAACATATAATGTGACATCAGGACTCACTCAGGATGAAACATATGATTTCTTTGTGATATCATATGGTAATGATGATACTCCTGTACTACCCAGTGTTGATAGTAGTATTGAGAGTGTTACATTAAGTAAGTGATAGATAACATCTAGTGCATTATAAGCATTATAATACTGATTACCTTCAGCACTACCATCAGTGAGTGACCTCACAGCTACTTCTACTAGTAACACTATTACTCTGACATGGACTGAACCAGATCCAATCCCTTCTAATGGTTACAGTATAACACGTCAGTGTCGTAGACTATGTGAGGTATCATTTAATAGTTTTATGCAAAAGACCTCTAGTTCATCACCACTTGTGTTCAGTGGTATTAATCCTGGTAGTTACTGTACTATACCATCATTCACTGGAAGATTTGGTATTGAGTCCATTGAATTTGGTAGTGGTAATATCGTTACCACTCTCTCTGCTGGTGAGTTGAAAAATGATATTATGAAGATAAAGAATGGTATCAGGTTGAATAATTTGTGTGGGTGCTCGTTCAAGTTTTAATTGAAATTTAATGTGTGGTGGGCACTCTTTTTCTCAGCTCTAAAGCTCTAATGATTTAACTTTTTTTTGATATAGGCTGAGATCAAAATTGAGTTTATAAAATTTGTGAAATGTGTTTGAACTTTGAGTACAGCATTACCAGTGTTTCTAAATTTTATGCTGAAAACATAGTTTTACAACAATGATTGAACATTGTTGACCAAACGTCATGTACCACTGATGCACTCCTTCACCCTTAATGTTTATCCTGTGAGAAACACTAACAATATACTGGTGGGACAACACTCACATTTTCAGTAATTGTGTGGGACAGACTATGGGCTTAGTACAAAATAAGTAAAAGTTTATATGACTGTTTTATGAATAACCATCTCCTCAGGTGTAGTATGACTTGTATAACTCCATTTTGATATTTCTTTTTCAGAATCTACCTCTTTTCCAGAGAACATTGTTTTCTCATCAGTTGTGGCTAGGTCCATGATTGTGGCATGGGATGAAGTACCTTGTTCTGGACAGAATGGACCAATCACTGGATACTTACTCTACTACACAAACACAACATTCGCTGACACTATCAACATTATTGGAGGAGAGAGCAGAGCATACACTCTCACTGAACTGAGACCATATACCAACTACACTGTGACAGTATCAGCATACAATGATGGTGGAACTGGACCACAAAGTGATAATAGAACACAACAGACAGAACAAGCTGGTCAGTTAGTATGTTCATTACTAGTTCATGTTTCATGTGATGTTTGTATCTCTCAGAACCTACTTCTTCTCCAGAGAGCATAACCTTCTCATCAGTGGAGGCTAGGTCTTTGATTGTCTCATGGAGTGAAGTACCTCATTCTGGACAGAATGGACCAATGACTGGATACTTACTCTACTACACAAACACAACATTCTCTGACACTATCAACATCACCGGAGGAGAGAACAGAGCATACACTCTCACTCAACTGAGACCATATACTAACTACACTGTGATAGTATCAGCATACAATGATGGTGGAACTGGACAAACAAGTGATAATCGAATACAACAGACAGAACAAGCAGGTCAGTGAGTGTATTCATTACTAGTTCATGTTTCATATAATGTTTGTATCTCTCAGAACCTACTTCTTCTCCAGAGAGCATAACCTTCTCATCAGTGGAGGCTAGGTCTTTGATTGTCTCATGGAGTGAAGTACCTCATTCTGGACAGAATGGACCAATCACTGGATACTTACTCTACTACACAAACACAACATTCTCTGACACTATCAACATCACCGGAGGAGAGAACAGAGCATACACTCTCACTCAACTGAGACCATATACTAACTACACTGTGATAGTATCAGCATACAATGATGGTGGAACTGGACAAACAAGTGATAATCGAATACAACAGACAGAACAAGCAGGTCAGTGAGTGTATTCATTACTAGTTCATGTTTCATGTGATGTTTGTATCTCTCAGAACCTACTTCTTCTCCAGAGAGCATAACCTTCTCATCAGTGGAGGCTAGGTCTTTGATTGTCTCATGGGAAGAAGTACCTCGTTCTGGACAGAATGGACCAATCACTGGATACTTACTCTACTACACAAACACAACATTCCTGCCTCTATAAACATTATTGGAGGAGAGAACAGAGCATACACTCTCACTGACCTGAGACCATATACCAACTACACTGTGACATTAGCAGCATACAATGTTGGTGGAACTGGACCACAAAGTGATAATAGAACACAACAGACAGAACAAGCTGGTCAGTTAGTATATTCATTACTAGTTATGTTTCATGTGATGTTTGTTTCTCTCAGAACCTACTTCTTCTCCAGAGAACGTAACCTTCTCATCAGTGGAGACTAGGTCTTTGATTGTCTCATGGAATGAAGTACCTCATTCTGGACAGAATGGACCAATCACTGGATACTTACTCTACTACACAAACACAACATTCACTGACACTATCAACATCACCAGAGGAGAGAACAGAGCATACACTCTCACTCAACTGAGATCATATACCAACTACACTGTGATAGTATCAGCATACAATGATGGTGGAACTGGACAAACAAGTGATAATCGAATACAACAGACAGAACAAGCAGGTCAGTTAGTGTATTCATTACTAGTTCATGTTTCATATGATGTGTGTGTCTCTCAGAACCTGGTGTGGTGTCACACCTAATGTCAAGTGGATCAGATGTAGATCAGATCAGTATCACATGGAATGAACCCTCCATTCTTAATGGTATCATCATCATGTATGATATACGTTATAGAGAGTCTAACAACAGTGATTCATTTGTAATCTTTGTAAATGGTATAACAGACACACAATATATCATATCAGGATTAACAAGTTTCATAAGTTATACAATTGGTGTAAGAGCATACACTATTGCTGGTCCAGGAGAATGGATGAAGATACAAGCCTCAACTCTGTTACCAGGTATATCCAGTGTATATAGAACTATTATTAATAAATTATGTTATTATAATACAGGAATAGAAGATCTAATAGTTGAGATATTAGAAGATATAGTAATCATTAACTGGACACCTCTCAACTACACTGAACTCACAAGTTATGTACTGGAATACAAAAAAACTAATGAACAGACATTTCAAACTATTATATTCCCAGTATCAATAGTCGCTACAGGATCACCTAGACTACAACATGATATTGAGCATGTGTTTCAAGTGTATGGCGTCTTCACGATTAATAATGTGGAATATGAGAGTGAGAGATCACCTCCAGTTACTGTAATGATTACAATGGATATTTCAACTACTAGTTCAACTCCATCACTCATCTCTTCATCAAATGATTCACAGACTGGATGTACTGGTCTAGTAGCTGGTGTATCAGTGTTGAGTATTATTGTTATTATATCATTTGTTGTTAATATAGTTATTACTGTAATACTCTTCAGAATATTGATCAAGAAACCCAAGGAAAAAGAAAGGTTTTCTATAGACATTAGTAATTAGTATGAATTATATCCTCTTGTTTTTAGATCCACAGTTAAATCTTCTGGTGATGTTGTTGTTTATGAAACAATAGAAGATTCAAAGTTAGTCACAAGTTAATGAAATCAATATGTTATGACATGTATACAATATAGGAAGGATATTGAAATGAAAGAGTGTCAGGCATATGAACATGTTGATATATCTCCACAACAAGAAGAACAACAAGATGATGTTTATGAAGTTGTGTATGAACAATAAGTATATGTGATAACATGTACTATTCATTTAGTCAGTATATATACATCATAATGATAAGTTGTGTTAGTATATTCTGATAATATAACTAAACAGTACTATAGTGACATTAGTTTATATTTCTAGTTTGTGTTATTTATGTCAGATTTCTTCTGTTATTTTTTGATAATGTAAAATGTTTAAATAAATTGAATAGTAAATTAGTAATAGTATAATTATACATATCGTAAGTTTTGTATGTTCAGCGTATTCATGTCATCTACATGAGAAGTCTTTAAAAGAAATTATTATACACAATGAAAGAGTCCTGATATACTGTAAATCATGGACTCATTTCCACAAGTGTAGAAAACAAAAGTACCTCTATGAAATGAATTATCTACTCTTATAGTCTTAATGTAATTATTATAAGTATAATTATTATTGAGCTGCTGTGATGGATGTTCTCTCTTCCCCTGTTGAAATCAACTCCTCTTTTTTTATTACAGTCGGTATGACAACTTTATAAAATGTATATTATTTTTAGTTCAAATATTTTTGCTGCCTAGAACACATTGTCTATTATTAGTACATCATCGAAATTGTTGCTATTATTAGAATGCATTGTCTATTAATGGTTCATCATTGAAATTGTTACTATTATTTATTAACGGTACGTAATTGAGATCATGAATTTCAAGTCCTGTTCAATAGAACAAGGGACTGTACATAACAAGGATGTTGTCACTATCCCACCATTTTTCTGAGGACTTTATTGATTGGTAGAATTAATGATCTTCAAACTAGGCTGTTTTTTTTTTCTTAAAAGCACCATGTCACACATTGAATTTTTTATTTATTTATTTTTTATTTCAGATTAGACATAGGCCCGGTGGATCGGAGTTAGGTGTAAATTATTAATCAAGCAAAATGTTTAAACTAAAGTTGTCATACTGAGTGTAATGAAAAAAGAGGAGTTGATTTCAACAGGGGAAGAGAGAACATCCATCACAGCAGCTCAATAATAATTATACTTATAATAATTACATTAAGACTATAAGAGTAGATAATTCATTTCATAGAGGTACTTTTGTTTTTCTACACTTGTGGAAATGAGTCCATGATTTACAGTATATCAGGACTCTTTCATTGTGTATAATAATTTCTTTTAAAGACTTCTCATGTAGATGACATGAATGCGCTGAACATACAAAACTTACGATATGTATAATTATACTATTACTAATTTACTATTCAATTTATTTAAACATTTTACATTATCAAAAAATAACAGAAGAAATCTGACATAAATAACACAAACTAGAAATATAAACTAATGTCACTATAGTACTGTTTAGTTATATTATCAGAATATACTAACACAACTTATCATTATGATGTATATATACTGACTAAATGAATAGTACATGTTATCACATATACTTATTGTTCATACACAACTTCATAAACATCATCTTGTTGTTCTTCTTGTTGTGGAGATATATCAACATGTTCATATGCCTGACACTCTTTCATTTCAATATCCTTCCTATATTGTATACATGTCATAACATATTGATTTCATTAACTTGTGACTAACTTTGAATCTTCTATTGTTTCATAAACAACAACATCACCAGAAGATTTAACTGTGGATCTAAAAACAAGAGGATATAATTCATACTAATTACTAATGTCTATAGAAAACCTTTCTTTTTCCTTGGGTTTCTTGATCAATATTCTGAAGAGTATTACAGTAATAACTATATTAACAACAAATGATATAATAACAATAATACTCAACACTGATACACCAGCTACTAGACCAGTACATCCAGTCTGTGAATCATTTGATGAAGAGATGAGTGATGGAGTTGAACTAGTAGTTGAAATATCCATTGTAATCATTACAGTAACTGGAGGTGATCTCTCACTCTCATATTCCACATTATTAATCGTGAAGACGCCATACACTTGAAACACATGCTCAATATCATGTTGTAGTCTAGGTGATCCTGTAGCGACTATTGATACTGGGAATATAATAGTTTGAAATGTCTGTTCATTAGTTTTTTTGTATTCCAGTACATAACTTGTGAGTTCAGTGTAGTTGAGAGGTGTCCAGTTAATGATTACTATATCTTCTAATATCTCAACTATTAGATCTTCTATTCCTGTATTATAATAACATAATTTATTAATAATAGTTCTATATACACTGGATATACCTGGTAACAGAGTTGAGGCTTGTATCTTCATCCATTCTCCTGGACCAGCAATAGTGTATGCTCTTACACCAATTGTATAACTTATGAAACTTGTTAATCCTGATATGATATATTGTGTGTCTGTTATACCATTTACAAAGATTACAAATGAATCACTGTTGTTAGACTCTCTATAACGTATATCATACATGATGATGATACCATTAAGAATGGAGGGTTCATTCCATGTGATACTGATCTGATCTACATCTGATCCACTTGACATTAGGTTTGACACCACACCAGGTTCTGAGAGACACACACATCATATGAAACATGAACTAGTAATGAATACACTAACTGACCTGCTTGTTCTGTCTGTTGTATTCGATTATCACTTGTTGGTCCAGTTCCACCATCATTGTATGCTGATACTATCACAGTGTAGTTGGTATATGGTCTCAGTTGAGTGAGAGTGTATGCTCTGTTCTCTCCTCCGGTGATGTTGATAGTGTCAGAGAATGTTGTGTTTGTGTAGTAGAGTAAGTATCCAGTCATTGGTCCATTCTGTCCAGAATGAGGTACTTCATCCCATGAGACAATCAAAGACCTAGCCTCCACTGATGAGAAGGTTATGTTCTCTGGAGAAGAAGTAGGTTCTGAGAGATACAAACATCATATGAAACATGAACTAGTAATGAATATACTAACTGACCAGCTTGTTCTGTCTGTTGTGTTCTATTATCACTTTGTGGTCCAGTTCCACCATCATTGTATGCTGCTACTGTCACAGTGTAGTTAGTATATGGTCTCAGTTCAGTGAGAGTGTATGCTCTGTTCTCTCCTCTAATAATGTTGATAGTGTCAGTGAATGTTGTGTTTGTGTAGTAGAGTAAGTATCCAGTGATGGGTCCATTCTGTCCAGAACAAGGTACTTCATCCCATGACACAATCATGGACCTAGCCGCAACTGATGAGAAAACAATGTTCTCTGGAAAAGAGGTAGATTCTGAGAAAAATATATCAAAATGGAGTACACAAGTCATACTACAGGAGATGGTTATTCATAAAACAGTCATATAAACTTTTACTTATTTTGTACTAAGCCCATAGTCTGTCCCACACAATTACTGAAAATGTGAGTGTTGTCCTGTCCCACCAGTGTATTGTTAGTGTTTCCCCCAGGATAAACATTAAGGGTGAAGGAGTGCATCAGTGGTACAGGACGTTTGGTCAACAATGTTCAATCATTGTTGTAAAACTATGTTTTCAGCATAAAATGTAAAAACACTGGTAATGCTGTACTCAAAGTTCAAACACATTTCACAAATTTTATAAACTCAATTTTGATATCTCATCCTATCTCAAAAAAAAGTTAAATCATTAGAGCTTTAAAGCTGAGAAAAAGAGTGCCCACCACACATTAAATTTCAATTAAAACTTGAACGAGCACCCACACAAATTATTCAACCTGATACCATTCTTTATCTTCATAATATCATTTTTCAACTCACCAGCAGAGAGAGTGGTAACGATATTACCACTACCAAATTCAATGGACTCAATACCAAATCTTCCAGTGAATGATGGTATAGTACAGTAACTACCAGGATTAATACCACTGAACACAAGTGGTGATGAACTAGAGGTCTTTTGCATAAAACTATTAAATGATACCTCACATAGTCTACGACACTGACGTGTTATACTGTAACCATTAGAAGGGATTGGATCTGGTTCAGTCCATGTCAGAGTAATAGTGTTACTAGTAGAAGTAGCTGTGAGGTCACTCACTGATGGTAGTGCTGAAGGTAATCAGTATTATAATGCTTATAATGCACTAGATGTTATCTATCACTTACTTAATGTAACACTCTCAATACTACTATCAACACTGGGTAGTACAGGAGTATCATCATTACCATATGATATCACAAAGAAATCATATGTTTCATCCTGAGTGAGTCCTGATGTCACATTATATGTTGTATCAGTGGTGTTTACTAAACTCTGAATATCATCACTACCACTGAGAAAATAAAAAGCCTCATATCTAGGTGATGATCCTGTCCAGGAGAGTTGTACATGAAGCAGACCTGTACCCAGTCTTGTTAGTGTGAGATCAGTGGGTGTATCAGAAACTGTGTAATTAAAATAATGATGATCAAGTGTTTTGTTATAAAATGTATTTATAATCAACTTTGCTCTGTACCAATGTATATAAACACCTTCAAAACACATGTATGTCAATAATGAGACATTTAATAACTTTCTCTAGCTTTATTATAAATGAGTTTAATTATCTTCAAGAATAGAAATGTAATACAAGTGTATCACGTACTACAAATATGTATTGTTTAGTACACTAAATATAAATAGTCATACATGTTGTTATGTCTGTATGATGACTTGTAATCGAGTATTATCTTGTCTAATTAGATGTACAAAAAAGCATAATAAATACTTTAATTAAGTGATTATGTGTTTTCAAACCTCCATTGTACATCTAATATGAGATATTAAATATGATAATTATAAATATTAGTACAAGTGTAATAGACTTTGGTTTGACTTGAACCCAATATTTTAATAATAATCAGTTGAATAACTAACAACTCTATTCTTATCACTTAATGAAATAAAGCTAACCTTTGTATACTTATACAACACTGTTAAGAGACAAAGGTACAAGAATAATACTACATGACATGTGTTAAATACATAAATAAACAAGAAACAGAAAAACACACACATACATGTTAATTAAATTTTAATTTGCATTCTTGTAACAGTATACAAACCATGCATTATCAATTTTATTTTTGGAGTGATATTAATGAGATAATTATACTGACTTAAATCAATTAATGGTCTTTTTTAATTATCTCCAAACCACTTATCTATGTAGACAACATATGTCTGATATTCCAAATCTGTCAGTTGCTAACATATATAATAGTGTTTCACTAACCTGTTACAGTAAATGATGAACTATCTTCAGTAGCAGTGACACCATTAATAGTACCATCCTCTACTCTGGCATTAGAGACAGTACACTGATAGTTACCTTCCTCTCCCATCCTCACTGTCACTGTCACCAGTGTAGCAGTTCCATCATTCACTACCTTACGAGACAAGTCATCACTTGTTTCATCAATACTAAATGAGTTTGGTCCTGTACATGTGACATCAGTAGGAGGTCCGTTTGTGACAGTGAAGTTCAGGTTAAATACTGGAGGATCAACATATCTTGGTGTGGAGATCAGGGATAATGACATGTCTCCTGCTTTAGGACCAGCTATGAAATGAAGTGTTATATTATATACTATTACTACACAACTCATCATTAACTCACTGTTAGCATTGTATGTACTGTTATCATACACTCCTACTACTAGTGTTCTATCATCAATGATACATTTGTACAGACCCTCATAATGTTATTGGTGTTGTTGAATCTTCATCTCTCAATAATATAGTATATACGAGCTGTTCAGCCTGAAATATTGGGTCTGGTCCAGTGTAATCATTTGTTGTCCTATCACTACTAAATGTTCCAGTCCATACTACAACTTCAGTACCATCAGGATAGTAAAAGGTTCCATAAGTTCGTCTAATATGATGCATACACCAAATACCCTCAGGATATTCATCATCATCATCATCACTCTCAATATCAGGGAAGTCTTGAGATGTAATCATATAGTAGTCTGGTAATACTAGTTCAAGATACTCAGCCCACAAATATACAACTATAATAATATAGTATTGAGAATATAATACATGACAACTTGATAATATATTCACCTCCTTCTGGTGGTATGGGTCTACCTTGTATTTCTGATAATGAACATACTACTAGTACTATTATATACAGTACTGATGACATATTCATCTTGAACAAGATATGATTAACAGTGATAGTCCTTTACTATAATAACAGTAATAATCCTTCAATCAATAATCAAACCAACTCAATTACGACTATTATAACTAAATTAATAATGATTATACTACACAAAATATACAATCATATTATAAATTAATGTTTGTGAATATAATAATACCTTATAAGTCAATTTCACTCAGTGATGATGTTAAAAGAAAATTCATAACACACACACACACCCTATCATATAAACTGTAAATGTTTATAATAACTCACTTCAAATGAACAACCTGTTACTTGTTTTATATCATCTATAGTGACCCCTTTTGAAAATTCAACGAGCATCAGACCCTTCTCTAATCACATGTCTGTTTATACTTATGTACACATACAATTTCAATAATCATACAATCCACACAGTTCTTTCCTGTTAATGGTCGACTACATTCATCTAATATCTTATAACTACCATCCTATAATAACAAATAATATATCACTGATCATATAATAATAATACCTTAGCTGTATGTTCCATGGTAATCACTTTCTTTGTTCCTTTACTAGTTCCCAGATCCATAGATCCATTCCCTTTACCGTCTTAACCTATATCACCATTGTAACATGTACATATACGTACTAATCTATCCATCTATTCATTATTTATAGAAGACATTTGGCAATCTACTGGTCATCCTCTTTTAGTTCTTGCTTTCCTTACCTCATATACTAATAGTCCTTTTTTTATGAGAAGTTAGTCTCCCATAAACCTCACTATATGATAGTATTCCATTTCTTTCTATTAGGCCACCATTCATTACAAATATATTGGATAATGTTGGTTGATACCTGGTTGAACTCCAGACAATGAATCCAGCTACACCTGATCTTACCTTTGTTACTACTGGTCTTAGGAATCTTGAGAGACAAACACAAACACTTATGAAAAAACATGTTCATTTGATAATGTATTGTTATAATATTAATTATTACAAATGATATTGAAAACAGAAAGTAATTTTAATACTGTCTATTCACACTGATATTATATACTATTATACTTACTATGTGTTAATATATACATATATAAACATCAGTTTCATAATTATTGTGTTTTCATAACAGTCAAAATACTTCACGTCAATTTTGCACTGTTTCATAAGTATTCTCATCACATGATGTTGTTTTCTGTTGTACTGACTGGTGTGTCGTAGATAATATTGATCTCTTCATATGTACTGTTGAATTAGTACAAACAATATTGTTATTGAATGGTTTGTTTGTTACTTACTGAGATGACTCAAGTGACTGACTTCTGATCAAACATTCCATATGCTTCACTAATCTTCATTTCAATATCATCATCACTATTATAAATTATAATATAATGATTATAATTACAATGTTTATTATGTATATATTACGATTTCTTGTTATGTATAACTACTCCATAGGCTGTACTCTTCTTTGTCTAAGAACTATAATAATTATATGATGATGATTAATTTTAATAATTGAGAGAATGTAATGTACTACCTCAAGTCATAATGATTTGATTTTCTTATTCTCTTTTTATATATCAATATAATAATAATAACAGTCACACATATTACTACTATACATAATATACAATTCAACAGTGATATGCCTATTATAAGACCAATACTGGAATCCACACTGGTTGTTTGTGTTGTATATAAAAATTCAAATAATTGTAATTAGATGTATCATGTTGATATGAGATTTACTAGATAATTGATGCATGATTTAAAGAACAAGTGTCATTAATATTGGGTCTAGTCCATCTATTACTCCCTCTGAAACATTAGCTGGGAAGTTCTTTGATCCTGAATCAACCTGTCTTTTCACTTCACTAGTACTATAATAATATACTGTATATCTGTCTACAGCATCAAATACAATTTGTTGTCATGTTACTCTAACTGTAGTATCACTAATATGAGTGGCTTGAAAACCTTCAACCATAGCTATGAAAACAGAAGAGTTAACATGAAATAATAAATAAACTTCATAAACTTTTGCGTATATCAGATGTCATGATTGTTTCATTAATATGTCAAACGTTTATGCCTTTCACTATCCTAATGGCACTAAAGTTATAGTATACACTGGAACATTTTCTCATAACAGGAAAACAATGATTACACTAGACCAGACCCCATATTTCAGACTGATGATCAGTTCACATCTGCTAGCAATACAGACTCAACAACACCATTGATTGTAGAACACTAGTAGTAGGAGTGTATAATACCAGTACATACAATGATAACAGTGAGTTAATGATTAGTTGTGTAGTAATAGTATATAATATATAACTTTATTTTATAGCTGGTCCTGAAGCAGGAAACATGTCATTATCCCTGATCTCCACACCAAGATATGTTGATCCCTCCAGTATTCAATCTGAGCTTCATTGTCACAAATGGACCTCCTGCTGATGTCACATGTACTGGACCAAACTCATTTAGTATTGATGAAACAAGTGATGACTTGTCTCGTGAGGTAGTGAATGATGGAACTGCTACACTGGTGACAATGACAGTAAGGATGAGAGAGGAAAGTAACTATCAGTGTACTGTCTCTAAATGTATGGTGTCACTGCTACTGAGGATAGTGCATCATTAACTGTAACTGGTTAGTGAAAGGATAATAATTAACTATTCATGAAAACCTAAACATATAATACATATATATACACTACACTTGCATTACATTTCCATTCTTTGGGACAATTCACAAGCATTAATAACTTGACTATATACATTGTACAGCTATATTTATGCATTTATAAATCAAAGTTGAATATCAATTCATTTTATGATGGTACACTCAGATTATATAAATTAGTGTGAATTGTCTGGTTCTTTCATAGATGATTGATTATACAGTTTCTGATATATACACCCACTGATCTCACACTAACATTATGAAGTTGGTATGTATTATATTCTTAATATTATATTATTATAGTTGTATATTGTGGACTGAGAATCTTAAACTGATATTACTACACTACTATATGATTACATCTCAAGACTTCCCTGATATTGAGAGTAGTGAAGATAGTGATAGATTTATTGAGGGTATCTGGTGCCTGCATCATGATCCAAGTACTATAGTATACACTGGAACAATTTCTCATAACAGGAAAACGAATGATTACACCAGACCAGATCCCATATTTCAAACTGATGATCAGCTTGTGTATACTATAATTTATTATTGAGAGGTGAAGATTCAACAACACCAATAACATTAGATTATGAGGGTCTCCACAAATTATCATTTAGCCATTCAGAAATACGTATTGGAATTTGAAACAAAAATAAAACCTTTTCATATTTTTACATTTGGATATATATACATAAATAAACATCATAAACTTAATAATAATTTTTATAGTGTTGAGGCCTGTATACAGGGGGGTTCTAGGGGGTTCAGAACCATGTCCTATTAATTATAATTATTAATCAGACCAAAGTTGTTGCTGGTTAATAATTATTATATGTGCATTGGCCTGGTCCCTGGGGATGAGACAATTATGCACATATGCTCACATGCATACTGTGGTCTTGTAAAAATGGGCGTGACAAGGAAAAATTGTTTGTGCAGTGAGATTAAGTAAGTGTATATAGCAAATAATAATTATAATCGTGAGCACATGCAGAAATAATTAAAATTAAATACAATTTATCAAACGATTATACAAATTTTGCTAGTGTTCAAATGAAGTGGCATTATTCTTCATATTCAAATGTCAAATTCATTTCTTGTAAATAGAAATAGTAACCTCCTGAAATTAAAGAAAATCAGAATTCATGCCAAAATTGTGTAAACAGCATATAAGAATGAACCACATTACCTTTTCTTTAGAAAGTGGTGTTAAGTAAGTGAAACAAATAATAATTCTAACACATGTAAAGTCATTTCCCTTTATGTCATTCATTATACATTAATATATAATAATTATATTTATACATGTATCATGTGACAGCAACAATTGGATCATTGTATTTTATAAGTATATAATCTAGAGTAAGTATATTCAAACCACTGTGAAGTGTTTAGAATTAAGGCCTCTTATTGTTGTTAGTATGTTTAGTAAAATTGAAAATAAATAGTAACACTTTGAAGTGTATTATGATAATTATTATGATTTGAAAGTATTTTACATACTTGTTTGTCTCTTGTGGTATGAGTAAAGGAAATTTCAATATGATTTTTTGACATCTTTGCTGTTGCAGTGCCATTAGGAGTAATGCTGAAGAATAAATAATATACAGGTAGAAATATAACTGTGCATTAAGCAATTTTCAGTGAGAAATAAATATAGCTAGGCCAACAGTTGTTCATCTACTCAAACTTGTTATGATGGTAAACATTAATCTTGGGTCACACAAAATCAAGTGTGTTGTTTGCTATATTAATTCTTATTGAGGGCTAAAAGAATTACTGACTTTATGTATATTTCCGTCAATACAATGCATGTATAATCTATTGCATCCCACATGCCTTTACAATTCTTACACTACACATAATTGTAATGCAAACCTGAGATGGAATCCATTTGGATAATACAGTTTCTCATTAAGAAATATTTCTGTAGGAGATTTGACACTTGTATCAGCCACAAAAGCAAGTGTGAAATTTGAGGTTATTGGATCAAATGTTTGTTGAATATATCGTCCAGCAACTGCCTGTATATGTTAATATAATTGCACTGTTAGCTTGTGTCAAATGAAGAAATGTATATTAATTTTCTTTTGTTTCAAATGCAATTTCTCATATAATTATGATATGTTACCTAAATGTACATCACTTAACATGCGTCTTCATAATAGTGATAAACAAAAACAAAAATCATTAACATTTTAATAATTGTGATCTGCATTGTCTTTAATAATGTCACTTATACAGCACTTATCCTAACAATGTCATTTAGCACTGTGCATGTAATTTACAGCACTACTATAACAATCATGAGGAGTGTGGTGCTGTAAATGACATCAGGTCACCACATTGATAACAATGAATTGTTTATTGATCATAATAGCATTATAACTTTTCACTTATAGAAGGTATGGTTTGCAATGTTTGCATAACGCTCACCTGAGCATACGTTCTTGAAAGTATTTTCAATTTATCTTCTTGCAGTGAGCCATTTTTGAAGTACAAGCCTTCTCCAATACTAGATTGAGTAGTAATATCACCATATCTACGTAAATAGAATTAACAGCACTATAAATATAAGTATGTTATAATTATAGCATTTTGTCAATGACCATGCAGTTTGTTTTATATCAAAATAATATTATAATTATATCCTCCCTTGCCCTTTATAGCAAATCAAAGGAATCGTTTTGTGTATCTGCCAGTGCATTTCCAAAATATTTGGAAAACTAACAAATTAGGACTTTGAAAAAGATAGATACGAGAAGGTTTTAAATTATGCAAAGATCAAATAGAAGTTAGGATTTTTCAATAGGGTACCTTTAACCACCTATAATTCGAAAACCGTCAACTTCATCCATAATAGTTTTCAGTACCATTCACCCAATCACCAACATCCATCTATGCATCCAGGCATCCATCCATCTATACATAGGTTCATCCATGCTTCCATCCATCCATGCATCCATCCATCCATTTATTCATCCATCCATCATCAAGAAAGGCATATTTGGATAAACTAATTCATTTAACTAATTCCTGTTGCTGGGACTACAAGACCAATAATTCCTCTGATGGTGTCAGTGCAGCCTAAAAACAAATGGTGTACATGTACATTATCTAAATGCCCTGGATCCACTTGGCTTTAAGCGTTCTAATGGTGACTTTGACATTATATCTGATTTTATGCCACAATTCAAGTGGACAAAATGTTTCTACACGTGAAGGTTATTGTTCTTATTTTTATTCGTCCTCTTACACTATAGTAATTGTAATACACATAATATATTATATAATTATAATAATAATTATATATAATTTATATCACTAAGTTTTTATAATTATTACAATTATACATAATATTGTAATTTCTGTAATTGTTTCTGTCAATAATATTTGAGCCTCTGAATGATTGTTTTCCAAGCTTTACTTCTAGTTCATTATGTAGTCATTTAGAGTTACACTCTTATTTTTAATGAACTATCCTGTCAAGTACAAGTATATAAATTTTCAAAAATGTTTTTATAATAATGAAGCTATACCATGACAATATAACTCATTTTTGTAAATAAAATTTATAACAAAAACTTAGTTTAGCATCATTAGTACATTTCGCAATGTACTTACCCTTTAAATTGCCAGTATGACCATGACTGTAAGTGTTCATCAGCAATTCCCTGTATGCAAAAATAATTATAAATAATTATAATATTATGAAATTTGCTGTACGTTTGACTAACCATTAGATCTATTGCATCATTCCAAGCTTTTGAACCTGGTACAGCATCAATATATGCACCCCTGAAGTAATTAAATATAAATTTAATTAATAATACACGTAATTTACTATATATTATAATAATTTAGCTATAATTTTTAATACTGTTCTGTCAAGCAGTAACATGTAAATGTATGCCTGTGATCAAGCATACCAATACATTAACTGCTAGCTCTTTTACAGAACTCTGTGAGTAATAATTATCAATTTACGTGATGTTTAAACCATATCTGAATTCTCAAAACAATTAACATTTCTTACCATTCTGTCATGAATCCTGCAATGTTTAGTTTTTTCTGATCAGAAATACGAATGTCAAATATATCTTTGTCCAGTAAATCGCATAGAGTAGTACTTGATGGCTATAGGAACATACTATTACTTTACATGGATAAATAGGATATTTAGAATATTGATTGAAAGATATGAGTGTTAGTATAACTATTACATAATTATTAATGATCTATAATTAATAATCATGATATTTTTGATATTCTCCATAATGATTCAGTATTTTTGACAAACATGTTGAACGGTACTCAATTATTGTTTTACTAGTTTGTTCAGTTACCTGTCCTTCTTTATCCATTAGAATACAGTACATGTGGTATGAAAAGGCTTGTCTGTCAGTAAAGAACATACAAGTAATGACAGAATAAGTAAACCTCATTATATATTAATAGCATGCATGTTATAATGATTAACCTGGAACGATATTGTGATCCACCAGGACCTTCTGTAAAACCAGTGGAAGAAAATTTCTTGAGTGGGAGCTAGAAAGACATATAAGTGATATCTTAATAATAATTAAGATATAGTTAGAACACACTTTATAGTGATTAAGTGTTTTAATGTAGCACGAGGACAGGTCAACAAAGGTTGAGTTTACATAATGCACGAGTCAAAGGCGAGTGCGTTATGTAAAGAGACCTTTATTGACCGCCCAAGTACTACATTGAAACACACAATGCACTGTCAAGTATGTTCTAAGTGATTTATTGACAATCTGGTAAACTACCACTGTTGTTGGAGCTGCTTCGTTAGTAGAGGTGAGTAAAGCGTGTAATAACTAACTTATTGCTCGCAAAAGTGTGTAATACAGGATTTAATGTTCAATCATGTGAAGCATCATCTGCATACTGATTGGTCACAGGTCACATGATCAGCAATAATTAATTAATGATAATGTGCATGCATGCATGGGACTATTAGGTAAGTCATTATAAGATATTGCTGTTAAATGTCCCTGTATCATAATAACAGCATCAACATGCTGTTCTATACTAGCACTGTTTATATATAGCAAATGCATGCATGATGCCATACAGTGTGCACTTTGATTCATAACTGAACAGTAAAAACACTTACACTTGTGAAAATGAGTGTTGGCTCAAAGAAGATAATATGTTTCTTGTCAAATTGATTCATTGCATTAAACAGCTTTGAATACATTGGTTGCAAGTTCTTCTTATCTGCAATATCTATATTAATTTCATTATAGTGTAATTCCAGTTCATTACATTTCAATGTAATACGTACGTGGTTCTACTTGGTCTACATGCCTGTATATATCACCAGCCCATGGCTCATTTAATAGCTCATATCCTAACACATGAGGATTGTCAGCAAAATGTTTTGAAACTTTACTCCAAAATAGTGTAAATCTTTCTTGTACATCCTGCTCATTGTCATATAAACTTTGCCTGTAGAGGGGAATGAATACATGCACTACATCAATTATGTTTTTTTTAACTATAATACAAATTAATAATGAGAGTATTTGAAGTTAATAGCAATGTTACATCTAAATAAGCTGTATCATCTCTTGAGTTGAAAGCTTATATCCTTTCTTGAATAGAAAGATTTTGATTGATTCAGCAGTTGATAGGACTGTCAAAGCAAATGACAAATATCACAAAGGAATTCAACCACACATTATTGTTGTGACATAATTATCATGTTTCTTTAGCAAACAAGTTTTACCATGCCTTTCCAACAGCATCACTGAAGTAGTATGTAAAGAATTGATGCTGATTACATTCATCACGTGATGGATATCTATAAAAAGAGAATACTTTCCTTCTAATCAATATCTCATTTGTTCTCGTATGTGTACATCAAAATAATTATAATTATTATTTGTGGTAATAATCATGTCATGTATCATATACCCAGTTTTTGGATCAGTCTTGAAAGGCGTGAGCTGTGGAACAAGTTCTGGGAATGGAAGTGGCTTAATTGACCGGTTTAAATAAAGTGCAGCATAGTCTGGCACTCCTTCACCTGGTATAGTAATAATTAAATAATTATAAGACCTTTGACAGAGTGTTCAACTAAATTATAAACTATTAATAATTATTACAGATTATTTTAAATTAATTATGAAATTCATTTGGTGTGTATTTCATACCACAAAACTTAGGAGAGAAAATATCTTGATGACAGTCAAGAATGGTGTAAATTCCAGCCCTGCCGAGTTTATTCACAAAATCACTTAAAACCTATAATTATAAAAATGGATGTGTTTGTGTGTATGTAGGTATGACACAGAAATAGCATAATGATTATATAACATGCATAACTTTCAGTACACTACAATAGCATTAAAAAGTTGTGTTACTGTAAATGAGTACTCGAACTTAAAGTTTAGAATGATTCTATAGCAAAACGTTGTATGGATATGCAGAGTTTTCTTGCTATAGTATCCTTCTCATAATAATAATAATTATACCATAATTATCTCAATGATCGAGAAAATGAAATAATTGTAAATGCATAATATTATTTTGGTTAACTTCATGCAGTAAATTATGTACATGGCAAAATGAGTCATCATGTGGTACTCTACACAGATTTCCTATTAACTTTATTTACATCAAGATATGTGTTGTTATAATGATCTTTCTGTGGTTCTACTCCTGGCCATGCAACATACAGTCGGACAACATTGAAACCATTTTCACTTAAAAACTGGATGTCTTCATCACACAACGACAGTTCAGAATCAAATGATGCATTCTCGGGATGAAATGGAAAACGTTTGTATACCTACACAGAAAGAATGTGCACATTACAATGTATTCATACTTAGTAATTCATTGACTCACGACATTAACACCATGGAAAAGCCTAGCTCGTCCTGTACAAACGTAATCAACAATGAAAATGATAGAATTTACTATCATCATTAATGGTATATACATTCTGTTTATGTGTAACTTATATTCACACAAGTTCTTACCTTCTTTATCTATTATTTGTCTGGTACCAACATCAACAGAAAGACAACACTCTGATGATTGACTATTTGTATGGACCACAATACAAATTATTAAAAAGATAATAAAATCAACTACTTTCCTATTCAAATCCATTACTATGTTCAGAAAAGGTCATGTAGTAATTATGCACATTCAGATATTATAATCACACTACTGTCACATGATCTGCTATCTCAACTGTGGATACACATTTATAAGTAATCATTGTGTTGATCTCTCTAATGTCATTCATGTCAGTTATCTTGTTTTCAAAATTTTTATTTCCCTCTTGAATTACAGTGTGATCAACTAATGCTATGTTATTATGAATGCACTCACAGTTTAGAGCCTACACCACAAGTGTGATTTGAACAAGAATGGTTGCTGACAATTGCAGACAATACTTTAAGTATAATAGTTATTATAATTATTATACTGAGATTATAATTATTATGTGTGTGTTACAACTTCACTCCAAGTCCTACCACATGGGCATAGACAAATTTTTAGAAGCAGGGGGCTAATTAGTGAAACAAAAGGTGCAGTCTTTTTGCATTAGAAAATAATTAACTGTTGTCAATTTAATGTGCACAGTCTAATGTCTAGTTTTTAGTAATTTTAATAATTACAATGAAATTTGAAGTTGAATTCATAATTACCCAACTAAAAACTGGGAAAGGGGGGGCTGAAGCCCCTCTTGTCGCTTTGTCTACACCCTTATACCAAGGGGTAGGAGTACTAGTATATATAAGAAACGCAGTGTTTAACCTTGTCACCATGGTTTCCTAGGCGTGGCTAAAAAAAAGCTTTGCACACACAAATGTACGATTATTAATACATAAATATACTATAATACATACATAATACTATAATACTGATAAATCAACTTGTGTTAACAAGTGTAGCATACATATCATTCATTTTATTACGACTGTTCCTATTAACTACACTTGTCATTGGAGTAAGCTGTATCTCTTCATGTTCTGATGTATTCAAATTACTACCTCCATTCTGTTGGACTGGAATTTTCTTTACATTTGGTGTTATTGGTTGAAGCCGTGTAGCTGGGGAATGAAGTTTGCTTCTAGGTGATGTATATCCTTTAATACTTCGTCCATGTTCATGGATAATGACTTCAGGTAGAGGATCGATCAAGTCTATCTGAAATGATGAAAAAGTATATCAGGAAGTGCCTTATGAATAGACATAATTATATACTGTCCTCTATTGTACATATACATGTATAGTGTATATAGTAGTCAGATGAAAAAATGTACTCCATACTTTATGCATGTACATGTAATTCATTCATCACGTACCAAAGGAGGCAAAGATGGTCTTTTAGGAAACCGTTGACTTTCAATCCTCACCATTCCACCAATTGCACCTTTGTCTACACTGATCCTCTGTTCAGTGGTATCAGTTGATAAGGTATTTCTCACCATTGGTGTTACTCTTCTTCTTTGAGTTGGACGATCATATAATGATTGTTTGTGGGACTGAAGTTTCTTTTTGGTTGATTGTTGTGTTGATGTTGGTGATAGCATCACCTTTGGTTTGATACTATATAGTAAAATTCATAATAGTTACAGCAATTACTGCAAGTACATGTATGTACATGTACATGTACAAGGTACATGTATTTGAAATGCTCACACACATTCAATAGTCTATAAGCGCTGCTCTGATATTTTTTCAGGTCACAGAAAGACAGACAGAACCAATTGTTTCTCTTTGTACAGCATCATGTGCCGTGTAATAATAATATTATGATGAAGATTTTACCAGTTTTGCCATTCCGCATAGTTACCTTAATGCCATTAGCAACAGAAGGTTAGCATCATGGATATTGCCATATTTTAGCAGATATTTGCCAAACCATGGCATAAATAGGGTCCCTTGTCGTTAGGGTTAAAATCTGAACAAAGTTTATGTAGTAATCCTCCTTTTCTTCCTCCTCCTTCGACACCAACTATCCTTCGTGGCAATTCTGCTTCTATTTCCCATTTCACTGTGGGCTCACTTCCTGTGTTTTTAATGCTATTTGTGATGCTCACCTTCTGCGACTAATGGCATGTTTGAAATGTACAGGTGACTATTTTGTTTCCATGCCCTACATTGAGAGAACTTGTAGTATAAAATTTAACAGCATCATTAATATTTTAATTCCCCCAAAGTTTTATCTGGGAGAGATAGGAATAAAGAAAGTTAAAAAAAATTACTCTATTCAGTGGTAATAATGTCTACAATCTCATGCATACATGGAAAATAATCATTATGGTGTTTGGTATTATTACTTTTGTTTGATGCACTTGTAAATAATTAATTTAGCTATAATGTTTATGTGAATCTGCTGCAAGTAGGAACAACAGTAATATACAATTGTCTTAATAAATACAACTGTGGTTTCCCATTCATCTGTCACAACAGAACTCAAATCACAATTAAAGAGGAGAGTGAAGATAGTATACATTAATAGTATGTAATAATAAGAGGTATTAGATCACTTTATAATAAAAAACAAGTGTATATAGAGAAAAAAACATCCCTATATTTGCTTTGTGATGACTATGTATTAAGCATTGCTGATGGCACTAGTGTCTCTACCTTTCTGTGTACTCCTGGGGCCTGAAGACGTAAGTGTAAGCCTAATTGCAGTCTAAATACACAGATGTCTGATGAACTGACTGAGGTACTCCTTCAAGGTTCTAAATGATGACTTCCTCGTGTCTGAAACTTAACAACTTATCATACTTACTTGTTAAAGATTCTTGGATAATATCTATACTGTTTCTCTGCTATATACAACAGTTATTAGCAGTTTTACATCTTTTCTGAATCTTCCTGTAGCTCAAACGCGCGTTCTTTTACGCGCCACGCCCATTAATTGACCGAGCCCCCGGGAATGACGAAACTTCCTTAACTACGTATACAACGCATAGTCGCGCAAGTGACACAAGAATATATATATATACATTTCCGTGTAATTATTCGCGCTACGGTGAAGATGAAGTTCGATAGGGGTTGCTTTAACGGATGCTAGGGAAGCTTATGGAGCTCTCCAAGCCTCATTAAAGATATCATTTGGAAGGTTATACATTACTAATGCATTTTAAGCCAAAAAACCATGATCGCCCATGTAACATGTAACTACACATTTTCACTCATATCTCAAATTTATAATTTGCGACATAAGCCCTATTTTCTCACATCCGGTCACATATATATAATTATATATACATTAAACCCCGTGGAAAGCAATTATAAGAATGGCCCTACGGGCCATAATAAATATAACATCTTTAAGGTGGTACTAGGGAGAGGGCGGATGCGACTCCAATCAGTTTCAAAATAGAATATTATATAATATGACTCTAACCTGGTGTAATGGCAACCTTCATATCTTCTAATCACCTTTATAGGGTCCTGGAAGTGATAAAACATATATAAAATGTCAATTTTTGTAATCGCAATAAGTGCAAAACGGAGAAAGCCACGCCCACCAATCATGGCATGCACCAAGTACAATGCATTTAGAGAAAACAAATAGAGCCGTTTTCTGGAAATTCATTTTACTTTTATAGTTACAAGAGGCTGAAGAAAGCTGAATTCTGTAGCTTTTCACTGAAACCATAAAATCTACCTTTCTAGGCACTATCAAACTCCGATCTTTCTCAGAGAGCAACTACAGTTACCCGCCATTGTTTCCCACCCTAAACTAAATGAATTTCCAGAAAACAAATAAAGCCGTTTTCTGGAAATTCATTTTACTTTTATAGTTACAAGAGGCTGAAGAAAGCTGAATTCTGTAGCTTTTCACTGAAACCATAAAATCTACCTTTCTAGGCACTATCAAACTCCGATCTTTCTCAGAGAGCAACTACAGTTACCCGCCATTGTTTCCCACCCTAAACTAAATGAATTTCCAGAAAACAAATAAAGCCGTTTTCTGGAAATTCATTTTACTTTTATAGTTACAAGAGGCTGAAGAAAGCTGAATTCTGTAGCTTTTCACTGAAACCATAAAATCTACCTTTCTAGGCACTATCAAACTCCGATCTTTCTCAGAGAGCAACTACAGTTACCCGCCATTGTTTCCCACCCTAAACTAAATGAATTTCCAGAAAACAAATAAAGCCGTTTTCTGGAAATTCATTTTACTTTTATAGTTACAAGAGGCTGAAGAAAGCTGAATTCTGTAGCTTTTCACTGAAACCATAAAATCTACCTTTCTAGGCACTATCAAACTCCGATCTTTCTCAGAGAGCAACTACAGTTACCCGCCATTGTTTCCCACCCTAAACTAAATGAATTTCCAGAAAACAAATAAAGCCGTTTTCTGGAAATTCATTTTACTTTTATAGTTACAAGAGGCTGAAGAAAGCTGAATTCTGTAGCTTTTCACTGAAACCATAAAATCTACCTTTCTAGGCACTATCAAACTCCGATCTTTCTCAGAGAGCAACTACAGTTACCCGCCATTGTTTCCCACCCTAAACTAAATGAATTTCCAGAAAACAAATAAAGCCGTTTTCTGGAAATTCATTTTACTTTTATAGTTACAAGAGGCTGAAGAAAGCTGAATTCTGTAGCTTTTCACTGAAACCATAAAATCTACCTTTCTAGGCACTATCAAACTCCGATCTTTCTCAGAGAGCAACTACAGTTACCCGCCATTGTTTCCCACCCTAAACTAAATGAATTTCCAGAAAACAAATAAAGCCGTTTTCTGGAAATTCATTTTACTTTTATAGTTACAAGAGGCTGAAGAAAGCTGAATTCTGTAGCTTTTCACTGAAACCATAAAATCTACCTTTCTAGGCACTATCAAACTCCGATCTTTCTCAGAGAGCAACTACAGTTACCCGCCATTGTTTCCCACCCTAAACTAAATGAATTTCCAGAAAACAAATAAAGCCGTTTTCTGGAAATTCATTTTACTTTTATAGTTACAAGAGGCTGAAGAAAGCTGAATTCTGTAGCTTTTCACTGAAACCATAAAATCTACCTTTCTAGGCACTATCAAACTCCGATCTTTCTCAGAGAGCAACTACAGTTACCCGCCATTGTTTCCCACCCTAAACTAAATGAATTTCCAGAAAACAAATAAAGCCGTTTTCTGGAAATTCATTTTACTTTTATAGTTACAAGAGGCTGAAGAAAGCTGAATTCTGTAGCTTTTCACTGAAACCATAAAATCTACCTTTCTAGGCACTATCAAACTCCGATCTTTCTCAGAGAGCAACTACAGTTACCCGCCATTGTTTCCCACCCTAAACTAAATGAATTTCCAGAAAACAAATAAAGCCGTTTTCTGGAAATTCATTTTACTTTTATAGTTACAAGAGGCTGAAGAAAGCTGAATTCTGTAGCTTTTCACTGAAACCATAAAATCTACCTTTCTAGGCACTATCAAACTCCGATCTTTCTCAGAGAGCAACTACAGTTACCCGCCATTGTTTCCCACCCTAAACTAAATGAATTTCCAGAAAACAAATAAAGCCGTTTTCTGGAAATTCATTTTACTTTTATAGTTACAAGAGGCTGAAGAAAGCTGAATTCTGTAGCTTTTCACTGAAACCATAAAATCTACCTTTCTAGGCACTATCAAACTCCGATCTTTCTCAGAGAGCAACTACAGTTACCCGCCATTGTTTCCCACCCTAAACTAAATGAATTTCCAGAAAACAAATAAAGCCGTTTTCTGGAAATTCATTTTACTTTTATAGTTACAAGAGGCTGAAGAAAGCTGAATTCTGTAGCTTTTCACTGAAACCATAAAATCTACCTTTCTAGGCACTATCAAACTCCGATCTTTCTCAGAGAGCAACTACAGTTACCCGCCATTGTTTCCCACCCACCGCCCCCTCCACCACCCGTGGGGTGTGTTTAGCTTTGTTTCTGAAAATAAACTATCAGTCAAAACATTTAGGCCCAATAATTATACCCCCGGGTGGGTGTGGCTTCCAAAAAATACAGAATGGAACCAGATTGTATGCAGCAAGAAGCTTGCAAGACTAAAAACTGATTGGAGTAGCATCCGCCCACGGAAAAGACTACAACCTTGAATAGGAAAGTAGTTGATATTTTAATAATTACCCCGCGCGCGCGCATGCGCAGCAAGGGGTTAAGAGATTGGTATCGTTTATATAATTATATGTATATAATTATATTATGTTTACAAAACATTTTGAAATAATTGTTTTGCTGAACAACCACTACTTAATTTTGGAGTAAACTTATTCTGCAAGGTCTTCTAAAACCTGGCTACCTGTCACCATCGATGAAACGATCCTGAAGGCTACAAGGGCTAACTCTTATTATCAGAAGCTCCGCCTACTTAGTTAAAATACGCGTACGATATATCGATATTGTACGTTAATGACGTTATACGAGCTATGATGGCTAAAAGAATAAGAATTAAGAAAGCCTTCCTTGAAAGTTAGAGAAAATCAAGAATTAGAAGACAATAAACTTCAAAAGTTGCTCGAGAAAGCCTTCCTTGAAAGTTAGAGAAAATCAAGAATTAGAAGACAATAAACTTCAAAAGTTGCTCGAGAAAGACAAGAAAAGGTACTTAGCGGGATAGCACTAAGTGTACTCTCACTCAGTATAACATTTGAACAAGTAGCACGATATCAGTACTGGAAGACCTTAGTCTGCATCAGAACAAACAAAAAGAATATCTACATTGCACGGAGTATGTGTTCTGTGAGAACTCTAGTTTGTATTGTGGTCCACACAAATAGTCAATCATCAGAGTGTTGTCTTTCTGTTGATGTTGATACCAGACAAATAGTAGATAAAGAAGGTAAGAAATAGTGTGAATATAAGTTGCACATAACAGAATGTATAATACCTTTAACAATAATAGTAAATTCTATCATTATTATTGTTGATTATCTTATACAGGACGAGCTAGGCTTTTCCATGGTGTTAATGTTGTGAGTCAATGAATTACTAAGTATGAATACATTGTAATGTGCACATTCTTTCTGTGTAGGTATACAAACGTTTTCCATTTCATCCCGAGAATGCATCATTTGATTCTGAACTGTCGTTGTGTGATGAAGACATCCAGTTTTTAAGTGAAAATGGTTTCAATGTTGTCCGACTGTATGTTGCATGGCCAGGAGTAGAGCCACAGAAAGATCATTATAACAACACGTATCTTGATGTAAATAAAGTTAATAGGAAATCTGTGTAGAGTACCACATCATGACTCATTTTGCCCTGTACATAGTTTACTGCATGAAGTTATCCAATTATGCATTTACATTTATTTCATGTTCTCGTTTGCCCTGATTTTCATTAAGATAATTATGATATAATTATTATATTATGAGAAGGATACTACAAGCATACTCTGTAAATCCATACAACGCTTTTGCTATAGAATCATTTAAAATTTAATTTGAGTACTCATGCGGTAACAACATTTATTATGGTGTGATGTTATTGTGGTTTAATGAAAGTTATGAATGTATATGTTATATAATCATTATGCTATTCTTGTATAATACCTACACACAAACACATCCATCTTTATATAGGTATTAAGTGATTTTGTAAATAAACTCGGCAGGGCTGGAATTTATACCATTCTTAACTGTCACCAAGATCTTTTCTCTCCTAAATTTTGTGGTATGAAATTTAATACACACCAAATGAATTTCATAATTAATTTAAAATAATTATTATTATCTGTAATAATTAATAGTTTATAATTTAGTTGAACTCTCTGTCAAAGGTCTTATAATTATTACTATACCAGGTGAAGGAGTGCTAGACTATGCTGTGCTTTATTTGAACCGGTCAATTAAGCCACTTCCATTACCAGCACTTTTTCCACAGCTTACACCTTTCAAGATTGATCCAAAAACTGGGTATATGATAATAGTACATGACATGATTAATAATTATTATTATAATGTACACATAAAATAAAATCCTACATCATTCAATAAATATTCTAAATATCCTACTTATTCATGTAAAGCAATAGTATGTTCCTATAGCCATCAAGTACTACTCTATGCGATTTACTGGACAAAGATATATTTGACATTCGTATTTCTGATCAGAAAAAACTAAACATTGCAGGATTCAATGGCGGGGTAACTGTAGTTGCTCTCTGAGAAAGATCGGAGTTTGATAGTGCCTAGAAAGGTAGATTTTATGGTTTCAGTGAAAAGCTACAGAATTCAGCTTTCTTCAGCCTCTTGTAACTATAAAAGTAAAATAAATTTTCAGAAAACGGCTCTATTTGTTTTCTCAAAATGCATTGTACTTGATGCACACCATGATTGGTGTGCATGGCTTTCTTGGTTTTGTACTTATTACGATTGCAAAAATGGACATTTTTCCAACACTCCCACTCTTACACACAAATATAAAGATCATCAGAAGATATGAAGGTTGCTATTACACCAGGTTAGAGTCATATTATATAATATTCTATTTTGAAACTGATTGGAGTCGCATCCGCCCACTCCCTAGTACCACCTTAAAGGTATTATACATTCTGTTCATGTGTAACTTATATTCACACTATTTCTTACCTTCTTTACTATTTGTCTGGTATCAACATCAACAGAAAGACAACACTCTGATGATTGACTATTTGTGTGGACCACAATACAAATTATTAAAAAGATAATAATATCAACTACTTTCCTATTCAAATCCATTACTATGTTCAGAAAAGGTCATGTAGTAATTATGCACATTCAGATATTATAATCACACTACTGTCACATGATCTGCTATCTCAACTGTGGATACACATTTATAAGTAATCATTGTGTTGATCTCTCTAATGTCATTCATGTCAGTTATCTTGTTTTCAAAATTTTTATTTCCCTCTTGAATTACCAAATTTTGGTGTGATCAACTAATGCTATGTTATTATAGAATGTACTCACCATACAGAACCTTCACCACAAGTGTGATTTGAACAAGAATGATTGCTGACAATTACAGACAATACTTGAGTATAATATTTATTATAATTATTATACTGAGATTATAATTATTATGTGTGTGTTACAATTGAGTCCAGCATAGACAAATTTTTAGAAGCAGGGGGCTAATTAGCGAAACAAAAAGTGTGGTCTTTTTGCAATAAAAATAATTAACTATTGTCAATTTAATGTGAAAAACAAGTGTATATAGAGAAAAAAGTATCCGTATGATTGCTTTGTGGTGTCCAGCATTCGGTAATCCTGCATGGCTGACTTTATCATGCCTGAAACACAACAGCCTATTATAGTTATTATTTTCATTATCTACTCTCCTTACCTTTTAAAGGACCTTGTAGAACTTTAGAAATATATTTCAGGCAGAATAGCTAGCTATTAGTTCCAGTTTCTACATAAGCAACTTAGCTATCTTCCTTCTGGTCTGTAGAGCTCGAGCGATCGTTCTTTTACGCGCCATGCCCTTCAATTGACCGAGCCCCCGGGAATGACGCAACTTCCTTAACTACGTATACAACGCATACTCGCGCAAGTGGACACAAGAATAATTATAAATATATACAAGTGTATATAGAGAAAAAAACATCCCTATGATTGCTTTACAAATTTAAGTGAAGATAAAAGTATCCTTATGACTGCTTTGTGGTGTCCAGAATTCAGTAATCATGGCTGACTTTATCAAGCATGAAAGACAACAGCTTATTATAGTTATTATTTTGATTGTCTACTCTCCTGACCTTTCAAAGGACCTTGTAGAACTTTAGGAATATATTTCAGGCAGAATAGCTAGCTATTAGTTCCAGTTTCTACGTAAGCTCAACAGCTTTCTTTCTGCTGGTGTGTAGAGCTTGATCGCGCGTTCTTTTACGCGCCACGCCCATTAATTGACCGAGCCCCCGGTAATGATGTAACTTCCTTAACTACGTATACAACCCGTAGGTGACACAAACATAATAATATATATATATATAAACATACATCGAACCCGCAATCATAGGGATGGCCCTACGGGCCATAAAAAAAGAAATTTAAAGCTGAATTTTACTCAAATAAAACTGGGGGGAGGGGGCTGAAGCCCCTCTTGTCCCTTTGTCTACACCCTTATACCAAGAGGTAAGAGTACTAGTATAAGAACACAGTGTTTAACCTTGTCACCATGGTTTTCTAGACATGGCTAAAAAAAAACGCTTCAAACTCAGAAATGAACAGACACGACTTAATACATAAATATACTATAATACATACATAATACTATAATACTGATAAATCAACTTGTGTTAACAAGTGTAGCATACATATCATTCATTTTATTACTACTGTTCCTATTAACTACACTTGTCATTGGAGTAAGCTGTATCTCTTCATGTTCTGATGTATTCAAAGTACTACCTTCATTCTGTTGGACTGGAATTTTCTTTACATTTGGTGTTATTGGTTGAAGCCGTGTAGCTGGGGAATGAAGTTTGCTTCTAGGTGATGTATATCCTTTAATACTTTGTCCATGTTCATGGATAATGACTCCAGGTAGAGGATCGATCAAGTCTATCTGAAATGATCAAAAAGTATATCAGGAAGTGCCTTTTGAATAGACATAATTACATGTATGTAGTGGCTTTTATTTAGTTGCACTGATAATTACGTGGTTTGATTTAGTGATATTGTGATAAACTGATATTGACTTTAGATATCTACCAATGACCCACAAACTGTGTGGAATGCAAAGCTAAAAGTACATTTAATTTTGTATACAATAATAGCCATGTTCTGAATTGAGATACACACAATCTGTTCCACTGTAGTGTCCACTAGGACCCAATAGTAATGAATAGGAGTCCAAATCTGATGTTACATCAATCTCCTGCTATAGAACTCTTTCAATGAAAATGAGCATTTTCTCAATTATTAGAGGCATCAAAAAGCTTTTAATGCATAAGAAATGAATGTATATACTTGTATTACTTACATCACTTAAAACCAACAGATACTATAATACTGGCTATTAATGGCTATTATTAATTTTATTGGATGTAAAATAATGGTTATAATAAGGCACAAGTATGGCTAATGATTGCAGAAGCTATTCAATCCACACTTTGTATACATGTATACAAAGCTCTCAACTGAACATGAAGTATTATAGTTAAAGCACCAGTGCAAGTACAGCATGAGGGGTCATAAGCTTGGTTACACTTTATGCTTCTCCATTCTACCAACTGTTGTCTAGTGGAAAAATATAGCCTTGTTGGTACCTGTGATGTTAAGTTAAAAAGCTATACAGTACACATGTACATGTACATGTACGTACATGTGTGCTTCCAATATTCAGTGTTCTTTTATTTATGTCAATTTTGGTATTTTGGATATTCAATGTTGGTTTCTTGTACTGAAATGGTTACAACTATTGAAGAACAAAAAAAAAAACTTCTCAAAGCTGTTTAGAAGAATTTTAAGAGTATGTACATGGTACATTTGTCGTTTTGGAAATACTTTTTTGACAATAATTGTGACTACCTCTGAGAAAACCAGGCTTATGGATTAAAATTTCAAAAATTATTTTTTGTTATACCTGAATAGAGCATTAAATTAAACACATCAGATATCCCAATTGAGATAAAGACAAAATCACATTGAGTAAACCATTGAAGTAATAATTTTCTATTTTGAGAAAAATGCAATTAAATTATTTTTTTTACTGTAATTCAATTCCATAAATATGCTTTAGCAGAGGCTAGCAAAGCATACAGGGGTCTCCAAACCTCAGTATCAATGGAAAGGTAAGATATCAATGAAGCTTTGTATATTATAAAACAGTGATCGCCAATGTAGCCCACAACTGCCTACATGTATTGTCACTTGTATCCAGGGGTGTGGAAACATTGAGCCAACTGCCGGACATTTTGACCTATTTTCATCACTCTTGTCCTGCTCCCCATATACTTAGTATAAAGGTTTGTTTCAATTTACCGGACATTCACTAGATTTATCGGACAATGTCCTGCATGACTGGCTGTTTCCACACCACTGCTTGTATCTCAAAATTATATTTGAATCCATATGCCTGGTTTTCTCAGAGACGATCACAATTATATTTGAAATACAAATACAAATACTCTAAAAATGTATTTAAATACAGCTACATGTACATTGTAAATACAAATACTAATGTACATGTGTTTGACACATGTCTAGCGTAATGTGATATTTACTGTCCTCTACTGTACATATACATGTATAGTGTATATAGTAGTCAGATGAAAAAATGTACTCCATACTTTATGCATGTACATGCACATGTACTTCATTCATCACATACCAAAGGAGGCAAAGATGGTCTTTTAGGAAACCGTTGACTTTCAATCCTCACCATTCCACCAATTGCACCTTTGTCTACACTGATACTCTGTTCCGTGGTACCAGTTGATAAGGTATTTCTCACCATTGGTGTTACTCTTCTTTGAGTTGGACGATCATATAATGATTGTTTGTGGGAGTGAAGTTTCTTTTTGTTTGGTTGTTGTGTCGATGTTGGTGATAGCGTCACTTTGGGTTTGATACTATAATAGTAAAATCCATAATAATTATAGCATGTATGTACATGTACATGTGCATGTGCATGTACAATGTACATGTATTTGAAATGCTTACACACATTCAATAATCTATTAGTGCTGCCGTGATATCATATATAGTGACATAACCATTGACGACATATCATATCACAAATTGTCAATAGGGATTTTTATGTCATAACTTTGTACATGTACATGTACAATGTACTGTATATCATGACACACAGATAAAAGTTCCCCATGCAGTAGTGGTATTTATCTTAGCTCTACTGTCAGCACAGTGCATTAATTACTGTGTCTCTACTGTGGTGTTGAATTGACAATTCTACTGTATGGTGATGACCCATTTCACTCGAAGCACTAATTTAATTCAATTGGATGTAAATGTACATATATGTATATACAGTATTATTAGGAACTAGCTTAATACCGCCTTCAGTAGATTAAGCTAGGCAAGCATAGTATGCTTAGTAGTGATCATTGAAAGAATTATTATCTAGAATCATAACAATAATTAAATTTATATACTAAAAATGAATGTATTACAATTTCTGTTTAATAAAAATTAATAAATGTTACGTCTCATGCTCTCTCTCTGTGACTCTGTTCAATCTTCTCTGTACTTGCCTTCGGTGGTTTAAGCCAGGCATGCAAAGTACCTTCTAAGTGTAGTACACTACAGGCTAATTCTATGTCTATCTCTATCAGATGTTAGCCTGGCTTCTCTCTCTATATTAGTTTGTCTTGTTCGTGTTAGTCTATGTCTAGATCTTAGCTGGGCTTCTCTCTCTATTCAATTAGTCTTGTCCATGTTTGTCTATGTTTGTCTATGTTTATCTCTATCAGATGTTAGCCGAGCTTCTCTTTCTATATCAATTAGTGTTGTCCGTGTTTGTCCTCTCTCTATCCAAAGATCTCCTGAACTCTCTTTCTACTACTGTCTCCAAACCTCTTCTCTTTCTATGTCTAATTCTGTCACTGATTATCTTCTCAAGCTTCTTTTTGAACACACAAATGTCAAATTTACTGTCAATGACTCCTTTTCTTACGTCATGTCAAACGCATACGTCAATGTCTAATTTTCTGGGTCTTTGTTGGGGGTGAATTTGACAAACGGGTAGTATTATATAAATTAGAGTGATGTACACATACATGTACATGTACATCAGTGTTTTTGATAAGCTTATATGGCACACCATCTTATTTGGTACTGCACAGTTCTCTGTTTGTGCCAGTGGCACAGTTAATTATGATTATATTGTCACAGCATTAACTCTTTTGTTAATTGGCTTAAGATGTATTCCTAATAGTGTATACACAAACTATTGTTGAGCCAATTTGGCACATGTTTCAATACGTGTCAAAAACTATGATGTACATGTACTCAATCTGACATGGTCTGCTGAAGAAAATCGCAAATATTCTCATTGCAATTTCATAAATAACACTCAAACTGACTGCTTATTTCTTAAATAATAACTTTATTACACATTACATGAGTACATGTACTATATGTATGTGTACCTGGGGGATGGAAATTTTCTTGCGTCTAAACGAACAGTTGCCATTACTCTACCATCTCTATCAGTCATAACCTCTGACCTCTTGTGAGGTACAATGAGATTAGGATTGTGGGTGTGACCACTAATAGTAGGTGGTACAGAAATCATAGCAGTAGATGAAGGAGGAGTTTGAGATTGTACTGTATTAATCTATACATGTAAATAAAATAAGAATTAATATACTTGAATGTACATTATATAGTACAGTATATACATGTGTTTATTTACATTTATCCGTATTGTTGGCTTGTTACAGTTGCTCATTATACATGTATTACACACAACATCCACGTAGTGAGGGTTAGTAATAAATGATGAGAGGTTATCACATATATGTACATGCACAGTAGCGCTCAATAAAAAGTTCCTGTAGAGTAAAGGTACTACTCAAGTACTATACTACTATAAATAGCATAGTACTGAGAGTAAAAAAGTGGTATACTGTGTGTACTAAAGAGTGTACTACTGTCTGATGAGCGTATTACTGTGTGTACTACTGTGTGTATACTAATTAATTATTAACTCTTTCCCATTTATAATTAAAATGGGCGTTTTTGTTTTTAACTATTACTCAAAAAATATGTTGGGCAGAGCAATAATATCTAATTCTTTTCAGAACAAAATTCTCATATTTTATAAGATATAAGACAGAAAATTATGTCTCATTTTGCTGAGTTGTTAGCAAAGCCATTGATGTCAAATTTATGCTATGCTATCAGCAGGAAGAGAGCAAGGTGAGTGCTTGAAAGTATAGTAGTCCCACTGGCAACACCCACGTTTTTACTAGCACGTACATGTATGTTTAAACAACAGTGACTTTTAACTGTTAGACAACGCCTTCTAAGAAAGCCATAGATATATATAGTGCCAAAAACATGCTTCATTTCTGCTTGCAAGATGAGTGTTTGAAAGTGTAGTAGTCAGTGACAATGCCCATACTTAGCGTCTTCACCACTTTTGTTTGGCCAGTAACTTGATTTTTTTACTACTTTAAACAAAGTAAATGTCTTCTTCATAGTACATGTACACTAGTACATGTAAATTGATGATGACCATATCTACATGTACATGTAGAAAACTATTGTCTCCAGTGCATTTCAATTTGATGCTTATCTGCTTATCTTCAAAAGTTAATGATTGGTATTAAGCCATTTTTGTTTATGAAATGGGAAAAAAATTTAATGGAACACATGTACATGTGCATGTAGTTGCTATTTCTGAAGACTAAATTAGATTGCTATCTTGTACGTATATGTACATGTGGTACCTGATGATTATAGCTAGTATTAATATGTAAACATGTCTTTAGATTGCTATCTTGTACATATATGTACATCTGGTACCTGATGGTTATAGCTGGTATTAATATGTAAACATGTCTTTAGATTGCTATCTTGTACTGTTGTACATATATGTACATGTGGTACCTGACGATTATAGCTAGTATTAATATGTAAACATGTCTTTAGATTGCTATCTTGTACATATATGTACATGTGGTACCTGATGGTTATAGCTGGTATTAATATGTAAACATGTCTTTAGATTGCTATCTTGTACTGTTGTACATATATGTACATGTGGTACCTGACGATTATAGCTAGTATTAATATGTAAACATGTCTTTAGATTGCTATCTTGTACATATATGTACATGTGGTACCTGACGATTATAGCTAGTATTAATATGTAAACATGTCTTTAGATTGCTATCTTGTACATATATGTACATGTGGTACCTGACGATTATAGCTAGTATTAATATGTAAACATGTTTTTAGATTGCTATCTTGTACATATATGTACATGTGGTACCTGACGATTATAGCTAGTATTAATATGTAAACATGTCTGTTTTATTCCATGTCAAATATTTTAATAATCCTCACTTCAGTATGAGATTCCCATTCACCTTCATTAATGGGTGGATGTGTTAGTACCTTCATCATTCCTTCAGTCCTGTTCTGTCTTCCCTTTGTTTGATGAGAAGGTCTGTTCTGTCTGAATTTTAATGAATATTCAGGTTTACTGTCCATTATATCACTGTATGAGAAGAAAGGTACATTTACATAGTCTATATATATATATATATATACAATACTGTACATATCATCAGAGAGTACAGTTTAGTAATACTGGATGGGATTATTAGGCGACACTGATAATAAAATTGTTAACAGCTTACCTAAAGGTAATATAGAGTACATGTACATGTACATATTTAGTGATCTGACCTCATTACAGATTTTGTGACTAATTATTTCAATGATTTCAAATTTTAACAAAAATTGTAGCAGTTGCTGTATTTGCTCAAAACACATGAAATTTACTGCTTCGGTATATTTAACAATAGTCTTCCTCTTCTTTGACAGATTACTGAGCTCCAACATAGCTGTTTTGATGTTGGAGTATTCTTCTCTACCCTTTCCGCACTCTGACGTTTGAGGCAAGTAACTTAGAACAGTTGAATCTACATGTACTCCTATGCTGTTGATTGTTTTTGGTATGGCAAAGACATTTTAGCTAGCATGTGCGTGCATCTACAGGCTTAAGAGGAGTGGTCTTATACAATTAATATTAACACGAATAAAACTTAGCATTTTAATTCAAAAATTCGCTAAAATTTTAAAAAAATTAGTATTCACATATAAATGTTATCTTAAGGTATAATGCTTACATGTATCAAGGTTTCACCCAGGATGTTTTTGTTAGAGAGCGGAAAGAATCGATGATGCGATTCACACTGCTTGTGAGGGGCTGTGGGGTATACTCCCCAGGAATGTTTTGAAATTTAGGGCCTCTGAGGTTGCTTCTGGTGGCTTCTAGGGACCCAGAAGTATTGTAGCTGAGATGTTGTTGCATGTTAACATAAATTTGGTCTGAAATCTAGGGGGAAGGGAACCTCCTGCTGTATGAAACCCTGTGTATAATTATTTCTAAATTCCTGTTTATTTTTGATTATGAATAGCAAGAAAAAAAAGTTGATTCCATGGCATAACTTCAGGGTACAAACATTGTGTGCATAAGTACATGTATCATTAATACACACGTAAAAAATATATGTTTCAACAATGACGTGCACCTTGATTTAGTTATACATGTACATGACTACGTGTACATGATGTATACATGTACATGTACCTTTCCTCTGTTTCACTATTGTTCTGTGTTTGTTCAATATCCAGATCTTCTAGAGATGAAACTTCTTCCATGCTCTCCTCATGTTCTATAGCTTCCTCTTCCCTTTCTTCATTCTTGTCTTTTTCCTCAAGTGGAACCATTCCACGAGCCCATGAATCTACTATAGGTGGGCATGGCTCTTTGTCCTCTTCCCACAATGAATCAATATAATTAGATTGTGTGTTTTCCCCAGAATCGTGAGATAGAAAGAAACACTATGTACAAAATAACAATAATTATTATTGCTGTTAGAAATAATCTGTCAATTGTACATCTACATGTTTACATGTATATTTAAAAACAATTATGTACATGTAGTAAAAAGGAGTGTATTTGAATAGGAAAACTTTGAGGTCTGGGAAAACAACTATTGCTCCATAGATATTGCCCTGTGACAAATGTGGACATGTGTTTAAAGTTTAAACTTAGAAATAAGCTATTATCTGATTAGGCTTGGTTGACTAGTTGTATTCATGCTGAAGAAATGATACACATAGTAAATAGCTACTTATATATCATACAGATGCAGACACATGCTTGCATGCAGACTAAACAAACACATGTACACATGACTAAAAATGTGCACACGCACATTACTATTATCTATAGATCCTTCTTCACATCCACAGTCACAATCATAACTATAATTATAGTATACTATCACATAGTAGGCATTGTATGGCAATTACCTTATCTTTAAATCAATTACCATTACTTTGGCCCATTCCTACATGTATGATTGCTTTATACAAGGTTTCTTATATATATATACATGTATACTGTACATGTACATGTACATAATATTCTTGTGTCGTCATATATGCATTGTACATGGATACATAGTTAAGGAGTCGCATAATTCAAGGGCTTGGTCAATTAGTGGGTGTGGCATGTAAACAAATACGTGGTTAAGCACCAGCAGGAAGAATTCAGTTTGGGAAACTGTAATTACCGCTGAAATACATTGCAAAACCTACACAAGAACTGTTAACAAGTAAGAAGAATGGATAAACAAGTAACTACATGTATATTCAAGCAATCTTGGGATACTTTTCTCCATGTATCTTGTTAATATTATCATTACTAATTATCATTACATGTACTTCCTGAATTTTCCTATTAAATTAGTTAATTAAAATTATGATTGCAATTACTTTGATATTTGATATAACTTGGCAAAAGCCATTAATTGTCTTACAAGTTACAACCATTATACTTTGTTTTGATCTCTACTTTGAATATAACATCATTAATCACTTTTATGATGCTCATTTTCATTGATAGAATCAGACAACAGTAGGTAGATATAATATTAGAACAGTATCAGTAATTGGTACTTAGTTAAAGTACTCATCAGTTTTTTGGAATAGCGGTAAATCTCTTATCAGTGCATTCACTACATACTACACTATGATGATGCAGCACTGAACACGAGACTTATGGTCAGTGCTAATAATGACAATCATTAAAAAAGACATATTTGTAATTCTGAATCTCCTTGAACAACAACTATCCTTCATGATGTTTGTCTTGTTGATTATGTACAATCATGTGGTATTTATTTACAGATTTGATTCCAAACAATGTCTTATTTAGCTCCACAATCCACACAGCGTTTTGACCTTCTTCAGGTAAAAGAGATAGTCAGCTATTAACAGGCAATTAGAAATACTGAGTCAAACGTAGTTGATACAGTACATGTACATGTATCTTGAATTAATAATCTTTGTATTACCGAATTGCATACAACCACTAAGTGGTCTGGACTATTCTTATATCAATGAAGTAATTGATAAAATGGTTTGGATCTATAGTAGCGAATTACCATTACTATACCAGGATACAACAACCATGGCCACATTACTATTACAATAAAAGGTAATTAATGGCACACATTCACTACTCAGAAACAGTTAAATAGGAAATATGGCCGGGGATGGAGGGTTGCACATTAAATAAAGCCAGCAACATACATAAATGAACATGTGTAGAAGCAGGTGCACAGAGATATCTATTATGAATGAAGTAGCCAAGATGCCACAGACTGAAAAAGAGAATACTCTAGGACAGCTGGTAGAAATGTAAAAGACTTAAAATTTATAGAGCTCAAGCATTGGCTGAATGTCGTGGGAGCCACTACTAAATGAAAAAGACTGACTTCATGTAGTTACAAGGTGAGCAAACTTATATATTTAATAAAATAATATATTAAAAGTAAAGGTTATAACACCCTACGAGTGCTATAGCAAATCTATAATCACTGAGACGAGGGCCGTAGGCCCGAGGGCGAGGTGATTATAAATCTGATATAGCATGAGTAGGCGTGTTATAATCAATATATTTCACGAACGACAAAACCTTTGTTGATGTCTGATGCTTCTCCTACCTTTTGTCGGCACTTTGGAGAAGGTAAGTGTAGTTTTCTTGTAGTATGTTTCGACGGCAGGTTTTATATCTGACCACAGGGTGCTATATCTGATATATAAACCTGTGGTTTACTTTGATGTTTTGCCGTATAGGGATAATTATAATATACATGTACATATAATTTATATTATATACCAGACATGTGGTCAACTACAATGCAATGTATTAATGTATTAATGTATTACTATTACTATTAACTTAAAAATCAGTATAATTATTACTATTACTAATACATGTACCTCCTAAGTCATATAACCATTACCTTAAAAATCAGTATATTCTAATACCTCCTGAGTCAATCTAATATATTAATGTTACTATTACCTTAAAAATCAGTATAATTACTACTATTACCTCAACATTGAGATTGGATTTTACTATTACTATTACTATTACCTCAATGTTGAGATTGTAATTACTATTACTATTACTATTACCTCAACATTGAGATTGTATATTACTATTACCTCAACATTGAGATTGTATATTACTATTACTATTACTATTACCTCAACATTGAGATTGTATATTACTATTACTATTACCTCAACATTGAGATTGTATATTACTATTACCTCAACATTGAGATTGTATATTACAATTACTATTACTACCTCAAAACATATGTAATCTTTACTATTACTATTAATTACTATCACTATTACTATTTTATATTACTATTACCCCATGTCTAATATATATATATATATATATATATATATATAATATAATGTAATATAATTATATATATAATATTAATGTAAGGTGTGATATCTCAGTCCTATTATGCAGGTTGAAAGCCTATATTAAGTATGGCTCAAGCTGTAGTACTGTCCAGAGTCCTCACAAGTCAACTGAAGCTAATTGGTCAGATAAATTAGTGTTTCCATAACAAGGTTGAATGGCATTTGTGAAGCATTGATTAGGGCTGAGCGATAGTGTCGATAGTATTCACTAGTATTGCTGATTATTCAATCGCGATTATCCAAAACCTGATATCGTGATAGTAACACATGGCAACTGTGCATGTGCACTTCAGAAACACATGGCGTTAATAGATAATGATATCCACACTTTCTAGTTAGAGTTCAGTAAGGTTTGAAGCTTGTTTTGAGTTTCCAGCAAAGAGGTTTCATAAAAAAGATAAAAAGGAAGATACCTTCAAGATTTGTTTGAGTGTAGTTGTATTATACAGCAAATGTTTGCTTTTTAAACATGAAGAATTCTCATTAAAAGGATTTTGAACAGATAGGATTGGTAATAAAAGTACTGGTGTTCTCAAAAGATGTCTTCTCAGTTTAGCAGTGAACTATGTGGTACTCAATCTAATTAGATGTTTTTTCCTTCATGAAAATTTTGAGTCAATTTTCATTCTATTTATTGTCAATAGTGAATAGTCAATCCTATACTATCGTGATAGTAAAACTTGCACTATTGCTCAGGCGTAGCATTGATAGGGAATTTCCATTTCAGTCACATAGTACATTATTTTGTAAGCCTTTCAGTTTGTGACAGTCTACCTGCTGGTGATTTTAAGTCAATAAACAAATCAGATGAAAACTTGTTTAGGTGTCAACATGTGCAGGTCATAAACCTTTTGAGGGTAGACAAACATTTATACATCACTGCTAAGTGCCTACCTGATATGAAATTACAAGACTTTACTTGTTAATGATGGCTCTGACACCAGAAGGGAATAATATCACATATGCAGAATGCAGTAGTCTGCTGAGAGAGGGCCACATGGTAGCTGCTCTATCAGGTTTCTCTAAACAGTACTTACTACCTAAGCCCACTCCAACAGACAAACTGCAGGAATGGAACCAACCTCGCAGACGCCACCTTGACCCCATTCCTGTTGAATAGTTGGGAGCCCGGTGACAAGAATTGATTCTTCCAAAAAAATTTCTTTAGGGATGTTGATCACAACGCATTTTGTTATAGACATTCAAATCTAAATACACTGGAAAAACTCAGGTGTGATTTACTTCGTCTTCATCAGCCATGTGGACTACTAAACACTATCCCTTCAACTCAGCAGATTCAGCATGATCACTGCTACTGCAGTTTTAGTGGTGAGCAAAGGGAAATAACAGTTTCATCAAGTGACGTTTCTTCATTGTTAATTATTCAACCTCAAGATAAGACAATGGACATTTTGCAAACATTATCACTTAGTCCCAACAAAAGAAACAGTTTGGAAGAGGAAATTAGAAAACAATCTGACAGTTTGAAGTGGCATGAAGAATGTTGCATTCGAATTACTAGCTTGAAGTGTGGTTGTATCTTCATACAAATACAGAGAACATAGGCATTACTATCTACCCAAAGCCCATGCTAATGTTCCAAAAGCTATTGCTGGGGGGTGGAGAAATGAAAAAATTACATGTCAGGAATATGTAGCACTCAAATGGTCACACTGATCTCACAGCCACTTCAGCTGGTTTTGTTGTACATACTGAGAAATGCTGGCTTGGAGCCTCACCAGACGCCTGGTTTACTGATCCTTCAGTAGACATTAGCAATAGAATAGTTGAATTCAAGTTTCCATACATGAAAGCAGACGTTACACCTGAGTAGGCATGTAAAGATCCTGAATTCCACTGTACAATGATTAATAGAAAACTTAATCTAAAAAGAAGCCACTTTTATTACCACCAAGTCCAACTGCAGCTTTACGTCACTAATGATCTTAGTAAGTGGGTGCCTTTTGTATATTATATACCACAAAGGGGGTAGCAGTAGAGCACATACGTTCAGGAAGATTCTTATTGTTCTCAGCTATTTCTTTGATGACATCCTTCCTGAGTTAGTTTCTCCAGCCCAGTTACTACTTATAATACTTTTATTTTCATTATGTTGAAGTAGAATAGTTCAGCTGGTCTAAAAGCTTGAAGTGCTCCATATGAAGGAAACCCTGTGTAGAATGCCACCTACCATCATCATGCTTTATATTGCCTAATCTTATTATTTGATCATTCATCTCTTTTAGTTCTTGCTCTAGAAATGAAATCCTGAAGCAAACTTTTCCTTAATCTCATCCAAGTTCTCTTCTGTTTGAGTACAACTATCAACAGTGTCAACAACAATTGACTCGTACTAGGGTCGTTTGTGGCTATAAATAGTCAATTTCTAGGAACTCATTGGTTTGGGTTTGAGACATAGGTAGTACTGGCAGATATAGAGAAGGAATTTTATCAGGTTTCAATTGTCGCCCAAAAGCATTTACAAAGTGTTTACTACATACTCATGTATTTGTATTTATGGGCATATTCAATAGCATGGATCCATTCCTTCAGCAAAGACTTGCTGTTTAATGGCAGTTGAAATAATGATGAGAATCTCTAATAGAATTACTCGAACAACTACAGTGGATACATAGCAAAAATGAACCATCATAGGTGGGGCTGGATATACGCTGATGCTGGTTTTATTTAACATCCACATCACTCTGGCTGTATTTCCTATTTTAACTATTTTGAGTAATGAATATGTGTCATTACATGTACATGTACATGAAAATTGATGTGTCTAGCATGCTAGCAATAGGCGTAGACAAACACACACAACAAACAAACAAGCAGTCACAATGGTTTCATTAATTATTAGAGCAGCCACTATGGCTTAGAAAAATAATTATCAGCCACCATGGCTTAGAAAATAAGCAGCCACAATGGCTTAGAAAATAAGCAGCCAACAGCCACAATGGCTTAGAAAAAGGGTAAAATTGAACACTGAATGCCCAGTCTTGAGAACCGGGAATGGTGGGTTAATGATCTTTGATGGCTAGCCAATTCGTACATTATTTAATAACCATTACCTCATATACTACTCTGCTTTGTTATGTTTGAAGTCTGAAAGTAATTAGTAACCTCTAAACTAAGGTTGGAAATAACTGCTGCTGCAGTGACCAAAATGTGCCAAAGAGAAATAGATTTTACTTTAACAATAGATGATAGTACAGTATGTGACCATTAATGATTGATATATGTACACTGGCTTATTTTAACCCCTCACTTCAAGAACAAATAATTGGCTGTTATTGCGTACATTACCATTTGCTGGGTTTGTCGAAAATGAGCTACAAAAATCACGATATATTTCAATGGAAGCCCACTAATGGTCATTGTCAGAATTTCCTGTTCTATAAATAGCATTCATTAAAAATATCTATTGTTTGTGTGCACATAACGGTGCTGTAATTTATTATCAGGACTTTATTATTTTGCCACTTTAGAAACAATACTTGTGCATCTATCCTAAATTTAACTCCCACCAATGCTGTTACATTATATATACAAATGTATACTGGGCTCCTGACACTGTATAATAAATGATAAAAACAATAATTCTTATATAATTATAAGCATTTAATTATTATTATTAATTTATATTTGATAATTTCAGGGTTTCATATAGGATTTTCTGTTAGAATAGATCATCTAAAACATATGGAGGTATGCTCCATCAGAAAAAAGGTTTTGCCCTCTGAGATTACTTTTGGTGGGTTCTGAAAAGACTTGTAGCTGAGTTGTTGTTACATGTTGAAGTAAATTTGGTCTGAAATCTAGGTGATCCCCTTCCCTCCTGAAACCCTGACTTTGTTATACATTTTAATTACCTCAATTGTTTCAAGCATTATCTTTTTAGCCCACTGTACACTATATTCATAAGATTTGTCTTCTGTTGTTTTGTGGAGTATTGTAGCATATGATGATTCAAACACTTCATCAACTAAACTACGAATAAATGATGCATTGTCTTCTCTCTCCAGTAATTTATGCCTACCAAAGGAATACAAAACACAGTTTTATTATGCACACACACATATATATACACACAGACAGACACACAAACAGCTACAGACAGACAGACACACATGCAGACTGACCAATCACTTTCGTAAAATCCTTTCCCAGGTGCTATCTCTTTCTCTGTTGATCGTTCTTCCACTTGTGTAACTTCAGGTGTCTTAGCTTGTTTTTCTTTCTTACCCTTTCTAGCAGCCATGTTTGTTAACTTGAGTGTGCAGTGTTGCTATGTGTTGCTAAGGAAAATCAGTTTAGTGACGTCATGTTAGTGAGAATGGTCTCATTCCATTCCTAGCCTTAGATGTCTTGGGAATGAGACCTACAATAATCTCAACTTCATACGTCATAGTTAGCATTAATTTTAAAATGGCCGCCTGTCTTCCATTTATTACATAAACGAAATAGAACTTCATTAGTATCGGCTAACACTTCATCCTGCTACATCGACTTCTGAGAAGGCTTTAACAAAAGCTAAACCATATTGGAAAGTGTAAGTAAATTGTATTTTAATGTTGAAAGTATGTGTGGTTTATCAAGGGTTGCAAAATTCCTGTAGGACTAATCAATCAGGAAGCTTGCTCTAATACAGAAAGAAATGGCAGAAGACTCGCCAACAACACCAGAGGTTGAAATGACAACCACGGGCCGTGTCGTGGAGCGTAAGTCTGAAATACCATTGATGTAAACAATTTTGCAGGCAATGTTTATGAAGCTCTAAACAGTTGTTAAAAAAAAAAAAAAAAAAAACAACCAGTGGTAGATAGATGATATACATATGTATATAATACCTGTATTTAATCTGTAGCTTCTCTAGTTTATTGTTTAAATATATGACTGATATCTGTGTTAATATAAAAGTTGCCATAATATTCAAGTTTAATGTATTATGTATATATATTATATATATATATATATATATAATATATAATAATTATAATATTATATATATATTATTATTATACTTAGTCTCATGTTTGATATTCTCCAATTGATACTTACATTTGGCTCAAAATGGAAACTCTACAAGGCTATATAGTTAGATAGTGGACTTAGTTTACTTTTAGAGGGTACCATAAATTCTTAATTACTGTTGTTTATTATGCTGGAGTCTTTGTCTGGAGTTATACACTGTGTAAAGTTCCTAAATGGTTATTATTACTTTGTTTCTGTGTTTTTGCTTTGTATAATATTATGTAATTATAAAATTCAGTAATGTTATAAATTGTGCTTTTATCATTTCATGAGAACAGGCTCACATGTAGCTTTACACAGCATGTCTATAATTACATTCATAACTCTACATATGAATTTTAGTATTAAAACTGTAGTCTGTAGGGTATCAAAACAAGTCTTTTGTGAAGAGAGGAAGTTAGTATGGTATGATTAGATAATGTTATATTTGAATTTGTACATGTATGTGTAACTTTCATTTTCCTATTTCTTTACTTCACACTGCTACTGAAATAACGCCTTCAGTAATAGGAAGATAAATACTATGAAGGAACTGAAATATTGTGAAACATCTTTATGAATAACACTCCACCTTAATTGCTACACATTTTTGCATAAACTGTACAGGGCTCAAATTATCTTTTAATTATGTGTGTTACCTTCCTCTTTAAGGGGAATCTTGTGGATTTAGGAATTTTGGATGTCATTATAAGGTATTGAATAAACCCAAATGAAACATACAAAGCTCATGTAATTTGAGAAATCCACTATGAATTCTTGCCTGAAAATAGTGCAATTAAAGGGCATTTATGTTCACCTTGTTCTCAGAAAAATCTTTGTAGCTTTAGTTTGGAAGGAGCAACAATCTCTTTTCTTGCACCATTTTCATATAATTATCCTTCCCATTCTTTTTCGTGTGCGTCAAATTTCAATCCATGTCTTCATTATTGAGTTACAGTATAATCATGTATTTTACCTTATGACATTAAATTGTATACTATATTAAATATAAATTTATCATATCATGATTATTTTGAGGTCATCGTGAATGTAAACAGGCTTTATAATTGTCACAATACCCCATAAACTATGACACTCACCATACCTACACACACAAATTTGTCATATTACAACATACTATGCAAGAGAGAATGTAATCCTATGATTTTTATAGTGCTGTTTAATACATGTGTAGTAGTTACTGATTGTTATACACAGTATTATAATTTGGACTTTTTCCAGCAAATAATACTGAATGACTGCTATTCCACCATTTTGAATTTAGTAAAATTTGGTATCTAAGTTTAGTGATAGCTCTTATAGATACCTCATCTCATTAGTTTCTGTACACATTGGATGAATAGTATATAAGTTTCTAATCAAAATTATGTTGTTGGATATGTTCTCATTTGTGTACATAGTTTCATACAGTCAGGGGGAAGGAAGGGATATCCCCCCTAACTCGCATTTACCTAGATTTCAGGCAAAATGCATTTCAATATTAGTGTTGTTTTAGTTAACTATAGCTATAACTAAAACCCCTTTCAGTGAGGCATTGTGACTTTTAATTAATGAAACTATAACTAAATTACGGGTCTATTGCAATAACTATAACTAACTAAAATGAAAATTTGCCAATATTGGGCACAACTAGTAAGTCCAATATTACTTTCATTAATTAAACTACAACTACATGTAAACTAAAGGTTTGAGAAACTATGTACTACAACTATAACTAAAACTGGCCATTATTGAAACATCACTATTCAACATTCTACAACGGCACACCAGAAGCATACCCCCACACCCCCAGGAGTAGTGTGCTACACATCAACACTTCCCTAACAAAAATCCTGTATGAAACCATGATGTATAGTAAAATTACATCATATATTATAATTATACATGTACATGTGTATATATCAAGTCATAAACCAAGGTAGTTTTTCCACTACAAATGTTTGCTAATGTACATGTACATGTACACTGTGTATATGAGCTTATTAAATATGTGTGTGAATGCTTTCCTAAATTACATTAGTAGCTATGGCTTTCTTGTTGCAGTCTTAAAATCATTTTTTGTAGTATATCCAGCAGTTATAAGAGTTTACTTCATGAAAATGAAACTGCAGGTTAAATGTACTTCAACTGATTCACTCTTAAGCTTCATTCGTGGATGATTTTCCAGTTTAAATAGCCTTATGATTGACCTCCACAGTGCCTAAAGGCTCTAGAAAACATTCGTAATAGTAGAACAGTCCACCTATGATCAAAAGTATATACACTTTTAGCAATGCCACACCTTTTCAAATTAATATAAAAATTTTGATGTCAGTAAGTATGCACCTTAATTTATATCATGATATTATTACAGTGTTCTGCCCAGGATATTTAGAATGGTGGTTGGATTCTAACTTGTATATTTTGGTGCTGTTTATCCAGTATATGCATGTACTTAATACTGTCTCAGTACCCATTATCTGATAAGTGGTTAACTCATCTGAGAGGTGGTTAATTCATGCTGAGTGGTGGTTATTCCCGACCAGTGTTGGCAGACATTGTAATTATAATGATTTATATTATTTATTTATAAATTAATTATGTACATGTATATGTGTATAATATATGCAATACATGTACCACTGTATAGTGGTACATGTATTGCATATAATATACACACGTACATGTACATAATTCTTTTTTTTTAAACATTCACAAAACAAAAAATGAAAGAGCAGTACAATGTAGGGATATCAAAACCCAAAAAAGCCTTGAAACAAGATTGGAATGGTACCTGAGTAACAGACATTTTGTAATTCAACTAGCCACTCTATATACATGTCTAACTCCTATGTTATACTCGAGCTATACTTATGTAGGGACAGTAGGATGTACTATTGACTTATTGTCTCTGTAGAAATCTCAAGGAACAGGTTCTTGTTGTTCATGTAGTCAAGTTCATTTGATCCATGATTTGAATTGTCCCCCTTACTTTTCTAACTACATACATGACATGTTATACATGTACAGTACTTCAGCTTACACTAATGTATTACAAAACTTTAACTTTTTATGTACTGTACATACTATGATGGGAGGTACACATACACATGTATAAGGTGATAGCCATCTGAACTTCTATAGTACTACTTTCTACTGTAATGATAGTAATGTATGAATTCCCTTTACATTGTATGGGATAGCATAGTACTAATGTTTAATAATGTGTAGTAGAATGTACATGTACTTCACTCTCATACTGTACATGTAGTACACTATAGTTAATGGAGGTGGAGTGATACTTATTATACTTAATAATATCAGGTACTATGCAAGCAATGTATTGTTGAAATATACAGTACTTATAGTGCTAGATATATACATACACATTCTAAACCTGATATATACCCTATGTGCCATTCATTGTGTATGTCTATAATTATAATAACTCTATTATAATAATTTCAGACATAAACTACATGTACATGTATATGTACATACATGTACATGTACATGTACATTGTATAGCCAGTTACTATGTTATTGCTATGTGTTACATGTGTGGTAATTTTCATAGTGGACACACAATTTACATACTTATTGACAAAGAATTACTATATTTTCAACCTGATTGATTACATGTACACATGTGTGTGTAGAGGGAAGCCAATATTTACATGTAGTTGTTAATTAAATATTTGTAAAATACACTGTGTCTAATATCACTAATACATGAAAGTACAGTACATAATTATATTACTAGAATTCTTATGAAACATTTACTATATACACATGTACATGTACATTTGTACATGTACATGTATACGCATGCCTGTACTTGCACTTGTAGACATTTCCATGAATCAGTAGGCGTAACATATATCTGACTACAAATTTACTCATACAAATCTTTTGTACAATGTACATTTACATGTACATACATGTTGTTGTTTATGTACAGTTTATGTTCATGTACAATGTACTTATACAGTGTATGTCAATAAAAAGTCACCATACAGTAACAGTAATTATCTTAGTTCTACTGTCAGTATAGTATAGTAATTACTGTCTCACTACTGTGGTGTTGAATTGACAAGTACAGTAATTACTGGTAAAATTACTGTTGAACTACTGTAGTATGGAAATGAAACAACTAAATAATTACTATACTGTATGGTGACATTTTACTGACATATACTGTACGTGTATATATATATATATGTGTGTATACTATGTAAAGTTGTAGCTGTACTGTATACATGTCAAGGTTTCATACAGTGGGAAGGGGGGATATCTCTCCCTAACTTGAGTTTTCACATCCCCTAGATTTCAGACCAAATCTATTTCAACATCCAACAACATCTCAGCTACAAGCCTTCTGGGTCCCTAGAAGCAACCTCAGAGTCCCTAAATTATATAGATTTCCTGAGGAAGCATACCTCACACAGTGTGATTCGCATCATCGATTCTTTAACTTCCTAATAAAATGAAACCTTGCATGTACATAATTATGTACATCAGTGTTTTTGATAAGCTCATATGGTGCACCATTGGCCCAAAGAGCTTCTTATTTGGCACTGCACAGTTCTGTCTTTGTGCCAGATGGCACAGTTAATTATGATTATATTGTCACGTCATCAACAGCATTAACTCTTTGTTAATTGACTCAAAATGTATTACACATACTAACCATTGTTGAGCTAATTTGGCCCATACTTCAAAAGTTATCAAAACCTCTGGTGTACATGTACATGTATACATGTACATATATGTAACTACATGTACATGTAAAGTAGACACATATTCTAAATCATTTAATTTCCTGGTATACATTAATTATTACATGTACATATAACATACCTATATAGTACATGTAAATTAGTAATTAGCATTAATGATCTCATTTTGGACAGGAAATATGAAGAGCCATTAGGAATGCAAAGCTAATGAAATAACAGATATTAGCATCAGGAAAACAATAATTTTATGAAATGCTTTTAAACACTGTTAACTTGTATGATTTGAAATTAGTAACTATTGTTGACTTGTGAGATCAATGTACATGTATGTCTGTATTAGGGCTTAGGTATATGCTTTTTTACTTCAACTTCACATTTTCTGAACAATTGTGGCTGCTTATTCTCTAAGCCATTGTGGCTGCTTGTTTTCTAAACCATTGTGGCTAGCTTATTTTCTAAGCCATGGTGGTTGTTTTAATATTTTCTAAGCCATTGTAGCTGTTGTATTTTATGAATTTTCTAAGCCATTGTGGCTGCTTGTTTGTTGTGTTTGTTTGTTCATTATGTTTTACTCCTTTTGCTAGCATGCTAGGCACACGAATTTTCATTTTCATGTACATGTAGATTTGTTTACATAAAACAACAGAAACATTTATACATGTATCTCTGGGTAGGGGAATGTACGAGTACATGTACATTGTGCATGTGTATGTACATGTATCTCTTGGTGGTGGAATGTACATGTATGTATAGTTCTGAATACATGTATACATGTACAGTATATGTACTATACATGTAGTTATTCACTATTTTATTCAATATGTAATTTTGTATTTTCCAGATGTTGCCTCACCATCCAGTGAGAGATTAAAGATGTCTGATGTATATGATGAAACTACAGGCAAACCTAGTCCCGAAGCTCTCAAGAAACATTTTATTAAAGAAGGCCGAGTGGAAGAGGAAGTGGCATTAAGGATTATTAATCAAGGTTTGATGATATCATATATTTAAATGCAATGAGTTACAGTATTACAGTGCAATAATACATTGCCGTAGCAGAAAAGTGCATGTACATGTACATGTAGTACACACATGTACTTGCACAATTTGGTAATATAATCACAGCACCATATTTGTTGAAAAGCTACAATGTATATGTGGTGCAATGAAACATAATATTATAATGGCACACCCATTATATTAATTAACTGATTTGGAGGGCTGACTTAAAACCAGTAATAATGTTTATAGTCTATTCACTCTGAAAGGGCACAGACACTCACGTTAATAAATTCAAGCAATAAACAAAATTTAAATCTCCACCTATACCTCGTCTAAAAATACCTTGTCTTGCATGTACATCACTACAGGAAACAGCTGTTCTGACATTCTTCATAGATTTTTATTGCTATACCAACTGCCACAATTATTTTACTTGCCCCCTCAATGTACATGTAATTATGTATTCATAAAATTTATTTTTATAGCTCCATAATTAGGGTTAAATATTCTTTTATTCAATGTTTTTTATGGCCCATAGGGCCATCCCTATAATTGCTTTCCACGGGGTTTAATATATATATATATATATTTATATGTTTGTGTCACTTGCGCGACTATGCGTTGTATACGTAGTTAAGGAAGTTACGTCATACCCGGGGGCTCGATCAATTAATGGGTGTGGCGCGTAAAAGAACGCGCGTTCGAGCTACCGAGTCGTACAGACCAGCCAGGAAGATTCAGAAACTGTTGATAACTGTTGTATATAGCAGAGAAACAGTATCAATATTATCCAAGAATCTTTAACAAGTAAGTGTAGTAAGTTATTGAGTTTCAGACATGAGGAAGTCATAATTTAGAACCTTGAAGGAGTACTTCAGTCAGTTCATCAGAGATCTGTGTACTGAGACTGCAATCAGGCTTGTACTTACTTCTTCAGGTCCCAGCTTTCAAGTACACAGAAAGGTAGAGACCTTGGTACCATCAGCAATGATTGATACATAGTCATCACAAGGCAATTATAGGGATGTTTTTTTTCTCTATATACACTTGTTTTGTGCTAAAATCTTTATCTACATGTATAAGCACATATTAAAATAAAATGCATGAAATAAGACTTGTATAATTATATAGCAATTAAAGAATTATTCATCATTGGAAGCACTTGTATCGACTGATTCTTTTCTGCTTTCATCTTCACTGGAGTATGATTTTGTAACACATAAAGTAAACTCATCCTAATGTTGTTCATGGAGTCCATCTTCTTATCTTGTACCTTTGCTTGTACATGATCAACTAATTTCTTCCAATCGTCTGGACCAACCTACGTGTGCAGTATATATGTAAATAAAAAGTAATCATACAGTAACAGTAACTACTCAGTTCTACTGTCAGTATAGTATAGTAATTACTGTCTCACTACTGTGGTGTTCAATTGACAAGTACATCAATTACTGTCAAAAGTACTGTTGAACTACTGTAGTGTGATAATTAAACTACTGAGTAATTACTGTACTGTATGGTGACTTGTTATTGACATATACTGAGGGTTTCATTTAGGGGGGGGGGGGTGGGGGGGGGGGGCATTCGCCCCCCCTTGCTAGAGTTTTGCCCCCCCTTGGGAATTTGGTTGCCCAAAAATATTTTTAATGTTAATAGTTAGCTGAATACAACTATTTTGGGTTTAGATTCCAAAAATAGTATCTCAAACAGTTACATCATTGTGGTCTGAAAATGCACCAGAAATAACCTCAGAGAGTCTAACACCAAAAAAAATCCCTGGGGGAGCATGCCCCCACACCCCCCTAGGCAGTTGGTGTGCAGACCACACCAACCCTATACATCGCCCCCCCCCCCCCCCCCCCCCCCCAAGTTCTCAATATTCAACTTTTGCCCCCCCCTTGACAATTTTTCTAAATGAAAGCCTGATACTGTATATAATATTTATCATTTATCTTTTTATACCTGAAGCGTATTTCATGAAATAACTTCTACACACTAGTTCAATGCCTAGAAAGCAGTTCTTTCTCCTTCAAAACTGTTTTAGGTATAGTGTACTTCTTATGATCATGAAACACATGTACCATTCTTCTCATAGCAGCTACATCAAAATCATCAACACATCTTTTTTCAAGATGTTTTGGGATATCTTTTGGCTAGTGACTCAAAAGTTTCCTACTCCAAGATCTGCCTTTTCATTTATTACAGTATATACACTGAATCCAGTAGCTTCTGCCGTTTTCTTCACTAATTTAGGGCTTTGATCTTCTTATTCTGACTTACAAATAAGATTATAGACTATTTACTTGTTTTTTTCTCTTGTAGGCATACTTATTCTTTACCTCAAAAAATGGCGCCAATGCACATGATAGTAAACTAATTAATTCCAGTGTGACATCTTTAGATTCTTTACTCAAAGCATATATGTGTCATGTAAACATATATGGATTCTATAGGGAACTATTTCCTGTATCTCTTCAGCATGAATAAACTATAAGTAACACATTTGTTGATAAAAGGTAGAATACTTTGTACTGGTGATCTTTGTCTTTCTCTAGACTTGTTGTGATAGGCTTTATAGCTAATGAACCATAGATAAGTGTTTTAAATATACTTTTTTAAATGTTGTTGTATTAATTATGATCATATTTTAAAGTTAATTATTATAGTTCAATAGCTGTGGAATGATGGAATATAGTACAATAGTGAATGCTTTAGGGATGTGCGATACAACTGAATAATAGTATTGTGTGTATCACTGCCAAAAATATCACTATACGATGCAGTATCATGATATTTGAAATGCTTATAATTACAATGTAAATAAATGTTCTGTTTGGTTGTGGTTGTAGTAAAGAAATCAATCAATATTTTGCACACTATCTTGTTCTAATTGCTTTTAGGTATCAAATCAGACGAATTAGAAAAACCAGATTTACTAAACTATCCATACTAGTGTATTGATACACTCAAAAGCCAATAATCTATCACCATATTGAATAAAAATATTGATATTTTGATATATTTATACTTATCACACATCATTAGTTTGCTTAGATGAACAGTGTACATTGTATCAATACCATAAATCCAACATTTCATTGTATGTATTATCAGTTGTTCCTACTCTATAGTCTCATGTATTATGATATTATACTAGGGCTGGGACAAACGTTCTGAATGTTTGAAGCTTCATTGCACTACAGCCTCAACTTTTCTGAAACATGTCCACAATGAATGCACTTGCAGTGCAGAACCCTCACCACAAGTGTGATAGGGAAACTGTGCAAGAATTACATGTATTACTGACAAGAATATAATTGCAGACAAAACTTGACTAATAATAATAATTATAATTATTATACTGAGATTATATTATGGTGTTATATATAATGTGTGTATGGAAACATGTATGTACTTGTATTTACATGTGGATATACATATTTAGGTACCGAGGTGTTGCATAAAGAAGAAACAATGCTTAATGTTGAAGCTCCAGTGACAGTGTGTGGAGATATTCATGGACAGTTCTTTGATCTCATGAAGTTGTTTGATGTTGGAGGTTCTCCTGAAACTACTCGATATCTGTTTCTAGGAGATTATGTTGATAGAGGATATTTCTCTATTGAGGTACATGTATGTATATTTATAACTACATGTATTATTTATTATACAATGCATGTACAATGTCATATATATATATACATACTGTACAGTGTATACACAATTTATTTGGTTTGAGGTCAATACAGTTTCATACACATGTATACATGTAAATGACAAATCATTTTTTTTAACAACAGTTTAGCAGTCAATATCCATACTGGTTCATTACAATACAGAACTACATTGTGTATATATATAGTACAGTGCAGTGTAATTCATATTGATTACAGAACTGTACAGTATAGTGTAGTGTAATCTATACTGGTTCATAACTGTACAGTACAGTGTAGTGTAATCTATACTGGTTCATAACTATACAGTATAGTGTAGTGTAATCTATACTGGTTCATAACTGTACAGTATAGTGTAGTGTAATCTATACTGGTTCATAACTGTACAGTACAGTGTAGTGTAATCTATACTGGTTCATAACTATACAGTATAGTGTAGTGTAATCCATACTGGTTCATAACTATACAGTACAGTGTAGTGTAATCTATACTGGTTCATAACTATACAGTATAGTGCAGTGTAATTCATACTGGTACATTCAAATACAGAACTGTATAGTACAGTACAAGTGTGATTCATACTGGCTCATTACAATACATATATAGATGAGATGTTTTTTATGTTCAAATAAATTTGATCTCAAAAATTGAAGGGGAAGAACTCAATTCAGGACCCACCCCATTGTATGAAACCCTGTTAGTGTACTGTACTATACTATTACTGTTTGGTGATTAGCACTGTGTCATTGATGAAGAGGTTTAATAAATACAGCTTATAGAGTTACAAGGCACATGTGACCTTGAGTAATAGGAAGAGCTTAATAATTCTATTGGACAAAATAGTGGTGCATTGATATAGAATTTACTGACATGACATTCCTGTTAACTAGTAATAACTTGTACAGTTATGGTGGATTAGTGTATGTAGGATTATAGATGATAAGCTGTTATGTAAACATGTCATGACTGTCACTAGCTATGTACAATGTACATGTATGTACTATAATGTATAGTGAGGGCTACTTTACATGTGCATGTACATGCATGTACTTTGATTGGTTTTTTTTTTTAAACTGTTTGATTATAAAAATTATAAAGATCATTAAAAATAATTTAGTTAATTAATTCTATCTACATGTATTTAATATTGCAATACATTTTTATTATATCCTTCGAGTTTCATTTTGTTATTTACAAATTATCTTCATTAGTGTTTCCCTTAGGGCTGGATGGTATTAGCTAATATAGTACCACAGTATTTTAACCCTTCATGACACAAAAATGCATCATTAATTTTATGTCTTCACATCACCATAGATGCATTTTTGTGTCATAGCAACGCACCTTGAATTTTTGTTTTTCTTCTTGTTAGCTTTCCACATTATTCAACCAAATTTTACACAATACAGTCTATTAAGGTTACGGGATACTAAACTATGAATATTAATTAGTATGATAACTTTTTTTTGTTTTTAGGTCAAATGCAACACATACTTCTTCCAATTATTATTAAACTATATCTTACTTTGTAGTAAAGTTGTAAAACAAAATTCACTCCTAGCGCTCCACTGTGATTCAAGATATGGTTTGTGATTTAGCGGTAATTTTGACGTCAGAAATCTCCATTTGTAGCACTGTTCTGGTTCTGAAATTTTAAAATGTTGTACTGGACCACTGTTTGGAGGGATTGACGGAAGAATTTGTTTTTAAACTGATTAAAAAACAAAATACGGTATTTTTTGTACATTTTCAAGGGACCGTGGTACCTTTGACCTTGCATAAGTCTTTAAAACATGCGTATATGCATAAAAGCATCTGTCAATCCCTTTGTTAATGATATTTAGTCACTTTGCATATGTTTAATCAGTTAAATTATTTGTAAATATGGAAAAAGCTGACGTTAAAATTCTGATAATAGCTTATTTTCGCTAAAAAGTTATGTTTGCATAAAGTACATTCTTGCGGTTTGACAATGAATATCATTAAACATAACACTAACCTTAATTACAAGACAGCTATTCATCTTTCTGTAATTCGCACGTGATATATCAACTGCCTAAATTTTTGTGGTTTGGCAAATTAATTATTATACATGGCAAGTTGATAATACGTACAACAGTATCCCGTAACCTTAAATTTGCTTTGAGATGATGCAAAAACTGAATCTATACATATAGCGATTCAAAAGTTATAAGCAATCGAACTTGTAAAGACACTAAGTGTGGGCATTGTTACTGAACACTGCACTCTCAAACACTCCCCTTGCTGCATTCCTGCAGCTAATGAAGCATGTTTTTGGTATCAATGACTTTCTTAAAAGGTCTTTCGTCTAAGTGAGTTAAACATCTGAAACACAAGTAAATATGTAGGCGTTGCCCCTTGGACTACTATACGCTCAAGAGCTCGCCATGCTCTCTTTCTGCTAATATCTCCAAGGTACACAAAAAGTTAGAGACACTGGTGCTTTTAGCAATGGATTGATAGTCACAGTAAACCAATGATAAGGATACGTTTCTTTATGCTATGATTACATCTTGTGTCAAACTACATGTATTAAAAGTACAGTAAAATGTGCATGTACATGTAGTATTATTAGCTGAAATTTCTCTCTCTATCTGTCTCTCTCTCTCTCTCTCTCCCTCCTTCTCTCTTTCCCTCTCTCTCTCTCCCTCCCTCTCTCCCTCTCTCTCCCTCCCTCTACAGTGTGTATTGTATTTATGGTCTCTGAAGATCAATTATCCCACTACTCTTTATTTACTACGTGGAAATCATGAATGTAGACATCTTACTGAATATTTCACTTTCAAGTTGGAATGTTAGTTAACAATTATCAATTGTATCTAAAACTGTACATACATGTATATACATGTATATTCCATTGTTTATGATACATGTAGTTATGTCATACATGTACATTCATGTACATTCATATACGTACACTGTATATGTACACAAGGATATTCATTCAATAAAGTTATTTTGTAAATAGCAAAATGCACTGTAATTTATTTAGAGAACTGTAAACATGTACATGTACATATACACACATACAGTCTTATATAGGTAATATACAAGTGTACAGTATAGCCTAAGATTCAATCCTTCTGCATGCATTTGCTTGTTGTACAGTACATAATATCTAAAAAGGTGATTTCTATTAAGGCTGAAACATATCTTTTACCATCTAGATATACATGTACATTCACAAAGATGGTGGTATACCTGGATAATTACTTTAATCAAAAAGACATCTGTGTCACATTTGCAATAAATAATACCAGTACCTCACCCTTTTGATGTAATGAACTGCAATGGACGTTTGTACAAGCAGCATTGGTGTTATTTTACACATCATTCTGCAATTTTACAAAGATTAAAAAACAAAACAGACAACACGAAGCATGACAGTGAAGCCATTTTATTGCAATTTCTTTCTGCTCATGTGAAAACATTAAACAAGCATTCAGGTACTTAACCACATGTAATGAAGTTAACCCTTTATACATGGTAAACAAACACCTTTAGACACCACACCCACAAAACATGCTAAACATCTTTTGGTGTCAACTATATTATTTTGAACTAAGGCTGTTAGGCTATTCAATATCAAATTTGAAGCTTCGATAAGAACAGTTTTGCAGGCTTCGAAGGTTTGCACGTGTTTTTAACAATCTTTGTCAATGTTGCACTCACCTTGATAAGCCTCCAAAACTAGAAATTTGAGTACTAATCTTGTTCCTGTCACTGTTTCTACTTGGATTTAGCATTGCTGGACTGAGAAATGAAGCAGCCAGCAACACAGCCTCAACTTTACCGGAACACGCCTATATTATTAACTACATGTTTAGAGTGTACAAGTGCACATTCACAGACATTAAAGTGGGTATGGCAGCAAAGGTTCAAAGAGATAATTTGGATTCGAATGCACAGTAAACAAATGAAGGTTCGAACATTCAAAGCTTTTCCCAGTCCTATTTTGAACATTAAACTGCAAAAAGTACACTTTTAACTCTTTAATATACATGTACATGACTACATGTACATTTTGTTGTACATGTATTTACCATGTCTAGACATTATTTACATGTATATTCTTTTAAAGTTTTTATAGTTTCAGTAAAGCAAGTGAGATTACATTAGGGATATGTGATATGACTAAAAAATAGTATATATATTATAAGCATTTCGTTTCGAATATCATGATACTGTATCGTAACCTGATATTTTTGGCAGCAATACACTTATATTTTTGGCAGCAATACACGTATAAATATATATGTATTGCTGCCAAAAATATCAGGTTACGATACAGTATCATGATATTCGAAACAATAATTGAAATGCTTATATTTGGTTGTATTTGTCAAGACGTGGTTCAAAACTTAATAAACGTTTTGCACACTAGCCTTTTCTATTTGCTTTTACATATACATGTACACTCAGGTACATATAAAATTAGGCAAATTAGAAAAACCAGGTTTACTAAACTGTCCATACTAGTGTATTGATATATCCAGAACCCAATTTTGTATCACGATATTGAATTATCAATATTTTGATATATCGATATCAGAGGTTTTGATAAGTTTTGAAGCATGGGCCAAATTGGCTCAATAATGGTTAGTGTGTGCACCATTGGGAATACATCTTAAGCCAATTAACAAAGATTTAATGCTGTTAGTCACAATATAATCATAATTAACTGTGCCACTGGCCCAAAGAGAGAACTGTGCCATATGAGCTTATCAAAAACACTGATCGATATGTACATGCATGTATGTATTTCACATTACTAGTTTACTTTCATGTATTGTGGAATATACTATGATATTTTTATATTTTTGTAATAATAACAAACAATAGATTAAAAAAACAAGTGTATACAGAGAAAAAAATGTATCCCTATGATTGCTTTATGGTGTCCTGCATTCAGTAATCAAGGCTGACTTTATCATGCCTGAAACACAAAAGCCTATTATAGTTATTATTTTGATTATCTATTCTCTTTACCTCTTGTAGAACTTTAGGAATATATTTCAGGTAGAATAGTTGGCTGACTCTAAAACATTACATACTATTATAGTTATTTTAATTGTCTACTCTTCTTACCATTTAGAGGTTCTTGTAGAACTTTAGGAATGTATTGCACCTAGAAGGCTAGAACAGCTATAATTTCCAGTTTCTACATAAAGCTACAAACAGCTTTCTTCTTGCTGGTCTGTAGAGCTTGAACGTGCATTCTATTGCATACCACACCCATTAATTGACCGAGCCCTCCAGAATGACACAACTTCCTTAACTACATATACAACGCATGCTTGCGCAAATGTCATAAACATACATATATATATATATATATATATATATATATATATGTGTATAAACATACATCGAACCTGTGGGAGAACAATCATAGGGATGGCCCTATGGGCCATAAAAAATTATGATACAAAAGTATTATATATAATGATTGTGAAACAAACTATCTAATAATCTTATTTTTATGCATGGTTATATTACTGTAAATCCCATAATGTTAACGGTCCATTAATGTTAACGAAATTAACGAGAAGTTGATTTTCGTTAAAATTAATGGTCGTTATAATTTGAGTAAAGTTTGCGCATGCGCATATAAAAAAAACACGTTGTCTAAGCTAAGTAAAGATGTTTATCCATCGTTGGTTGACACCAGCCAGGTCCTCCAGTCTATCTTTCTTGCCAGATTCCTGCTAGTTGCACAGGAGAGCTGCAGCCCCTGAATGTTGAAGTCAATGGAGACTTTAAACAAATGATGAAAGCTTCGTTTTCAAGATAGTACGCAGATGAAGTGAGAGTAGCTATGGATGAAGGAAAGTCTGTGAGCGATATCAAGGTGGATCTTAGAGTTTCGGTGATAAAGTCCTTGCATGCTAACTGGGTGATTTCAGCTATCTTCACACTATCTGACAACAAAGAAACTCTAAAAAAACCTTTTGAGAAAATTGGCATTTCTGAAATTTTTGAAAATGAAAATCCTTAAAAAGTGAAAATCGTTAACATAAAGGTTCATTAAACCCTTACACATTCATAAAACGTTAAATATAATGGCCGTTAACATTATGGGATTTACAGTATGTTACTTACATGTACCTGTCAAATTTTGCCTTAATACTACACTTGTGCTTCCTACAGACTCAAATACCTCTTAAAGTACAATGTACATGTATATTTGAATTTGTATTTATCACAAGTATTTATTCTCTACTCTCTAATAATGTTTTCCTCAGGTAAAATCAAGTACTCAGAAGAAGTATATGAAGCATGTATGGATTCATTTGATTGTCTTTCACTTGCTGCTCTCATGAATGGACAGTTTTTATGTGTACATGGTGGACTATCTCCTGAAATATTTACACTAGATGATATTAAAATGGTAAGAAAGTACTTACACTAGATGATGGTAGGACAGTACTTACACTAGATGATGGTAGGACAGTACTTACACTAGATGATGGTAGGAAAGTACTTACACTAGATGATGGTAGGACAGTACTTACACTAGATGATGGTAGGACAGTACTTACACTAGATGATGGTAGGACAGTACTTACACTAGATGATGGTAGGAAAGTACTTACACTAGATGATGGTAGGAAAACACTGCAGAATACAAAATAACATTTACATATTGAATTATCAGAGTTTCTGACCAATTTGCCCATTTGTCTATATTCACCTTTGCTGAGTAATATATACCTCATGCACAATATACATTTATATACATTGTATATGTAATGCAGTACTACAGTATATATCAATAAAAGTTCACCATACAGTAACAGTAACTACATGTACCTTAGTTCTACTGTCAGTATAATATAGTAATTACTGTCTCACTAAAGGTCATTCATGTTCACCATGACCTCACAAAAATGTTCATAACTTTAGTTTGGAATGACCAAAAAATTTTTTACCTGCACCATTTTCATATAATAGTCCTTCCCATTCTTTTTTTCGTATGTCAAATTTCAATTCATTGCTTCTTTATTGAGATACATTATAATCATGTATTAACCTTATGACATTAAACTATACACTATATTACATATAAAGTCATCACATCATAATTTTGAGGACATCGTGAATGTGAACAGCTACATGTATTAGTGTGGTGTTTAATTGACAAGTACATCAATTACTGTCAAAACTACTGTTGAACTACTGTAGTGTGGAAATGAAACTACTGAGTAATTACTGTACTGTATGGTGACTTGTTATTGATATACAATGTATACTGTACATAGAGAAAAGATATCATTTCTCAATACACCAACACTGCAATCTTTACATCTACTGGTAAAGCAAAATTTCTATGGACATTTTGTCCAAGCTATATGGACATTTTTGCACTACTGTTGCATCTACTGTATAGTTGGTAAAATTTGAGGGTTCCAATTTTCGTGGATTCAGCAAACAGCTTCAAAAGTAAATTTTTGTGAGTAATAAGGGTAATAAATTTTGTGAGGGTGTAGTGTTATAATTAAATTTATACCCTTTATCTGTAAAGAATGCAGTTTAGTATTGAAGGAATGATTTGTGGTTATCATATCTACAAAGATGTAAGGGATTCTCAACAGAGTGAGAGACTTATCTGCACTCCAGAAATTTTTTGATATATTCTCCTCGCTTCTTTTTTGCACTTTTTATGGATTGTACATGTATGTTTACTTACCAACGGTTAATTCTTCACAGTTAAAGGGTCATGAGGATCTGGTAGACTGTTCCTTGGTTCATAAAGTGCCATTCTTTATAGCATTCACATTTGTGGCTGCACCTACTTCACACGCCCCTTTGTAAATTGATATTTAATTTCGTGGTTATACTTAAACCCACGAAATGAGCGAAAATTAATCCTCCACGATTTTACCAACTATACGGTATATTATTAGTGAAGTTATTACTGTAATTATAGTTGTACTGCCTTCATTTTATGCTGTAGCTTGATCGATTCAAAGAGCCTCCAGCATTTGGTCCAATGTGTGATCTACTGTGGTCTGATCCACTTGAGGATTTTGGACAAGAGAAACCTACACAAGAAACATTCTCTCATAATTCTGTCAGAGGATGTTCATATTATTATAGGTACATGTACATGCATGTGTAATGTATTATGATTATAATCACTTCTGAATGGCCCCTCTATATTCTTAGCTTAATTTGTTCATAGAACTAACTCAACTTGTTTCTTTTTGTAGCTACATGTACATGCACATGTATGAATTTGTAATTACTAATTACCCTATTTTTAGTTCACAGTATGTTTCCTATACTGTACAGTATATTATAGTTATGTACATGTACATGTTCTGTATGATCAATTGAGTATAAGATCACAATAATGTATGTTGTGCTAAGTGATATGTGCAATGCATGTACACATGTTGATAAATACCTGTACATGTACATGTATTTTATTGTATATACAAATGTATATGTACAATACATGTACATGTACATGTATTTTTATTGTGTATACACATGTATATGTACAATACATGTACATGCACATGTTCCTGACATTATTAAGTTTACATGATATCACTGTACCTTCATTGACAGCAGTGTACTTTGTGAGTGAATTACACTCTGTACATGAACTACACAGGATTACACCTTACTACTATGATATCACATACATGTACATGTACAAATGTAAAGGGAATTTGCACATTACTATGATTACAGTACAAGGTAGTACTATAGTACTATTCAGAAGTACTATAGTACATGTACTATTCAGAAGTGCAGTTACCTATCACATTATTAAAGTGTACCTCCCATCATAGTATGTAAACCTAATAAAGTTACATGTAGATAACTGTAAATTTAAATGTACATGTACATGTACATTTTGCAAGTCTAAAAATGGATTAATAAAAGAAAACAGAGAAGTTTTAGAAAAATCCTGTTGCTGATTTTGGTCCTTGTATAATAATATTATTATATTTATCTTTAATAATTATATATAATTATAATATTATATACATGTACAGTATAATTTAAGATATGCATATATTGTATGCAATTAATAGTTTTGGAAAAGCTTATAGTGGATGAAATAACGGTCGGACATGAGACATTTACTGACCAATTTCCCTGGATGTCCAAGCCAAAGTCCACATGAACGGTCAAATTGTCGGAACAAAATTTAATTGCCACGTTTCAATAATTATTATTATTAAAGTAAGTGTGGTCATAGTATACAAACGCTAAACGCACATATTGTGAAGTGTTAAAATTTGTAGAAAAAAGATGAAACAAAGGATCCCAGTTTCTGAGGAAGGGCAGCAGGTGAAAAGAAGAAAGGTGAAACATGATACATATAAACATTGGGTAATACAGTGTGACTGAGAGTGTCAGACCGTCACATGGCTGGACTGTGAGACTATGACATAAGCTGGAGCAAGGGTTGTAACAAAGCTGAAATATCGAGTTTGCAGTAGGTATAGAGTGCTTAATTACAAACATTGATGAAGAGGAGAATAGTATTATCTTACCTGATGACTGGAATCAGTGGAACTTGACAGTAATTGATAACATGATCTAATAAGTTTTTTGTTATATTTATTATTCGAAATAAATTTTATCATAATTATTTTAGTACACATTCAGAATGAAATGTTAACATGCATTGTTAATTTTTCACCTTCAATACGAAAGTTAGCAAGGATCATGTCAGAACATAATTTGAAAATGGTGGAACTTATTCAGACAATTTGTCCAAAAACTTTCCAAGCCTTATTTCATCCACTGGCTTACTTTCCAATCACACATGAGTCACTCTTGTGGCAAGGGTTCTGCACTGTATTTAATATTATACTCCATTCCTGGTCTAGTTATCAAGCATGTTGCGAGTTTCTACAAAACAATAACCTCCTATCTATTATAAGAGCACATGAAGCTCAAGATGCAGGGTAAGAGTATATTATATATGTATGTGTGGTACTATCCTTATCATGTACATGTGTTTAGATGAGTGGATGACTACATATGCATGTACATGTACTTGTGTATGTGTAGATGGACTTGCATGTACTCTGTATAGCAGTCACTCATCTAACCATCCATCCTGCCTGTCTTGTTTGTTACATGTACAGTATATGTACAGGTGTATAATTATGTATTAGGCTTTCTGAAAGGGTGTTAGTTTGTTCAATTACATGTACAATGTGCATATAATATACCTGTAATTCCAATTATACACACGTACATGTACATTATAGTCTCTAAAACTTGCATTTATCCATCCATCATCTGTTCATTCATCCATCCATTTATGCATCCATCCTTCCATACAGCCATCCATATCCATTATTTGTTCTTTCATCCATCCATCCATATCTATCATTTGTTCATCCATTTATTCATCCATCCATTCATCCATCCATTCATACATCCATCCATTTATCCATCCATCAATTGGTTCATTCCCATCTTATTGTCCACGGTCCATTTTCTTACTATTTTCCACTCCAGTTACAAAATGTATCGTAAAAGCCAAGCTACTGGTTTCCCATCTCTAATCACAATCTTCTCTGCACCTAACTATCTTGATGTTTATGGAAACAAAGCTGCAGTCTTGAAATATGAGAACAATGTCATGAATATTCGTCAGTTTAATGCTGTTGAACATCCGTACTGGTTGCCAAACTTCATGGATGTGTTCACATGGTCTTTACCATTTGTAGGAGAAAAAGGTACATCTTTGCATCTGTACATGTACATGTACATGTTTTGGCAGGATTTCATTTAAGGGAGGTGAGTGGGCATTGGCTCACCTTGCTAGAATGTCATCCCCATTGCAGGATATGTGTTTATTTAACTAATTAACAATTTTAGGATACAAACTCTCAATTTTGTTTTTACTTCGTATCTGCGAAATTTACTTTTATTTGCTGTACTTGTCAATAAAAACTTACCATACAAACAGTAACTACCTTAGTTCTACTGTCAGTATAGTATAGTAATTACTGTCTCACTACTGTTGAACTATTGTAGTGTGGAAATGAAACTACTGAGTAATTACTGTACTGTATGGTGACTTTATTGACATACACTGTACCTTGAATTAGAAAGAGTGTTCTTGGATGCGTTGTTGTTCAAGAATCCTCCATTAAATTTGTATAATAATATTTTTACAAAAATGTGTATGTCTATTGGTAACAAAAATGGTGTTTACATAATGTTTACACGTCTATCGGTAGAATAAAGTAGATAAAACTGGTGACGAAATATTACAGTTTATTTTGGAATTATTTATTATTAACCAATATTAAATTTGTTTTGGCTGTATTATTATACCACATGTACTTAAAACTCATATCTACATGTATACCACTGTTTGTTGAAACTATTGTGATAGTCAAGTACCTGTACATGTAATGTGATATTAGATTGTACTCATATCTACATGTATATCACTATTGTGATAGTCAAGTACAAGTACATGTAATGTGATATTAGATTGTACTCATATCTACATGTATATCACTATTGTGATAGTCAAGTACAAGTACATGTAATGTGATATTAGATTGTACTCATATCTACATGTATATCACTATTGTGATAGTCAAGTACAAGTACATGTAATGTGATATTAGATTGTACTCATATCTACATGTATATCACTATTGTGATAGTCAAGTACAAGTACATGTAATGTGATATTAGATTGTACTCATATCTACATGTATATCACTATTGTGATAGTCAAGTACAAGTACATGTAATGTGATATTAGATTGTACTCAGTAAAATGCAGATTCATATTCCATGTGTGGAAATATTTCGAATGCTGATGTTGTGATGGCATGATAATTTGTCTATACATGTAATTACAGTATAGTAAAGGTCAGTAATTCAATTGATTATTTAATTAATTGAGTTCTGTTCATGTGGTTCACCTAGTACAGCCTGTAGAATAAGCTCCAAACATTTCAACAAGTTGAATTGGTATGAGGATGAATATAACATACAGGCTACTAGTAGTACATGTAACAAATGATTAGCATTAATAATAATGAACCTTCATGGAATTACATGTTAATGCTGTACAGACTTGTCTTATGAATACATGTAGCCTTAGCGTTCATATAGTGATGTCTCCAGGAAATATTGATGTGCATGCATGGGTGGGTTCACTGGGTTGTAGACTTGTAGTACATGGAAGCTTCAGAAAAAAAACAAACTTGAAAACACCAAAATCATAGATATAGTCATACATTGTATGTATTTCAATTTGAGGATAGCAATAAAAGTATGCTATAATTATATTAATAACAAGATATAAACTATTAAGAAAAAAGTATCCTTATGATTGCTATGCAATGACTATATATCAATTATCGCTGCTGATGGTACTAGTGTCTTTACTTTTCTGTGTACTTGAAAACTGCGGCCTGAAGAAGTACATGTAAGTGTAACTGCAGTCTAAGTACACAGCTTTTTGATGATAAGTATATACTCCTTCAAGGTTCTTAATGATGACTTCCTAATGTCTGAAACTCACAACTTACAGTATTATACTTATACTTGTTAAAGATTCTTACATCATCTTTATACTGTTTCCCTGCTATATACAACAGCTAGTAGCAGTTTTATCTTCTTCCTGAATCTTCCTGCTGGTCTGTAGCTTAGCGCACATTCTTTTATGTGGCATGCCTATTAATTGACCAAGCCCCCCGTAATGATGCAACTTCCTTAACTACTTATAGAATACATACTCGTGTAAGTGACACAAGAATATATATATATATATATATATATATATATAATTATATCTGACCTAATTTTTGAAAAGGGACACATTTTTACCAAATGCTTACCTGCCATTTTGTACAGGAAGTCAATGAAATTCGGTATCTAAGAAGCCTAATAATAGCTCTTCCTGGTTACCAAATTTCATAGACTTTTTGTACAAAATGGTAGAATAATGAGTGATTGAAGGTAAGCATTTAATCAAAAATATTGTGTAGAAAGTGTCCCTTCTCGAAAATTAGGTCACATATATACTTTGAACCCATGGGAAAGCAATCATAGGGATGGCAAATAATACGTTTATAGCAAACTGAAGTGTGTGTAGCACGTTCAGCACTTCAGTTTGCTAGTTCATTTGTACTTACATGTATACATGTACTTAGCTCAATTGCAGTCCTCTGACCTTTGTGTATAATATTTCTTATGACATCAAGGGACTAATTGAACTGCATACAGTATTTGTCAATATCCATTCTGGAATAAGAGGAGCACAGCTTAATTAGCAATGAAACTCCTCTCATTATAACCTTGAGACAAACCAAGCTTGAGAATGTTGTGTGCACATGTACAGTAATTACTTAGTAGTTTCATTTTTGCACTACAGTAATTCAACAGTATATAGTTTTAACAATAATTTAATTCAATACCACAGTAATTACTAGGGATGGGACGAATATTCAATATTCAATACCACAGTAATTACTAGGGCTGGGACGAATATTCAATATTCAATACCACAGTAATTACTAGGGATGGGACGAATATTCAATATTCAATACCACAGTAATTACTAGGGCTGGGACGAATATTCAATATTCAATACCACAGTAATTACTAGGGATGGGACGAATATTCAATATTCAATACCACAGTAATTACTAGGGCTGGGACGAATATTCAATATTCAATACCACAGTAATTACTAGGGATGGGACGAATATTCAATATTCAATACCACAGTAATTACTAGGGATGGGACGAATATTCAATATTCAATACCACAGTAATTACTAGGGATGGGACGAATATTCAATATTCAATACCACAGTAATTACTAGGGATGGGACGAATATTCAATATTCAATACCACAGTAATTACTAGGGATGGGACGAATATTCAATATTCAATTTGAAGGTCCGTTAAGAAATGCTTTGTACACACACATGTAGGTTTGTACTTGCCACAACAAGCATCCAAAACTTGATTATTGCTTTTTGTTCCCATCGCTGTTGTTACTTGGAATTACAGTAGCATTCCTGGACTGAGAAATGAGACAGAAGCAGCCAGCAACATAATCTCAACTTTACTGGAATATATTATTGGTGTGTACAAGTGCGCATGCAGAAACATTAAAATGGGTGTGTGTGGCAGCGAATCTTCAAAGGGAGAATTTAGATTCGAATGTGCAGGAAATGAACGAAGGTTCAAATACTTTTCCCAGCCTTAATACATGTGCATGCATAATTATGTTTTCACACAGTATGCACAATAGAGCAATACGATTACAAAGACTGTATAGGGTGTACATATACACTGGTATATAGTTATACACAATTTATACATGTATATAATTATATTATTATATTATATATATGTACATGTATATATACATACATGTATGCTGTACACACATGTACGCAAGTACTTGATATATTACTCATCTCTTTTTTATTTGTGTTTTATCAACAGTCACAGAAATGTTAGTTAATGTACTTAATCTGAAAGGAGATGAAGATGATGATGATATGGATTTAGAAGATCAAGATGAGGATAAACAAGGTACACCTACATGTGTATGTTTAGTTGTGTACACTAGTGCTGCAACAGATATCCGGATTATCTGAAATTCGTTTTGAACATTAACAATATTTTGATCCAGATATCTGTTTAATGTCTGTGCATACATAGCAACTGACCTTATGGTAAATCAATGGCCTCGAGCAGGAGGAAGAGCCGTATATGGTAATACTTGTTTTAGAGACTCAGAATGTGCAGAAAAGAAAGAAGTATGTTAGTTGTAAACTTTGTAAATCAAAATTGGTGGAACTGAAAACGTTTTCACTCACTTTACATTCAAGCCGCTTTAGATCTTCACTACCATGGACTGAAATTTCTTTCCACTACTGAAAGGCTAAAAGTCTACAAGATATGGTTATGAATTAGGGCTTAGAGATAGTATCCATAGTTTCACTATCGCAATATTAAACTACATGTACTATCATTATCATGGTATTCGCTGTTAGTGCTATTGCAATACAGTAGACCCTTGATAATCTGAACACATTGGGACCAGGGCTTTGTTGGATTAGTGGAAAATTCGGATTAGTGAAGTTATGAATAATTATTATTTCATTCAAATACATAAACAGGGTCATAAATGTGTACTACACACATGTACATACATATGTAGTCATAAACAGAGTACCATTTAACTACAGGAAGAGAAGTACAGTGTGACTGGCTGTTGTTTGAGATTGAGTACCTAGCCTCTTTTTTGCTCCCAGTTCATGTAATTGACGTTATAAGGTAATGGTATAAACAGTAGCTTCCTCTTGCTCCTGAGGCCATTCTAAGCAGCCATCAAACATCTTCACTGCTGCACTATGGGAAATTGAGAAAGCCGGCTCATCAGACTCATCTGACTCTTCAATTGTTTTGTAATTTACCACAGTAGATATTATTTCATCTTTGGTAAATTGGCAAACCCATTTTCTCTTTCGTCAGATTGTAACCACTCACTAATTTCACTGTTAGTGATGTTGTGTCCAAACATTCGGAACATGTTGTCAAAATCTGATATTGTAGGATTGCCATTCAATTCTTCTGTATTAGTACATGTACTTTTATCTTCTAGAATAATCTTCCTCCGTGACAAACGCAAGGTTCTAGCCTTGACAGCATTCCAGCTTGAAGCAATGAGATCACACGCTTTCAACAAATGAATTCCCTTCAAAAAATCTGTAATTGAAATACCATCATCTTCACAAAGAACAAGCACTTCAGAATCTTCCTGTGGTATCAATTCTTGATGGACACTAATACTCTTTGGTCCATAGGCTGCATAATAGAAGTTACATTGGGAAGAAATTTGGTGATCACTTTACCCTCACTTGAAATTAGTTCTTTATCTGGATAGGCAGAACAATTGTCTATTAGAAAGCACAGCTTTAGGTTCCAAATTCAATTCTCTCAACATTTTTCTGGACAGTAGGAACAAATGTTTGGTGGAACCATGCAGAAAATATTGATGAGTTCATCCAAGCATTTAATTGGTTAGCATAGATCACTGGTAATTTGTCTGTAGACGAATTCTTTAAGCGAGAGGAAGTTGAATAGACCCATTTGCATTGAGCAAGAATTGATGGTAACACGTTCTTGTAGTACAAGCCTGATTCATCACAGTTGAAAATCTGATCTTTGTTGTACCCATCAGCACTGACAAAATCTAGAAAATAAGGTATGAACAAATCAGCAGCAGGTTGATCAAACTTTCTCCCTGCAAACTAAGCTGCTGAATACTATGGCGTTGACAAAATCTCCATAACCAACCTCTGATATTTTAGAGCCAATAACAGCCGATTTCGATCTGATATTCCTGTTTTAGTTTTGAATCACTTTAATTAGTTAATAAGTGATACATAAAATAACACTTTTAATTTATAATGAAATACCAATGAATTGATTAAAGTGATAATGAAGAATACTGAATAAGTGATATGTAAATATTGAATAAGTCATCGACAACAGAAATTGAGTGAAAATCTAATGCTATCATGTCTCCTATTCTGAATAACTTGTGCTTTAGAATCAGTGATATCCCACTTGCGAGTTTTTTCTGTAGCCTCTTTAAAACTAAGCTGCTTGCTGGCTGTATGTGTACACTGTATAGTGTATACATATAATGTGTACATGTATAATGTGTACACTGTATAATGTGTACAATGTGTACGCTGTACAATGTGTACTCAGTATAATGTATACACTGTATAACGTGTACACTGTATTAAGTGTACATTGTATACACTGTATAAATGTATACACTTATAATGTATACACTGTATAATGTGTACACTGTATTAAGTGTACATTGTATACACTGTATAAATGTATACACTTATAATGTATACACTGTATAAATGTATACACTTATAATGTATACACTGTATAATGTGTACACTGATAATGTGTACAATGTACAATGTATAAATTTATACACTGTATAATGTATACACTGTATAATGTATACACTGTATAATGTGTACACTGTATTAAGTGTACACTGTACAATGTATACACTGTATAATGGTATATATCTCTATTTACTTTAGAAATTGCATCTACTATGGCACAAAGGAAAGAAGTTATTCGTAACAAAATCAGGGCTGTTGGTAAAATGGCCAGAGTATTCTCAGTATTAAGGTTAGAGAAGACAAGAGTATAATTACAATCATCTTTTACATTTAATGAATCAATCAAATTCATTGATTGGAGGTCTACAGTATACATGTAGATGTACATGTATATGTTACTAAAAGGTCACCCACCATATACATATAGTTCAACCTTAGTTTTAAAAGTATTGTTTAATTCAACACCATAGTGGTAAGATAGTAGTTACTGTACTGACAGTAGAACCAAGGTAATTACCATGAAATATACAATAGTTCTAGAAGGGAAAAACGGTGTATTCCTGTTTTATGAAGCATACTTAGACTCCCTAGGAGTGCTCTGAACTCTACAAGAAAAGCCTAGAGATCACCCTGCATTGATCTCTTTCAACAACAGTTATCCTTATCTTAGATTTTGGTGCTCACTGCTACTTCTTCAGACCAAACAAATACTAAACCAAAGAATATGGTGTTAAGTAATGCTCAACCCTCTGGACCACATCTGCTCTTTATCATGTAAATGTGTGTATTGTTCAACTTGTTTCCTAAGTGTTCCTAACCCTAGTTCGAATCCTTTTCATCCAATGTCTTTCTTACAAGTCCCTGAAGATGTGAATAGGTGGGACTACACTTCTCACATGTCTCAATCAGTAATCACTTTTCCACAGACATGATGGTGTATGGTTTTCTGCAATACTCCTTCTTCCTTCTTTGTTTCTGAATTCTAGATGTACAATGTACATCGAATCTCATTTAGAAATTAGAATGCCTTTACATCACCAAACTTATAACATATTTAATTTTATAACCAACATTTGTTAGCTCTATATGTAATTATATTTATACATGCAACTCCAATTCTTACCAAATTCTAACATGCTTTTTTTTCTTCCAGACAAGAGCATGAGACTGTGTTAGCACTAAAAGGATTGACACCATCAGGACAACTTCCAGCTGGAGTACTTTCCCAAGGAAGTGAAGGAATACAGGATGGTAAGTACATATCACCTACATGTATACAAATGGCTGAATACACATGTAGCTACATGTACATGTGCCTGTAAGTGGCATTAGCCACTTACTTCTGTGCCCTTGTAAACTATGTAATTTACAGTAAATATCCTTTATAACTTTTACATGGTTAAGCATAGGGCTCAATTTAACAGTTGGTCTTTAGTCATTTACCACACATACAGTATGTGCACTAAATGATCGATCATTTTTTGTTTAGTTTGACTAAATTGCATGTAGAAAAAGACCAGGTTTTAGTTCTACAATGTATCTCTAGTAGCTCAGATGTTTCTATTAAGAAAATGATCAAGGAATAAATAACCTTTGCTAAGTGACAGGGACAGTATAATCTGGAGCATCAGAGTTTATTGTGGCTACAACGTGGCAAGGACTAACATGACAAATGGTCTCTGTCTGTGTTTACTCTCTGGTATGAAGTTTGTCGCAAATATAAAAGTAGTATTAGAACTTGGATTCAGGCCTCATCAAACCAGTGAACAAGCATTGTCCTGGATCATGCCACAACCAGCACCTAGCAGCCATGGTGCATTTTAATAAGGAACGTTCTAGAGCTACCAATAAGCTTTTTACCTATCATAGAAGGTTCTTGACCTGTCATTTTCAAATGTCCACCTACATGTACATGTATAATAGAAAAGTTATATTGAGCCCTGCCACATACATGTATATGTACATGCACCTTTTCTCAAGTTGGTACATGTAAGCACAATCCATGAGAAATACCCAAGAGACCACACTCCAGTATTCGTTATTATCTCCCAAGTAAATGATTTTCTCATCCACAAATACATTGTGTTGTAATAATTTCAGAAATCCAAATGGTGCTGCTTAGAAAGTGGTCAATTTTAGTTGCATATGGTGGTTTGCTAATATGAGATATTGATTATAATTAGGACAAATATGTTGTGTCTGTCGTAACAACCTGCATCACACCTAATTTCCTTGCAACAATGTTGTGAACCATATACATGTATATACATACAAGAATAATAAAAAAAAACATTTTCAATAAAACAATTAAAAACAATAGAAGATGTAGTGATGGCAAAACCCAAGGGTCTGATATTACCATTGCGATCATAGAGTAGCCACTTGCACTTACACATGACAAAACATTCACTTATACTTTATTCTCAGAAGTACATGTAGTACCTTTTACACCACCAAAAATCCAGACTTGTATATAAAGTTTATATACAAATATAAACCTGATTCATTGCAATTAAATATCAAGGGACCTTTATCATTTCATGCTTATTAGTATTCTATATTGTACTTCTCTTTTCCATTTTTATATAGCTCTTGAGGAATTCCAAAGATTACATGCTGGAGGAGTGCGTAGAAGAGTCAACAGTTTCGATGAAGCACGTGCTCTTGATCGACCTAATGAGCGCATGCCACCTCGAAGAGACTCGGTAGTGAGTATGTCCAGTGAGACTGTGGGGTCACCAATGGCATTTAATTCTACCGAGCAAAAATTTACATTTACAAAACCAACTACACAGTAGAAGTTAACTTTTTTAGCCCTCTTGTAATACAGAATAAATTGTTATAAACTACATAATAATAATCATGCATTATCTATTAAGTAAAATTTTAATATTGTGTGAGGTTAGGATAATGAAGTTTAGTAGAACTAATCATCTTTAGATAAAATAATTATTGTGACTTGTTTTGTACACATTAATGATAAAATGTTTGATACATATTATAATTGTTCAAATACTGTAAGATAATAGACTTACAGTGTACGTCAATAAAAGGTCACCATACAGTACAGTAATTACTCAGTAGTTTCATTTCCACACTACAGTAGTTCAACAGTAGTTTTGACAGTAATTGGTAACGTTAGTGAGACAGTAATTGATGTACTTGTCAATTGAACACCACAGTAGTGAGATAGTGATTACTATACTATACTGACAGTGGAACTAAGGTAGTTACTGTTACTGTAGGGTGACTTTTTATTGACATATACTGTACATGGACAAGTAGTATCCTCATCAACTAAATATCAGTATTACTATTGGGAATAGAGCAAATTCACTTTTTCTGTAACTGTTATACATACATATAGATTGGTTAAGTAATGTTTGTGTGTGTATCTGTTACCAATGAAATAGCCAAACCTACATTGTAAAATCAGTAGAGTACTGATTAAGGTACCAATAGAGTCACTAATATGTGAGGAATTTTCAAAGACTTTTAAAAGGTTTGAAATATATAACAGTTTTAATGTTACACAGTTACTGCTTCAGGTTTCAAAGAACTGTTGTACATGTATTAAAACATTATTTTTCTCCATCAATTACTGTGTTGTTGCTAAAAGCTGCATACATGTAGGACAATTGAACAGGAATTTACCCTGCCCAACATACATGTACATGTAATTTTGTGTTAGGATCTGATATATAGTGATAAAAACCATCAGATGCATCTACTACCATCTCAGGAAGATGTAAAATAGGAATTGGCGAATTATACTGACATAATTTTGAGAATATTAGGACCCACAAAAAAAAGCTTTTTTTCTGAAACAAACATTGCATTGTATTGTAGTCTCAGTAGTAAACTGAATTTCATCTTTAACGACTTCACAATCATCCAGATTTGATGCTCCTCTGCAAAAACAAAATTGTTTGTTATTACAGAGTTGCAAAGATTTAAAGTTCCATACATAATAATTATTATGATCATGCTGTTGACAACCATAACATTAAATTTACTATCCTGCCGCATATTATATCCATGTCTTGCCACTTCAAAGTAGCTATCATTACACTAGTAGGAAGTTAACATGTATTATGTAACAAAGGCTATTTTGGCTTCAATTGTTGGTACAAAGCATTTAAAACATGATATCTTGTATACAATATAAGCAAAGTTGTTACATAGGTCACAATGTATACATTTCGTCACTTAATTTGGAAACACCCTGTTTCAATGGTAATGGGCAGACAGCCCCATGGCCCCATGTATATATTGTGCCATAACCCATCTCCCAGGTGCAATGTCTCCCAGCACATAAATTGCTGGCACTTGCTCTGATTGTATCTCTCTGTATTAAACTAATTTACCACCACATTCTGAGGAAGGATCAGGAGGTTTGTGTAATGTGAACATCATAAGCGATGGTGTAGACTGCTGTCTATAATTCGTTTACTGTGTAAAATTTAAGTAAATTGCATTAATATTGGAGTGCAATTCCAGAAGGAAGATATGGAATATTACTGGCTTTAGGCATTGGTAAAAATAATAATTGCTTTATACAAGACACATGTAGCTTTGAGAAAAATCACTTGATTGAAAGCTTTTTCTGAAAAGCAGCTAAATAACAGAAATGAGTTAGTGGTTTTTAAAGTAATCAGCATAATAATTATTACATTACCTGGACCACATGATTTCCTGGAAGGAACAATTACATACTCTTTCTCTCAATTTCCTTCAGCATTATGTGATATGCAATGTTGACATTACTAAATTATGAAACAGTCATGATTGTTAAAACATCTCATTGATGGATTTAAACTTGCATAGCTACATGGTCAATCATATTGAATTAGTAAATTGAAGCCAATAAAATTATAATAGTTGCCATTATGCCAAAACCATCTTTTGTAGTGTTTCTGGTAAATAATAATTATAACTTATAAGGTTGCATGTTTTTAAGACATTTGTTGACAAACTATTTGTAACGGCATCAACATTTGCCATTTAGCCACAACCTGCATCATGACAATTTAAATTTACCATGTTCTTTGAAACTATATCAATGAATGAGTTCATTATCTGTTTAGGTAGTCTAAATAAAAAAAGGAGTAAAGACTAGAGGAATGTTACATGATTATAGATTGTAATTCCCAAAGCAATCTGATATATTACTAGCTGACCTGGATATTGCATGAATTAATTCTATTTTTTAATGAAATCATCAGATTAAAATCTGTAGTAGGCACAATCCTCTATAGGGTACTGAGGTAAACTTATGATAGTGCAGAAATGACCATTTAGCATATATACACAAGTCTAAAAAAATGATTAAAAGACAGGCCTTGTGTGTTTGTATGCATGTTGATTACATGTCATGTAGATCTTGAAGGTATTGAGAAAGAGTTATAGTTTGGGATGTCATAATTGTCATTTGCATGATCACAATATTAATGTGCATTAAAATCTCCATATTATTAGACCTACGTATGTATAGTGATTGGTAATTGAACAATCAATTATGATGCTTTAGTTTGTACGTAACAAACACAAAACAGTGTTGTATTTTTATTAACTAAATCTCAGTGTTAATTGTGAGCATAAACAATCTTCACTGAACTATGGTTTTATTGTTTAAAACAACAGGGCTGCTAAGATGTTTTAGTGGGTCCAGGGCAGAAAACTTGCCCCCACTGAGTTCGGTTTGGGGGCCAGTACTAGTGGGGGGCAAACTGTCCCAGTGGTGGCCCTCATGCAAAACAGGGTTATACTGACTAAATAATGGATTTTTAGAAACAAGACATCCAACCCCATCAAAACTCTTTTGGCTTTTCTAATTTCTATTATTTCCAAACCATAAATAGTCAGGACAGAGACAGCATGTTCATCATGTGAAAGTGGGAATGGGGCTGACAAAGCTGCGGATTGGGATCATTGATAATGGGTGGGTAGTGCAAGGAGGGATATGTGCCCTACTCCCACGGGAAGTTCAGAAGCTTAAAAGCAAAGCTGTCTCGGTCAGAGCTTGAGGCTCTATTAATGTTGTAATACAGTAAGTGAAAATGTATATGTGGTTCAGTAAAAACGTGGGAGGGGGGGAGCCTGAGTGGGTCAGCTTATGCTCTGGATTCTATGTCGGATAGAAATATACTGTAGACTGCAGACTGATTTGAGGCTGGTGCCGGAGACTGAATTGACACCTCAGTCTAGATCTAAATATGGGCCCAACCGGTTACATTCCGATATAAAAAGCTAATATCAGTTATCATTATAATGATGATAGCTAGGCTGCGACCTAAATTATCATGATTATAATAGTGACACTACTCAGTGATACCGTGGCTGTGGCATTTTCCTATATCCAGCTACACTGACAGTGACTGTGAGTTAACAGCAGGCTGCTCGTGTTTGTTGTGTATGAGGGTGGTGTACAGTAGGAAAAAATGGAGTTGGTGGTAATGAGGTAGGGTATTGGGGGTATGGGAACACTGAGCCTGTGAAGCCTGTGATAACAGAGCAGTGGTAACTCAATAATGAAAAGGAGGCCGGATGGGGACTGAAATAGGACTATTTGGATGATGGAGATATACAACACTCAATTATTTTTTGATTAATTTTGATCATTGAACGTTGAGAACTAAAAACTTAGTTGCCTTGACAATATAGGCGTTTCCCTAGTAACGCGTTTCGTACAGCCATAGAGACTTCGTGCAGTAAAGTCGGCCCTCCCACTTTTTTGCATATTGAGCAGAGAGCAATCTTTTTATATTGGCAACCTCTTTCAGTGTTTTAACAAGGAATTGGAGGTAATAGTATATGTATGGTTGTTGCTTACAGGACTTGAACAGCAGTTGCAATCCGTAATATAAAATAGGGGGTGGGGCTCGATTGCTCTTTCTTTTCTATTCAGATAAAAGAATACTCCATCCTTACAAAAATGAAAAGTCAAAGACTATTCCCATTGCTCCTATTAGCCATACAATTTCTATTATGGAAAGGTGAATAATATAATTTTAATTATTAAATTGTCTGTTCAGTGTTCCAAATCTACACAGCCACATTTTGATATTTTTAAATTTGCTATAATTATATGACATTATTTATGTGATATTGATTATATTACTATGATTAATTCCAACACAGGAGCTCATGCACAAATGAATTGTACTTCATACAGTGTGTTGGCAGACATTTCAGGCAGTGTGTTGGCAGACATTTCAGGCAGTGGAAGTACGGATAAATTAGTTGGCTGTGGTAGTGGAACCCTTGATAGTTATGAAGATTGTGATGATGGTAATCTGAAAAATGGAGATGGATGTTCATCTGAATGTCAAATTGAATTTGGTTTTGAATGTTGTGTTAATGGTAAGAGGTTTTCAGCTAATGCATTCTGTCTTCTTGTACATGCATGCATTCTGAAATTATCCAAAGTTCATCCACTCTCCAACTCTTTATCATCAGAATTTGATTAGAACACATTTAATACTACAGTTTATTTTATACCTGTAGTTTCTATGCCAACAATTTCGGATTGTTCACTTTTACATTTGTTTGATCTTGATGTTAGTGATGGAAGTGACAGTCTGAATTCGCCAGATGTTAATTTCACACTAAGGGAAGATTTTTTGCTGTACTTGGATTTGTACAACTTTGTTCTTCTCAATGAAAGCCTGGTAGGTTCATTGATACGTATACATACATGTAGACATGTATTCATTTCGGTAATGTATTACACTATTATTCTTCTATGCTAGTATTATAATTATTATGATTAATTTTGGAGACAGTTCTCTAATAACATATTTTATTTCATTTTTAGTGGGATAATATTACAGTAGTGATTATAGATGATCCTAATATTGACGATGAAGGAACAGTCAATGTAGCAGTTGAGAATGCTTTCGATGCAAACAGAATAAAGAATATACTTGTTGTTAATGAACAAATTCTTACTGGAGATTTGACCAGACTAAACAATATATTAGAGGCAGAGTATGATAATATTTGTGTTTTCACTGCATCATACACATTACTAATGTATACTAGAATTACGATACTATATTAAGTTTGATAGAAATAGGTTTGTACTGTACATGTACATGCATGTAATTGTCATCTAGCTGTCATGTACTCCTTTTTGCCTTACCTATTCTCTGTAGTGTTTATCGAGGAAAGGTTCTAACTCCAACGTCTCAAGATACAAATGCTACATTATTCGTATCTACTATATTCAATTCCATTATGTTTGATTTTGATTCTGACACTGACTTTGCTGCAAGAAATGTTTGCATTATTGCTGAGTCTGAAAATCTACAAACTTTTGGTTGTATTACTGTCAGCTTTATTGGGGAAAATAACCATCCACCAGTTATAACATATATACCAGGTATGAAATAAGTTCACAACATACTTATAACTATGGTATTTCAGTGTTTTATAAGTTCAATGTACATGGATTACAGTCACTAGTATTGTATCACATGCTTATATTCAATGTACACTTAGCAACACAGTCATGACATAGAGTGTCATCAAATTTTGATAATATCATGTGATTTGAATATCATCATTAGTAAACATGAATACATTTATCTCTCTATGAATCACATTAATTAAGATTTAGTGTGTGGTCCCAGTACAGAGTTGAGGGTGGTAATCATATTTCTCTTGACATCTAATGTTACCAGATGCCACAGTCATGGTTAATGATATTCAAAAATTGGAGTTAGGAAATTTCATTTTCAAAATGTCTTACAATTATGTTAACAGTCTCAATAATTTTATTACTATTGATATTTGGATAAAGTATTTGGTTTTTTAAAAGATAAAAGTTATTAGTAAGTCTGGAGACAGCAATTCCACCATGTTTGGATATATAGATAACATAATAGTATTCAGTATTCAATAATTATCAAGTGTTATCTCTTCTGTAGATGGCCCTGCGGTATTTCAGGAAGGCACTGCTTCTCCAGTACTTATACTAAACGGTTCCCTTGACATAATAGATGAAGATCATCCTAGTTTTAAACTACAATCTGCTGTTATTGAACTCGATGATGCAAATGAATTTGAAAACTTTTCACTTAATAGATCTTTCCCAGTAAACTCTTCTGTGAGTCTTAGAAATGTATTGTTGATGTATATGTGTATACTGAGCCTAGAAAATAAGTTATATACTAGAACTCACTCTAAGTTATGAGAAAATGATAGAGGCACAATATTTATCTGAAAAAAAGAGAATTTTGAAAATGATACTTGTGCAACATTGGTTTACGTTGCTTAATAAAAGAGACAATTCTATAATTAATTTCTACATTATGTAGTATGATCCAGCATCTGGTGAACTTACAATAGTAGGACAAGGTGATACTGACCTTTATAAAGAAATACTTCTCAACGTTGTCTACTATAATTCGTGAGTAATTCTTTTACATATTAATTTCAAAGACATCATTATACTTGCTGCAGTGGTAACACTACTGTCAACGTAGTTTAGTTTATAATTTTATAATTATATATACATATAATAATGATGTTCGTGTATATGACACAATAGAAAGCATATAATAAGTGAATGAAATCAGTGATTTTATGATAATCTCATCACTTTTAATAATAATTATTATAGACAAGAAGAACCAAATATGCCAGTTATGATGAGGAATTTAGAAATTTCTGTTTCTGATGGAAAATTTGTAAATACAATTGAAGTCAAGTAAGTACATGTACATTTACATTATAATAATTATAGTAGAAGGACAGTATAATTATGGATATTTATGGCTTACATGAATGGATAAGTATACAGATAATTATTGATTGGTGAATAATGACAGAAAGATTGATATGCAGAAGCACACCTCATATAGTTAAGAGTACCTGGCTGGGAAAAATGTTCAAATCCCAGCCATTGTATATGTCTTCTCTTCTCTGACAAAAAGGAAGAACACTTGACATATAATTATATAGACGCTATTTATTTTATGAATGTATCATAAGGAAATATTACATTTTATTTATAGTTTGCTCCTTGTAAACACCAACGATGTTCCAACAATTGTGTTCAGTGCCAACCAGTTGAATGTATATGATGAAGGAAATGGAACTTCTATTGTTGATTCCAATCTACAAGTCATTGACCCTGATCCTAATGCTATGATTAATAGGTGAGTTAGCGACAATTATGCTTATGTATGCATCTGATAGCAGCACATAGGTTCATTCCAATCCCTAAACTTTATAGTATTAATATTGTATTGTGATGCCATTTCACCTAATTATTGTTTATAGTGTTGTAAGCATTGGTGTTCATAGGTATTGTAAATCTTTACTTATAGAATAACTGTGACTTTATTTGCTGTTGATGAAGGCCATGAGCAATTGTACCTCAATGAATCATTAGCAGGTCTAAATGTGACAAAAGGACAACTCGTTATAGTAAGTGAGAGAGGAAGAGTAATAAATATTAATAATTGTATGCTACTTTCAATTCATTTAATGCAGAGTATCAGTGATGGTGATATTCCAGCTGTCTACACTAGTATATTGCAATCATTGAGATATGAACACAATGATACTCTACCTGGAAATCCAACCAAAGGAAACAGGTGGGTCATTATTAATATTTTAGCATAATTTATGTAGTATGCAATATGTAGTTTGTGTGTGTACATGTACATGTAACATGTGCTTATACATGTACATGTACATTTATACATTGTGTCCTTTGATGTTTGTGTAATCTATAAGGTTGTATTATCGACATACTCTGTATGCATATTTACATACATTGGGTAATAATTGATAATTGTTCCATAGGACAATACAGTTTTATATTGAGGATGAAACGTCATACAACACTGTCAACTTTACTGTGAGTCGATGTGTAATAATTATAAGAAGAATTATAATTGTATAATTATATATATTATTATAAATATATAATTTATATTATGTACTGTAGACTCGGTATGATATCATTTGCTTGTGGTTTATAAAGATCAAAAAACATGTATAAGTATATTTCTATGATTTTTGTGTGCAGTTGAAAGTAATGCTAACAGAATTGCAGATCATTAGTGTTGTAAATAATTATCATTGTGTGATGTTATGCAAATTTAACTGATAACAAGTATTTTTCTACCTATCACAGTTCACAATACAACCAAAGAACGATCCTCCAATTCTTCTCTTTGCTGACCCTCCTAGTGGAATAACATTAATTGGTATCACTTCCAAAAACCTGTCATACATAGAAGATGATCAACTGATCCTACTTGCCATGGATCTTTATCTTCGTGATGTTGACAGTAACATTTCTTCAATAACTATTGAACTTACTGGTCTTTTGAATGGAAAAAGTGATAAATTTTCTGTGAATGAAGACTTACTGGATATGTATGGTATTGCTGTTGAATATGATGAGTTGAATTCTTCAATAAATAGAACTATTATACTCAGTGGAGAAGCATATCCCAAAGTATATGAACAGGTAATTACCCTAGACCTATTCTACATGTATATAAAGTGTTATACAGTAACATCTGGTTCATGTACATGTATTTAGGGATCAGGTAGTGGCTGAGTGGTTTCCCACTCAGTTTATTATTTAAGTTATAGAACACCAAGCAGAAACATTAATATAATGGTAAATGTTTGGTGTTAGATGACTAGAAGCCCAGTTTCTATCTCCAAAAATAGGCTTACAATGTATATATATAACTATACACATGTAATACATTTCGGTGTTGTTTGAGAACTCCCGGGTAGACCAGCTAGAAGCTGATGGGACTTCCTGTTCAAAAATAATAATACTAATAACAATAATAATTATTGTTAAATGAAATTTTCAGTTTCGGGTATGCTGTGGTGGCCTTGCTACACATGTAGCAATCTTATTAAACAGATTTCACTGTATTTATTAACATCAATTTTTAATTAAGTGATTATAGATTCTTTATTTTCGTCCCGCCACAGATTCTCAGGTCATTTTTCTATGTCAATCTATTAACTAATGACAGTGTCTCTGATGGCATCAGAATAGTCACTATACAAGCAAATGACACGTATGGGTTACTAAGTGAATCAATCGAAATATTTCTGAATGTTGAAGATAGAAATGATGAACCAGTCCTAACAGCGAATGATATTTTACAGTTCACGGAAGGTTCTATGAGCATAGAAATAGTGACTCTTCACTTACTGGATCTAATAGATGAAGAAATGAATAATATATCAAGTATTAATGTTACTCTGAGTGCTACTAATGGAGAACTTGATGAACTTGAATACATTTTCTTGCGTACTCCACTAATACCGCTACTTGATTTTGCTAAAGTGACACAAACATCCATTACAATAAATGCAAATGGTACCGTTGAAGAATATGAAAATATATTACGAGTTATTCGTTACATTAATCAAGAAGATGAACCTACATATTATGCCAATGCTACAACTTCTGAAGTACTTGAAAGAAAGATTACCATAACAATTACCGATTCTGATGAAAAGCAATCAACTGCTGTACATTATATTGCTATTAACATCACTTTAATAAATGACAACAGGCCAGTGATAAACATTAATGTTAATGATTTATCCTGTCTTGCTGTTTACCCTGGTGAAAAATCTAATGTTGTTAAGAGGGATACACAGTGGGCAGGCAAAGTACGCAGAAGATTGCAGAATAAGAGGAGAAACAATATTCCTGGAGTGGTAAGAAAGCACATAATTAATAACTTACATGTAAATTCACATGCACATCAAAGTTCTTGTGGCTTTCAAAAACTAATAGTGCCATAAGTGTGAAGTAATGTATTGTAGTGTGGCATATAGTAAAGAAATCTTTTTGTTCTTGTTGTATGAACACAGTACGTTTATAATACATGTATGTTGGTGTCCCTTCAATGCAAATGATGGATGAGTGAGTGCAGCATTATTGAACGCCTATCAAAACTTGTTTTCCAAATTTGTTTATCCTTTGTGTAATTATTAGTACTTTCACAGATCAAATAATAACCATATTCATATCAGGATATGAATTTAATTGTGTATAGCATTTCAAGCTAATTGGTATTACATATAACTCTTGCATGTGATCTCATTAGTATATCGTATATTAAGTATATCTCTCCTGTATAATTATTTTTCTCAGGCACCCACTATTTTAACTGCATATGCACAATTCTCCTCATCTAATGCCTACTGTATATCCAACATTACTGTTATATTCTCTGCTGATACTACTACACCAGTAGTGGAGGTAAGGAGAGATCTTCAAGAACTCATCTCTCTTACTCCTTTAAAACTGAGTTCCTCTATATCACATGGTAAGTGGCTAGATTACAGGACAATGGTGATATATTTTGGAACTTGCTATGAGTGGATTGAGGACCAGGGATCAGAAATGAGGATCATTTTTGAACCACTTCAAGGTAAGGCAATAATTTGTTGGAAGGAAGGGTGGGCATAAGAACAACAAACAGAAGACATGCTAGCTGTTAGCTCACTCCAAGTATAATTCCATAATAGATATCATACTTGTGCATTATGCTATAAAAATCGATGCATAAATAATGTTTCATATGTGCATTACACGAAATGATTTCACATCAAATATTCCTCTTTTAATCTTAACCCTTAGAAGACTGACGTCACATATCTGTGACATTTGACCCCTATGCACTTAGGAGTGCATTTTTAGCATGACAGAGCACTAAATGTTGCTAATTGGTTTCAGTGATAAGCCCATGAAATGGCTAAAAAAGTTGATGGATTTTCAGCCGCATTTCAGGCTAAATATAGAGTATGGGGGAATTGCAAAAATGGGCATCCCCATTGAGTGGGGTTCAAAGGGGGCACAGCAAATTGGGGTTTCAGTGACCACGCCCATGCAATCTAGTGGGTAAATGAGACATTTCTCTTGCTTTAAAACCTGATATTGTGAGTATATATAGGTGGTGCCAACATGTAGTTTCAGTGAGCAACTTGGTGGAAGTAGCACTCCATGTCGGGAAGAAACAACGTTTGTGATACAGAAACTGAACAATGGCCGAGATATCTGCATGCAAAAGAGCCGCCAGTGTTGGAAATTGGAAATTGGAAGAATTTTTTCAGTGTTCTAAGGGTTAAGAAATTAGTCATAATTTCTAATTCGCAATTTATGGAAGGAAGAATAGAAACAGGAATAATAAAAAGAATAATTTTTTTTTTTAGAAAATGAAAGGATATCAACCGTAACAGTGTGCACAAGATTGGCATGGTACATTAGCATCAGACCACATTCATGTAACTATGTAATTATAGCTGCTACGTACACAGTACATAGTTATACTCATGTATATAGGATAGGATATAGGATTATATGAAAGTGGTTAATTTAATTTTGTTGCTAATGTACCACACTGATCATGTTTGTGAGCTTTTTTGGTTTTGATATCCTTACATACAAGGTTCTCACTATGCCTTTTGGTTTAGTACTACACCACCATTCACATAATTTACATCACTAACTAAGCTCTAAAGTTTAACCTGCACCACCATCCATCTGTTTATGGTGGTGTGTTTAGTAAATAAGCCATACCCGTTAACTTTTTTTACAAAAAATGAAAATTTGTTTATACATGCACCACCTAGAACACTGCCTATACATATACATGTTTTTATTATTCTTTTATATAATTAACTGTTACTCATTGACTTTTAACTCTATGTATAGATGAGTGTAATACTACAAGCAAATGCACATCTGGAATATGCTTCACAAACAAGACTGGCTGTCCTGTGACTGGCTTCTCCTCCATTGCAACCAATTTCACACCTATAACATCTGTTACAGAGTCGCCAATTCCATCAATGAGTAGCAGAACGCATGGTGTTATTAGCCCATATGTTGGATTATTGTTAGTTGCCGCTGTAGTGATTGTAATTTTTGTTGTTGGTGGAAGGATGGCATGGACAAGCTCTGATAAATCAGTGGACAATAGTGTACTAATGGAAAAACTACCTTTGATGTCCTCTAAAACTAAATACTTAGATTATTCTGGCAGTAAAAATGTGCAAACACTGACACCAACATTTGATACAAAAACGATTCCTCCAACATCTGTTAAAACTGTGCCTTCCAATTCCATTTCAAACACTACAAGTGCCAAAAATCCCAATCATCAAAAGCCATTACCAAAACAATCAAATGACGTTGACAACACACAAAAGGAATATGAACAGCAACATAAGGAAGAGGAATTCCAAGTTGAAGAGGAAAAAGAAGAAAATGAAGTCGAGATGAAGGAAGCTGATTTACGAGAGGAAATGTGTATAGTAACCCCCTCCCCTTCTACACCGTCACTCATTCATGACAGTCCTGATATACATTCTGAAGAGGTAAAAGAAAGCTCGAAAAAACCATCAGTCACTCGTCAGTCACACAACAGTCAGACAAATAGTAAATCAGCGAATATAGACTTAAATAAATTAGACTCCAAAGACAGAGGTTTTAAAATGTAAGTACGAGCATATATACAGGCATATATGTATGTGAATGTTCAAATAATTATAAAGTTTTATATTTATTTTCATCTGAGTTCTTTTTTCTATGCCATTCCACACTGTATACACTTTTATATATTGCTTTTTATTATAATCTATTCCATTGTTTAGATTATTATGTGTATTATAATGTATTTCTTTTTTTTGTTCATGTGTTACGTATCACAAGAAAATACACTGACACCACCATTAAAAAATATTAGGAACATTTTTTTACTTAGAAATGAAACTATTTTTTATTATCTCATTATTAATAGCGATTTTTACTTCATTAGTTTTTTTTTTACTATAATTATGAATCTCTTATTGTCAAAATAATTAATAATTAATTTTTACCTTCAAATTTAACACTGGGTCTGATACAGCCAATATGGAAGATACTGTTTCCCTTCCAGTAACTTTCCAAGATATCAACAGAGCTACAGAGAACATCAAAACCAGCAAACATGTGACGAGAACTCCTTTATTACGTGCAGATCCAAGCCGATTTGGAATTGAAGAAGAAATAGAATTGTATTTTAAAATGGAAACCATGCAGACAGGTGGGTCATTCAAGATAAGAGGTATAGTCAATCAGATGGAGAATGCACCTAAAGAAGTTAAAGATGGTGATAGAACACTCATAACGATGTCTGCTGGTAATTATGGGCGTTCATTTGCATATATGTGCAAGGAATTGAATCTAAAAGGTCATGTTTTAATGCCCATAACAGCACCACAAAACCGGGTTGATTTAATTCGCAACTATGGACTACATGTTCAACAAATGCCTTCCAAAGAGCTAAAATCTAGTGTCGAGCGTTATGTAAGTGAACAAGGCATGTTATATTTACATCCCTTTGATGACGTTAATCTCATTGCTGGTTACGGTAGTATAGGACTTGAGATATTGGAAGACCTCAAAACTGTAGATATTATATTAGTTTGTTGTGGAGGTGGGGGTTTACTGTCAGGTATTGCATCTGCCATTAGGTACTCCGACAAAGGAAAAGGTACTAGAATTATTGGTGTTGAACCAGAAGGTGCATGTACTATGTACCTCAGTTTGAAAAAGGGACAACCGATAACAAAAGGGGATGCTAAGAGTATCGCCGGTGGGTTAGCACCACCATTTGCTGGTACAAATACTTATAATATTGTAAGTCAATTTGTGGATGATGTTATATTAGTCAGTGACAAAGAGATTATAGAATGTGTTAGAATTATGTATAATAATGGACTAGTTGTTGAACCTTCTGGTGTGGCTGCATTTTGTGCTCTAAAGTCTGGTAAAATTGGTGATATTGCTGGAAAGAGAGTGGTTGTTACTCTTAGTGGAGGTAACGTATCGCCTCAAGAGCTAGTAGAGTTGATGAAAGTTTAGAATGCTTAATTAATCATTCAATAATATTTTTTGATAATAATATTATATTACATGTATTATGTAATTATTGTATGACACCCATTCTAGGTAACAATGAATTTAATAATACAATTCATTGCTAGTTAACACCGGTACCACACACAGTTCTTTTGTTTGTTTGCATGTTTCTATGGTTACTTGCTTTTCTGAAATTCATGATTAAATACTATAAACTCTTGTACTGCTGCCATGATTGATAATTGAGGTTTCAATTATAGTATTCATATGCAAGTGAAGTCGATGCTTGAGTATTTCAACTATCAGTACAGAAAATGTATGAAAAAGAACAAAAAGATTAAAATAGCACAACTTAATTGTCACAGTAGTTGGACCCCCACAGAATGTGAAGTATTTGCAAAGTCGTTGAACAAGGGGAGTCCCATAACTTCAAAGTATTTGGACCAAGGGGCTCACACCTTCATCCATTTCCTAGAGGAGAAATGTTACATAGTGCACAAGACGTTATTTTTGACTTAAACTAAAATCGTTTATTCACAACTGGTTGGTTCAGCATCAGTTATAATCATACATTGAAAATAATTCAGTGCGGTAACAGTCTGTTTTGATTAAAATGTAATGTTTATGTGGTGTCCTGTGGGCCCAAAAAATGAAGTACTGTGTACACGGTAACTGCAAATTGATAAAAAGTTACTACAAAATATGTTGTTGGAGTGACCAAATTTAGTCTCACCAATTCTCAATTTTTACTGTTTTTTAGATGTCCGCCGCCAATAAAACTATAATACACAGTGCTCATTATTATCATATTTTCAAGAGTATGACAACAGGGGTGATCATGGGGGGTGGTGGTAGCTAACCCCTGACTCAGTGCAGTATTAATGATTAATTAAACTCACGAAATCATTAATTAATCGAGAAATCAATTAAAAGCGACCACACCCCATAATTAATCAAACCGCAAATATTTCGGCGCGCATTAAGCACCCCCGGCCCCCTTGAAAAATCTGGATGTTATTCATTCATTTTGTTGTAATACGCTATAAAAACTCTACTCGATAATTATTTGTAAATTAATTATTAGTTAATAACCCTCGAGCTAGACTCCACCCCTTTTTGGAGATCGGCGCGGTCCCCGCCGATCCGATCTGTTACTTATGAAAATTGTTGCTTTAGTATAAATAGAACCCCTTTAAGTATGGTATTATGATTTAGTTAACTAATTAATGCATGGAAAGAAATTGGTTCACTGTTAAAATCAGTAAAAACAAATTGAGCTCACATTGCTGCATGAGTTTCAAAATCATAAATGATGAATTGTTTTAAAAAATAATGTTATATCACACAAAAGTATTATTATGGGGATTTACAAAAGAACAAGTCTGTTGTTATAGAAGTCAGTAATATACAGTTTTCCTAATGAATCTACTGCTATACCAAGAGGATGATTAAATTCTTCCTCTCCACTTCCTTTTTTTCCAAAACAACGTATCAAAACTCCTTTAGTGTCAAATATTGAGATACGATTTTTATTCTTTTCACTAATGAAAACTGTAGATGAGTTTTTATCTATGAAGATGGATGATGGTTGTTTCAGTTGACCAGGATTAGATCCTTCAGAACAAAGCTTTAAGATAAATCGTCCTGCTGACGTAAACTTCTTGATACAGTGATTATAACAATCTGCAACATACACAAATCCATTATTATCGAATGCCACGTCCATTGGACGATTAAATTGATCTGGTGCTGAACCTTCCTTACCAAAACTACGAGAGTAACTGAAGTCACTATTGAGAACTTGAACACGATGATTCCCACTATCGGCAATAAATATCTGTCTAGTGATAGGATGGACTTTAATACCTCTAGGATGGTAAAACTGAAGTGGACTGTTACCTATGCGATTACTTCCAACTGACTTCACACATACACCTTCAAATGTTAGTTTTTGTACTCGGTGGTCATCAGTTACTAAAATATGGGCATCATGAGATATTGCAACTCCACGAGGAAAAGTGAATTCACCTTCCTTTTTCCCCTTTGAACCAAATGACCTTAATTTCTCTCCTTCCTTGCTCAATATTGTGATACGACCACCACAGTTCTCAGCTAAAATAATCTCTCCATTCTTTGCAACTACTACACCATATGGTCTATAGAGTCCTGGTATAATATTCACTGATTTAGGCATTTCAGGAGGAAGAGTAAAGGGACTGGATGAAATATCAATACCTCCTAATCGTACGATCAAATGATATGTTCCTTCAGTACATAGATTGAAGCTTATGTCATAGTTTCCCGACTGAGTCTCATTGATATCACAAGCGACGAATTGACTATTGCTAGCAGAAGAAAGTTCACAAGAGAAGAGATTGGGAGGAATTGAGAAAGCAGATTCATCAATAGCCAGGAGTTTGAGAGTAATAGTTGATTTTCTACCAATGACACTTTTTACAAGAACTGATTTGCCAAATGTTTCGGACTTCACATGGCCAATACCATCAACCATTTTAAGCTTGATGAATGTGATGTTGGCATCTTCTATTGGTTGAAATACAATGGGATTGACATCTCGTTTCACTGTTGTTAGTACTTGTACCATACTCTTTTTCTCCCTCAATACCAGTTGTTGACTCCCTACTTTCAGACTTTGTTCTACAAGCTTCTCGCAATTCTTCAGCTGGTTCAGTACTGCCTCTGCTTTCTCCCTCTGTTTGGTCAGTAATTGAATCTTTTGTTGCACTGCAGTGTCTACCTGTTGAACTAACTGTCTCTCTGACTGCTGAACTACGTTTATGAATAGTTGAGCTTGTGTGTGGATCTCTTTCACAACATCTTCTCCCTGCTTTGCAACTTCCTTCTGTTGAGTAATAAGGTTAGTCACTGCTGCATTCATTTCAGTTATTTTCTTTTTCACTGCAGTGAGATTGGCCTCTATCTCCTGATGGTGATCTGGATAACATTCAGTAACGAGCTTGTACGTGTGATTATGATGACATTGACTGATCGTACAATCTCGACAAATAAGCTGTTGACAAGTTTCACAGTAGACTTTGAGTGGTTCGTTATGATCAATACACATCATATTTCTATTCATGTCCGATGAAAGTATTTTAGAAGTATTCATTGCTACATCTTGCAGATCAATAACCTCATGACTTGAGAAGGGCTGCCATCCATTATGTCTATCAAGACAGTCTGGACACAAGAATCGAGTGCAATGTTGACAGTAACCAGTAGAAGAGTGTTTGCGACAATTATCACAATTCGGATGCTTGGATGCTTTTGCAAGTGTACTGTGTACCTGAAACAGACTATTAATAAGGAAAGCGGTAGGGAGTTCAATGGCTCCTATGTCAGGTATCTGTGTGGGTTTACGACATGAAGGACAGCTTACGAAACAATGGTCTCCCTGTTAGTGCAAAAATGTATTAACAATGAAGTAGAGACAATAATATCATAGATCTAATAATATAATTTATTATATATATATATATTGAGTACGTGAGTATATGTATGCTTGTGCGTGCTTACCTGTGGTTGCTGTGGTAGTTTTTCAATACATTTCAAGCAGAAACTGTGTAGACATTGTAAAGTTTTTGGAGTAGTATATTGGTTCAAACATATACCACACGTTAGTTGTTCACTGAGTTCCTTGAGAGCTGTAAATGATTGTTCAGCCATAATCTCTTTGTCCAAATGGACAAATGGTGACCTTTTACGGGGATGGTCAGTGCAGGTGCGGCTTTGGGTGGGGCTGCTGACTGCTGACCTTTATTGCCAAGGGACAATAATATATATATAAGGCCTAATAAAAGCATAATATAATATAATATAATATAATATAATATAATATAATATAATTATTATCGACAGTGCAAATGATGTCATAGGTACTTTGATAGCATTTCATTGATTTTTCCTGTGTATTCTTAGCTATCTCCTGTCAGACAATTCATCAAATATGCCAGTTGACTTCTAGTCTGGCGTAGAAACAACCTTTGCATGTGAAATGTGTGGCTATGCCAGACTACACATATTCGCATAAGTGGCCACAAAAATAATAATAAACATTAAACCCTGTGGAAAGGGGATGGCCCTACGGGCCATAAAAACATTTGTTGTTTGTTTTACATATGTGCTTTATAACTTTTCCTTGTTATTACTTACCATATAGGTGAGGATTCCGTGCCAATAACATTTGTTTTGAAGAACTAGCTATTATGTAAACTATTCCATTGATGTTACTATGCAGTATGTCGTTCATATTTTAATGGTTGTGTTTCAGTTAGTTGTGTTTTAGTGTGACCAGTTTTGGTTAGAGTAATGTGTTCTCACACTTTTAGTTTAGTTAAGTAAAATAATTTTGGGCTTCCTAAAAGAATCTTTTTATTTTTAGTTAAATAATGGCCATGGCTCATTATTGGGCAATTTTTATTCAACTTAACTAAATGTCATACTGAATACCTTATTACAAGATGCTATAGTTATAAACCAACTAAATCTTGAATTTACAAATTAACACTTCAAAATATTCAGGTCATGTAGTACTACACTTGTTAACAATCACATGAAAACATAAAGTAATTGCACCTATAGAGGTGAATATATTCACTTCATTATAAAGCACCAGTGGCTATGTAGTCATGAATGTGAACCACAGTTAGTCAATTTGTGGAGTGATCTGGCTAGATGTTTATCAGTAATTGGTTCATAGATTGATGTATATTATAGATGATTGAATTTGACTTGATTAGTAGAAATAATTAAGAAAGGTATGGAACTACCAAACAGATATAATATTATTGCAAATCAAAATGACAACTATTTGGTCATCTGAAAGAATGTTTACAACATGAGTGGATTGCATTATAATTAAATCAGTGAACTGATAGACACAATAACTATGTAATGACATAATATTAAATCTTGATAACATCAATAAACAAAACTGAGTAACAATATTATTTTATTATAATTATAACAATGATTTTGTTTATCTAGTGTAAAAGTCAGTCATAGTCATTGAAATTTTTCCATGTAAAACACGTTCATATTCAAGCAATTGCAATAAGAATCCATCGTTAGGTTTTGCGGATGGATTACATTCCCTTAAATGATTCCAAGCATATTCTAAAGTCCATCCATCTTCTTTCATCAGATGAGCTAGTGCCACCGAACATGATCTTGAAAGTCCAAAATATGAATAGATCAATATCCGAGACTTGGTTTCATTACATGTTTTCTTGCATGCTTTTAAGAAGTCTAAACATTCTTCAAGATGGTGTGTAAGATCTTCATCATCTTCGTCGTCCAAAGGAATAGATTTGTACTGAACACCTGGCTTGATATACTGAACTGGGGAATTAGAAAGATTTAATACAAACATAATCTTTTTGCGAGTGAGAAACTCATCATCTTGAGAACTTGGTTGATTACCAACCATAAGGTATGCATTTATTTCACTAGCATCTACTATTTCATAAAAAGACATTCGTTTGGATATCCTGGAATCTCTACTTCCTCTGCTGTTTCTTCCAGTAGATCCAGAAGATAAAGAACTTTGAATTCTGGGCCTTCTATGCAAAACAACACCCTTTTGAAGAGGTACCGGGCTCAAGCTTACAGGTTTACCATCACTCTCGCGTTTATCTCCATTTTCTGTTGGTAGTTCTACTGAATGCTTGCTAGTTGTGATATGGACATCAGTGTTTTCGGTCAGATGATTCTCTTTCTTGCGTTTTACATTTGGCTCAGTGACTTTTTTTTGTTGGCCAATTTTATTCAGTCTGACACTACTACGCTTTGATGATCCTACTCCCATGGTTTCGCTGAAAGTATGAAGTTCCTATCCTTTTCTTTTTATAACAAATATTCAACAGGAAGTTAAATTCAATTTCCTGCTTATACGCGCACTAATGGATTAATGCTGTCTTCTATTCAGCAAGTCTGTGTTTTCTCAGTGTTTCAATGCTTACCTGCTGTTTACAGCTATGTTCAGTAATAACTAACATGCTTCTTTGTGTATTATTACAAAGCAAATTATTAACACAAGTTGTTGAAATAACTATACTTGTGAATCAAAATACATATTCTCTTGTACAGTGATGCAAATTCATGCGTGCATGACTTTTCAGTTATTAGAATAATAATTACATTAAAAATAGATAATTATGGTAATCACCATAATTATCCAAAACGACACAATTGTGTAAATTCATAATGGTACGTAATTATCACAACTTACAGACATATGTACTATAATTATTGTATATTTTGACTTCCCGAACTTTATATTTGAATCCAAAACATAAAACAGTGACCAGGGCTATGCTTGTTTTTGTTGTCATTGGTACAATACAATATACACTTATTAGTCTAGACTTATAATTAGCTAATTATTCTGTCAAAACAGTGTAAATTGTTATAATTATAAGTAACACAATATATAATTAGTACAATCAGAGAAAATACATATTACGTGTATGTCTTATCTCTGGTACAATTTACATTAATAATTGTTAACAAAACAAGTACAAATGTACTGTTTAAATTATTATTCAATGGCAATTATTCATTACATGATGATCTTTTAAATGAAGCTTGAAGTGAAACTGAAAAAACAAAAGTGTAGAATTTTCGGATGCATTTTCCTTATAAAATTCATACAAATATCCCAAAGAACACAATAAAATATGGAAGCTAGTTGTACATACAAGTACTATCAAGAAAATCAGAGTTACCGGACTGATTATTTTCTCACATGTTTCTTACGTGCAGTATAATGTTTCATAACTAAATTTTTAACTACAAATAAAAGGTGTGTGTTAATTTATCATCTGTTATGGGCGTGGTTACTCAATCAACTTCATTCTCTGTGAGTTATCCCGAAATACTAATCACCCTGTATCATTTAGATTTCTTTTGTTAACTTTGTGTGAAATATGAGATATTTTGAGTTTGTTTTTACCGTTTGAATGACTACGACTGATTTTAAAATGGATGAATACTGACTAATGATATCATCCTCCCTGAATAGCACTTCTCAGTTTTCACTGACTGCTATAACTGAACATTAGCCTACACTACAAGATTTATAAGATGGGCTGATGTAAGGGTCGATAGAATTGGATAGCATTAAAGTCCATCATGATTATTGATTATTTTATTATACTACCCTTTACCACATGTATTAAGTTTTGAGTAGTTTAGAGCACATTGCCAGGAATTAGGGATCCTCCTTTGTGGTATATAGGATGTTTTGATCTTCCCTTATCAAGTATATGTAGTGATTGTCTATTAGCACTGACAAGTGGCCACCACTAAATGACATGATATAACACTGAATTATGTCAATAGCGTTCGTAATTTAGTATTATATCAATGTGAGATGATGACAAGTATAAAGCAAATGACCTCGAGGGCGGGTAGGTAAGGGGTGGATGATGGATTACTATTTACTTTAAACGGATGTTTTTAATTCTTAACAGTGAATGCCAATACCTAGGATCTAGATTTGGTGACTATAGTCATTTAGAGGCTGGTATTGTCACCACTTGGTCAGTGTCACTAGACACTTTAATAAATGAATGTATTTATTTAATGATTTAATTGCTTGTAAAATTAGTAAATGTGATGACGCTTTTTTTTTGTATTGCTAGCTTACAAACACTTCGATGTACTGAGTATTCACCTGACATGACAATCGATCCTGATATTGCTCACAGAGCACTTCGTAAGAATACAGACAAAATTGTTTGCGAAGGAGGAATCGATCCTTTTGTACTAGCAAGAAAACTCGACAGTGCTGAGCTGATTACTGATGATGTGTACAGACAGTGTACAGATAGATACAATGACTGGTCTGATTGTGATCGTGTAGAACACATCATTAAACAGATTAGAGTCGATATACAAAAGGATGGTGACGTTTTCAATGATTTTCTGAAAGTTCTTCGTGATGCAGGCCATCAACCTATTGTTGATATATTATCGTCAACCTATCAAGGTACGTTGAACAATTTAGTGTATTTTGAAAGTACAATATATCAGGTATTAGTATTCTGAAATATTTGCTATGGATTAATATTTATGTAGTTCATGATTTGGGAAAACTTATTTGTGTTGAAAAAACTTTACTACACTTGCCAACTGAGAAAATTGTATTTGTGTATATTTCTTTATTTATGGTACATGACTACATAAAAATGAATATTATTTGCTAGTAGAATTGATATGGTGGTTTGGTGAAATATTATTTTTTTCTAAATTGCATTACTTTTCGTCTGATTAGTTTGTTTTAAATACTCATAAGATTGTAGGAGAGAGAATAGACAGTTTTTAAATTATAGCTGGTATGTCTGTAATAAGTTTATTTATCAGGCAAACTATCTACATGTATTTACAATTGAACTTCTTCTAACTAATCTTTCATATTATGGTCATACTATCACACCCTTACAATGTAGTCCATAGCATGATGTATGCACATGTACATAGAAATAATTATCTATTCTGTTTGCATTATAGATCTTTTTAAAAAATCTGGAAAAATTCAAACTCAAACTCAAACTGATTCTCCATTTGATCAGAAAGTACAGAAGCAAGGTAATCCTTGTTAGTTTGTCAAAGCTGTTATGATCAGATCAATTTCAGTAATCTTTATAGCTTTATAGTTTAATTACTAACATTGCCTGTTTTACCATGGTCTTTCATCTTGTGAACTCATTATGCACACCACACGCATGCGGCATACACACACATGCACACACACATGTACAAACACAACATATGTTGAACAAACTTCACCTAACTTATACTGTACTTGCATCCAAATATTTAAGCATTGATATCATGTGTTTGGGGAAAGGGTGAATGCCAATGTCAAGTCAAGTTTAATATTTATTGAAGGCTATTAGCACAATGGTAGCGACTACCAAACACCTTGTGTTGATGGGAATAAATCATGTATGTTCCTATAAGATGTATCTAGATGTATGTATGCATATAATTATATGTTGTTTTAGTTGTAGAGGTTTTACAATTTTCCAGTGAAGAAACTGGAAATCGTACAAGTAGTGGAAGTGATCGATGTGAGTTAGTTACATACATTTAATAGAGTACATGTATATATTTATATTGTTAAAGTCGAGCTGCTGAATGTGACATTGTTGCATTTCCAGACCTTGTCAGTAGGTGAATGAGTTTCACTATTATGTAGACTGATGGAAGTAAATTGTACATATACATTCATGAGTGGATAATATGTGCAGACAATTTGAGATCTGAAGTACATGTACATGTATATAGCAGTATGAAACTTTTCTCATTCTTAAGCTACAAAAGTACAGCCTGTTTGAGCCTGGACACCCATATCCCCTCTCCTTTATCATAATGATAAAACAGAATAACCAATTCCATCAAGTTGAGTTATCTATGTAGCACACAACTGTAAATTGTAGTGATGAAGTAACTGGTACACTGAAAATAGAGGCGAAACATGATATGTACAGGTACATGTACATTCAATCATGTACAATGAATTATGTAAATGTACATTCAATCATGTACATATACACTAAATCATGTACATTGAGTCATGTGCACTGAATCATGTACATTGAGTCATGTACATTGATTCAATGTACATGACTTGAATCATGTACATCCCACCTGAGGCAACTCAGGTGTCTGTCTTACTTTCTTTCTTTCTTTCTTTCCTTCCTTCCATCTCAAGTGTTATGATGTACATTGAATCATGTGCATTTACTTTTTATTGTGTAAATTAAAGTATAAATTGACAATGTACAGTACATGCATGTATGCACATCATTCTTTTTTCATAATTTAGTGTTAATCAGTGAAAAAAGCCAGGTTGTTACTGTCACAGTCTCTGAAACTATCCCAGAGGGTATGAGTTAATAGATAGAGTTTGTTTGCGTTATACATACATGTATAGTTGAAAGCTTTCTTTTAAATACTCACTGTTGAGCCATTTTATATAGGAAGCCAACTAAATATGATGTCCGTCTTCCTAGATACTAGATAGGTATTACATTTGCTGGTTTGTGTCTAGAATGAAATCAACTTTTATGTAAACTTGCATGTGCAATGTAATAGTTGTTAGTCTCATTCAACCGTGCTTTTTATAACAAGAAATGGTTACCGAAAGCTTTAATTGCTTTAATGGGTAATCAATCATTTTTGTGACATCACACTAATAATTATTAGAAATGTTGATAGTGAGATTTGGGTACCAGCTATATTTATTACAGTAGACCTGTAATATTAACTAAAGTCACAATGCCTTACTGTTAGTTACCAAATGGGGTTTTAGTTATAGTTAACTGAAACAACACTATTTGGGGTGACATCAAACATTTCGAGGTAGTCATCATATTTTTGATGTTCATGTGTTTTGTACTTATAATATTATCGACAGTAGCTTATCTACATAATATGCTACATGTGCAGTTAATTGTACATGTACATGATTGTAGTTATACAATATGGTACAGTACATTAATTCGGCTTGCACTTGCATGTATACTTACTGGACAGTATTATCAACAGTACTACATTGTGTAAAGTGATATTTATTGACCAGTATTGTACATTCATTGTAAAAGTGATTACTTGATTTTACTCGTGAAATTTTAAAGGAATACTTTAGTTCAGCAATAATCTGTGTACTAACTCTAGAGTTACACTTTGTAGAACCCTAGTATTCAGAATGGCAAAGACTCTAGTGTCGTGAGAACCCTTTTCAGAATTGACCAAAAGGATCAGAGATTCCTGCTATGTAGGATTTACTTATACAGCAAGCATGTTAAACTATTTAGTATTTACAATATTACATAATTTTGTGATAATTTTAAATATTTACCTACCTTTTGTAATTACTTACCAGCTAGATGTAACCATCCCATAGAACACAATGTTAGGTTTTCTGCTGCAATCTCTATTTAAAATTCATGTATTGACTGTTTTATCTTTTCCAGCAAACCCTGTAGCTAAGAAACAAGGGTATGAACAATTCTCTGATGTTAGTAAATATGGTGAACCAAAGCTACCTGAGCTGATGGATATGGTTGTCACTAAGGTACATTGTATGTTCATTTTCCTTGTCTTTGTTTCTGTTTCATCTGCTACTATATAATGTGACCCAGATGTGGGAAAATGGTACTTTTATTATTTCATTTCACAATGTGAGGTAACACGTTGTCTTTAAACGCTTGCCATTTTGTACAGCAATCAAACAGAATGTGTTGTGTAAGAAGGCTATGAACGTACATACATGTATAAACACTGCAACCTCTTTGTAGCTACATGTACATCATAATTATGTATAAATGCATATATGATATTGCAATGCTCTGATAATCTTGCCTTGCATAGAAAATAATGCCAAATTAGTTTGAAAGAGGAAAGTGAAAAATACTGATAGTCACTGGGAATCGAATCCAGAGCCACTGACTTCATACATGTGGTTTTGTCATTTCAGGAGGCTTCATAATTGTTAGAACTGTTGTTTATATTGTTGTTCATTTAACAATCTACATGTATATAATTATGATTTTCAATAAAAGTATGAATATCATATGGTAGTGTCACATCTCAAGTACGAAACATTATATCAAAACAGGTTTTAGAAGATTGCATTTCATTAAATACATTTGCATCTGTGCTAAAAAAATAGAAAAAAGTACATCATACGTGTTGGGTGTCAAATGTAAATAGGTGTACCTGCACCCCTTAGTACATTTATAAATTTTGAACCAAAGTGATACCAATGCATAGTACATATGTAACTACATATACATGTACAGGATATGTCAATAAAAAGTCAGTATACAGAATACAGTATAGTAATTACTCATTTCCACACTACAGTAGTTTTGACAGTAATTGATATACTTGTCAATTCAATACCACAGTAGTGAGACAGTAATTACTATACTATACTGACAGTAGAACTAAGGTAGTTACTATACTGTATGGTGACTGTTTATTGATATATACTGTACAATAACATCACACTATATAAACTCACTCTACCAATGTTCTCAACAGGGACATTTCTCACTACTCAAAATTAATTTATTTAGCAACAAAACTCATGTCTATAGTATGTACACACTATTGGCATGTCAGTAGAAGTAGTATAAAAGTATTGTTGTTTTGAAAATTTCATTTATCTTTGTGTGATGTATTTTTCAGATCCCAGCTAAATGGGACCTTGTTGGCACTCATCTTGGTTTCAGTTATGGTGATATTGAAGGATACAAGATGGATATATCTCTAGGAGGGAAACCAATCAAAATGTTTCAGGAGCTAATATCCAACTGGAGTAGAAAGTTTCCAGAGACATACAATTGGGGTGTAATGCTTAAAATTCTTTCATCTCCTACTGTTGGAGAAAGACGTTTAGCTAATGAAATAGCTACCAAATTGAAAGGAGAGCCTTATGAAGGTAAGCTGTTAATATCACTTAGTACAATTATACACCTAAAGATGTTATGTTATGCATGTACACCAGAGTTTATGATATGTTTTGAAGCATGCACACACTAACTAATATTGAACCAATTTGGCCCATTGAGCCAATTAACAAAGAATTAGTGACAATATAGTCATAATGAACTGTGCCATCTGGCCCAAAGAGAGAACTGTGCTGTAGTGATGTGCGATACGTATCGATATATCGAAATATCGATATTTTCGTTCAATATCGTGATACAATATTAGCTTTTGGGTGTATCGATACACTGGAATGGACAGTTTAGTAAACATGGTTTTTCTAATTTGTGTAATTTGATAGCTTAAAAAAGCTAGTGTGCATAACTTTCATCGATTTCTTTTACCATTTCTTGACAAATACATCCAAATAGGACATTTATTTACTTTTTATAAGTGTTTCAATATTATTTCAAATATCGTGATACTGTATCGTATCGTGATATTTTTGGCAGCGATACGCAATACTATTATTTAGTGGTATCGCACATCCCTACTGTGCTGTGCCAAATAAGAAGCTCTTTGGTGCACCATATGAGCTTATCAAAAACTCTGATGTACACATATTACATGTACATGTTAAGTGTCACACTGTATTCTCACTCCTAATGTTGAATGGAATCATAACTAGAAGAATGCTGTAACATTGTGGGGCAAGCTATTGACAATTGTCAGCAACGTTTTCTGATAATTTTTGAGTATACAGCTAAATAGAACATATGGTATTGTATATGACATATACATGACAATTCATGTGCCTACCATGCTAGCAAAAGGCGTAAAACATAATTGACAAACAAATACAACAAGCAGCCACAATGGCTGTACATGTCAAGTGATTTCAGCACAGCTCCCTAGTGTGGGGCTCGCTCAGGCTTATTTTCATAAATACGTATATTGTTGGTTTTGTGAAAATATAGATGTACATACAATCAGTGAACTGCCTAATTGCATTGAAATTTGGCTCAATGCCAGACACACCCCCGACTCATGTATTAGTATGGGCCATACTAGTACATGAGTCAGAGGCAATGTCCTAGTATTGTGTTAATTGGATACAGGATAGATAAAAAGGATTGATGGAAGTATCAATAAAATAGAAAGATGGATTGAGAGATAGGAAGAAGGAAAGATAGAAGGATAGTTCATTACTGGCTTTATCAATCAAAGCATGATTATGAGGACTGTTTATGTCAGTTGGTCTCTGGTCTTCTTTCTCATATTCTGACTTTTCTTTTAAAATCTTGATCTTGTAATAAAATAATTATTGTGAATGTTTGCATCATCATAAGATTCATACTTCATAATTGTCCCTTGTGTTATCAGATTCTCTCCCTTTTCCCACTATTTCCATCCTTTGGTTTCAGCTTCTGCTTCTAATTTCATGTATTTCTCTTCTATTTCCAAATATTTATTTTCAATTTACTGTTAAGCGTCCATCTTCCCTTGCTTTCTCTTTACTGGTTTAGCTTTCTTATCTTTCACTGATACTGTAACAGATCCTCTTAGTAACTGAAACTAAATTCGGGAAACATCCTTATACATTATCAATCTGGATCTAGAGAGATTGCAATTTCGTCATTTCATTTTAGTTGGAAGCTCTATACCACCCTCAGGGCTGTTTATTCTGAGTCATGTTAATGTTGTGCAAATGAAGTGGTTTGATTATAACCTTGGAAGGGTTTAATCATTACTTTGTGTATAGTCTGTATGTCTGTTTAAAGACTATGAATTTAGCTTGCTATACTGTACTTAGTCCACACATTACACAGGATCGAATTTTCTCACGCTAGGCACCTATTCAGCAGCTCTTTACACAACTCAAAAATCACATTCAGTGTTTTTGATAAACATATATGGCATATCATTGGCGCAAAGCGCTTCTTATTATGCATTGCAGAGTTCTAGTTCTCACTTGCCAGATGGTGCAGTTTGTTATGATTGTATTGTCATTAACAATGTATTCCCAATGGTGCACACACTAACCACTGATTACCCAATTTGGTTTCATGCTTCAAAATGTATCAAAAACTCTAATCACATTTGATGTGCGCTAACTTTACAGTATGTGAAAACTACATTTCCTGGACAGCATAGCCAAATAATGAGCATTAAAAGAAAACAAAGTTATATGACAAAGTGTTAACATGGACGTATTATAATTATACATTTTTACACAAACCACCTTGCTCAGCTTAATCAATAGATAAACTGTTTTCACTACCAATAAGGACACCAGTATGAGAAAACGGCTACATCAACCAGTTTATTAAGGAATATAGGCAGAGACTCTGAGAATAACAATGTGAATATCCCTCCATTGATGTTGTTTGCAATGTAGATATAGTTTTCAGTGGAGAATGAGCATATATCTTGTACACAACCATCCTTCACTATACACATCAGTGAAACAGTAAATCAAACCTTTGCAAAATGAATGAATGCCACTCCTATTATAACAGTCGTGTAGTTCTACTGGAGCTGATATTTGAATATCCAAACCATCTACAGCACCACCACAGCTAAGAAAACCATAGTTCTTTTCAAATCATATTATCATTTCTTTCAGTTAACTATTATTTGGCATTTCAATGTAAAGTTTTGTTAAAACATCTCGTACTATCATATCGATGATCTTGAATGTCCAAACAAATGACCTAGTGTCCTATAGTCTGTTGATGTAAGCATGCATCATAATATTACAGCACCTCTTAGTTACTGGTATAGCCCAACAAAGTGTAGTGTCTGGCTTACAACTTACCATTGTAGGGGTTTCAGTTTATGATACAGATAATTAAAGGTACCCTTCCGAACTGAAGTTTCATACTAGTCATTTTCTGATAACGTTCTAATCCCAAAAACGTGTCATTGTCCATATTCTCCAGATCTCCTACAGCTAAATGTAGCACTCATTACTGAAGAAGGAACAGCATCTTTTTAATTGCTTTGTCTTGTTTGTAGCAGCTTCATAATTATATTTAGCTGGAGAAGATTCACTAATAAAATTCCTATTACAATTAAAAAATACACTTTAGCAACAATGTCAACACGTAGCAAGACCCATCCCACTGTGTGAAAGGGGAAGGGTTTGTGAATGAAGCCAAATAGAGTGTTTTATCCCCCTCACACAATCTGATACATTGTCCACATGTTCACTTTACCCTCGTGTAAACTCAGCATGGGTATTATACACAGAACTAAAGTTTCATACTAGTCATTTTCTAATAAGGTTCTATGTATAGTAGCCATAGTTCTCTTCAAATACGCAGAACTACACACATAAAAAATAACTGTAGTGATGTTTCCATTTCTGATCGACAGATTGTATTTTGAATACAGAGAATGTGTACAATTTTTACCAGACCATTTCCTTGACTTGCAGTGGATGGGTCAGGCTAATCAAGACTAATCAACATCAACATGTTTTTATTTGGCTATCAATCTAGGAAATGCTTCTAAAATTCACTATAGAAGCCTCAGATGATTGTGGTATTGTGTATACACACTCTGTAATTAAATTTTATGTCACATGCTTTTTGTATTATTATCCTTAATGCATAATCATTTCCTTTGTTTTTACATTTGTAGGTCCTGTACCTGAACAACCTGTGGAGCAGAGTACGTTAATTTTTATACAAAATGATCGTATTCTTTTAATATAATATTCATAGGAGCAGTTGATGTCAAAAGATTGAATATCATTATCACTGACACACTTGATCGAAACTATGCCAAATTAAGCGATGCCCTCTACAATTCGTTACCATCATTTGGAAGACTTATGCTGCAAGCTGGACTTATTCCTCGTGATGTCTGTAGGAAGGCAGAGTATAATGGCATTATGCATTCATTTCAAGCAGGGTTAGCTTTGAGAGAAACTTCATCAGAACTAGAACAAGATTGTAGTAAATTTGTCAATGCACTCAAGGAAGTTGGAGGACCAGCAAAGTTTGCTGCTGAACGTATAGCTAAGCAATGGAATGATAGGGTTCAAAATGAATTTGGGGTTAAATTTTATGTTTGAAACTTTAACTCTTAATTAAATTTTTTTTATATAAATATTCTTGTCTTCAATTTAGGTTTTTCATTCAGTGGTTTGTAAAAACAATGATAAATGCAGACGTGCATTAATTAATTTTATATAAAAATTATCAATTCCAAGGCACTCTTGTGACATGCTAGTAATATATATAAACATCAAGCATTACTGGATGTGGGAAAGTATTGTTTACATAATTGTATTATAACAAAAGCAAGATATTGGACGTCAGTATAATTATAACTCTGAAAACTATAATTATTTTACAATTGTCTACAAATTATAACCACCTGTTGTGCAATACTAATCAGTGTGAAAATAAATTATGTAGTGATGTCCAAAATCAATTGTCTTTAAATTTAATGACTAACACTCAGCAAAAATTGTAGATGTACCTGTACTAATGGGACTCATTCTTCAGTTATCATGATGTTTTTGAATTGACAACAGTTATAGATTGTGAAAATTCCTTTTGTTCAAAAAAATTATTATCCAGAAAGAGGTTTTGTACAGAGGCAGCTGACTTACAGAAAAATAAATACAACGTATTATCAATTTCAAGCAAAGTAGTAAACAACTAAAACTAATAATAATAACTATTATTATATAACTTATTATTAAAATAATTTTAAGTTCTAATAACAATAAAATAATTATGTGCATGTTATAATACATGTGCTTCCAATATTGGTGCGTAAATTAAAATAATATCAATAATTAACAGACAACAAAAATAAACAATAATAAAAATAACATAATAAACATCAAAACATCCGACATAAATATGTATGTGTATGCAGTAAGTATGGTGAGTATTACTAGCTTTCTAACGCTATGTTACATAATAATTCCTGTCTCAGTTTTAAAGGTTCTATCATCCTGACACTTGGAGTTGTTCTTCAATAACTTTTTTCCAATATGCAAACCTAACAATTATAAGACACAGTAATTACATATATCTGTATGTTTAGTAAGCTGAATGATGTACCAATAATCAATTATCAGTATTGGTTATTTCTGAAACATGTAACCGATATTGTAATAAGTGTACTAATAATGTAATTCCTTGTGATTATAGCATCATAAATCGCTTTTGTGATACTCAATTATTGAGAAAATGCCATTTTCATTGAAAGAATCAGAACCAAGAAGGTAGATATGATATTAGATTGTGAAAATAGGTCAAACCATTTCGATATTTCCATGCCTCTGAAATGTAAACACTTCTATTCTGTACTTTTGTACAGGAAGCTATTGGCTTAATAATTGATCTTAATGGATACCATAAACAGCCAAGCATTTATAAGCGTAAGCATTTGGTAAATAATCATTTACCTGCAACCAGCCAATTTTCAACCAAAAAAGTTAAATTATCCAAAGTAACCATAATTAGAAACAAGTGTATATAGAGAAAAAAAACATCCCTATGATTGCTTTACAAATTAAAGTGAAGATAAAAGTATGCTTTGTGTTGTCCAGCATTCAGTAATCATGGCTGACTTTATCATGCCTGAAACACAACAGCATACTATAGTTATTATTTTGATTATCTACTCTGTTTACTTTTAAAGAACCTTGTAGAACTTAAAGAATACATTTCAGGTAGGATAGCTAGCTATTTGTTCCAGTTTCTACGTAAGCTACACAGTTTTCTTTTAGTGATGGGCGATACCGGTACCCAAGTACTTGATACTTTGGTTCCAGCACACAAACTGTTAGTACCGATTACTGGAAACAGAACCGACTACGTTCGATACCATAACCACACCCATTTAACCTTAATATTTGTTAATATAATCTAATAATAATATTGACTCGTTATTTTTTTTTATTTTAATAATAATTATTATTATCACCTGCAACAATAATTTTAAAAATAATTATAGTTCTTATGCATCCCTGGATCATCAGTTCCATTGGAACGACTTTTCTCAAAGGCTGGTAAATTGGTTTTCGAGAGGCGAAATAGGTTGAAGCCAAAAAATGCCGATATTCTGCTCTTCCTCAACAAGATAATCTAGAATTGTGATCACAAAGTGACAGTATTCCTCTCACTATCTATTTCTCTCGTCAATACAGACTATACTTTCAGTAAACATTAAATTTTATTAATACACACACATTGTCTTCATATACTTGCACAAACTGACTCAATATTTTTCTGCGCATGCGCACAAACTATGTACTCGGTACCTTCGGTTCCAAGCTTCAAAGTACTTGGTATCGTACCGAACTGGGAAAAAAAGGTTTCGCCCATCACTATTTTCTTTCTGCTGGGATCTGTAGAGCTTGATCGCCGTGCCACGCCCATGACCGAGCCCCCGGGAATGATGTAACTTCCTTAACTACGTATACAACGCATACTCGCGTAGGTGACACAAGAATATTATATATATAATATATATATATATATAGTTTGAACCCGTGGGAAAGCAATCATAGGGATGGCCCTACGGGCCATAATAATATTATCATGTCAATAACTAGAGTACCATTATGTTGAGTTAAACTGAGTTTATTATACATTCACATGATTGCTTTCCCACGGGTTCGAACTATATATATATATATATATATATATATATATATATATAGTTCGAACCCATGGGATACAAGAATATTTATATTATATATATTCTTGTGTCCACTTGTGCGAGTATGCGTTGTATACATAGTTAAGGAAGTTGCGTCATTCCTGGGGGCTCGGTCAATTAATGGGCGTGGCAGGTAATAGAACACGCACTCAAGCTCCGCTGCACCAGCAGGAAGAAAGAAAGCTGCTAAGTAGAAACTGCAATCTATTCTACCTGAAATATATTCCTAAAGTTCTACAAGATCCTTTAAAATGTAAGCAGAATAGGTGATCAAAATAATAACTATAATAGGCTGATGTGTTTCAGGCTTGATAAAGTCAGCCGAGATTACTGAATGCTGGACATCAAGAGATATTTTTTTCTCTGTATATCTTGTTATAATTATTTATTGTGGCAGCACTAATACAACACACACCTGCCTGCATGATGGCACTGTGCATCATGTGCATGTGCATATAGCACTATTACAACAAACATCTGCCTGCATGATGGCACTGTGCAACTATTACAACACACACCTGCCTGCATGATAGCACTGTGCATCATGTGCATGTGCATATAGCACTATTACAACACACACCTACCTGCATGATGGGACTGTGCATCATGTGCATGTGCATATAGCACTATAACAACACACACCTGCCTGTATGATGGCACTGTGCATCATGTGCATGTGCATATAGCACTATTACAACACACACCTACCTGCATGATGGGACTGTGCATCATGTGCATGTGCATATACCACTATAACAACACACACCTGCCTGTATGATGGCACTGTGCATCATGTGCATGTGCATATAGCACTATTACAACACACACCTGCCTGCATGATGCCACTGTGCATCATGTGCATGTGCATATAGCACTATTACAACACACACCTACCTGCATGATGGGACTGTGCATCATGTGCACGTGCATATAGCACTATTACAACACACACCTGCCTGTATGATGGCACTGTGCATCATGTGCATGTGCATATAGCACTATTACAACAAACACCTGCCTGCATGATGGCACTGTGCAACTATTACAACACACACCTGCCTGCATGATAGCACTGTGCATCATGTGCATGTGCATATAAGAATGTTATCTGCATTTTCACAAATTGACAAAAAGCTCAATTTCAACTCAACATGATTCTACACTTAGAGAGCATATTTCTTACTTGCTTCTGATTTTTTGACACTCTCTCTCTTCTTCCTCATCATACTTCTTTAAAAATATATTTAACTCAGGAACTTGAAATTTAATATACTCTGCAGTCTATTTGAAAGATAGTAAATAATAATTATCAGCACATATAACAATAAGCACAAAAGGAAATTAAAATATAACTCATGCCAACATCCATTATTATTTGATTCTGATACTTCCTTTGTGTACATACCAATAACGTAAAGATGCTAATACTTCAGGACTCTAATTTCACAAATAATTAACATTTGAAGGATTTCTTTCTTATTAGCAATGAAGTCGACAGAAAAACAGACACTCTCTTTCTAGGAAACAACATGACTGTAGCTGAACCTAAACCACTGACCATTCGATCAGAGGCTCATGCTCTTATCACTATAACACCTATGGGATGGTTAATCCTAACCAACCTCTCTATCATGTATAGTTATGTACTTACTATATAATTATTATTATACTACTTATTATTGTTATTATATGGACACTGAATGAGTGGGAAGAGTTGGCTAGCCATCAAAGATCTCTAACCCACCATTCCCAGTACTCAAGACTGGGCAAGGTGGCTTTTTTTTACTTCGAATTTTCTAAGGCATTGTGGGTGATTGTTATTTTTCTAAGCCAGGGTGGCTGCTTTAGTATCTTTTGTTAAAAATATCTGCTTGTTTGTTGTGTTTGTAAAGGTCAACTATGGAAATTCAAGCAGCTGTTTAGTAGCATGGTATGAAATTAATATTATTTGTATTATTTATACACCATTTGTCAGTGATCACTCTTTCTATTTTCATTAACAAATAATTCTAAAGCTATTAATATCTAATTTTATCACTATAAAATGACCAACAGCTAAATTGTTAACAGTTTAGTTAGCCTTTCAAAATATAGCGTGGTAAAGCTAATAACCACATTCCATTCCATGACATCCCATGCAGGGTTTCATACAGGAGTTTTTCCAGAGGAGAGATATCATCGTGGTTACCATAAGCAACATTTTAAAATGCTAACAACAACTAGAGAAGGCAGACTAGCAGTGACATACTTCAGTATTTGCATTTAGTCATACAATCATATTTAAATACTTTTAAAAATTAATTGCATTTATTTGAGTTTTGAAATAACAAGATTTGTATTTGTAATAGCATTTTAGTGTTCTCTCGAAACTCTAATCGGACCATGCACTGAAAATGCATTTCAAAAAGCTATAAATCTTGATAAATACACTGTCCTTTCATGAAGTGTGTTGGTGCTAACTGATTAAAGTCCTTGAAGTTGTAGCACATACATGTCAAGTACATTATCACTTTTAATGTGTCACTAACATTCTTTGTTGAGTATGTAAACTTTAATTTACAAGTAAGTGTTTAAAGAATACATTACAAGTAGCCATTTCAAGTATTTGACGCCAAGTCTGGTGTGGGGAAAGCCCATTGACTTCCCAGGCTAGATGTTTGCCAAAATTTGCAAAGATTCCATGCTAATGTGTTGAAAATACACTATAATACATGTAATCTCATACAAGCTGGACACAACAGTGAAGCTTAACCACTTCTACCCTTCCCCAAAAAAGTTTAAATCCAATAATTATGATCTCTACATGTATATATGACTTACTTCTTGTGATACTCTCAGTTTTTCTGCATTTTCTTTCTCCATAACATAAATCTTAGCTACATCCTAGATATAGAATACAACAGATAGTCATAATCATCCCAGAAGACAAGGAAAAATCAAAAGTAACAACTTGTCTTCAGACAGCTCCAAACAAAATCCAAGTCCATGAAAACAAATACTGTAGTGACCCCATGGATCAGTTACACACATGTATATGTATACGTCAATAAAAAGTCACCATACAGTACAGTAATTACTCAGTAGTTTCATTTCCACACTACAGACTGCTCCTGTATGGTGACTTTTTATTGACATAATTATACTGTATATGTATATATACATTTGTATATCTAATTCCTACAAAAAGATTACAGGGCTGCTCAGCAAATGGTCCTTTATCTACACAAGTAACTCATATGTGAATTTGATATATTTGAACAGTAATTGGTGTACTTGTCAATTGAACACCACAGTAGTGAGACAGTAATTACTATACTATACTGACAGTAGAACTAAGGTAGTTACTGTTACTGTATGGTGACATTTTATTAGTGTACAGTTACATAACATGTAATAATAGATAAATGGTGTACTAAGTTACCTCACTAGGTCCTAATTTTAATCTGACAGCAAGTGGAGAGTCTTTTTCAGATAACACCTCTATAGCACCGCTGTCATGAATAACAAATAGAGCAAACTGAACAGGAGGATTTTCAACCTGTAAATAATATAATTAATTTGTGCTTACATGTACTAGTACATGTAATCATAGAAGGAAGTACATTGCTATATAATAGTACAATTAATGATAACCATAATTAACAGATGTGATTAATTCATTTTTAACCAAAATGCATATAATTTGCAAAAAATATTAATTTTAATATTTAAGAGATTACAGTGGACTTTCAGTAATTCTTCATACATTAGTTGATGGCAAATAAAGTCTCGTATTAATAGTCAGTCATTCACGTTCACCATGAGCTCACAAAATTGTTCACAACTTTAGTTTCGAGTGACCAAAAATCTTTTTACCTGCATCATTTTCATATAATTATCTTTCCCGTCCTTTTTTTTTGCATGTCAAATTTCAATCCATTGCTTCATTATTGAGTTACAGTACAATCATGTATTAATCTTATGACATTATAATGTATAGTTTACTATACATTATATTACATATAAAGCCTAAACTTGAGGTCATCATGAATGTGAACAGACTTTAATTTTATAGATGTGGGTTCTGGTTTATCACATGAAAGCACATTAAAACACCAAAATACATTTTTAAGAAAAGAGTCTCCAATTACAAGATTCTACACAGACTCTACAGCTGACAGGTAGCTGGTAACATGTACCAACCAGCTGGCATCTCATTTTCTAAGCCATTATGGCTCCCAGCCATTAATTGTGGCTGCTTATTTTCTAAGCTTCTTATTTTGTAAGCCATGGTGGCTGATTGTTATTGTTATTTTTCTAAGCCCTTTGTGGCTGTGTTTTATAAATTTTATAAGCCATTGTGGCTGCTTGTTTGTTTGTTGTGTTTGTTTTTTATTGTTTCTATGCCTATTGCTAGCATGCTAGGCACATGAATTTTCATGTACATAGACTTATCAAGTGACATAGTGCCTAGTGCAAATTCTTCAGTTAGCCAATACACTGAACATGTTCTATGTAAACAGGAACTGCATATAATGCTGTCAAAGCCCTTTGTGCCAATACTTACATTATATTTCTGTAATAACATTGAGATCACTTCATCTGTTCCTTGTATACTGGACACTCTTAGATTTGTTGGTTTACCATATGGAGGAATGAACTTGCTTCTCTATTAGAAAACATGTATATGAATAATTTGAATATTATGGAATAATTAAAAAGTGTCATATTAAAGAGAGTTTAATTTAATTTGTTGTTGTTGTAATTACTTACATATATACATGTATGTGCATGAACTAATGTATACATGCAATACCATATTCACAATCACATGATCTCTAAAAATATCATTACAACAGTACATGTATACATGTTTATGGAATTGTATATGTACATGTGTCTTATATCTAATATAATATAAAATTTGTCTCTAATTCAATCAATACATGGGGCATATGCCACATCTACTCCACCACATTCTGTCAATATGGGCTACTGATACTTTATGTATAATGCATAGCTTTATTTACATGTATGAGGTAAAATAAGAGCATATACATTGTATACACTTCAAAATATACAGCACATGTACATATACAGACTGCATGTATGTGCAATTGAGAGTCAATGGATTAACTGATTACAAACCTTCTCTTCTCTAGCTTCAGCTTGTCTCTTATGTCTTTGAACTTTTCTGAATGAGGCAGATCTTCTCCTAATACCAGTTTGACGTACACGTTGAGGTTTAATGTCACTCTTCTGACGTAATACCACTCTTTGTCTATGAGGTGAACTCTGCATCTCAGGTTCAGAATCACATTCCTCATCATCTTCAGTTTCACCATCACCTAAACAGAAAAGTTATAGCCATTTTAACCACCAGTTGACAGTATTGTTACAATGCAATATTGCAATCATGAATTTGTGTGTCCATCATACATTGAAGGTTACAACACTTGTCTAAGGAATTTACACATGCATGTACATGTATGTAGTGCATTTAAACTTTCTTCTTGGAAGGTATTCTCTCCATCCAGTTTATAAAGTACCTTTATTAGCACTTTCCATTATAATTGGCAAACTGCATCCTTTATGTAATGGCTAGCCATTTCACAATCACTAATATACATATATGTACATGTACATGTACATGTACAATGTACATGTATAATTTAGAACCCGGGAAAAAAGATTGAAAGACTTGAGCCTTCGTTTGTTCATTTGGCATATCTTTAAATGCTAAATTTATCATTTCAAAGCCAAGCCCAATTTAATGTTCTCACAATCACACTTAATTGTACAATCCAAACGTGTTTTCATAGCAATTGATAAAAACACATGTGAACCTTCGAAGCTTTGTCTGTTTTTGCTGACAAAGCGCATCATGGTGTTTTCCAATTTTCATCCCAGCCCCCTAGTACATGATGTTATTGGAGGTGTAGAAAGAAAGAAAGAAAGAAAGAAAGAAAGACACCTGAGGCAATGGAAAAATGAAAATGAGAGTTGCCTCAGGTGGGAGTCGAACCCACGGCACTCTGTACTCCGGACAGATGCTCTACCAACTGAGCTACATGTGTACCAAGGCAGCTCAGCTGGCAGGGTCCGAATCAAACACATGTATGATTATATCATAATATTAACAAAGTAATGCCTCATACAACATGTGGATGTGTTAACTCACTATGTACTAAGACATAATCATCTCCTACTCTATCTTCTTCCTCTATAGTATCATCACCAGTTGTACTGTCTCCATATGGACCATATCTTAGTGCTACAATGAAATAGAAGGGTACTATCTATTAAGCCAATTAGTTATATGATATTGTAGAGTGCAGACCCACATGTACTAATTAAGTAACTCATATGAAATATACGTATTTGTATATCCATTAACCACTTTGAAAGCGACTCAATTTGATTAATAACTATACATGTACATAAAAGTACATGTACATGAAAATTTTATTACATAAATATGTAGATTATGTAGATATGTAGACATTTAACTGAACCATTAGAACATCAAAGGGGCAATTAAGCTCCAAATATGCTAATTGAAAATAGTAATACATGTACATGTACACAGTAGACTACACTGTCTGTAGTAGACAATAAAATCTGTGACGTAACATGCAACATAGGGGTGGGCTACCAGTATACTGGTATTTAGTAAAAATTCAATATTCATTCCTACATGTACATGTATACCACGGTATGGTATCACAAAATTTTGCACACAGAAATATTGAAATACACAGTTAATTTACATGCCATGCCCATACTTTTGAACTGAAATCATGCTTTGTTAGGCTTTCTTAGCCAATTCAAGGTAGCGAATGAGTTAGAAAAGAGTGGTAGACATCTATGTCTTCAACAGAAGATGCCACATTTGTGTGCTGATCTACATGTACATGTGTATCTAACTTTTGTGGTTTCATGAGTCAATTGAGCTTTATATACTAGACAAATAGCCTTATACTACAGTATGCCAAAAAGTAGGTTTACAGATAGATGTACATGTGTGTAGTATTGTAGTAGTCTGAAGGAGTTGTTGGTGTTTCAGGCACTGTTTGATGCTTTTAAATCGTTTGTGGGTGTGACCAATTGTAGAACACGTGGTTAGTTGGTATTTAATAATATCACGATAGTTTTTCATATTGTAACTTGGTATTAAAATTACCAATACTACCCATCTGTAATGCAACATGTACATGTACATAATATTTATATATAATTATTAATAATTATTACATATATTTATACATTAAACCCTTCTACCTTGTAATGCACTATCATTAAGACTTCGTGTTGCTGTATCATCATCACGAGACAACTCCATATATTTCTGCATTTCTTCTTTACTCACAAGCTCATTATTTTTCTGTAGTGAAAAAACAAAGGGTTAACTATATTATAAATAATAGAGTTGACCATATTAATAATGGGTACTAATTATTATATACATGTACATGTACATGTAGGAAGGATGATAAATTTGTAATTATTAAATTTAGTCTCATTAATAGTACATGTATATGTATATGACTTAAATTGGATCTCACATAACACTACACTGCAAGTTTCACTAGTCTGCAACTTTCTTTTAAATTTCTATTTATTTTTCAATCATGAATGATCTGGTCTTGCTATATACATGTACATATACAGTACATGTACATGTACATGACTGTACACGTAGTATATGTCAATAAAAAGTCACCACATACAGTACAGTAATTACACATTATATTATAAATGAAATATAATCCTAAAGTTTTACAAGATCCTTTAAAAGGTAAACAGAGTAGACAATCAAATTTATCAAAATAATAACCATAATAAGCTGTTGTGTTTCAGGCATGATAAAGTCAGACATGATTACTGAATGCTGGACACCACAAAGAAATCATAGGGATGCTTTTTTCTCTATTATATCTCATTACTAAAACTAAATTACAGGTCTACTGTAATACATGTAACTATAATGAAAATTGGATAGTAGTGGGCACTTTTTGTTGTAATGCCTAGTGTTAAGTCAGCCTGTTCATATAGGCATATGAGATGTTTGATTCGGACGCCAGCTGGGCTGCCTTGGTAGCTCAGTTGGTAGAGCATCTGTCTGAAGTACAGAGTGTCGTGGGTTCGAATCCCACCGGAGGCAACTCTTATTTTCGTTTTTCCATTTGCCTCAGGTGTCTTTCTTTCTTTCTTTCTTTCTTTCTTTCTTCCTACATCTCCGATAACATCATGTACATGTATCTCACAAATTTAATAATAACTGACAAAAGTACATTAAGCCCACTCATAATACATATACATGTACATGTACATGTAACAAACATTACTTTTGAGTGAAGTTGCAATGTACATGTACAACTCTCATTTTCATTTTTCCATTGCCTCAGGTGTCTTTCTTTCTTTCTTTCTACATCTCCGATAACATCAAGTATATGCTTAGGTTTGGTGTTGGTGTCTTTGTTGGTTTCATTACCCCGGCCTTCACCTAATGCCTAGTGTCAAGTTAGCCTGTTCATACAGGCGTATGAGATGTTTGATTCGGACCCTGCCAGCTGAGCTGCCTTGGTAGCTCAGTTGGTAGAGCATCTGTCCGGAGTACAGAGTGTCGTGGGTTCGAATCCCACCTGAGGCAGCTCTCACTTTCATATTTCCATTGCCTCAGGTGTCTTTCTTTCTTTCTACGTACATCTCCGATAACATCATGTAATATAAAACTGCCTACAAGCGATAACAGTGATTATTTATTTAACTAAAACAAGAAAACATACTTAAAAAGAGTTCATAGTATAGTACACCAAAATGTATTAATATCATGATTGTTATTTTCCAATACAATTTACATATCTCTAAATGTACACGTACATGTACATGTACATGTACATTGTTCATCATTTACATGTACATGTAGTTTACAGTATATGTACATTCTACATGCATAATTTATGGTTCAAATATATATATATACAAAACAAAACTTACATAAACACAACGAACACACACATGATTATACACATGTACATGTACATGCACACACATGAACATATACATGTACAGTGTACATGTACAGACATAAGCAAATACGAATATACATGTCTACATGCACATGTACATGTACACAATTAATTAAATACAAATATATACATGCACATCACAGTATATGTATACATCATATACACACATACCTGAGAACTTTCAAATAGTTTTGAAAACCCTTCATCATCAATGGACACATAATTATACAAACTCTCACGAAATCCTCTCTGCCTTCCATAATTCGGACCTCCAGATGATAATACAATAGGCTTGTTTAGTCCCCAGTATAATCTGATTACTCCTTCATATAGCAAATTTTCTGAAACTTCTCTATGTTTGATATGATCCACTTTATTCTCCTTATACAAATTATAATCTCTGATTCTACTAACGATTTCATTTCTGTAATCAAAATAAAACATAGCTGTTAGACAAGTTACACATGTACCATTGGTAACATAGTAAGTCTAGGTACAATATATACATGTACATGTGCATAATTATAATGTATAGTTAGTTATACACTGCAACTATGACAGGAAGGAATACATCCTTTCCAGCCATGGTATATACATATATACACGTAGTAACCAGGACCTACATACATGTACATGTATATTGTACATGTACAAGTACACATACATGTGGCTAATTATCATAATACACCCTGACCAAACATGTGGCGAATGTCCCCATGAAATGACCCTGCACACCAACTGTCATTGAAAAGTAAGTTAGATTATTACACTACATGTACATGTACTGAAATGGGCAATTATCCAATTAGCTCATCATAATTTAATTAAAATGCAATGATCACATTACCTCCATGGTTTCATACAGGATATACATTGTATTCATTTTTGTTTGGGTTGAAATGTTTAGGTCAGAATTTTAATCATATTTTTACATTAATGGCTTTCTTAACAACTCTTCTTTCCAACGAAGTACAATACCTTTAGCTGGAAAATTTGGTTGTCAAAATATTTGGTGAAATGCTCCTCAACAGGTATTTGGCGATTTTAAATTCGAATTAAAAAATGAACTGACCACACCTCTTGTGGCATTACATGTGTCAGATTGCAGTTAGAGGCTAAGAATGTGTGTTGCTACTGACTACTACGCTTTCTTAAGAACTCATTTTTGCAGTAAAGTACATGTAAGTTAGAATCTTCAGTCTTATAAAATATTAAAGTTATAGAGATGGAAAGAAAGCACTTCACCCACACATATTTTTGTGGTAATTAAATTCTGGCAAGTTTTAATTTAGCAACCCATCCTCAAAACATCACATTTTGTTGCTGTAGGGTATGTACATGTCAGTGTTGATAAGCTCATATGGCGCACCATTGGCCCAAAGAGCTTCTTATTTGGCACTGCAGAGTTCTCTTTTTGGGCCACTAGCGCAGTTAATTATGATTATATTGTCACTAACAGCATTGACTCTTAGTTAATTGGCCAAGATGCATTCTCAATGGCGCACACACTAACCATTTTTGAGCCAATCTGGCCCAAGCTTCAAAACTTATCAAAAACTCTGGTACATGTACATGTAAGTTAGTCATGTACACTTTCATCACATACTAGTCAAATTTAATTAACACCTCCTTTTAAGAATTTAAATTAAATATTTCTTAAAGTAATATTCACCACAAAAGCCACAACTTTATTACTATAACTATATATATATCAGTTGTACATGATCCTTAAGGGGGAGACTCTATCTTCCCACAAATATCAAAATATCATTATTAATTAATTAATGATGTGGTTATATGAAGGTTTTCCTGGAATTTTAAAACATATTAAATTCTTATCATTCAGAATGCACCTACATGTACATGTACATGTACATGTAAGAGGGCACAATTGTCATGAGGGGGATACCCCAGTTCCACTGTACATAGTGTAATGTTGCAAGGTGCGCTATACATGTACACTCACGACTCTCACATGGAAAGTTTCTTCCAATTACCTGAGGCAACTCTCATTTTTATTTTTCCATTGCCTCAGGTGTCTTTCTTCCTTTCTTTCTTTCTACATGTACATCTCCTGTAACATCATGTACATTAAATTGTCATGCTTCCCTCTCCCCCACAATCTGTGACAACATACTGGTAATGTTTATGCAAACCGGACTGAACCAATACATGTAGGTGCATGTACATTACAGATGGCTTACTTGTTAAACCAGTTTTTTTTAAACAAATTATTCTTTAGTTTGTGTTTGTGTGTAATTATTATAAAGTTTATACTAAACATTGTCACATAATTATATACATGTATATGTACATGTATATGTACATGTATATGTATATACATGTAAGTAATATATATTTACAGTATTTATGTTACTCCACAGTACATGTACATGTACATACACACATAGTTTACAAACACATTATTATCTTACTTTTCACACACGTATTATTTTACTTACTTTTCTTGTGGTGACTGAGGAGGTTGTACAAGTGCCCGTGGTTGAGTAATTTTGTTATAACACATGTTACAATATGGATCACCATCATGCTGAATGAGAAATGGGGTTAGAGTGAAGTGAAGAAAGAAGGATCAAAAAAGTAAGAAATTTTAACACACGAAAATCCATGTGCCTACATATTCTCTCCCAGAAATGTATAGCTGTGGCATACATGTACATGAACAAGCTGCTTTCAGAGCTGCACACATGCAAATTGCACATATACATGTATACATGTGTGCTGGATTATTACATGTACAGGATTTGTGTTGAACATAAATATCGAATGATGCGTGCATCTATTTTTCTAAACACAGCTCATATTCTACACATACACATGTATCTACATAGGTACCATTTAAATGCATCATACCCACAATTAAGATGTCACCAGCACGTAAGCATCGTTTTGTGTGTGTTGTAAACTGAATCCATATCAGCATTACAACACACAGTACTTATTACGGATACA